>NW_004624756.1:21306900-21375691 GCF_000247695.1 Heterocephalus glaber
CTAGATCTTGATATTGTAATTTAAAAAATGTATAATAGATATTGTGTAATCGGATGTAAAGGTCTAAAGGAGCAGGGGAATTGGGGGGGGTAGGGGAAAGGAAAGAAGGGAAAAGAAAAAATATGAGAAAAGGAAAAAAACGGAAACAAAGTCTTTGCAAATAGGGAGGGTGGAAGGGGTGAAGGGAGGGCAGGAGAAGGGGGAAAAAAAAAAGAACCAAGAGACTCATGTAATGGTACAAGATCCCAATGATGAATGCAACTGTATTTCATACCTAAAATGTACCAATAAACTTTATGGAAAAAAATCCCACCATGCCCGAAGCAATGCAAGACGTACGACAACTATGGATGTAGCACTTACACGGCCTTGGGTAGTAGAAGCTACCAGAAGTGAATTAGCACATATGGGAGGGTGTGTGCAGGTTCTGTGGTATTTTACAGAAGGACTTGGGCACCTGCAAAGTGGGTGCCCTGGGCGTCCTGGAACAAAGCCCCGTGGACACCAAAGGACCACTGTTCCTACGTGGACTGGGTGGGTCCACAGTTCACAATGTTTTAGAGTTAGCGATCCTGAAGATGAGCTAGGACCACTTTGAAACTCCAGTGGGAAAACGAGTCCCAGGGCCCTGGAACTCACTGCCACACATTCTCCATGCCAGCTCTTCCAGCCTTGGACAAGCCTCAGAACTCTGCCCTCACAATCTATGCCATACAGCTGTCGTAGACATGAGATGTCGTTTTCTTTGGTGGCGTTTCTGAATTACTAACATCTGTGCTTACTGGGGGAAGAAAACATCAACACCTGAGTAGAATTGTATGGAGCTAAAATGTGCAAGTCACCTCTGGCTTAAAACAAACCTGTCTCTTTAGATCCTTGAAGCAACCTGGCTGGTCGATGCTGTCGGCCCTGTCTTAGCTCAATGGGGGCTCAGAAAGCTTGGGTCACCTGTGAGAGGTCACACACCACTGTGTGGGAGATCTGGTCTCAAACCCGAGTCACAGAGTGAGCCCAGCCTCTCCACCCCAGCTTTGACCCCATGGGGAAGGGGGCCTGGAGGTGTGCAGGCTGCCAGAGCGTCTGTCTCCAGGGAGAGATGGGGCCAGCGGGCGGGGCTGCTCTGGCTCAGTCAGCGCCTTCAGTCTGGCAGAGTCTGGAATGGGCCTTGGGTGCTGTGTGGAAGATGAGGGACAGTAGGTGGAGGGGAAAGCAAAGAACTGAAAAACCTCAACTCAGATCCCTGCTGCAAACTCACCTGTTGCTTTGGTTTTCAGAAATCATGAGATCCAACGGATTTTGCTTGGCAAACACGGAAACGATAGTCATTGACCACAGTATATCAAATGGAAAAGACCAGCACCAGGCCGTGGATCCCGCAGAGCACTTGTGAGTACACTGACTTGCACATGGCTTTATAAAGGGGTCCCCTTGCCATCACCCGGGCCAGGCTCTACAGAAAGCATGGATGTGGCCGGAGGCAGCCAGCCCTGGGCCCTCTGCATGTGTGAATGCTTATTTTAAAAGTTTGTCTTTCCTGGAGTCTGGTGAGAAGTTGATTTGGTGCCTTTGGGGGAGACCGAATCAGTGATTATGTAGGGGCTTTGGGAGAAATCGCCAGGTCCAGGGTCCACTGTCTTGGGGTGGGAGGGCCATGCACCTCTGTGCTCAAAGGGGCTGCTTTCAGGGCTCAGTGTTGGCCTCGCCTCGGGGGCTCCCGGCAGAGCCTGAGGTGTTGGTGCGGAGGATACCCTGGCCCTGTACCCACTGTGTGCGCCCCACATGCTCCCGTGTGCGGACAGGGCTGGGTCTGAGGAGGTTCGTGGTGGATGCGGATTCGTGGAGGATGGGAGGAGAGTCCTTAGCTTCTTGAGAGGAGTCACTGGCCAGGGAACACCAAGGTGGAGAAGACAGGGGGAGCCCCTTCCTTGCCTCTGGCTGGGGCAGGGGCTGAGCTCGAATCCGCAGTGTTCTAGGGACCCCTCCCTTCTCCAGAGCACTGTGGGACGAGGCCCGCCATTTTCTTGGGGAGAGGTCAAGGGCAGAGCTTTGTGGTCAGGTCCGGGACAGCCTTGGAGCGGCTGGGAGCATTTGCAGGGAGATCCTGGCTCGCTCCCTGGTCTCCTTCCTCCCTGGCCTGGGGCTGCCAGGCCTGGCTGCGGCCGTCCCTCAGGAGCCATCTGTTTGGGCCATCGGGGGCTGTCAGGTGGCACTGCAGGCTCTGAGTGGCCCCAGCCCATGAGTTGTTGCTGCCAGCCTGCCACAGGTCCCTCGTCTCTCGGTGGAGCCCCAGCTGGCAGCCCAGGCTCTGGCTTGAGGTGGGCAGGTGCCATGCTGGGGACAGAGAGCGACCGTGCTCCGGGCCCCGTGGGATGGAACCAGTGGCTGTCCAGAGGCGGAAGGGGCTACCAGGCTCCTGGGCCATCACCCAGGGCCGAGGCAGCTCTGCTGGGGGCCGGGCCTTGAGCCGGTGACACACTGTCCCCTGGCCTCCGAAGTCCCCTTCTCTCCCTGTCTCATGTTGTCCTCTGAGCTGAGAGGTGACAGCAGGCTGTCGGGGCCTTGACAAGGCCCCAGGACAAAGTTCGAGAGTTGGCCTCCTCTCCATGTGACCCGGACCCTTCTTCCCTCATTCACCCCCTTCCCTGCACGTCCAGATCCCCCTCATCCTTCAGGGCCCGAATCAACACCACCCCAATTCAGGTTTCCGGCCTACAAGGACCCTTGCCGTGTGACCTCCCTGGCCTCCTCACTGCCCCTGCCCCGGTCTCCTTAGCAGGCTCCTGCTTCCTGAGGCCAGGCCCTGCCTGTCTTGTCCACTGTGGTCCCCAGAGCTACAAGGGACCTGGAGCTGACTGAGAGGGAAGGAAGGAACGAAGACCTCAGTGACTTTTGCTTAAACAAACGTAGCTCTGGAGGTCTGTAGAGTGGAACCTGCTTCGCCCAACTAATTTGCAATCTTGGCTCTTTCTACGCCTCCTAAGACCTCAGTGTTGGTCCCTTGACCCCTTTCACAGAGTGGCGACACCTCGGTGCCTTCCAGGGGCCACTACTGCCCTTTCTTCCCCCCCTCTGGGACTCAGTGAGCCAGGCCTCACTGCTGGCTTCACCTGTTTCAGGTTTGAGAATGGTGGCGAGTTCACTCTGGAGCTGGAGGATGGTGATGACCCAGCAGCTTATGTCACCAACCTGTCCTATTACCACCTGGTGCCCTTCGAGACGGACATTTTGGACTGAGCCTCTCCATCAGGCCTCCCCGCCTCTGCCCTTGACTGCACATGGTGGTGCTGTCCACCGCGTGGCTCTGGCGATCACAGCTGCTGCTCAGCCCTTGACCTCCTGGGGTCCCAGGCCCATTGCTGTGAAGCCTGGGTGTCCTGCCAGCGGAGCCACAGGGCTCCCACTGGCTACAGGCTGGGCACAGGGATCAGCAACCCTGGCCCCTCCATCCACCTGGGGTCCTGACTCAGTAGGCCACTCCGCCTGCTCTTCTGAGGGGTCTTCTCTGTCCTCTCGATGCCACAGCCTGCCTCTCCGCTCCTGGGACTCGCTCACTGCCCACGCTTGGAGCCTGCAGGGCATGGGCTCTGCTGGGCCCCCTCCCACTGGCACTGCATCTTTGAAGGAGTGCCCCGCTCGGGCAAGTGTCCGGGCCACCCAGTCCCTCTGATCCCCACCACTCCCTCACACAGCAGAGGCACATGTTGCCAAGTTCTAGACAACGTAGGGGATGTCTGGGAGCTCAGGATCTCCCCGGGAGCCAACATGCATGGCTTTGTTTTGGGTTCACATGGTCTCTTCGGAATCTAGGTTTGGGTCTCCCCAGAGGAGCGTTTCCGGGGGTCACAGGCACGTGGGGAGGACTGGACCGAAAGGAGAACTCACCGAAGACCAGGTGTGCCTGTGCCCTCGGCCTGAGGGTAAGAATCCCTTCTTGGCCGTGAGCTTCTCGGCCCTGCAGTGCAGGGCACAATGCTGTGACCAGGGCGTCCGGAGCTGCCCTCTCGTGTGCCCAGTGACGTCCTGGCCATGGCAATCTGAGGGGCTGGGATGGGGAGGAAGCTCAAGGCTGGGCGGCCACAGCAAATGTAGGCTCTCGGCCCCCACACAGTGTCTACTAACGACCAGCATTTGGTAATGTAAATAACAGTAAATTATTGAGAATTCTAATTCTTTTACACAGCCTGTTTTTAATCTATTTTAATTAAATAAAATCTGCTACTCTCATCTATTTAAGATGTTTGTGTAGAAAGGTGTGGTTCATTGTATCCCCTGCCCAGGGGCAAGTTGGGAACTAAACGTTGACTCCATCGGGCCTGGGCCCAGTGCTGTCCTGGTCACGTTGTTGTTTAGGAAATGTATTCTGTTCTTCCTCTAGGGAGTGATCTGTCCAAACTGCAAAGTGAACAAACAGCTTGGGGTTTTAATTTTTCCCTTTTTGTGTTGGGGCTTTCCCCTTTGGCAGGCACGGTAGACCTCTTGGGCGACCCAGCTGCAATACATACGCTATTTCTGTGAATTTTCCATTTCCTGTGCCTCCTAGCTATGTTCATCTTAATGCATCCTCATTTTCAAATATACTATATGAAGCAGCTGACTGGGGTTGACCAGTTGCCTCTTTTTTCTAACAGCCAAACTGGTTTCCATATAGAGATAGAGCCTTGGGCCTAATTAACAGTAGAATCAGTCAGCATGTTCAGTTCATCCCAGTCCAACCTTCAGGGATTGGTGCCTGGATGAACTCATCCTCTGTGTTTCACAAGGCGCTTCTTTGCAGCCACTCGGCACTATGACGGCACCCGCTCCACTCACCCCCTTACTCAGACTGCGTTTGTCTTTCAGGACCCAAGTTTGCCTCCCTAAACCTTCCTCTGGGCTTCCCTGAAGAAGCTTCACTGCCTCCACTCCCTGCAGAATGCAGCCTCTGAGGTGGGATTTGTTGTCCTTTCACAACATCAGAGCGTTCTCTGAGTTCCTTTTTTCCCCTGGAAAACTTTGGTCTTCTAAGCCCACTCTTTATGTCCCCACACCGGCGAGAGCTGTAAGTTTGAATGAAGATTCCCTTAAGTGCAGTGAGACGTGGTTACTAGCACTCAGTGTCGCCGTGGGAGGACAGTGGGAGTGGCGGGACTGCAGCGCGTAGCGAGCTCATGCACCGCACAAGTGAGTAGTCACTCCCACCACCTCGCTTCACCCACAGTGTCACCTAGACGTGTGGGCTGTGTGTGGCCAGATCCCCCAGCTTTTCAGTAGAGGGTAAAAATCTGACTTTGCATGCAGAATATCCCAATCTTAAAGCATTGACAAGGAGCAGAAAAACAATCACAAGAAGCTTGGCCAAACGAAAGAACAGTGAGTTTTCCGCCTCTGAAGCATCAGTTCTGGGAACAGCACCTAAGGAGTTCAGAGTCGAGTCTGAATTTGCACTCTTGGATGCCCCTCGTCCGGGGACTGCTCCTCTCCGGTGTTCCTTGACCACATTGCCTGTTACTCTGGCAACCAAGGGCCCCTTGGCAGTAGTGGCCAGCACACCCTCTTTGCTTCTGACAATTGTGTGAGGGTCTTGAGCCTTGCTGACTACACCAGACAGGGTCCTGCATAGTGTGCAGTTAAAATAAATTCTTTTTGGTGAATGAAATCATTTAAGTCACCTGAATTTCCTATATGACCAGAACCTTCAGCAGATGCTATTTATAGGCAGAGGAATCATCCTGTCTTTGTCTCTTTTGCATATAAATGCTGGTTTTCACACATGAAGTGGGTGTAAAGTAAAAAATGCACATTGTGAATGTGAACTCGGTCCAGCCTCTGATGATTGTTGCAGAATCAACACACAGTCTAGCAGGGGCCCTCTTCCTGGGGTAACAAACAAGCATGAGTTGCCTGGTAATTGAACCAATTCTGGGCTCATTAATAAATGTGTTTCTCACGGGTAGAACACTTATTAATAGAAATATATGCAGGGGTGATGGCTGCCAAATTGCCCTGAGCAATGTGTCCTAACCTTCACCACTTCTCGTAGGGCTAGGGCACATTCTTGGCTTCATTTAAGAGGGCATTCTGTCAAATCACAGTACTTCTATTTTTTTTTTTTTTTTTTAAACTGCAGCTGAAATCTCTGTCCCATGTCCATGATGTTAATATACCTCCTGCAGACTAGGATTCTATCCTGGGCTCAGTCTATTTTAAAATGTTGATTTTATTATTTGGGGGCACATCCAGCCTACAGATCAGGAGATGTCTGCCATCGGAAAGGCAGTGTTATCTTCACACATCCCAAGAGGAGGGGTCACGCTGGGCCTTGGGGAGCTGTGCCAGGAAGCACCACATTGGGTCCAAAGGCAGAGGGAGTGAAGGGAAAGTGTAGCAAGAGCCTTCATTGTAGTTTCTTGGGAAGTACCAGGCCAGGAGGGTGAGCAGGCTTAGAACCAGCCAGGTTAAACAATTTCAGAGGGTTCTGGAGTATGGTGCTGTCCCTGTCCCTAGTTTTCTGGAACCTGACCCTTCCCTGCACTGATTAGGGGAGGTGGATAGTGACCCGGATTGTGAGAAGCTGGGGCAGGAGGTCTTGGGGGGTGGATTCTGGATCACTGGTTTGCATGGGAAAGGAGAGGTAGGATCTGAGTCCTTTGTTATCTCTAGGAATTGGTTAAATCAGGGAGGGGCAGTCCAGTGGCAGCGTGGCTCCAGGATGTTAAAACATCAAATACAGAAACTGGAATGCAGGGCTATCAGACATTCTTATGCCTGTGAACTCCTGCTCTGTGGAGGGGTCTGAGTTTATCTCCTGCTGGAGACACAGAGAAAACCCAAACTGTGGTGCATCTGTGTGCTTCATGCAACAAAATCTTCCATCAGAAACAAGGCTCCAAAGAGGTATAAACATTGCTTTTTCTTATGTGAATGGGTGATACTTTCCCATGGTCCATAAAATCAGAGTGATTTTAAAGGTTTCAGCAGAAAGTATCTCTCCATTCCTGTCCCCTACCTAGCACCCACCAACATTGATTATTTTCTAGTATAGTCATCAATCATATACATAATATATATTATATATGTTCAGTAAAGCTAAGCATTTCTAAGATATGATGTGCTATGCATCATCTATCTAGATGTGCTGTGCATCTATCTAGATAGATATCTAGAAGCATTCTGTATATGCATTTCATCAATAGATAATGTGCTCAAACTTGATAACTTTTATTTCTAATCAAAAGGTCTGGATGGTTTCAGGGCTTGGTTGATGCATAGCACCTCATATTTTAGAAATGTTCAATTTTATTGAATTTCCAGGTAAAGCTAGACTTGCTGTTATTTGCTCCTGTTTGGGGGGTCGGAGTGAGGATAGGGCAGTGGGAGGCGGTACAGGATGGGGAGTCTGCTGCAGGCTACTTCTTGGTGGTACATACGGTGAATTTGGGAGCAGATTTCGCTCCTGTGGACACACTTAGGTTAAGAAATCTTGAGGAAGATGTCCAAGTGTCATAATGGCTTCCCGTTATTTATTTACACTAGAAACAACTGACGCAGGAGCCACAATGCTTAGAAATCATGGCTGGCCAGTACCTTCGCTTTCCCTGCAATTGGGAAAAGTCAAGTAATAACCTAAAGCTGCCTCTGTCAATGTAGAAATTGGAATTCATTGGATTAACAGCCCTGGAAATATCGCTGGTACTGAGTCTTTGGAGGTTTCATGGAAGACATTTCCACACACCCAAAACTTAATAAACTAGCAGTGTAAAAGGTGATCACGTATACTGTGCATTTCTCATTTTTCTGTGGGCAAGTGCAAAGTTGACCTAGACAAGCAGTGAATGTATTGGACACCCCTGAGTTGAACAAAGAGACAATACGGATGACTTCTCCAATGGGAATGGGAGCTGTGACACCTCCCTCTCCTGTCGGCAGTTGTGTCTGAACTGTTCAGATGGGGGATGTGAAGGAGGACCCTTCTCAGTCCTGAAGCAGCCTTGCTCAGCAGGGAGATGCTTCCCCAGGAGCTCCACGTTAGTGGGAGGATGAGCACTTGGGTCTCCATGCTTTACCCATGCCATGTCCTCTGGGATGGAACGAGTGTGACTGTCTGCTGGATCAGACACTAAATGCTGGTTGGGTGGCCAAGCTTTCTTCTCTCACAGATGGTGTTTGATGGGCAAAGCGACTGTGGCTGACCTCCCTCCCCCCAGATAGAGTCTTTCCTGTGCACGTAGACAGGTCTTTCATTCAAATCTTGGGACCCATTCTTCCTGTTCAAAGAGAATTTGTACATCTCATTTCTAAACAACTGAATGTTAAGCTTTGGCGTGTAACTCAAGTGCTAGTCATTTATTATTCTAATCTTTTATTATTATTTTATTTTCTCTTTTGAACAGATTCTGTTTGCACATAGTACAAAATTCAAACGTGCAAAATGTTGCTCATTGGAAATCAAATCCTACCTACCTCTGTTTCTGAGTCATCTAGCCCCTTTATTTAGGGACAAGGATTATTACTAGTTTCCTGGGTAAAACTCCAGAAACATAATTTTTGAAAATGTAGAATACTCTTTCGTGTACCTGTTTTTTCACTTAGCGAATTGGTTGGAGATTATTTATGAAGCTCTCTGATTCTTTTCTCTCTCTTTCTCTTTTTTTAACCTAAGTGTATTAATTTAGCTAAGCTAATTTTTTTATTTCCTCATGAAAATCTTGTTTCTTTTTATCCATAACCAGTAACATATTTAAAAATATCAGTCCACTAACTCACAATTCATTGAAGAAATGCTGAGTGCCCACTGCATGCTAGATGCTGTTATGTGTGCTAGGGAGGTCACAATGAACACCCGAGCTGACTTCTAGCAGGCGAGGGGAGGGTGGTGGTGGAAATAGACAAGTAGGTAGACTGTGTATGTAGAATATTTGAGGGTGAACTGGAGAACCTGGAGAAAAATAAGCAGGAGTATAGAGTTTGAGGGTGGTTGTTGCAATTATCAGTATGGTGAGCAGGCACTTCACCCGGGGAGGCAATATTTGGACAAAGATCAATAGGTAAGGGAGGAAGCCATGTGGCTGCCTGGGGATGGCCGCACGAGGGCCTGAAGTCCACCCTAAGGCTTTGGCTTTATTCTGAATGAGATGGGACCCACTAGAGGACTTTGTCCAGAGGAATAACGGGAGAAGAGATGTAGGAAGATCGCTGTGGCTGCTGGGTGGAGAACAGATTTGAGGGTTGAGGTGGGAGCGGGGACACAAGTGTCTTCATCCATTTGGGCTGCTACCACAAAATGCCTCAAACAGGGTCACTTTAAACAACTGAAATTTACTGTGCATAGCTCATGAGGCTGGGAAGCCCAAGATCAAAGGTATCAGCAGATTTGATGTCTGGTGAGGGACCATTCCTCATGGATGGCAACTTTTATGTATCACAGAAGAGACAAAAGCCTCTGTGAAGCTTCTTTTGTAAGGGAACTAATCCTCTTCACAAGGGTGGTAACATCAGGAATTTTAAGCTGTGTTTGGTTGGGCATGGATTTAAAAAAGTAGACTCATGGGTGACTATAAGATTCATGGTATGAGCACTGAATCCTTCCATTTGCTTTAACTACAATGCCAGAAGGGAAGCAGCTTTCAAAAGGCAGAGTAGAAATTCTGCTTTGCTTGTGTTACATTTGAGATGACTGTTATTATTAATTACTGCTGGGGTTTGGAGTTCAGAAGAAAGCAAATATGAAGGTGGAGGTTTGAGAGGAACCATAACTAAAGAGAAAATATGTAAAGGTAGGAGGCTGGACTTGCTCACCGTGAGAGAGGGAACAGATAGAAAAGACTTCTGAAGACTGAGCCCTGAGACTCGAACATAAGAGATACCAGCGCGGGAGTGTGAAAAGAACGTGAACTTGTTACACAGTAGAAGCTGACTGATACATGGGCTCACTTTCTTCATATACAAAGAACTCCTACAAAGAAGTGATCCAAATTCCCAAGGAATTTTTTTGATTCACACAAAAAAGAAGGAGAAAAGCCAGGGAGTAAGAGGAAAGCCAAGGGAATGTGGAGTCCTGGAAGCTGCAAGCTGAATGAAAGAAGTGTTTGAAGGAGCAGAAAATCAATGGGTCAGTTGCTGCTGATAATAACGTACAGTGAAGATGGAGGAGAAAACATTGGATCTGAGCTCAGTTGAAGTCACCATTGACCTTGGTGAGAGCATTGTTGGTGTAATGATGAGGGGAAAGACATGCTTGGAATGAAAGACACATAGTAACAATTCTCCTTCCTGCTCTTTCAATCATCTGCCCCTTTCTTAGAATCTCTCACCTCACCTAGGCAGTTACTGTTAGTAATTTTTGATTCATAGAATAAGAATTTTTATGCAAAATAAGCATAACATGAGAATATACATTCTTATCCTTCACTGTTTAACATAAGTCAGCACACTATACACACTTCTCTTTATCTAGCTATTTTACTGTAAGTTATTCTGAGATCTTTTATCTATCTGTTCTTTAAAAGCTTCCTTATCCTTGGTTGATATCTACACAATGCTTCACTGAGGATATACCTGACCAGTCTGCTGTTGATGGACACATGAGCTGTTTCAAATGTTTTATTATTGCTTGATTGTTCCAACAATATTTTGGTGAATGATCTTTTCACAATAAAGATGTAGGCATATCTGTAGAAAAATAACCTCCAAAGTGGATTTCTGTGTCAAAGAATAGATTACTAAATTTTATAATATAGTAGACATTGCCAAATTGCCTTTAAGAGGGGTCATGTATGGTTAGTATGGTTAGGTCTGTGTGGATAGAAAGTAAGATTCTTTCAAATATTTCACCATTGCAAAATAAGAAAATGCTACACCTAAATATACAAAATTTCTCATGAGTGAGAATGTATTTGTAAAGCCCCTTATTGATTTTTAGGGATTCTTTCAAAAAGATAAGTAGGAACTCTATATATGAAGGAAGTGAACCCTTGTATCAGCCAGTATTTGCTGTGTAACACATGCTTCAAATTTGATGGCTGAACAGCTGTTTGTTTATAGCTCCCAGCTTTGTGGGCACAGTGTGTGGACTTAAATGAACTGGTGGATCTGCTGTCTGGGGCCGTGTTTGGCAGATCTTGGCTGGGTTCCCTGAGGGGCAGCCTCGTGGACAGGGCTACCACAGTGGTTCATCCTTTCTGCCCCATGTGATCTCTCATCCTCTTTCTGGCTAGCCTAGGTTTTTTCCACAAGGCAACTCATGTTTCCAAGAGCGGTTAAAGGACAAATTCCATGTACATGTGCTTTCCAAGTCTCTGTTTGCATCTCTTTTGTTACCACCTCATTGGCTTGATCAAATCACCTGGCCAAGTCCAGCATCAGTGTGGTAGGACCTTACCCACGAGCATGGATTCAGGGAGATAAGAATGAACTGGAGCCATTCTTACAATCAACCCATGACAGCCCACCAAGGCCCAATCCATTGTAATTATTTTGAGTTACTGCTCTCTTTCCCTTTACTGGGCAAGCAAGACACTGTGCCAGGACTGGAGCTCATCACAAGAGTCGCAGCTCTGGAATGTGTGCTTCTCCCCAGTAAGCTGCTGTCTTCGGAAGGGAGACAATGCTGACAATGGTACCATAGCCTGTGGGTGCTACGTGTAAGGCAACCACAGATCTTTATTTTCCAAAGGATTTTGCTTATTTTTTCCACTCAAAAGGAGCCTAATGGCCAGGTATCCCTCCAGCATTCCACAAGCCCATCAGAGCAGGTTTGTTCTTTGCTGATTTCAGCTCTAATGTGCTTCAGTGGAAACACACACCAAGCAGGACTTGCAGAAATGCATGGAATAGTGGGTGCTTGCATTGAACACTCTACAGTGACTTGAAATTTGGACTCATTGAAAATAATGTTCTTCACCCTTATCCCCCATGCAATTTATTTATTTTTGTTTCATGGGTGGAGTTGACTTGACTGAGTCAGCTCCAGAGCCTACTGACTTAGAGAGAAAAGTCTACGATAAAATCCATGAAATCAGTCCTTTGAGAGTTTAGGCAGAGAGTTTAGGTGACTGTGACTTTGTGGCTCCTGAGGCAGGGCTACTGCTGCGATGTGACTGTTGTCGTCCACTTCTAGGCCTGGAAACCCAGGGAGGCCCTTGACAGAGAACCGGAAGAGAGGAGAAAGAAAAGGGGCTTTTGAACACAGCCTGTATTTCAAGGCACTGAGAAGAGAGACGCATAAGGTGCTGTCTCAGTCCTGAACAGGCTTCAGTTAAGCTAAAAAATCCCTACAAAAGCCTAGTGCGAAGGAGGAAGAGGGGTTGGAGGAAATAGAGAAGGGATACATGTAACTTCAGTAAAATCAGGACAGTGAGAAGTTGTACAAATGAGAGCTACCAGGAGGGGCATTTAGAGGGTTGCTTTAGCCGTTGTGCGAAGTCTCTATTTCGGTATCTGCTTAGCCTCACAATAACTCTAAACTCACAGCCTGAGCATTTCATCTGCTCCTCCCTGTGGGGCAAGATCCACCAGCCTGTGTGGACCTCATCTGTGTGTCTGGTCTGCACTCCAAGCCCAGATCGAAACGTTCGAGCTCCGCTCCTTTGGTGTGTGATGGGCATCCAGAGAGCCAGGCAACTTGAGAGTTCCAGGACTCCTGGCCCCTCGGACCTGATGAGGTGGGATCGGGGCCCCAGTGTGTCTTGCTCACCACCCTCCTTCCAGCCCCTGGAGAGATGCCTCACCGACTAGGGACACCGAGCAGCCATGTGTTGGGCAAGCATGTCACTTGGCCTGAGCAGCTTAACACCTCCCAAGGCACCTGCAGTGTCCCTGAGAAGTCTTCATTTTCTCTGGGACTCTGGTCCAACCTGATCTTCAGCAGTCCCTGGGGGTTTTTACCTCTGCTCACCAGAAAGAATTTCCCACACATCAGAGAGAAAACAAGAAAGAACATCAAGCAAGTGCCCCATCCACCCTGTGGGTCCTGCCAATCTGTGAAAGGAGCATCACTGACCTGGGCCCTTGAGGTTCAGAAGGTCCCAGGTTGTCCAGGGGGTTGCAGCAGGTGCTCCTCCTCACCCTCGGGCTTCGAGCCCACACGCCAGGACTGCCTGGCTCTGCTCTAGACTCTGCCACACTGGCTCACGGGGATGGTTGGATGTCAGGACACCAGGCTTGGCTTGCTGGGGCACCTGGGCACCCAATGAGTGGCCTTTCCTCAGTGCATCTTGTTCTGAGTGGAGCCCTGACCCCTGCCTTTCCCCTGCCAGGCCCTTTCCAACCTCAGGGTGTACAGAACTAATGCCCTGTCATCTACAGCATTGCTGAGAGAGGAAGCCTGATGTTGGGACACTTGCTACGTAGTCCAGATTGACCTGGAACTCACTATGTAGTCCAGTGTCTTAGGTACTTTGTTATTGCTTGGACAAAATACTCGCTACCCACAAGTTAAAGGAAGAAAGATTTATTTTACCTCACAGTTTGTAAAGGTTTCAGTCCATAGTCGTCTGGCTCCAAGGCAGGGTGGCCTGGCAGAGGGGATCACTGAGGAGAAACAGTCTGTGGCAGGGCAGGCAGGAAGCAGAGCAGCCTTCCTTCTGCCTTCCCTTTTTATTTCATCCAGACTACAAGCCTATTAGTTGGTGCCACCCATACCCAGGCTGCATTTTCCATCTTCAGTAAAACTGTCACCCCCAGCCAGAACTATGCTAAATGAATCAGTGGACTAACCCACTATCACACACTCATGATTGAGTATCACACACCTATGATCCAGTCCCTCCCACCATGAGCACATGAGGCTTTGGGGGAACATCTGGATAAGCCATAACACCCAGGCTAGCCACACGCTCCCGATCCTCCTGCCTCAGTCTCCCATCTTACTTTGAGTTTTGTTTCCTCTGCAACCTCTACCCTCTATCTGTGTGTATGTATGTATATCTCCCTTTTTTCCTCTCTCTCACATACATAATCACACATATACACATGCAGCTTATCCACCCTTCTGTGTGGTCAACTCTGTCCCAGTGAAGTAGAAGCCAGCTTTGGAGATTAATTGACTGGAACACCCATGGGAAGTTCTGTTTTCACCAGTCATTCATTAACATCTCATGGGCTAGATAAGACTTTGTCCTGTGTACTCTGCCGTCTTCATGATAATTGATTTGAAACGCTGACACTGAGCAGTGGCTAGCTTATGTTGGTTGAGGGGGATGTGAGGGGTGACTGCCAATCTTTCTGGAGCCTGGCTTTCTCCCTTCTCTACACAGTTCCTAAACCTGCTCTTAGAAACCCTAATTCACTACTTTCACTCTTTCCTGATTGTCTTAACTAAAATGAGTTCCAGTACTGTTTTACTGTTCTTTATTGTGAATAATTGTTACAATAATATTTTAGTAATGAGTAGTTATTACTATGATATTTTCTCTTATATGTATATATTAGTGTCACCGTTGCTGTGATAAATTACAAAGGCAACAGTAATGCACAGAGGTTGTAAAGTCTTTGAAGTTAGATTGACCTGATACAAATCCTGGCTACACCACTAAACAGCCCTGTAACTCTGAGCCACTCACATGACCTTTATGAGCCAATGAAATGGCCTCAATTTACTTAATCCAAACTGAGGATAACAATACTTATCAGTGTTGTCATGAGAATTAAAAGAAATAAATAAAGCTCAACAAAGTGTGGAGAAAATGTGGTCCACAAATGATAGATTCTGTTATTAGATTTCTATTTTTGGCAGTGTGCATTGGAGTTTTGTCTGGTACAACTTATATTTTGTGTACTTAAAAATGAAGCAAGCTGTTCATATTTAAAAATACAATTTGTTTCTACGTGAGAATGACAAGGATTAGAACAATCCACAGTTCACGTATCTGAGCTGGTTTCAGAGGGCAGCTGAAAAGCTGGGCCCCAGAATAGTCTCTGTTTGTGGCTGGGACACACCCTGTTCCCCAAGGACAGCTGGGCCTTGCTGGTGACCCTGAGCTGGGGGGATCCTTGGGCAGACTTAGCTCTTTGTGGCTGAGGAAGATGAAAACACTCAGCAGGTATCTGAGCAACGAACCCAAGGAACAGGGCCGAGCGGAACAGTGAAAGAGTGGCTGGTGAAGGCAAGTTCATTCTGAGCTTAACCAGCTGCGGTGCATCGTGGTTCAGACTCCCGGAAGAAGGCCCCCGGCACGCCTGCACTTGCAGCTCCGTTGGTAGGTGCTGGCTGTGTCACTCACTCGTCTGGGACGGTGCGCGAGAGGCTGCCTGACCCTCGAGTCCTCCCTGCCCGGCACTCATGCTCTCACCCCCAGGCCCCTGTTTCCTTTTGTCTCTGGGAAACCTGCAGGAACACTGCGCTTCCTTGAAGGCACCAAAGCCGAGGAAAGCAGAAAGAATCACCCCTTCCCCGAAGGCTGAAAGCTCTGCTCCCACGGGAAGCTCAGAGCAGAGGGCAGAATCTCCAACGGGGGGACTTGGGGAAGGTGGGCATTTGAAGCCATGAGAAAGGGCAGTGCCTTGCCACTCCCAGAAGGGCCCCTGAGCTGCAGTGCTGAGACAGGCCCTGAGCGTCTGAGCCAGCTGTGACGAATTGCTAGGATCCGGCTCGGGACTGAGCGGACTTGTGGGAAACCAGTTTCCTCCACGATGGCACCTGCCCACAGGAAAGCAGCGCACGAGAAAGCCCTCGCTGCTCGCCACACCACTCGGAGCGGAGCGCAGCTTCCTCAGGGCTTCAGGGGCCACTGATGCTTTAGCGGATATCTAGCCACCCTAGGGCTGCAGTCCTGACCTCACGAGCCCTCCACTCCTGGGCCCTCTTCCTCCTCTCTTCCTTCCCTGGCGGTTTGCTGTAGTGAAAAGCACTGGGCTCTGGAGTTGTGCGTTTACATCCACATTCCGGCCCACCTTGGCTCATTCTTCCCCCAGGTGCTGTGGGTGTAGGGCAGCTGCTCTGGGCGGGGACCTGCGGTTATGCTGGGAGGCAGAAGGGCGCCCTGGTCCCGAGGGAACTTACTGTGTAGCTAACACACACCGAGGTATTTGTTCACAGCTGGGACACACACCACAGAAGAGCTGATGTGACCGAGGGCCTTCGGGGCTTTCCTGAGTGCATGATCCTTGAGCTGAATTGTAGAGAGGGACAAGTGAGAGGTAGGGCGCCCTGAAGAGAGAGGAGAGCACGTGCAAAGGCCCCAAGGCAAGGAAGAGCTCCATCCTGGGTATGACTAGCACCCCCACAAAAGTGTTCAAGAAGAATGACTTAAAGGAAATGAACAGCGAGCAAGGGCTGCCTCGGCCAGTGCTGGGATACGGTAACCTCTTTTCCCAAGGCCCACGAATGCTCACCTTCTTATTATTTAGGCCCTCGCACAGTTTGCCATCCTCACGGGGTGAGTGCTCTGAAATCCAGGTGATTTCGCTTCCTGCCTTCACACAGCATGCAAAACCCAAGCAACTGTAGGATTTCACAGCTATAGGTCTCAGTGAACTTTAACAACTCACGTGGCCTGGGTTAATTATTCAAGTGGACAAATTACTGTGGGAAGTGTGGGTTTACCGGCAAAATAGGAGCTCATGGGAATAGCGTTTGGTATAAGAGGCGGGAACTGCTGCCCCAAATGATCGACTGGGTCAGTCCTGACTCTCGCTCTATCTCCAGGGCCACACTCTTTGCAGGCCCCAGGAGTGATCTCCTTTCGTCCCTCCTGCACCAGGAGGAGGCACACGGCTAGCTGTGGCTTCTGGGCCAGACCACGTGGCTCTCACCCTGATTCCAGCTCTGCCAAGATTCCCGCAGTGTTTGCATCCGATGGTTGTGATGAAGCATGCTTCTGAGCGGCCGTGAAGCAATTCTGTCCAGTGTGGAGTGCAGGACATTGAACTCTGGAGGTCCGGAGAGGGAGCCCAGACTCAAGGAGGATGTGCACACACGGCGATGTCCCCCTGGTGACTGGAGCAGCTTCTTGGGGCCCTCTGCCCCCTTCCCTCGCACCCTAGCAGGGCCCTGGCTGTCTCCCAGGACCCCACTGTCCTTGCACCCCTTTCCAGGCAGGCTGCTCATTTCCTGCAGCCCCGTGCTGTGAGCTTGGCCATTACCCCTGCAGACCACAGCGCAGCGCTCTCCCTGGGCAAAGGCTGCCAATTCCGAGGCTCGCGCTGCTCCTCCACGCGCCCCCTGCTGGTCCTCCTGGGCCCTGGTGTCGCCCTCGCCCTCGCCCTCGCCATCCACAGGTCTGCGGACAGTGGGCTCTCAGCTCCTCGCTCTCTTACCCTCAGGGACGTTGTTTTCTGCTGGTCTGGGCCACCCACTCCCACGCCACACCCAGGACTCCGGGAGGAAAGTGCGCAGCCTCCAAGGTAAGAAAACCAAACTCGGCGCCCTCAGGCTGCAGCGTCCTGCTCCTTCTAGCTCACTTCCTTACTGACCCTAACTGCGCCCACACCGGCCTGCAGCCATGGGTTACGTGTGTATATAAAGAGGCCCTGGCTTACCGTGCTTCAGCTTGGGACTTTACTTCACAGTGAGGCAAAGGTGAGGCGCATCCAGTAGAAACTGCAGTTGGGATTTTGAACTTGGATCCCTTCCCAGGCTGGTGCTTCCCCACCACAGTTCTGGGCAGGATGGTGAGCTGCAGGCCCCTGTCAGCCTCCTGATCACCGGGGTACCAACGAGCACCCAGTGGGCTGTGCTGCTCAGCTGGGGCGTGGTGGGTTAGCTGTGGTGTGTTTACACCAGTAGTTGATTTATACCAGTTTCAACTTGCCGTGGATTTCCTGGGACATAACCCATTGTAAGTCAAGAACTTTTGTACATGTACCATGTGCACTTACCTCCCTAGCCATATTGAAGTGTGTAAATTAGTGGCACCAAGTACATTCGCAGTGCTGTGCAACCATTGCTACCATGCAACCCTTCTTCATCTTTCTGAGCGGGAACCCTGTGCCCATTACACAGCCATTCCCTCTCCTTCCCAGGCCCTGGCAGCCACCATTGTGCTCTCTGTCCCTGTGGGCTTGACCGCTCTAGGGACTTCATTTAATAGAAGGGTAAAGTATTTGACTGTACACACTCAAACACACTGTCACACAGATATATGCAGACACACACAGACCCAGAACACTTTCACATGCAGACACACAGATGCACACGTACACACTCAGCAGGTGCGTCACTGGGATCTCGGTCTCCAATTCAGGAAAATCCCCAGGCAGGGGCCCAGGGGTGTTCCTGCTGTTCCCAGCTGGGGGGCGGGTGGCCCTAGGGATGGGGTGGGGGTGAGCCTGGTCTCTGGTCTCAGCCAGAGGAGTTCAGGCGAGCTCAGTCCATGGCATGGAGACCCGAAGAAGGCATGGGCTGTCCCTCACTGGGAGTGGGGGAAGCAGGCGAGAGTCAGTTTCACAGCAGTCCATGGAATACAAGATGATGGCAGGCTTGGCTCCCTCCCTGGAGGAGGAGGCCTGCAGGAGTGGCCTTGCCCACAGAACGGGCAGATGCCCCACGGCCAGGGAAGGCCTCGGCAGGGCAGAGCAATTCAGATGCCCTTTCCATCCCGGCCCTGTTCTCTTCCCGGATATCCTTCATGTATCCTCTGCCCTTCAGGTCTCAGTTCTCTGATCTGTTCTTTTCATTCTTACATAAGCTACCAACAGCTACAGCACTGAGCTATAATTTGCTGAGACTTTAAATCCCTCTTGTGACCTCTCAAAACCAGCCCAGAAAAATACGGTTTCTAAGGAAAAATAGTGTTCTTGGGATTCAAACTGAAGATGGTAGAATAAACTACAGTAGAAAGCCTCTCTTTTGACTCTATAAATTTATCTTTCCAAAATTTTAAGGCTAAAGTAAATAAAAACTTGAATGACACATGAAGGGAACTAAACTGGCAATGCATTATAGGGACTTTGATTTTAATGCTAGAGATGAGATCAAAGTTTTAGGAATACCTAGAACTTAGCTATTTCATGAGGCCTGGAATCAGCAAAGTGTTACTCTGTACATGAATTGAGACTAGGAAAACTCTGTCCATGAATTATAATATGACCAGGATACAGATCTCTGGCCCTGGCCTGTGGATGGAGATAAAATCAGTTGTGAGAAACTGGAAGCCATAACTTCTCCTGAATGTTGATGTGTAGCTAGAATGCTTACAACTACCTGTGCAGGGTCGAAATCCCTAACAGAAGACTATTCTGGTCCTGGAATAGTTCCAGAGCCACTGGGCAAACATTCCCACAGGAAGTTTTCAGCAACCCAGGGTATATATAAAACCTTTGCAACAGAGGTTCCTCTGGAGATGACCTCACAGACAGAAATCACAAGGCAGATAAGGAATTTTGATCAAACATTGGTACAGTCCTACTGACTAGGCGGCACAGCAAGTGAGGAAACAAGTGCATATAAGGAACAGTGGAGAACAGAGAAATCTGAACGTAACTTTTAAACAAGGAAGGAATAGGGTATATAAAGCAAGAATAGGATTTTATTTTTAAAAAGAAAAAAAGCATTGACTTGCAAACTAGCCAAATAGAAATTCTGTAAAAGGAAACCGGTCATTGAAACAATCTTAAATAGAAAAGTTGAGCAATAGCTTATGCTAAGCTGAAGATAGAATGATTAACCGGAAGGGATGACTCAAGAAACTGTCCAGAAGAGAGCACACTTGTGATAAGAGAGATAAAGTACAGAAATGTAGACAAAAGATATGGAGGATAGAATGGGAAGCCCAACATAGCTATCTACAAGAGTTCTAGGAAATAAAAACAGAGATAAATACCCAAAGAGAAAAAAATAGTAGGCAGTAAGGAGATAGAGCTTTCTCAAATGGAACAAATGGGAAGGGGTTCAAGAGACAGATGGGGGGAGATCGGAGGAAGGGGAAGGGAAGGGGAATGAGAAAAGGAACGAAGATGTGTTACGTACAGGCACTAACTCCACACAAGGAATGGAAACATTATGTCCATGGACTAATAAAAAATGCACTTTAACACTAAAAAAGGAGAAAGATAAATGGGAGGTCCAATGTTCAAATTGAAAACAGCCGAGATTTTAGAGCTAAAGACAGAAACTAAATTCCATGAAATAACCTAACAAACAACACAGGTGCATTTACGGAAAGCCAAAGAAAACAAAATATCTTAAACACTACTGAAGAAAAAATTACTGAGAAAAATTGCTAAGAAAAATGACAAATTCTTCATAAGCAGTGATAAATGTCAGAACAAAACAAAACAATATCTTCAAAGTGATAAAGGAGAATACTTGAAAACCTAGACTTCTATAACTAGTTAGTATCATCCAAGAAAGAGGGTAAAAATAATGTGTTGTAGATGATTAAAATCTAAGAGATCAGACTAAAGATCTCTTGCTCAAAGAACTACTAAAGGAAGTAATTTATCAAGAAGTGAACACCCCAATTGATCTGCTGGTAGATTTATCTAAAATTGGCTCTTAGAAGTTTAATTTTAACTCATTCTGGAAGGAAAGTTAAAAAAATAGTGAAGTCAACGAAAGTAGAAAGGAGTTATATGTCCTTGTTGTTTTGATGACTAAGATAAGCATTAATTAGCTTTTGTTTTATTTAAAAGGTAAGTTATAAAAATGAGAAATGTGGTAACCATAAAAGAATAGAGATTAAATGTTTAACTTTGAATATTATAGAATATGGGAATAAAGATGACTTGATCCAATACAAGGCAGAAAAGAAGAACAAAAGAAGAAAAGAAAAAAGTCATGGTAAATCAAAACTATAAAAGAAGATGACAAAATGAGTCTAAATATATCAATAATACAGTAAATATAAGTGGGTTAAACTCATCTGACTCAATTAGAAACTCTTAAGTTAAATAAAAAAAAATTTCAATGTTTGCCAGAAACACTCCTAAAACTCAACAATCCAAAAAGGCTATTATTGACTAAATAAAGGGTGATATACCAAAATTAATACCTAACAAATAGACTATAATAAGAGCATCAGTGGGATTAAAAGGTCATTAATTAATGATCAAAGAAACAATAAGAAGTTGTAAAAGTGGTGAATTTGTATACCTGTAAAACATAGCCTAAAAGTATATACAACGAAAAATAGATAGAATTACTGTACAAGGGGGAATCAACAATCTCCAAATGATGCTGGAAGTTTTAATGAATGTGTCAGTTACCGTCTTTCTTACTTTCTAAAGGAACTTCATTCAGAGGGATTAAGAGAACAAATTGTTCCAGCAAGGCCTTGGGCTGGCATTTAGAGTCCTCCATAGATTTTCAGCGACACATTCTTCTAGGGTTATGCATGGCAAGAGTGTTTCCCAAGTGAACCTGTTTTACAGGGATTGTCTTGATCCTTTTTCTTGAATCACCAGGACAGAACAAGGAGAGAAAGACGGAGGTGTGCTCAGAGATCTCAGATGTCTTCCACTGGTACCATGTCTTTCACTTGAGAGCATGAAAATGCCAGGTTAGGGTTACTTAAGCAGCTTTGGGGAGGAGTTAGAGGGCAGATGTCTACGACTCTGAGAGGTTAATTGATGCAGCCAAGAGCACAATCCACAGCAGTAACCAAAGCCTGGGCCAGTGGTTGAGGGATTTGTGGATTTAGCTGGTCTGGGAATGGTTCCTTCCATGTCTCCTCACCCTGACCCTACTCAGCACCACCCCAGTCCTCCTGGGCTCCCCAAGTGCCCCACCGGCTTCACATTCCAGTCTCCGCATGATAATGTATTGTAGATGTTAGAATTTCCTCTCATGGTCCCCATTTTAAAAAATATTTCTATTATAATTTTTTGAAATGAAACCATGCATAATCTCTTTTTTGAGGCTCTCTCGTTGGACCTTGTTGCATAATTTTAAATTTCTCAGGTCCATTTATGAAAATAAAGACAGTTTTTTCTGCTCTTTGTTCCAAGTCTTAATTTTATTTCACTTGATCTTAGCCAAAAGGCCGAGAAGCAATTTAATTTTATTTCTCACGTTGCATTTGTGCTTGAAGGAATTTTACCTCTGAGTTGTTGTCATGGTAACTGAGGGAGCTAGCTTAGCAGAACAAATCCATGACTTGTAAGTAAATAAATGAGGGTGAATGTGATGTATAGTGACTATATCCATCTTATCTCTTACCAGCAATTTCTCATATTAAAAGCCATTGTGATATTTTAAAAGATCTTGGCATATTTAATTGCCTGAAGCTTCTGTGTATACAGAAAGCACCCCAGAGTCAAGTACCGTGGTGAAGTAAGCATATCTGTTTATAGTTATCTCTCACATTAGCTCTGGCTTCCAAGGCGGCCCCGTCCTGCTAGTCACACTTCCATGTAGTCTCCTTGCTCATGTTACCAGGGTTGGTCTTTGTAACAGACTGATGCAATGCAGCATTAGTGTTGAAATGTCACTTTCAATATTATGTTATTAAAAGACTGTGGCTTCCATTTCTCAGATCAGTCTCTGTGGGAAGCCAGGTGCTGTAGGAGGACTCTCAAGCAGTCAGTGAGAGGCTAATGTGAGAGGGAATTGAGATCTCCAGGCAGTACTCAATGCATCAACAATGCAAGTGAGCTTGGCAGCAGATCTTCCATCCATGGAGCCAGAACCACCCAATACATGCTCCTGGATTCCTAGCCCACAGAGCGTAAGATATTACATGTTTTTTTTAAAGCTGCTATATTTTGGGATAATTTGTTAGGCAACAATAGATAGCCAATATACCATTTCATTAGAAGAAGATATTATAAAATAATAAAATTTAAAAATTAATAAAATTAAAATTTTAAATTAATAAAATTAAAATTATATAAGGTAAATCCTCATCTCACAAAGTCTGAGGTTCCCAACTAGGAATGCAATCCCTTGCTACACCCACCAGACTAATGGCTCCTTGAAAATGGACCTTACTTCTTCACCCCTGTAATCCTAGAGCCAGTCCTATGTCAGGTACAGCACTTATGCCCAATAACTGCGTCCTGAGTTGTTGACTTGATTGCCACTGTGTGACCCAATCCAGGGACAGCAGAAGGCACAGATTGAATCTCTGCTGAGCTTACACCAGGCTTTGGAAGTAACTTTCCTGGATGGAGTCTTTGTATCATCTAATTGCCCCTTTGTTTATTTCTCAAGTGTTAATAACAAGGAGTGAATTATTAATGCACACTACATAAATGAATCTTAAAATAACTGTGTTGAGTGGAAGAAATCATACAAAAAATTACATGCTGTGAAAGTTCATCAATATACAATTTTAGAAAGGCAAACTAGACTATAATAACAGAAAGTAGATCAGTGGTTATCTAGGAAGGAGGTTAGAAAGCAGAAGAAATTACAGAGGGCCTAAGGAAAATTTGGGGATAATTACTATGTTCATTAAAATAAAAATAAAATATGGTGCGTTTGTTTCCATTACTGTGACAAAATATATGAGACAATCAACTTAAGAGGAAAGGTTTATTTTGGCTCATGGGTTTTAGAGGTTTCAGTCCACAGTCACTGGGCCCTGTTTCCTTGGGCCTGTAGTAGTACAGGATGTCATGGCTTGAGCACAAGGTGAAGGAAGCCTGTACACCTCATGGAGGCTAGGAAGCAGAGACAGAGAAGTGCCTGGGGTCTCATGCAATGACATAACTTCCTCCAATGAGACACCACCCATTAAAAAGTTTCATCTTCTCCTAGTAGAGCCACAGGCCTGACCTGAGCCATTGCCATTCAAGGTCCAAATTGTAGCAGTGGATCTAAAAGAATCTCTTGTCTCCAAATCCTAGGCTCCTGCCACTACACTCTGTAGCATCCTTCTATGGATTCCTCCTTGTCTTAATCTATTCTCTGTTGCTAAAACAGAATACCTGAGACAAGGTAATTTATGAAGAACAGAGATTTGTTTTACTCACAGTCTGAAGGCTGGAGTCTCCAAGTTTGGGCAGCTGCCCCTACTGAGCTTTTGATGAGGGCCTTGTGCTGCTCCAAGCATGGCCTAAAAGAGGGAGGGAAGCAGACATAGGTGGATGACACAGGACAAGGGGTGACCTTGTTTCAGACCCACATGCTGTCAAGGCAACTAATCCATTCCTGGGAAAGTGAGAACTCACTCACCTTCAGGACGACATTAACTTCTCATGAGGGGTCCACCACCATGAGCCAAGCACCTCCCGCTCCCAGTAGTGTCACACTGAGGAATGAAGCCTCAATGTGAATTTTGGTGGAGACAAACCATATTCAAACAACAATGCTATTGCTTACCAAAACATGTGTTTTGACTAGTCCTACTCCAGCCCTCAATTGCTTGGATGCCGATGGAGATCTTCTCGGTCCATGTCCCTTTTCCTTGTACAAAATTTTTGCTGTGCAATTCTCAGCTGGTTAAACACAAAGCATCACCATAGTCTTTCCGACAGATGGGCCTCAGGTCCCCAAGCCACCTGACCTGGCTGATAAACCATGGTATCCCTGAGATCCCTGAGCTTTGCCACCTCAATAGGGGCCCCATTCCCCCTCCTCAGCTGTTAGCTAGAAGAAAGGGAAAACGAGAACTGCCACCTAGACGAAGACCTAGACCAAGAACTATTGAGGTTCAAAGTGGGTAAGGTCCATTTTGTTTAACTGAAACATTTCCCTTTCTCTCAAGCATCTGCCCTCCGTGTATATATGGGTACATATACGGATTCTCCTGAATCGATTCAACCAACCAAAGATGGAAAATATCAAGAAAGAAATAATGTTTCTGCTGGACTTTTTACACAGTATTTACATGGTGTTAGGGATTATAAATAACCTAGAGATGATTTAAGGTATACAGGAGGATGTGCGTAGGTTCTGTTGTGCTGTTTTACAACAGGTAATTGAGCAGCTAAGGGCTCTGCTGTCCATGGTTGGGGCTGCCCACCGTCTTCCACAGACACTGAGGGAAGATTGCATTCTCCATTTAACACAATAATTTAGGTTACCAGGCATCTCTTTCTAGTACCCATGAAGTTAGTATTTTTACTGGCATTTCTCTCAGAAAAAAACAGATGAATTCTTCCTTCACCTGACACTCCCTGTCTCCTTTCTTTGGCCTTGGTATTTGTGCATCTTATCTTACAGGGTGGCTTGGTATTCTCATTTGTGGGCCAATGCAACTCAAGTTAAAGTCATGGCTCCCAATGACCTCAGATGTGTAACAACCTAAAATTTAGTTTCCTAGTCTATAAAATGGGCATAAGCTTGTGCTCACAGGATTGCTAAGAGAATAATAATGCATGTAATAATGCATTGCCCAGTGCCTTTATACATAATCAGTACTTAATAAATGTCAAATATTACAATTTGATGAGTATGTAACAGTGTGCAATATCTGAGGAATTAAAGAGAGGAGAGAGGCAGTATGAACACTTGAACTTAGTATTTCCAAACAGCAGACTGTGGAATGCCACCTGTCAGACAGTCTGTGGTCAATCATTCAACTCATTTCCCTGTGGCCAACTTTCCATACGATTTTCCTATGAAACTGAAGGGAACTTGCTGTTATTTGTGGCAACTCCTTGAACCACATTCCAAATGAGAACTGCGAATCCTAGCCAAATATTTCTTTCTTTATAGGAATATTAAAATGTTCCCTGAATAGTCACATCAGCAATAATTTTGTGTCCCACTATTAGTGTATATTATAAATAATAAAATTATATAAGCATATTTTACATAATGCCATATATATGACATGGCATGTTTCTATATTATATAAGCACATTTTATAAATACAACATATTAGATATAGTTAGATGATGTATTTATTAGAAATATCTTTAATCCATATATCATATAATCCATAAAATATCATTTATAAAATATTTATTTGTCTTTTTGTGCCTTAAAAAGTAGATAGCTGTGTGCACTTTGACACGGTAGCTAAAAAATAAATATGTCATCATTTCCCCACACTATTATTTTTAGTTTTACTTTTGGCTGATCCAGCTTTATTCTTTGAGATGAGAGCCCACATCCTGAGAGTGAAGTCTCACAGGCTGACATCTCAAACAACAGAAGACTCCTTGAAGGTCACAGGCGCTTGAAAAGTCTGCCTGTAGACTAAGTCTCCTTCACCGTCTGGAGTGTGATCCTGCAGGGGACTGTCCTGGGAGAGGCTCCCCACTACAGAGGCCATCAGTCAGGTTTGGAGCTCCTGACTGATTCCTAACAGAGCCGACCTGTGCACAAGCCGTGCCTTTCAGATTGGGTCCAGGTGGCCGGGCCCCTCTTTCCCTGCTTCTTTCCCTGTTTAAACACTCATCTTCCTTAAATCAGATCACATCATGTTTTTTGTCTTTCAAAAAAGCTCAGTGCTTAATTGCTCAGCATGTGTGAGGCCCTGGTTCTGCAGCTCTGTAACGGATGAATAAAGTAATTAATAAGATGCCAGTGCACATTGCTTTACCGAAATCCTGGGGTGAGATCCAGGTATTTTTCTGGCATCTTTATATCAGGCTCTTATTTTCAAACAAATGTGGCTCCTGACCTGGCTGATGGCTGCAGACTGACTCAATGGGGCTAAAAATACAGAAAGAACTTTAACAATGCGAGTACTCAATACTCACCTCCTATTCACTCGGCCTGGTGCCCACTACTCACCCATGTGCTTTGCTGCTGTACCTGTGGCCCTGTTCACTCACCAAGTGGTGAATCACTCTCACTTTAAAAATCAGTGGTCATTAAGGTCAGTGATCACTCTAACTGAGTCATTAAAAATCACAGCCAAGAATCTTAGATGTTTGTGGCAAATGCTAGAAATGCAATTCAGTTCAGATCAGTTCAAAGCTATTTGTGTTGCTGAGTTCTGACCAACTTACAATGCCAAGTGTGCCAGTGCATGTCCACAGCATATACATCAATAGCATTAATTAAAAAGAAATGCAGTATGAAAAGACCAGGGTCTCTTAAATAACACTGAAACTTTTATCTCACAACCATACCACAGTCTTTTTTCACTAACTCTTTTTTTCAGTACTGTGGATTGAACCCGGTGGCTCACGCATGCTAAGCAGTACCAGTGAGCTACATCCCAGCTTTTCTTTTCTTTTGTTATTTTGAGAGAGAGCCTTTCTGAATTGCCCAGCCTGGCCTTGAACTTGTAATCCTCATGCGTCAGCCTCTGGTGTAGTTGGAATTACAAGTGTGTATCACTGTGCCTAGCTTGCATTAACTTCTTCTTTTTTTTTTTTTTTTGGTACCGGAGATTGAACTCAGGTCCTTGCGCTTGCGCAGCAGGTGGTGAAACCACTGAGCTAAATCCCCGGCCCTTGCATTAACTTCTTAAATTGTGGTTCTGTTGAAACCATTGTACAGGCAGACTGTCCCATCCAATCACAGACATGTCATTTGTCCCCATAAGTTCCTGACAATATTGAACTCCCAGCTGAGCTCTTCACCACTTTATTTACCTTCTAGCCTCATTAAACCTTTATTAACTTTATAAGGCTAAAGATTATTTTCAGTGACAATCAGCCTGCAGCCTGGCAAAGCACATGTTGTACCGAGAAGGCTGTCTGCTTGTCCCAGACTCTTCAGAGCTCCTGGCCCTGTCTGAGTTCCAGCATGGGCTTCAGACCAAGCTCCCAGCACTTGTGAGGTGTTCTACTCAGACAAAATCATCTCAGGTGGGATTTATCAGCTTAGGAGAAATCCCTGAGGGAGATACCTGCTTAAGACCTGGTTTGGGCCATCAGAGAGGAACTGTTGGTGAAATAGAACTGCAAAGAGGCTTGGGACTGGCTGATCATTTTGCCCCAAGCTTTAATCTCTCCCAAGACTCGGAGTCAGGGAGGTAGTAGGTGCCCAAGTACTGAAAGGTTGATTTCTGGGTCTCATCCAATGACATAAGCTCCTTCTATACAGAGAAGAATTTTCAAGAAAAACTCTTCCTTTGAAACTAAACCAAACAAGTTAGGAGGGAAACAGAGGTAACTTTCTACTCCAAGCCAAATAATCCTGAGGGAGGGGACTTTGAAAACCGAGATTAAACACGAATATAGATACAATACATTTTGAGATCCTAGAGTGGATTCTGGAATAGAAAAAAGACATTAGTGGAAAATAGAGGAAATGGGAGGAAAGTCTGCAGTTTAGCTAGTGGCAAGGACCCAAGGCTAATGTCTTAGTTTGAACAAATGTGGAAGAAGAAAGAAGATGTCTCATTAGGAGAGACTGGACAAAGGGTGCATGGAGACTCTATGTTCTATCATTCCAACTTCTCTGTAAATCCACAATGGTTCCAAAATAAAAAGATGTCAAAGACGGTGGATAAAGACGACAGAGGAAAGACATTCTTCAGGGAGAAATATGAGAGAGAGCTATCGCTTGTAAGATCAGAGGCAGGACATTTGGCCATGCAGGAGACATCAGTGTTGTGTTTAACGGAGTAGAACTAATGGATGCTGTGATGGGGGAAACAACCCCAGAGAAGCCGAGCTGCTCCTCCTGTTGGAGGGGAGGGTAGAACAGGCACTGGTGAAGGGGATGGAAGGGGATTGTAGAAGAACAACTAATGCACTAAGATTGGCAGCTGCCCAGTCAGGAGGGACTTCCAGTCCAGAAGGATGATCTTCAAGAAATAGTGAAAAATGGGGGAAGAACCAGAAGACTAGAGGTAAACAGATGCGGTGCTTTTGTGGAATCATGGGACAAATGTTTACAGTTTACATTTGCGTTCTAGAGAAAACACTGACACAGAGAGTCTGGTAAAGGGTCTATGAGTGCTTTGAAGGAGAGCAGGAGGTCACAGGCAGCCAACATGGTGGACTCACTCAAGAACAAGGGAAGCCACACTAACTGCAGTCCCTTTTGGGGTAGCATTACTAAAGTGATAGAGCAGGGGAGTGATAGGGTACAATGTATTTGGATTTAGACAGAGATTCACATTATCTTGCTGACACAGTGGACTTCTGAGGGCTGGGTGATAATGTGGTTAATGAGCTTAGTACCCATAGAGCGCAGTTTTGTCTGAAAAGAGCTGGTCTTTGGTGCTCACTTTACCATTAGTTCAATCAATGATTCAGTGGAAGCCACTTTATTAACATAGATTGCATTTGGCTACTCACAATAGAATCCCGGCAGCAATGGTTTAACAAAATTGAGTCAAATTTTCTTTCCTTTTTTCTTTTTTGGACAATTGACAAGAAGACCAGGAAAAGCAGTCCAAGACTGGTCAATGCTTCATGCTATCGCAAGTTCCCCATTCTCATCGTGTCTTCCCTTTGTGTTATCCTGTGTGTGTGGTTTTTATTCTCACTCTCATTCTTACCTTGTGGCAATCTCAGCTCCAGCTGCATGGTAGGAAATAACTAAATAAATGACCAGGAATAATGAGACACATTCATATCTGCACAGAAAGAAGGTTCTGGCAATTCCCAAAAGAATTCCAGTTGGTCAGAATTCTGAACCCTTGTTGCAAGTGAGACTAGAAAATAATGGGGGTGCGCTGTTTGGCTGGTGTATAACCATACTGATCAGAATCAGGATCTGCTAGAAGGGAAGGAGAGAATGCATATCTGGTTGGCCATCAGCGGTGGCATGGTTGTCTGCATTAGGTGTAATTTTTGGACGCTGACATTCTTCAAGTTCTAAGCTTGCTGCATTAATAGACTCCACATCTCAGTAACAGATACTCCCTCTTTCCAGTTTCTTAGCCTAAACTCTTGGGGTTGGACTGGATACTAATCTGTTTTTCTTGAGAGTCATATCTAGTCCTTCCCATCCCATCTGGAAAGATAGCCAGAAATTGACCACTTTTTACCACCGTATTGCACTGTTCTGGTTCAAGCCACTGTCATTTCTTCAAGCCACTGTCATTTCTTCATGATCAAAGACTGAAAGTTTTCTCCTTAGGATCAGGAAAGAGACAAGAATGCTGGCTTTTTCTACTGCTATCAACATTGTGCTAAAGTTCTATCTGGTTATGCTGTGTTTATGGCACCGTTATTCATAGTAGCTGAAAAGTAGAAACAATCCAAAAGTGTATCAACTGATGAGTAGATAAGCAAAATATGATGTGTCCATATAACAAATATATAACAATAAAAAGGAATGAAGTACATTATGCATAAAATAACAATGCTTTAGTCAAGGATAGAGAGTATATATCTCGTAATACTACATGTAACGGAGCTGAAAATCCTTACTGTTTGGTGAAGTAGCCAGCAAACATCAGAGCAAAGGATGACTCCGGTGTTCATGGTGACCCTAGGATAACAAACCTGGTGTCTGTGTACTTGGTAGTGATAATCGAAGACTATGATATTGGCTTATGCATTTACTATTAGTATACTTTTACAGTTGCTTCAGACTGCAGTCCTACTTGTAAAAATGTTTTCTATGAAACAATCTTCCATGTTCTGCCAGCAGCAGCCTCCTCCAGTTTGTGTTTTGTGAGTCTTGATCACATCATTTCCTCTTGTGCCTGAGTGAGTCTCGTGTTGTGCTTATCACGACTGTGGGAGAGGAGACTGCATACCGCGGACAGCCAGGCGTCTGCTTGGCTGTCCATTCCATGGTGCTTACGCAGTGATGAAGTCACCCAGTAACGCACTCCACAGAATATATTTGCGTTGTGATGTGTGACTCCACTGATATCTGGTACAACACAGAAGAATCTTTTTTTTTTTTTAACACAGAAGAATCTTAAAACACACCAAGTGAGTGAAGCCAGACACAAAAGTTCACATATCACATGATTCCACTTACACGAACTGCCCAGAAAGAGCAAATGTGTACAGATAGAAAGTAGTTCAGTGCTTGCCAGGGCCTGGGAGTAGAAGGTAGGGAAAGGATTTGGGAGGGAATGTGTGATCTCCAATGGGAACAGGGCTTTTCTTGGGGCTGGTGAAATGTTCCTGGATTAAGTAGTGGTGATGGTTGTACAGAGCTATGACTATATCGCAAAACATGGTAACCTACATTTTAAAAAACAATAAGCAAAAATAAAAATCCCTGAGTAGATTTCCCCAACTCTTCCCCCTAAATTTCTTATGGCTGTGTTTACCATTTTGATTGGGGCAGTGGTCCTCTGTTTGCATACACATGCCAAAAGCCATCAAATAACATACTTTCAACCTGTGAGGTTTGTTATATGTCGCCTGTACCTCAATAAGCTGTTTTGAAAAAGGAAGGAGCCATGGCTTTGCTGGTGGAGAGCAGGCCTGCCCGTAGAGGATGGGGCTGAGGGCTGGTCTAATGGCTTCGAAATGCCTTACTAAACTTGGGAGGATAGGAATGCACAGGGTTAAAAGCTTCGAATGAAACCAACTCATTTGGCCACGAGGCTTTTTAAAACTGTCATTTCCATGATGAATTTGTTTGCATGCAGCCTTTCACCCTGGGTGCTCCGGAGATCAATACATATTAACCTGACATCCCCGACTCAGAGTTCTGCCTCCCTCCAAGTTTCATGTCGATGGAAGAAATTTAAGGGTGTTTTAGTTACACCTGAGGAAAAAAATGATGCCTATTTGAGGTGACAGATATATCAATTGATTTATTGAACCATTCCACAGTGTATACATATATCAAAATGGCACTTTGTGTCCCACAAATATATAAAATTATAATTTTCCAATCTTCAATAATTTTTTCAAAAGAAATGTAAGAACACTGTAGTTTGCTGTTCTTTATTAGTGTGTGCTTCCCTCCATTTTCCTCTCATCTCTTCCCGTCCTTAGAGCCTTCCCATCTCCACAAAATCTATTGCCCTGTTTCCAATCATCTTTATCTTATTTTACTCCTTAAATTATTTACACTTTGGGTCCCCTATAAGAGGAACCATGCAACATTTAACCTTCTGTGGGGACTCTACTTTTAAGTAAGAGGGCTTAGGTGAGGTTTTTAGTTTTAGTTTTTGCCTCTCAGTGACATCTAAAAACACAGATGGCCCGAGTCATTTTGGACCACGCTGGGAGATCATTCTGAACAGAGTGAGCCCAATTGCCAAAAGCCCTGCTGTTGTAGTTGCAGTGGGATTCTCATTTAAATGTCAATATTTGAGGATTCATTTCCATCATGATGCTGAGGCCATGGCAGCTGATATTCTAGTAGAAAAATTCTGGTAGCAAAATGAATTCTTAACAAAGAATGGAAGTCTCCTCTGGGCTCGGCTCATGTCTTTTAGGAGTTAGACGGTGTAGATTCTCATGCAATGTCACTCATTCCCCCTTTGGAATTCTTTCTGACTGGGCCACCTGGATGCATCATTATTATATCCCTGCTGGAACATAGGAAATACTCCACGTGCTGAAGATCAAGGTAACAGACCAGATTGGCTGCTGGGCAGTGTTGAGCATAAACACACCTCCTCAGAGGTAGGTACCATTGTACAGAATATCTGTCTTGCTGATATTTCCTAAACAATGCAGTATAAGATATTTACATAGCATTTACATTTTATTAGGTATGACATCCAAGTCATCTAGAGACGAGATGACTCAAACAGGAAGATGTGCGTAAGGTATGGGCAAACTCTAAGGGACTTGAGCATCCACAGATTTCAGAATCGAGGTCCTGGAAGCAATGCCCCTCTCATGGATGCTGAGAGATGAACGTATAATAATAGCAACTAAGCAACTCTGAGTGATGGGATAGTTATTAAGGGGATCAGTCAGAGGCAAATCAAGAGAACAAAAGCTGCTGCAAATGCTCATGTCAGAGGGAATTTATCGAAGGATGTTGGTTATGCAAAGGGTGGAGCAACCAAGAAGGCACTCAGAGGATGTGAGGGCCTAGAGGCTGGCAGCAGCAGGAAGCAGCTGCACACCGTCACCCGCCGCACCTAGGATGGGGCTGTGTCTGGAGTCGCACAGCAGCTGAGTCTATGAGCCTCCCGGGTGGGCGTGGAGTGCTACAGTTCAGTGGGGGTTGAATGTGGCCTGCGAGGGCTCATGGCTGCTTGGTCCTCACTGTGATGGTGCCGGGCGGTGGGAACTGTAAGTGTCGAGGGAGACACCACCTTCAGCAAGGATTAGTTCCCGCAAGAGTGAGTTCTTGTAGAAGAGCAGGCATGGCCACTGAAAAGCTTTGGGGTCCTCTCCTGCTGTGTCCTCACTCTCCTCACACACGCTCCTACCACGGTTCCATCCGCCTCGCTGTGAGATGGCCACAGGCCCTCCCAGAGCCGAGCAGAAGCTGGCACCATGCCCTTGAATCTCCAGAACTGTGAGCCAAATAAATCTATTTTCTTTATTAAGTATCCAGCCTTAGGTCTTTGGTTATAGCAGCAGAAAATAAACAATACATGGAGCCATAAAGAGGGCATTTGGAGGAGATGCTTGAGGTCAAGATGCTTGCTTTTCCAGCCAATATCTCCCCTGGGAAAAACCAAATGATTCAGGAACCTGGGGAACACAGCCTCAGGGGTTGGGAACATAGTCCAGGGGAGAAATGGGGTTAAGTGAGCAGGGACTTGAGGGCTCACCGGCACACTGTAGCTCATTAATCAAGCTGAGGACGGAGCACTGTGACTGGCATCTACAAGTGGCTCAGTTCGTGTTCCCCTTCCTGCACTCACTCCTCACTTCACCCATGTGACATGACGTGGACTCCATTCCTCATCAGCTTGGCAAGTCACGTCCCCATGGGCTATGTATTACTCTATCTGTAGGTTGCTATCAGCGGGAGCTTCCTGTCCGAGTTCCTGTTTACCGAGCACGCTGTCCTTTCCTGTGTTCTGCACCGGGCTTGATGAATAGCCTGTGTTGTCACTGGCTCTGCCGTATCCACTGTATTCTCTCGGGCACCTCTGCTGCCATCTGCTTCTGCTCTCTGCTCTGAGCAGTTTACCAAGTGTAGCCAATACTGTTCCAGCCTAAAGCATGCATGGGAGGAAGCATGCTGATGGTTGATTGTGAAGTCTTTCAAGTCAGTAGAGTTCCATTTAACTCCAGAGAAAGATGATTTGCTACAGGAGTCCCTAGTAACTTGAATAAATACAGAGGTGCCCCCATCCATAGAAGATACATTGCAAGACCTTCAGTGGGTGCCTGAAACTGTATGAGGAGTACTGAACCCAATACATACCATGGTTTTTCTATGCGTAAATACCCAGGACAAAGTTTAATTTATAAGTTAGGCATGGCAAGATATTAACAACCATAACTAAGAACATTTATAACAACACATTGAAATGAAAGCTATTGAATGTGGTCTCTCTTGCTTTCTTTCTCTCAATCTTATTGTATTCTAATTACCCTGGTTCCTCTTGTGATAATGTGAGATAATTCAGTGCCTACGTGATGAGATTACATGAGGTGAACAAAGCAGACACTGTGGTGTTGTGTTAGGCTACTACGTAAGGCTCACTTGAACACAAGCACTGTAATATCACAGTGGTCCATCTGATAACCATGATGGCTACTAAGTGACAAGTGGGTGGGCAGTGTATACGATGTGGACACACTGTACTAAGGGCGATTTCTAGCCCAGGCAGGATAGAAATGTATGACATGACACTTCATTACAGTAAGCAGAATGAGGCTCAATTTAAAGCTTATGAATTATTTCTGGAATTTTCTATTTCATATTTTTGGACCATGGCTGATTAAAACTATGAAAAGCAAAACCTTTTGTGTGGGGGGCTGGGTAGGGGAAATTCTGCAATGTCTACTAAGAAGGCTTCTTTGCAGGCTGGCTGTCAATCCCTGCTGCCCTTTCTTAGCTCCCTACACTTCAGTTTCTGACCCCCTTTTGCTGTTTCAGTCTTGTCCCAGTCATGAGGTAATTTGAGGGTGGAATGTGCTAAATATCACAGTCTCAGAGATCTGGAATTCAGCCTTGTCAACAACCTGGCTTAGAAATGTGGCGTGTGATCCATGCAGACACTAGAGATAGCCATACTTGCAGTGAGTGTAAAGAGATGCTGGAGATGTATCTGCTAGGACTTGGCACCATCCTCCTGATTCCTATTCTCCTTCTATTACCTTATACTTAACTAATTTCAATTCCCAGTGATTCATCGTTTGGTGAATAGAAATACAATTGGCTTTTGTACACCAATGTTGTATCTGTGACCTTGATCATTTTATCTATTGATTCCAATTTCTTTTGTATAGACTATTTGGGATTTTCTAGAACATGTAATCTATAAATAGGACAATTTTATTTTTCCTTTTTTCTTTGAAAGCCTTTACTTTCTTGTCATATTTTATGGGCTAGGAAGTCTAGCAGAATGTTGAATAAGATAAGTACAAGGATACACTTTTGCCTTGTTCTTGGGGAGAAAATCATTCACTCTTTGGTCATTAGGTATGATATTATTTTCCTTCAAATGTCTTTTACCAGTTTGACAAAATTACTTTTAATTCCTTGATTGCTGAGAGATTTTGATGAGTGGTGGTTGGATTTGTTAAATATTTTGTATTTATCTAGATGATCATATCCTTAGATTGTTGACATAGTGAATGACATGATTAATTCTGAATATTGAATCAACACCATTAAAACTCTAAATGTCTTATTCAAGGACAACTATTACTTATGTCCTTAGAGTTCCTGTTTTGTATTGTGTTATGTTGTTGTTGTTGTTGTTGTTGCTTTTGGTACTGGGGATAGAACTCAGGACCTTCCACTTGCGAGGCAGGTGGCAGAACCACTGAGCTAAATCCCCGGCCCTGTTATGTTGTTTTTAATGAGCATTGAAAGTGATGTAACGTATGCAGAGAACTTGGCACAGCCTCTGAAATGTGGCAAGCCTTTGGTAAATTGTCATAGACATCATCTTTAATTATCAGCTCTTGCAAGTTTTCCCACCTTCCCCCTCTGCCCCAGGGCTGAATTGTGTCCCTTGTGGCGGTGCCTGATCTGCAGATCTGGGTCACACAGGACCTACCTGCAGCCTCCTGGCTCCTGAGTATTTCACCACAGCCCAAATTTCCTGCTGCAGTGTCTTGTTGCCCAAGATTGGCCTTCCTGGCACCAATGACTTTTCTGAATCATCCTTGAGCTGGTCCTATCACTGCGATGGAAGGGATGGCTGCCCTTACAGGCTACCTCTTTATCTGCACTATTATCCATCACCTGCCTCCTACTGTTCCTGATAACCTCAAGTTCAATTAGTATGCCATCAGGTGCAAATAATAGATAAGCCAATGCAAAGTCAATTCATTAGTACACACAGCAGAAATCTAGAAGTAGAAGAGGCGAGCTGACTTCAATATTGGCAGATCTAGTGATGTCACCCTGAACTGTGTTCTTCCGTATCTCTCTTCCACTGTCCTCAGTGCCAAGCCTGTGCTAAGACTGACTTGCCCCCTTCATGAATATGGAATGGCAGCAGGTGGCAAGCCCAGCCTTAAGTGAGCTCAGATTCAGTGGGAGAACAATCTTTTCCCTAACCATGGAGTAAGAGTCACTCTTTCAGTCTGCTGGGGATGGTCACTTTCTCACTTCTGACCAGTATCTATTGTAGCAGAAATGCCATTAGTGAACTGGGTTAGGTCTAGGTTTTGAAACTCAAAACTGGAAAGAGAGTTAACCATGGTTTTGATCTAATTTAGTCCAAGTCTCCACCCATGGAGCCAGAGTCTATTCCTCAAACCACACTGCTGTTGCCCTGTGAAGGAAGAGTGGAGTGAATGTCAGAGGTCAGCCACAAAGCCCTCTCTCTCCTGTGCTGCAAAGATCCCAGTGGGCTCTGTCCTGGGTCCTATACCAGCCACCACAAGAGCCCAAATAGTAATTCCTGTTTGTAGATTTAACCAAAAACTATTCAAGTACAATATTTTTTTTTTGGTACCAGGGATCAAACTTGGGTCCTTGCACTTGTGCAGCAGGCAGTGAAACCACTGAGCTAAATCCCTGGCCCTCAAGTAGAAATTTTTATATCACAGAAGAGCCAGTGCTTTTCTATTAAATCTCACTCCTGTCTGCCAAACTTTTCAAAAAAGGGTTTTATTCACTGCCCACTCCTGCTCCCCACACTCACTTTATACACCCTGGTCCTTGACATTGGGCTGGTGTTTGAAGCACTTCTCTGAAGCAGATCTTTGAAAGATCACACATACACTCTTAACTGCTCCATCCGATATTCCCTTCCCCTCACCTGGTCCAGTGGTTCTCAACATTGGCTTCCCACTAGTATTAACTGCAAAACTTTAGAAAGTTGAGATGCCCATGTTGTACTCAGAAAAATGTAATTAGTTAGAGCTCTGGGAGTAAATCCCAGGCATTTTTATTCTTTACACTCTGTAAATGATTCGTATACCACCTGAGGGTAAGGACCACTAACTGGCATGAACATTACATGACATCCAGGGTGCCATGTTATCTGCATTGGCCTGGGACAGTCCCCGCTTTAGCACCGACACAGAAAGATGATCAACCAAGTGACAACTGGCCCTGAGGGTCTCCATACCAGCTTCTCCACATTGGAATTGCTGAGGAGTTTTTAAAAGCTACCAATGGTCAAGCATTACTCAGAGAGACCGATTCAGTTAGTCTGGATGGCACCCATGCATAAGATATCTTCTAAGCTCCCTATGTGATTTCTTTTTTTTTTTTGTACCAGGGATTTAACTCGGGACCCTGAGCTTGTGAGGCAGGCGGCAGCACCACTGAAGCCAAATCCCCAGCTATGTGATATTTAATATATGCTACAGGTGGGAAACTACTCATCTATAACAGTAGTTCTCAAAGTGAGATCCCCTCACTGGAGAACTTGTTAGAAATGCACATTCAAGGCCACCCCCAAGACCTACCAAGTCAGAAACTCCAGGGTGGGGGAAAGCCAGCTGTGTTTTAAGTGTGTTTAGGTGAATCCAATGTGTGCTCAAGGGCAAGGACTACTGATGGGCACTATCAGCCTGACCCGTCCTGTGGACAATCCGACTTGGAGTCAGTGGTTGTTTACAGTATCAGTCTAATATAAACTTTAAACTCCTTGGTGAGAGCAGAAACCTTGCACTGCCCCTAGCTGTTTGGAGAGTGTCTGCCCCATATTAGGCCCCAATAAATGTGTCTATTTAAATGGTGGCAGTAGGATGTATCCTCAACCTCTATATAAACATCATGTGTAGATGTTACTACTGGAGCTACTATCCATACCACTCCCTGTTCTAGGTAAGCTTCCAAGTATGCCTAGCTATATGCCTGTGCTCCTCACAGATTCTCTAGGTATAACCACCAGGGAGCTAGTTCAGGGACCTGAACTTCTACCCATCTCCCTGGTGTTGTATAAATCAACACAAAAGCACTTACTTAACAGAGTTGTTGGATGGCAAAGGGAATGTGAATTATAAACCACTGCTCCTCACCTACCTTGAAAACTTCTCATCACCAACTAGAAGCTGAGGCATATTTCAAGGACGCCAGGCACTACAAAGCTGTGGAGTGCCAACTGGGCACCATTGGCCAGGCCTGGGTTGGCCAAGGCCTAGCACCCTGGGTCTTGGTTGTCTCCCCTGGAAAACACAGGGCTTGGAGTGAGTGTATTGGTGCTTACTCATTGAAGAAATCCTTCTTGGAATTTTGCTTCCAGGTTGAATGGGCTCAGCCATCTGTGTGGATGGTACAGTGGGACATTTACTCTTAGGCCATCTCTCCAGTGTGCATGGGTATGCTGGTCTAGAGCAGAGCAGGACTGCCAGGCTGTGGCCTGGCCAAGAATTGCTCTCAGGAAATAGCAGGAACCACCTCCCTCTTCTCTTTTCAAATTTAAATGGGGAAGATGTGAAGTTTCAGGCAGGATCAGGAAGAAGAGAATGTAAGAATATAATAGTTTTAAATGCTGAGAACCTTCAATTTTTAAAAATCTCTGACTAAGACAAAAGTGATGCAAGAGTACTTTCAAAAATAATTGCTTCTCATTCTTGTCAAAGAAATGGCCTACACAGTGACAGAGATCTAGCATCCTCTCCAAGTGTCCTGGACTCAGGCCTCCCTGGCAGCCTGGTGCAGGCTGGTTGGGGAACGAAGACTGCACTTTTGCCATGTTGGCTGTGTGCCTAACACAAGGCAATGTGGACGACTTCTGTGTGGGAATAAAAGCACTTGTTAGGATAAGGCACGAGGGTTAGGAATGGGGCCGGGGGAGGCGGGAAAGCTTTACACTAAATTCTTTGTAAGATTAAAACCAAGTCTCACATTGCAGTCTTTACTGTGATTTGTTGGTAGCAAGAAAGAGAGGATTCCAGAGGAAAGTTGCTCTTGAGAAGGTTCACACTGGGAGCTTTATCAGTGGGAAGGTGAGATATAAGGAAGAAAATGGTAAAGTGGCAACCAGAAGGTCTGGCAAAACACACCTGGCACCTGAGAGTGGGCAGCCCTGTCAAATCCTGAGCCACTGGGCACCTGGGCCCAGAGATAGCAAGCAGTTTGTGCAGGATCCTGCAGAAGCCAGGGCTCACTAGCTGGCCTCCTTTTCTGTTCACTCTCAGGGTAAAGTAGAGTCGTGTTAGAAATGTTCCATCTTCCTTAATCTGAACACCAGGAGCTGTGTTTATTTTCACCCTAAATAAAGAGCCTCCTCCTTCATACTCAGGTAGAAAGAAATTACTAAATATCACATAAATTTCATGGGGCAACAGGAAGTCAGGAACCTGGAGCTCATCACCAATTCTTTCCAAAGAAGACTCTGGGTAAAGTTGTTCTCTCAACTGCACTGTTTTCTCCTCAAAGTGGACATGATAGCTTTCTCTTCATAACTTGCTGAGAACCCACAAAGTGCTAAGGATTTTATAATCACCATCTAATTCAATCCTTTGTGGTCATCCTCTGTAGTGAGATGGTGAAAATTGTGTTCATTAAATTTCCCCCTAGGAAGAGAATGGCTTTTATGTAGAAATTATACTTTGAAGAGTGCTTGGGTTAGAAAATAGAGCCCTGAACTCTTCAGGAATGAGAGGGGAGAGGAACAAGGTATCTCTGTGTAAAAGAGGGAAAGAAAGGATGAGAGACAGGAAGAGACACAGAGAGAGAGAGAGAGATCCTTCCTGTTACCCCAAAACCTTAGAAAATTTTACATAAATCCTCAAACACTTCATGTGAATAGATTTCAGCTTTTCCTTTTGTTTCAAAACTGTGAAAGGGGCTGGGTCCTATGATCAGAGTCTTGTGATAAAAGCAGAAGACATCTGAAGATGTAGCAAATGAGCAAACCCAAGGTGGTAAGACATGGAGCTTTGCACATTCAGACATTACAGGGTCTGGAAGCTGTGTTTGGGCCAAATTGTCCCAGACCTGCAAGGGCCATGGAGGCCTCAGAAGACTCTGAGAATATGTCTAGAACAGATATTTACTGCTACTTCCAGTCACCTGCATGTTTGCACATCCTTTTTGGGTTTGAGTCTCCCCACCTTAGGAGTCCATATATCCCCGAGTTAGAAGACAGAACACGTGTTCCCAGATTCCTCCTTTCCTCCCATGCATCAGGTGCTGGCCAGAGCTGGGCTCAGTGGACCTGAAAGACCTCCACGAGACTTGCTCTTAGCAGGCAATGCTATGGAAAACGAAGTGCCCTCTGTGGTGAGTCCTGGAGAGAGTGGCCGGAAACGTGCAAGTTCCAGTGTAGGTTCAGTTCAGTCCCTCTCTGCGGAGCCTAGAAGCCTGATGCTTTTATGCACCTCTCTGACAATTCCAAGATACCTAATGTGCCTTCAGTAGGTTCTTTTCTACTTCAGCCAGGTGGAGTGGGTGCTATCAGTAAGTAGCAGTTCAAACCCTGTCTCACCCACCTTCCACATTTTACAGAGAAACCAGCTGCGGCGGTTACAAAATAAGATCCCACAACTTCTGTCTTCAGAGCTGGGGCTGAAGGCACACGCATTTGCCTGACTCCAAAGCTGAGCTCTCCCCACTGTGAACATGGGGAGGACAAACAGGAAAGGGCAGGTTGAGCTGCAGAGGTGAAGACCTGAGTACCCTGGCTTTTGTCCACATGTGAGCAGCAGCATAAATCCTATGTGCAGGGCTGCCTCACCTTTGCAGGGACTGTGTCATCTCAGTGACTTCTCACACATGTTCAGTGCCACAGTGAGGACCGAGAGGAGAAGCACACAGCCCCAGTGAGGAGCTGCTGCAGGTAAAGCTGAGCTCGGTTGGCTCCCCCGGATGAGACCACTGGGTGGCAATCTAATGACTTTTCTTTAATTTTCAACTATGGAGCATTTCAAGTAAAAAAGAGTCATACAATAAAATTCTGTGTCCATTACTCAGATGCCAAGGCCATCAATTAATGTTTTTGTCTCTACCCTAAACTCAGGATTATTTAGAAATGAATCCTAGATTTAATAATCCTAGGTATAATAATTTTACTTATTAATATTTTAACATATATGTTTGAAAGAGAAACAACATCATGATAACACCTAAAACTTAATGACAATTTTAATAATGTTCAATAATCAGCCTGTGTGCAAATTTCCTTATTTGTCTCATGCATACTTTGAAAGTTCGGTTGAGTCAGATCCTCACAAGCAGCCTACACTGCAGTTGCTGGATGGCAGAGTACAGTGATGTCTTGGAAGTATCCCCTGTGTCTCTCCATTCATCCCTTAGAATTTAACTGTTGAAAGTGGAGCTGTTTGCCTGATGCTGTTGGTGGTGGCCTGGCTGCCTGCATCTTGTGATGGCCTTGGGCATGTGCCTTAGGGTCCTGTTCTTCCCTGTGAGCCTGATGAGATCTAGAAGCTCACTCAGACTTTGATAGTTATTGGGGAAGATTTTCAAAAGGGTTCACATAGTGTCCGTTTGTCTCTTTGTGACATGTCAGCGGCCATTCGTGATCAAGGTAGGGACATGGGTTCTCAATGATGACAGTGCCTCTCAAGAGAGGGCACTGTTCTTAGCGGGCAAAACCTCTTAATCTTTTGATATATAGGTCACAGATACACATATCTTTTTAATTAGTACCTGCATGCAGTACATAATGATTACATTTATCACGAAGAGTTGGTACATGTACAAAATACATCTTAATTCTCTTTCTTTCCCATCACCTACCACTCCTGTCCCTTCCTGCTCCTTCCAATTCTTGGTCCTCCCATTCGCAAAAGCTTTCTTTTCCTTGTTTTTCCCTTCACCTCTTTTCTCTACCCCTTTCCCTCTCCTCCACCTCCTCCTTCTATCTCTTGTTCCCCCATCAATTTGAAAAAGATATCCCTACTTCCTTTCTTCTATTTTCTCTTTCTCACTATTATAGATATATATTTATATTTCTCAAATAAGAGGAACCACGCAATATTCAAACTTGTGTGTCTGATAGATATGGAATATTTTAATTGTATATTATATAACATAGACACTATGTTAGATATGTGTATTATATAAGATTATATACAATAATATATATTACATAACATCTACTACATAAACAGATATGCAGTATGTCTGTGGTATTAAAATTTCACAGGGTGTGTAATTAGGATTACAATGTCTGAAAAGTTAAGCAATACAAGTCAGGGACTATATGCCCCTAATGAACATAGACACAGAAATCTTCAACAGGATAGTGGCAAACAGAATGTAGCAAATCATCAGGAAGATTATACACCATGACCAAGTAGGATTTAGGGATGCAGGGATGGTTCAATATATGCAAATCAATAAATGTAATACACCACATTAACAGAACCAAGGACAAAAACCATATGATCATCTCAATAGATGTAGAAAAAGCATGTGACAAAGTCCAACACCATCCATCACAAAAACCCTACAGAAAATTGGAATAGAAGGTTTTTATCTCAATCTGATAAAAGCCTAACAAAACAACAACCGACATCATACTAAATGGACAAAAACTGAAAGCTTTCACTGTAAAATTAGGAACATGGCAAGGCACTGTAAAGTGGTGTCAGCAGGCAAGGCAATCATGGAGCTCAGTGCTATGATGAAATATAAATTACACCATCATGAATGTGACACATGTTCCTGACAAGAAGTGGGCTAGCCTTTGAATGTTCAATGTCCCCTGAGGCCCACAAGTCCCAGGCTTGGCCCCCAAGGTGGCACTATTGGGAGGGGTGGGAACCTTGGCCAGATGGGGCCTGGTGGGAGGAAGTTAGGTCATTGGGGGTGTGTCCTTGAATGACATGTTGGGGTCCTGGCCCTCTCTTCTTTCTATTTTCTTCCTGGCCATGAGGTGAGCAGTTAGCTCTGCCACACCCTCACCCCCACCAGACCCCAGAGCCTTGGGTCCGTGGCTCATGGACTTCAACTTCCAAAACAGTGAACCAGAATAAGCAATTTTTTCTTTATAAATTAGTTATCTCAGGTATTTTATTATAGTAATGGAAAGCTGACTGACACAATGTTTGTGCAGATGGTAAGTAGCCAGGAGGGGTAAGCAAACTTCATAAAAGGCAGTAATTAATTGGTGTTTTTATGCCAAGCTGACGGAGCACTTCTTTCATTAACTCTGGGATCCACCAATCTTGGGCATGGGAGAACATCATGTATCTGGGTGGCCTCTAGGCTTCCTAACCTCTTTCCACTGTGCCCCTTCAGCCAGCACATTCACAGGTATCAGAAGACAAACTGACTCAGTCCCTCATGGACTAGGAGTTTCTGGTGTCCTTTGCTCACTTCCTCCAGGGCTCAGGGCTCAAGATTCCAGTCTTCTCCACACCAACCTCTTCCCATCAGAGAAGTCTTTGTGGCACACAGCTATCCATTCCCTGCTCCTTCATTGCTCCGGACAAGTTCACAATGACAATTTGTGGGTGATGTTTGGCAGGGACCATGCAGGATGTGGGATAGATGCAGGGCCAAAGCCACCTGGCTGCAGGATAGGAAGGAAGATTCTGGAGGATGACATCAGAGGTAAGAGGAGCCAGGTCAGAAAAATGAGCCCTGTGTCTAGGATTCTTGGTGGAAGTTCAGTCCCAGTGGTGTTGCAGGCTCAGTGATCCAGAGCGTCCTTTGGTCTGTGCTAGCCAGTCTTTGACCTTCAGGATGTGCCCAGAACTAGACAAGGACATCATGACCATGCCCACTGTGCAGGCAGCAAAATGGGGCACAGAAGTTAAATAATCAATGCAAGACCATAAGGCCGGTTATTGGGATCCTTGTTCTTCTCTGTTTATCCTCAATACAACCCCATTTTACAGAGGAGAAAACTAATACTTGGAGTGAGTAAACAGGAAGTTGGGACTTAAATTTCTCCTTGTGGCTCCCAGCACCAGCTCATGCAGGAGAGCTGCAGGCCCCTGCCTGCCCACCCATTTGGGTGTGAGTTTTGCTTTCCCTTCTAAGCTCTTGCTCTTGGTACTGCATCCCATTGGCTTTGCTAGGGCAGACAGCAAATATCCCAGCCTCTGGTCTGACGTGAGTGAGGAGAGAAGAAGAGGAGTTGCTTTTAGCACAATGAGACTGCACCCACGAGTTCTGCTGGGCCAGAGACCAACCTGAGTCACACAAGGCACCAGGTCTTCATCTCTGAACCTTCCCCTCACCCCCTGTATCCCTTACAACACCTCCCACCATGTCTCCCCCATCCCTTCTTCCCTGCTCTCGCCTACCTCATTACCCCTCACTCCAGTGCCCTGAGGCGGAGACAGCGGTGTCTGAGGTAGGGGTGTTCGCTGAATTCCACCAGGCTCATTTTTACTGCAGCCGGTAAGCCAGATAATCACAAACAAGTTGAACTGCCCTTTTGACCATTCCTGATGTGTGATGAAAACACCTGCCGGTGAAGGACGCCAGGGGCCCTGACCTCTGTGCTGTGTGTGTGAAGCTCCCACCAGCAGTGTTCATCTGGGTTCTAGGTCAGTTCAGGGATAAATGTCTCCAAAGAAGTGGGGTGAAACCTGTTCCCGCACTTACTGCTTGTTCTGATTCTGGCTGGAGGATGCTACACTTCTGGGTTGCCATTTCTTTGCTTTGATGCTGGAAAATTCTCTGTGGAACTTGGACTAGGCCATTCCTGGTAATTGAATCAAAGGCTGGTGAGGGATGGAAGTGGCCAGTTGTCAGTCCTTCCACACGTCCTTGCTGAAGAAAGCATCAGACAGGGTGAGGGTTGGGTGTAAGAGGCCCTTGCTCATGGTAGGAAGAAGGGACTTACTCTTTACCAGGGAGCTTCCTGGGGACTGGAATACCACAGATGGGGTGGATGAAGGTCACAGCTGACATTCTAGAAGATCCCACGTCAAACTGAGATGTACTTTAAGTATGTGCTATGGTGTAGACTACCTAACTTTATTTCTTTTAAATGTATTTTCTCTGTGAATTAAAGAGCTGTCCTTGCCCTGTTCCAGAAGTATATTGAAGTGCTGAAGGCCAGGTCCTGCAGGTGGGCAGATCTGGGTTCAGATCTTGACTCTGATACTTAAACTGTGGCTCTGTTATTTCCCTGCTCTGTTGAACAGTTTCTCACTTGTAAATTGAAGATAATGCTTCTCCCAAAACAGGACTGTTGTAAGGCTTGAATGGGACCAACTGTCTAAAGAGCTCAACCCAATACTTAACATACAGTAGAGGTATAATAAATAATAATCTTAATTGTTTCATTATTTAAGAGCCTTTTTCCCTACTGATTTGAAATGGGTCCCAGAGTTTTAAAGAAATGTCCATTTGATGAGTGGGGTCAGCAAATTTGGAAGGTAGGAGTTTTCCTTTTGAAAGATAGTAAAATACGGGAGCTGGCAGGTGGCATGGACTCCTCAGGTAACTGAATCTTCCTGATTGGGGTACAGTTTCAGTGGGCAGACAGGATGGTGACCATGAGCACATCAAGCCCTCCTCACCTGTGACAATTCCTATAATCCACCCCTCTTTCTCCTTCTGATCCTAACACAGTCCTGGAATTCTTTCTCACATAGTCCAACCAACTGGTCTTGTGTAAATGCCAAAGTTCTCTACCCCTTTTGACCTAGACAGTCCAGTGGTGTGAGATCTGCTTGTTCTTTCTCATTTTCTATGTAATAAGACGTTTTGTGGGTTTTTGGTGCCAGGGATTGAACTTGGGACCTTGCGCTTGCGAGGCAGGTGGCAGAACCACTTGAGCTAAATGCTCAGCCCAGTAATAAGATGTTTTAAAGGGCAGCTTTTCAAAATTCTGAAATCTAAAGTGTGGCAACATCGTGGCACTGTAAAGATAAATAAAACAACTCCCCCACTTTTCAACAGACATTCATATTTCCATAACTAACCTCTCAGGGTTAGCCACTTCCCTATGTCTGTTTTATAGTATTTGCCCAATAGCAGACCCAGAGCCTTTCACCTACTCTCTTTAACCCAGTTTTCAGAAGGGATATTTTACTTATACTGGATGAAAACTCACTGATTTTATGCATGACTCTGAGGTTGGCTGGCCATGTTGTTTAATAGCTTTTCTGTTAGGTTTTTGTTCCATTTTGTTTTTAAATTAAACCAAGAAGGCAAATCATTTTCCAGACACAAGGACCTTAGACTGGTTTCAGCCTATTAGTATTTATTAATATATAATTAGTAGAGTAATCTTTACCTGGATACAATATGGATTATACAGACTGCTAGGAATTTTTCAGATGTAGAAGGTCACATACACATGGGGTTGGACAGACTTGTGATCCATATTAATCTTCTTGCAGGAAAAGGTTGGTCTGATTCAAGAAAAAACATAAAAGTTGATCTGACTATTATAGTTTAGATCTAAAATATCCCTTCAAAGGTTTATGTTCTCTTAGGTAGGGCTTTTGGAAGGAAGGTGATTGAATCATGGGGGCGCTATAGCTAAGCTGCTCTTAGGAAGTGGGTCTTGTTTATAGATTGGCCACTGGGGGCATTACCTAGAAGGGTGTATTCTCATCCCTACCTCCCTTCTCTCTCTGCTTCCGGCTGCCACAGGTTGAGTACCTCTTCTTCTGCCATGCACCTCTACCATCCCATTTCTACCTTGAAGAAAGCTGACCATGGACTAAAACCTTGAACCAAAATAAACTTCTCCCTCTTAAGGTTGTGGGTGTTGAATTTTTGTTTTGTTTTGGTTTTTGTTCCAGCAATTAGGAAGTGACTAAGGCAGAATTTTGTAGCAGACAACTGGGGTCATTGCTGTAGTGCTACCTGATCATGAGATTCAGAAGGCTTTGGAAATGGTTTTGGAGAATTTGGAAAGATTTGGAGATGCAGGCTAGAGAAGCTTCAGCATCTTGTAAATCAAGCTTCATCAGAGATTCTGTTGGAACTCAGAAGGCCAGAATACTGATAGAAATGCAAATAGTAAAGGCCAGGCTCAGGACGTTTCAGCTAGGAACAAGTTCTCCACTGCCAGTTGGTCTAGAGCTCATGTGTGTTATGTTGTGGCAAAAATTTTGTCTATATTTTGTTCATATCCTGAAACTTTGTGGGAGACTGAGATTGAGGATGGTAGACTAATTAATCTGGCAAAGGAGATTTCAAATAGCCCAATGTTTGGGCTGTAGCATGGATACTGCAGTCTGCCTTTAGGCAGATCTACAATAAGAATTAGGAGCAAATACTGTATTAGAGACAAAAGATGTGAAAAGTTTGCAGTTTCAACAGAGGGAAAGCACCTGCAAAGATGGGGCTATGGTGACTGTGGTTGCTGAAAATATTAGCATTAAAAAGATGCCAAATACTTTGCATCAGCACAATGAGAAAGATAACTTGAGACATCTCAGGAATTAGCAAGACATCAGCCTTCACAGACTCAAGGGTGCAAAACTGTAAGCTTTAAGAATTTCTGGGCCCTCTGCTCAGAAAGGGCCAAATAGGGAATTGGCTCCCCAGTATTTGTTTCACTATGGTCAGCCATGGAGGCACTCAGAGATCTCTGTAGTCATGCTGCATGGCAGCCCAGGAACTGCTTCAGCCGGCATCAACATTGGAGTCATCTATATGATGTTGGTTCTATAAGCATGAAAATGCAAGAGTTGTGCGGTCATGGAGTCTTTCATCCTGATTCCAGAAGAAGGCCTGGGAGGCCAGGGAGAGTACCCATGAGAGGGCAGTACATAAAGTTGTAATGGTGAAGCCAAAATTGCAGTGGAGACCCTGTGAATTGTGAGATGTCAGGAGCACAGAATGTCTACTGAGGAAAACTACAGGCAGTGAGTGGAGCCATCCTAGTGGAGTGGCCATGAGGGCTGCAACCAGCAAAGCCACTATGGTTACATTAGTGCCTATCTTTTTATGTCCAGTAGTTTTTGGTATATGAAGTTGGTTGTGTCAGCCTTTGGTGCATATACATTTACATTTGTTATATCTTCATATAGAATTGTTCCCTTTACTGGTATGTAATTATCATCTTTGTCTCTTTTGATCAGTTTTGGCTTGCAGCCTGCTGTATCTGAAATAAGATAGTACTGCTTGCTTTCAGGCTCTGGTGGCATGGAGTATCATTTTCCATCCTTTAATTTTTAGTCTTTGTGCTTTCTTTTGGATGATGTGTGTCTCTTGTAGGTAGCATAAGGTTGAATTATTTTTATCCAATTTCCCAGGCTGTGTCTTTTAATTGGGGAGTTAAGACCATTTACATTGAGAGTTATTATTATGTCATTGCATTATATTTCCAGTGCTTATTCCTTTATTTTTTCCCTTTTTGTTTAACTACTATTCCAGTTAAATGTATACTTTTCTTTGGGCTCTTGCGTCACCTCATCTCAGGTGTTTTGTTGTAGCAGCACAGAGTAGGTCATCATAACAAAGCCCATCAGAATCTGTGCTCCTTCAATCCTGTCAGCCTCCTGCGTGGTCCTCTTTTCTCTGCTTGAAGTTTCCATGTCCTAGCTGCTCTTGCCAGAGACTGTCATGCTCTTCATGTTTTAGTGCCATAGTGCCTTGTCTCTTACCTTACACATCCTTCTTCCCCACCCATAGTGAGCTTCTATTCATTTTTCAAGATCAGTGAGATCATATCCTCTCTCTGAAGTCTTCCTTGCCCTACCCTGAGTATAGTGTTTTCCTTGTAGTGACCCTGTAGTATTTGGAGTGATGTTATCTTTCCAGAAACTCTCACGCACGTGGTATTTGACGGGGTAGCCAGTGCACCTAAGACCAGAGACTTTGCCAGCATTTGTTAAAGTACTAATGCATTCACTGAACATAGATACAAGAACACTGTGTCCATACCAGGGGATTTGTTATATCCATATTAGGAGACAAAGTAAATGGATCCTCCATCCAAATGACATTATATTGGAATTGTAACAGTGCTTCCCTAATTTCTTTGGAAAAATTCAAATTGGTATTGTTTTATTCTCATATTTTAAAAACAATAATGTGCATATTATTTTATTCCATCTGAAAAGTAAGGATAAAAAGGGAAGTGGAGAGTATTAGGATATCAGTGGGGTTGGCAGAATGTGGTGACCACCCTTGTCTTCCACAGAGATCCTGTGCCAAGCAGGGGAAACGAAGCCCCTAAACTGAATATTAGATTTATGTTGTTGCAGTTAGAAAACGTCTTGAGAAAGCAACCGCGGTGAACACTAGAGTTGGCTCCCACTGCTATGCTCCCTTTTAGTTTGCTAATAGAATCTCAGTTTTCAAGGAGAGGAGCTGGCAGAGCGCCAGGGCATCAGTTCTAATTTATCTAAGTTAATCATGGCAATTGCTGAGTGCCAGGGTTTGCTCCAAGCTTGGAGATGTGAACCACTTTGGTCCAACAGAATATAAGTGAAATATGACAGGCAAGGAAAAGGTTTTGGACAACAATTTCCCCTTCCTGGTAAAAAAAAATAGCAAGGTGCTCAAACTTGGGGCGTTGTTATTGAAGCTCCCTTGCTTAGAGCTCTATGAGATTGTGCGATCAAGGCGGGAAACAGTCCTCACACCCCGAGATTGGTGAGTGGAAAGACCTTGGTGAGGACTTGATGAGTCCTTGATGCCCTGCTAGGGACAATGAGTGCAGCCTGAGACCATCTACACTTAGACTTCTTGCTAATAACAAGTGTTCTTGTGTTTTAGGTCACTAACAGATGAGCTTTCTGTTGCTTGTAACCAGATGCCTTCTAACTGAGTCAATGACTGAAGTCCTCTGGGAGACCAGGTGTGAGAGATAGTCTGAAAAAAAATAATTGAACATTTTTGTGATCTCAGATCTGTCTCAGTGTACTGAATCTGGAAATACAGGAAGTGTGCCTATAGACACGTAGGAGGGATATAGACTTAGAGAAAGGAATCCTGAGGGTGAGGGGGGACATATGACTCTTTGGGAACAGGCTGGGAGGTTGCAGGGAGTAAGAACCATGTGCCTCAGTAGGAATTTTGATTGTGCCATGGATTGAAAGGGGCTTGGGGTGGGAAGGATCTTTCTCATCCTCAGTGAGTTCACATTCAAAGACCCCACATCAGACCTGTAACATTAACAAGACATGTGACTGAAGAGAGCAGCCCCTTGCAGGGGCTGGGGCAGAGGGACAGATACCGCTGCGGCAGTGTGATCTCTGCCAGAGGAAATGGATGAAGATCTGAAGGTGCAGTGCAATATATCGAAATAATTATTGGAAGCTCACATTTCCAGTACGAACTAACAAGAATGCACAGTCTCCAAGGAGACTAGGAGGAATGCTGTTGTACAGGTGAGAATTTGTAGCCTGTGTGTATAGAGAGAGCTAGCGAGAGAGCACAGGTAATAATAGTCGGGCAACATCACTCTGACCTGTCTGGGTTTGGGATTTATTGATTTGGAGGCCTCACCTCTGGCACGGAGAGAGTCTCTGAGGGGCTAGTGTCGATGGTCCACGGAATCTGCTCAGCTTGGCCAGTGTGTAGCTTTCTTACCCCAGCCCTTCTGTCTCACTCAGATTGGCCTTCAGGAGCCATGGCTTTCTACACCTCCTCTTACACCCAGCTCCTCTGCTGATATGTTTATGTGTTGTCTCCAAAACACTGCCAGCCCATCTGTCAAGTGTGCCAGCTTTGGAAACCTAGGATCTCTAGCAGTGGATTGAGCACTTAGTTGGCACCTAATAAAAGCTGACAGAATGAGTGAGAACCATGGTAAATTTAATACCCACTGCAAGACTAGAATACGAGCAAGGAAGGTAGACAGTTTAAATACTTAATGCATTGGTTCCTTGGTTAGAGATGTGGATTAAATGCTTCTGAATGCGTTTCACAGCTTGACAGTTGTGTTATTGGACTGTGGTCTTGAGTTCAATAAAGGAGATGCATCCTTACTTCCCTTTGGACCACCTATCCCGGGGAAGCTACTGGATCAGTTTTTGCTGCTCAGGTTTCTGATGGGAAGAGTGACAATTCTGATTTATGTCACTCAGTCGTTTCATCAGCTAAAGCAGTAGTGGGAACCCATGGCATGTGTCCCACAGCAGGTTGTGTGGGTCACTGAAACCTCTAAAAGGTTCACCATCACTGAGTTTGGGGTTAGTGTATGTATAAAGTAAAACAAAACAACAGAAAAACCGCATCACCTTTGTTGTTTAGACCTCTGCAAGATCTGCCGATATTACCCGGAAACTCACATGCATTTTTGATCTTTAATAGAAGAGAACTCTTGATTGCCTGCCCCTAACTAAATGTAATCAGTCCAAATGTCTGTGCAACACAGGCAGTCACTTGCGCTTAAGAAGGGAGTGATGCTCCGAGAGGACAACTGGGCTCTCCAGAGACCTCTTTTCTCTTTCTTCCTCTAAAGCAGTGATACCCAGAGACTCCCCCGCCCATGGACTAGAGGTACTGGAAGGGAATGTCTGCTAAAGGGGCCCACAGGGACACCTCCCTGCATACGTGTTGGTGGAGGAAATAAAAGACATGGACTGAAATGCTCCCTGTCTCATAAAAGATGAGGTTTCTCCAACAAGCACTGAATTGATTTTTTCTTCCAGGAGATGAGATAAACATGCCCTGTGTTTTGCAACTACTTCTTGGCACAATCTACAAGACCAACCACAGCTGACATATGGCAACAGGGGAAAAAACCTGAGGACACCATTCCGTACGTGCCATCCTATCCAGGGGCTCTTCCAGGTGCAGGCGCAGAAGGTGTCTGGTGGCCCATCGAGCAATCTGCCCTGCAAGATCACTTGACAGCTGGCACACGGAGGGATACGACTCCTTTCAATGTGTTTGTAGCCTCGCCCTAGAAACTCAAAGAAGTGCCCCTTTTGTTTCACCCTCTTCCAGCCGATAGCTCGTCATGAATTCAGTATGAGGACAGGTAAAGCGGCCACAGGAAGGGACTAGGGAGGGACAATTCGGATGAGCAAATCTGTGGAGTGTCTGTTCACCACACTATCAGCTAGCGGAGCTGGCTGTCAAGTGAGCAAGATCTTATTGACCATAGTCTCAACACATTGTTTGTGGGAAGGGTGGCTTTGCTCCTACCCCTTACAAGTGTCCACAGTGCTCTGGAGCTATCACAATCATGAGCAATTCAGATGTGATGAACCGGGTGGATGGTCCAAGAGAGCTGCCTCCTTTCAGCAGGTGGATTAGGAGACAGAGTTCACGGATTCATGAGGGCACTGATCCGTGATTAAAGATGGTGGGGGAGCAGGGTGTTACTCTGAATGTTTGCAAGCGAAGTGTGGCATGTGTTTGAAAGGTCAGCCCCTCTATTCACTTACACAGACTCCTCGACTTACAACGGGATGATGTCCCAGCAAATGCATCGCAAATTGGATATGTCATAAGCCCAAACTGCACTTAATAACCTACCGACCCTTGCCTACCTTGCATATGCTCAGAACATTTACATTAGCTGCAGATGGGTAAAATCATCTAATACAAAGCTTATTTTATTAAAACGTGAAATATCTTATATAATTTATTAAATACGGTACTGGAAGTGAAAAAACAAAATGGTTCATTTGCTTCTGAACCGTCATCAAATTGAAAAATTGAGCCGTTGTATGTTGTAGACCATCTGTACCCATCATTCTGATAAGTGATGTGTCTGATCTGAAATTCACCAAGAGGACAGTGTTGATGCTTGAAACTGAAGCCCCAAGAGGGAAATCAAGCAAAGCTAAAACACAAAACCTTGGGGTTTGAACTTGACCTACTGAGTCAAGCCAACTCTGAGCCCTGTGTCTGGAGTTTTTCATCTGTGATGATGTCTTCCTTGCTGTTTTCACCACTTTCAGCTGGATATTCAAAGTTCTTCCAACCAAACTCATCCTACCTGACTCCGGGAAATCTGATTCCAGTTATGTAAAATGCCTGGATATCCTGCCTTTGCCTCCAGTGGCTTGTGGTGAACAATTATAAGTTTTGTTTTAAGATGTTTTCTCCAATCAAATATCCTAGCAACACTACATCAGAGATGAACATTATCACTGAGTGTGACTTTTTCAAACCAAGAGGCTTCTACCAGCACATTTTTCCTATCTTGAATAGGACTTGAGGGTTTAGAGTGAGACATATCCTCTTCAGCGTGGAGCAGGCAAAGCAAGGAGGAAGGGTACACCCAGACCTCTTACTTCTTAGCTCCTCTTCCTCTCTGCTTCCTTCCATCATGCTCCATTCCCTCATATCAGCTCCTTGTTCTGTGAAGAGTCTTCCTAAAACACACTTGGTTAAAAGAACGATGCCAGATGATGCCAGGAGAAATCAAAACCACAAATTACACCTGTGGGGGTGGCTGCCGGTGTGGTCTGAGTGTTTCTGTTACCAGAAATCCCTATGTGGGAATTCTGGCTCTTAATGTGAGGGTGGAGCCTGCTGGAGGTGAGTAATGACCTTACAAGGGAGGCCTAAAAGAGAAATCTCACCTCAAAATAGATGCTAGTGAGTGCATGTGAGGAGGTGGAGGGAGAAATGAAAGAGAAGCTCATTAAAGTCCCTCCCACTCCCCACTGCAGGGTTTCCAGACCGAGGCAGAAATCAGCTGGGAGAAGCAGGACATTAGATGAGCTTGGAATTTTTTTTTTTGGGGGGGGGTACCGGGGATCGAACTTGGGACCTTCCGCTTGCAAGGCAGGAAGTGGAACCACTGAGCTAAATCCCCGGCCCGAGCTTGGAATTTTGATAGGAGAATGGGCTGGACTTCTTATTATTCACAGTTGTGCCTGGGAAAACCATGGAGTCTTCGCTTTCAACCAAAGGCAAGAAATAACTACTGGTATATGATGGAGCAAATGTAATGGGAAGTGGTAAGAAAGAATGGAACAGCCTGCTGCTTATACCCTGCCCAAGGAGTCCACTCCATAACCTGGTTATGCCAACACTGAGAGTGACTGAGAAAGCACAGGAATCTGCCAAAAATGCAGTGGGAAGTAAAGAAAAAAAAGTCAGTTTAGCAACATGTTAAGAAAAATTATTGCAAATTTGACAATAAAGCAAAGAGTTGACAATCAGGAACTTCCCATGTCATGCTGGAGTATTAACTGGCCCACCCAATAATAACAGATGATTGAGGGGAATGAATCCATGTTTGACCACCCTTCTGATATTCGATAAGCATTTGCACATGAACGTGCAGATCTCCACTGGGTAAAAAAGATAAGGCATCCAAACTTTGCTGGGACAGGGAGAGGTCTTCATGCCCTTTAGGACTTTAGCCAATTCTGAATGTAGGCAGCAATCCTGTTCTAACTTTTTTCTTCACTGCTGGGATTGGACAAAGGCCCCTCACACCTGCTACTCTGACCTACACCCTCAGCCCTACATTCTGTTTTAAAAATACTTTTCTGGATGAACGATATAATCTTTCTTTGTCAAATGTCCTTGAATCCATCTCATCATCTTACTGATTTCCCCATGGATGAGTTGAATAAGATCTTTGACACTTGTTCACTCTATATTTGAGTGAAAGTCATGTTTTTAACTTTTTGAACACTTAGAATAACACATTTAGATTTATGCTTCCTTTACTGTTGCTGTGATTGAATGCTCCTCACCAAACTCATGTTGAAATTTCATTGCCATGGTAACAATGTTGGGTAAGGGGAGGACCTTGACGAGATGATTAGGTCACAGGGCCTCTGCTTCCTGAATGGATTGAATGGACTGTGCCCTTATCGTGGGAGTGGGTTAGTTAGAAGGGGGGAATTTGGTCTCCTTTTTTGCTTGCTGCGTGATGCTTTCTGAGGTATTATAATCCCACAAGAAAGCCCTCACCACATGTGGTCCATTGACCTCAGACTTTCATCCTCCAGACCCTGAGCCAAAAACCTTCTCTTGTTTATAATTGATACAGCCTGTGGGATTCTGATAGGGCAGCAGAAAACAGACTAAGACAATCACTCTACAACCCTTACCTGTGTTCTTGTTTCCTTTCACTGTTCCCAATAAAATGCTCTTACTTAGGGGACACTAGGGTCATATTTCTCCCTTCAGTCTCTCCATTCTGTTGTCATGGATCACAAGTCCTCTCTCTGACCTTCTTCTGTCTGTAGAAGGAAGAACTGCCTAATTCCTTGAGCCCTTCTCAGACTCACTCCTGCCCTTTCTGGTAATGTCAATGCACACCTTTGATTTGTGTGGCCAGAATGTAATCTCCTGGAAGGAAACCTGCAGGAGGTCGCTAATGCATGGATTTGAGGGTCAGATAAGTGCATGTTAATATTGACTTTGCCACTCACTGAGTTCACATGGTGAAAATCTTGGGAAAATACTTAATTTCTCTGGAGTTCAATTTCCTTTTCTATAAGACAGAGTCCAAACCCTCTCTCCTGAGAGTGCAATGAAGATGCTGTGAGTTCTTTCCCTCCTTCTCGCATCTTCTCCCTTCTTCCTTTCCTCTTCTTTGACTTCCTCCTTTCCTCCCTCTCTGTTTTGGTTTAGATTTAAAATAATCCCTCCCCCCTTCCCACTTGTGTGGAAAGTGATCAGAGGTGCTAAAGTCATCAGTGGGTCCATCTGCTCATGAATTCAAGCTGAATGTCCCGTTGGAAGGTGGGGCCTAGTTGGAGGAAGTTCACAAAAGGCATGACCTGGAAGCGTACATTCTTGTCCCTGCCTCTTCCCTTCTCTCTCTTCTTCCTGGCCGTGATGAAGTAAGCAGCCTTTCCTCCACCATGCCTCTATGCCATCCTACTTCTGCCTTGGAGCCACCTGACCATGGACTGAAACTGTGAGCCAAATGAACTTCTGTTCCTTTAAGTTGTAGGTGTCAGGCATTGTGTCCCAGCGATGGAAAAATGACTAAGATGCTGTCTCTTCCCTTCCTCGCTCCTTTCTGGTAGTCAGTTATGTGCCATGCATCATGCTAGACCCAGGAACACCGTAAGCACTAAGACATGGCTGTCACCCCCAATGTGAGCCACAAGACAGGTGCGAAATCATGTTTACATGTTGTGACAGGTGAGGGGTGGGCCCAGCACGATGGCATCCAGGGTCCCCATTGCTTCAAATTCCTCCAGTCACAATTTATGTGGTGGCTAATGAGGGCTTTGTTTGCTTGGGGAAAGAGGAGAGAAGGCGCTTTGCAGATGAGGGCCCAGGAAAGAGCAGGTTAGTGTGTGGGGAGCGGTCAGGCAGGGAAACGGGTGCCCAGGTGGAGACTGTTGTCTCATCCAGATTCTGGTGCCCAGCTGGATCTCCACAAAGGAAAGCGGTGTAGACAGATGGAGAAGGTGCCATTTGATGATGGACTGGAAGCCTTGGGTGTGGACAGTGTCACACCCAGGCCTGGCTAACAATCTGGGCCACAGAGTGGCAGTGTGGGACTCCCCTATCCCTCAGCCCTGAGTGCCCATCCTTCCCCCATTTGCCTTGGACCTGAAGGAGAGTCATCTCTGAGGGTGTGTCCTGTGGCGAGAAATCAGTTCTTGGCAGAACAGTATCCTCCTGAGGACTCAGGGGCCATGCGTGGGCCATGTGTCAGATGCAGTGGGCCCAGCCTTGGAGCTGAGGTGTGTTTGGGTCCTGGTTCTGTTCCTGAGCCCATCTGGGGAAGGCAGGCCAGGCAGGAGCCATGAGACTCGACAACTGGGTAGGAGAAGAGGGAGCCAGACAAGTGTGGGTATGAATGGACTTCATTTCTGCCACTGGCTTCTGAGGCCCGAGAATATTTATTACATTAGACTGACTTGTGTTATGCTGAGTAGCTATTTTCATGGAAATTGTAGATCTTCAGGAAGAGCAGGTTGGAATATTTGTCCAATTTGTGTACCCCTCTGAAAGTAATTTGTTGTGAGCACAGTGTAGGTGCCTTGTAGACTCCACGGAGCTTTCGAGAGTCAGGTGCTGGTCTCTGCAAGGGTCTGAACATGGTGCTAACCTAAGATGAGCAGAGATCATCTGTCTTGGGTCCTGGAGAACACCACGACTTGCCTTTGGAAGAGATTCATCTTCCTAATGCTGTTTTTCCCAGCATGCTCTGAGAGTTAGCATTTCCTGTGCATGCACGCGTGCACACACACACACACACACACACACACACACACACACACCCTGCCTCAGCAGCATAGATGAGCTGCAGAACAATGGGACAAAAAGAAGGAACACTGGGGCCCAACATTTTCTAGAATAATCAATAATCGAAGTTGACAATCTTTTGACTACACAGTCCATGGTAGAGATAAGTGTCCCACTGGCGGGTAAGACAGCCACAACCACATGAGCAAGAGCACAGTGCTGAGTGCAGCTCAGGGGCCATCAAGCCTCGGCAGCAGAAGTACAGGAAACCTCAAAGAACAAAGGAAAGCCATCAGGAGAAGAGTGACCTCACTCTATCCGCTCCCATATCCTCAAGGCAATAGCCCCTCCCCTTCTCGTTAAATTGTGTTCTCTGCTTGCTCTACACTGACTCCCCTTTGGACTCAGCCCACTCACCAGCATTAAATAAACAAAGCATTAAATAAACAAGCCTCTTTGTTCACACAGTGCGTGCCCGGGTACTCTCCTCTCTGTGTCTCTCTAATATGGTAAGTGGTGGGCCTGGGATTTAGCTCAGTGGTTTCAGCGCCTGCTGTGCAAGCGCAAGGACCCAAGTTCGATCCCTGGTACCAAAAAAAAAAAAAAAAAGTACGGTAAGTAGCTTGTGTTAAGGTTATTGTCCCTTTTTGTTTAACTGATTTTCCTTGCTTTCTATGAGATGTTCTTAAGGTTTTCCAATAGCTCCATGAAATTCAATGAATACTTATCAGTAGTTTTTATACAAATGCTCCACTGTGTCAGGTAATGTGTTCTTTCACTTGCGTGTTTCCTTATTGCTTGAGTCTCTCCCTCTTTTCACACCTTGACTTCCAAAAGTTCTTTTGAAGCTTGCACACCTGGAGGCCATCAACCCTGCAGACAGGCCACAGTCTCTGCATTCCATATTCCCCGGAAGCCTGGTAAGGCCCTGGGGGGGTGAGGAGCCCTGGGTTCCTGGGAGAGTGTAGCAGTAATTGCTTTCCTTCTGACCTCTCCTGTACTGTGGTCAATTTTGTGGGATCTTCCCTTTGGGCCTTCGGAGGAGAACTGGTTTCTTTTCGACCTTGGTTGCTCTAGATGCTCAATCCAGGGTTGGCTCCCTGAGCCAGTGAGCTGTGCAGTCACACAGGGCTCTGCTCCTAGAAGAGTGGTAGGCTCTGTTTAATGCTCTATTGCTGCTGTCTTTAAATTTTTATAGTTTTGTCTTTCCAAGTCCATTTTGCAAGCCTAATAGGACAATAAATCATGCACCTGAAAAAAGTACATGCCCAGTTCCTTGCCACTTCATTTGGATATAGAGCTCAGGATGCCCTATGAGCACAGAATTCCGGTGGGCCATGATGCATGGATGTGCACGGAGACTGGAAGTGTGTGTAAGATGGAAGTGTGCTATACTCATGGCTAAGAAGTGGAGAGCTGACAGCCTCAAAACACCAGCACTCCCTTTGAACAAGGACTCACTCTGAGTGCAGAACTGACAGCAAGAACAACCTAGGAGCCCTGTAGTGCTCTTTCTTGTGTGATGCATCCCCAGTATCCACCAACCATGTATGCAGAGAAGACTGAGTAGAAGGAAAGAGAAAAGCAGTGTTTTCTTGCCCATCAGTGCATTGAAGGCAGAGGATATTGGTAGAATGTGTGTCCCATGAAGTTAAGTAAAGACAGTTAAATGCAGCTTTTCCAATTCCCATGAGAAAGAAAATCCTATTAGCTATAAAACAGGAAATGTGCCAGTTCCATGATTCCCGATTGGAAGCAATGCTCTCATATGTGCATTCAAAACTGGTATTGCACCATCTAAAGATGAACAGGGGAAAATGCTAGCAATATAAAATTATAATTTTTCTCCTTATAACAATGTTAAAAAGCAAACAAACAAACAAAACCCCACCATGTCAGGTCAAGAGAGAAATACAGAACAGAGGAATCAACTTTATGTTTTAGCTTTTAATGTTTTTACTGCTTTTGAACAAAGGGTCCTGCACTTTTAATTTGCACTAAGCTTCAGTAATTGTGTACCTTGTCCAAATATTTTGATCCAATCAACATAGATTGTTTAGGTTAGGCCAAGGCAATAAGCTAGAAGGAAAGTCTTTGAGAAATGTATAATATAGCTGGATTTATACACAGATGCAGAAAAATCCAGGGCCTTGTAAAATCTAAGGCAAAGACAGGATCTGAGGTTCCCCATGAGTTATAGAATGGGGAAAGAATAAGGATTATGGGAAAATATCGCTTGCTTAACAGCAACCACCATGAGAGGAAACCCATGATAGGTAAGGGTCACTGGACGGGAGTCAGCATATCTTAATCTGCCCGATTCCCAGTTTTCTTAACCCCGGCTAAGGTGACACATCCCTCAGCCAAGGGTCAGAGTACTCAAATGCGCAACCATTTACTGAACGTGAGGCTTTACTTTCTAGAGCTTATTCCTTTCTGTGCTGCACATTTTAGATTAACCACAACATGCTCCACTGCAAACACCTGCTGATACTCCTTCAAGCCCACAAGACTATCCTTCCCTTCTCAGAAGTGCTGAGTCTGTCTAGCACCTCAGTCGATGTGGCAATTAGCTACCTGCATAAACTGAGCTGACAGTGCCTTTGTCTGGGTGAGAGAAGGACAGCTACTTGGCAAGAAAGTATCATCCAGAACATGCAGAATTTTCCCTAACTATCCCTTGACTCCCATGAGCCCCGGGGTTTCTAACAGCAGCTAATTAAACAACTGCCTTTTCGTTTTCACCATTATAATGCTCAGGCCACAATCACTAGAAGGAAAGTACAGGAAAGAATGGAAATGCACTGTTTTAGTTAACAAGTGCCTGTTATGGTTTGGATCTTAAACTTCCTCCAAAGACTCATCTGCTAAAGGTGTGATTCCCCAGCCTATGTTGCCACTGGGAGGTGGCAGAACCTTCAAAAGGCAGAGCCCAGTGGGAGGAAGTTAGGCCTTGGGGCCATGGCCTTAAAGTGAATAGTGGGATGCTGGTTGCTTCTTCTGTCTTTGTCCTTATCAGCCTCCATGAAGGGAGCAGCTTTGCTCCACCACATGCTCCCACCACGGTGTTCCACTTCACCACAGGTCCCCAAACAATGGATCCAAACACACCATAGACTGAAACCTCTGAAACTGTGAGCCAAAGTAAATCTTCCTTCTTTTAAGTTGATCTTCTCAGGTATTCTGTCTTAACTGTGGAAGATTGTCTAGCACAGTGCCTGGGTCTTAGTCACTTTCCTCATACCCGAGGCCTTTAACTAAAGGAAGAGAGGTTTGTTTTGGCTCACATTTTCAGTCTACCATTGGCTGGCTCCAAGGCAGGAAAGGCATGGCAGAGGGGCACAACAGAGGAAAGCTGCTCATGTCATGGTAACCAGAAGCAGAGAGAGAAAAGGAGGAGCCAGGAGGGAGATACACACTTCCGGCCCCTGCCCCTGGTGACCCACCTCTAACCAGCTCTCTCACAGCAAGTCAGCTGTTCCACCCCCACAATCCAGTCTCCCTCCACACATGAGAATGTTGGGGGACATTTTAGATTAAATTGTAAAGAAACTGAGCCCAAGAGACATATAGACCAAAAGGAAAAAAGCCAGAGTTCTGCTCACAAGTATAGATTTCAGGTTCCGCAGCCAAAGGATTTTTACAAAAGTAAAGAAAACCCACTGTTCCATTTTGTGGAGAAGTGACTCTTAGTGCTTCCACTATTTTAATTCCGCTGTCACTGCGTGTTGGTCTCAAACCGTTTACCAAAGAGACACAACTGTATATCACCTACCATCAGGGAAGCTATGGCACCTGGGGTTGCATGCAAATCTCCATTTCCTACCTGTATTGTCAACCCTTTCTGTTGCAAAAAAGTACATTCAACAGACCTGAGTGTAACTGATACTCTTGTAGGGATGGCCCTGGAAACTGCTCTAGTTTATTCTACTTTAAGTAAAATTTTGGATAATAGGAATTACTATTCCTGGTTCCTATTATTACCAATAAACTACTTTTTCTAACCTCACAGAGCACACTGAGCTCATGCATCGACATGAGTACTATGAATGCAATTTGTGCTTAGATGTTTTCAGTCTACACTAGAACCAGAAGAAACGAGATTTTTACCCATTGCAGAAATGAAATAAAGCCAAGGTACGAGCTACCAATGCTTCTGAAAAGTCTTTCTTCAAACTAACAATAATAATAATACATACTCAAGTTAAAAGTTTGGAGATCACACATGCACAAACAAAACCCTAAAATACGTATAATCTTACTGTGGTAAAATACACATAGAATTTACTGCTTTAGTTATTTTGCCATGTACAATTCAGTGGCATGAAGCACACTCACAAGGCTGTGCAACCATTCCCTAACGTGTTTCAGAATGTTTTCGTCACCCCAAAATGGAAACTCCCATACTTGTTTGTTTGTTTTCGTACCGGGGATTGAACTCAGGTCCTTGCGCTTGCGCAGCAGGCAGCAAAACCACTGCGCTAAATCCCCGGCCCTCCCATGCTTGTTAAGCAGCTATTTCCATTCCCTGCTGCGGAGCCCAGCTGGTCATTTCACTCCTAATGACCAACATTAGTAACTTGTTTTAAATTTCCACAGTGCTTTAGGGACACATCACTTAATGTCTTCATGTGTGTCTATCGGTTATGCTATAAGGAAAAATAAACTCATTTTGTATTTTGACCTGGGTTTCATCCCCAAGATACCTCATTATATGTATGATAATTTTCTAAAATCTGAACTCCAACTTCTGGGCCCAAGCATTTCAGATAAAGGACACCCAACTTCTGTTTACCAAAAACTTCCACAGCCCGTGTCTCATCAGATGCCACCTCCTGCCCTGTGGAGTGGGTGCTGCCACCCCAGGCCTACGGTGAGGTGATGAGGCGTGTGTTGGGGCCGCACAGCCGCAGGTGAGGCTTCCTGGGGGCGAGCCAGGGTCCTCTGGAGTCCGGCTCAAGTGTGTCTCAAATCCCTCCAGCCTCTCTTCAGGCAGGCGCTTCCCTTCCTTCTCCCGTGGATCTTCTGCTTTCTGCACCATACTAACCGACGATTAATACATTACACAAAGCCACGCTGGAAGCTGGAAAATTCCATGCAGTACCTCCTTTCTCCCCAGGGCAGGTGTCTCTTTGAAACCTGGCACCGTGTCACAGAACACGCAGCTGCCAGGGGTCCTTCTCAAGTATCAGACGCTCTAACACCGTGGGAAAGCATAGTCTGCTCTGAAAGCACCTCCAGTACCTGACACGCTGCGGGCTGTATGGAGTCAAGGACCATCGCAGTGGCCATCATGCTCGTGACCTGGCCACTGCCCTGGACGCAGCTGGCACAACAGGGGAGGATCCGTCCCCCCCCCCCCGGATGGCCAGGCTTGGCAGTGATCTGTGGGAGAGGTCTGCCGAGATGAACCACACTAGGTTGGCACCCAGTGAGGTGAAGCTGATGCAGGAAACCAAGGGCACCTGGGAGCTCTGAAGGACAGAAAGGGAGAGAAGCAGAGGACAGCTAGCAATTAATTAGCAACACAGTTCCAGGAGCAGATGTGGAGCGGGGCTGAGGCATATGTGGGGAAGGTCTGGAGGGCGTTTCCATCCTTGCCTGGGAGTTCCATCTTCTCCATGTTCCTGGGCATTCTTGGCAGGTAAACTCAAGCTTCCTACCCCACAGGAGCCTTTCCATAGCAGGTGCTTTCAGTGCTCATGAATGCCGGAATCTTGACTGTTTGTACCCTGGTCTTTCCCTCCCTGTCCCATGTCACCAGCACCCGGGAGGAGAAGAGCGAGGCCCTGGAGCTGTGAGCCTGTGCCTCCTGGGGGCTCCGTTCTCTTGGTCCACTCTGCAGCTGGAGTGGGAGCCCCAGGCCCACACAGATTGCAGCCAAGAGGGTCTACATGGGCTACAAGTAGAGAAGAGGACTCCACGAGGGCAGCTGCTGGCCAGGAATGTAGAATTGGAGTTTGGTCATCACTGGGGTCCACTCCAAAAAAGTGCAGCTTGAACAGATCTTAGCAAGAAACACCAACAATCGTGACTGCCAACAGGAAGTTCTCAACACACTAGACACCAGACTACCCCCTTTTGCAGGCACCACCCCATTTATGGCGATGTATACATGGGGCTATTATCATTCTGGCTTTCAGGACAGGAGGAACTCCAGCTCTATAACCCAAGTTACAGAACCCTAACAAGATGAAGCCAAACTCTGATCTCTCTGATCTGTATCTTGCTCTTTGAAGATAATATAGTTTCTCCACAGTCAGCACATGCAAATCCCCTCCAGTTGTTGTATATATTACATTATGCAGATACACTACAATTATTAAGGAAAGTCTTGCTAATCTGAGTTTAGATTATTTTAATCACAAACCCTACTGTGTTGGATATTTTTGGACATGTGTCTTGCACATGTTTGCAAAATGTGTATAATTTCTATTCTTCAAACTGAAATGTTAGGTCAAAAATGACCTAACATTGGTCATTTTTTAATTGAATTGAAGTTCATATAACATAAAATTAAGTATCTCATATTATACACTTTTGTGGCATTTAGTACATTCACAAATGATGTACACCCATCACCTCTATCTAGTTTTAAAACTTTTTCATCACCCCAGAATAAAGCTGCATCTCCATCATGCAATGATCATCATTTTCCTCCATCTTCCAGCCCTTGGTAGCTAGCACTCAGTTTTCTGCCCCAGTAAATGTGCTTATTCTGGATATTTCATATAAAAGGCATCATGTAATATGTGATTCTTTTTATCTGTCTTCTTTCACTTGGTATAACTTCTTTTGAGGTTCATGCCTGTTGTAGCATATTTCAGAACCTCATTTCTTTTAATGGCCAGATAATATTCCATCATGTATACATTCCTGCACTTATTTATCTGTGCCTCTACTGACGAATGTTTGGGTTGTTTCCACCTCTTGGCAACTGCACACAATGCTACTAGGAACATTTGTGTACAAGTGTTTGAGTGTGTGTTTTTGATTTTTTGTGGTATATACTGAGGAACTGAATTGCTGGATCATTGTGGTTAAAATTTGATAACTATTTGTAAAATGCTCTTGAAAATTCACACTGCCTTGTGTTCCTGACAAAAGGAAAGTCAAATGCAGTTCTTCTTACAATGCTGCCAACACTGAGTATCACCAAAATATTTAGTGTTTGACTGTCTGATGGGTGAAAATGATACATTATTTTCATTCTATTAATTAGTATGAGTCTGGGTACATAGGCAATACTTTGAGTTGCTCACCCAATATTCCTTTCTCCTCTTTGTTTGTGAAAACAGTATACCTGGTCTCAGGTAATTGATCTTGGTTAGTCTCAGCTGGAGGCTCTCTACTGGTATGCTCTTGAGTAACATGAGAAAGAGTCTGAGGGCCTCAGGGGTGGGACGTGGGTGCTGGTTGCTATGGTCTGGAAGAGTGTCCCCCAAAGGCCATGCATTTAAAGCCTGATCCTCAGGTGTGATGCTACTGGGAGGGGTGGAACCTTCAAGAGTTGAGGGCTAAGTGAGAGAAAGTTGGGTCACTTGAGGGGAGGGGGTACCTGGAAGGGGACTGCAGGCCTCTGGCCTCTTCCTCCTCCTTCATTTGCTTCCCAGCTACTGTGAAGTAAGCAAGTTCCTCTGCTACACACTTGTGCTGTGATGTTTGCCACAAAACCAAAAGAAATGGGCCAACACTCCATAGGTAGAAATTCCAAAACTGTGAGCCAAAATAAACCTTTCTTCTTTTTAAGTCGATTATCTCAAGTTGTTTTCTTTTACAGTAATGGAAGAATGACCAACACTCTGGCATTTAGTTTCCATGGGTCAGGAATAATAGTGCCCCATGATTCGTAGAACAGTCTTTTCCATAAGAATTTTCCACCCTCAAATGCAGATCATGCCCTGTTGAGCGACACTGGAAGCCAATCACCCAGAAATCAGCCAAGTTCAAAGTTAAGGGAGGAGTCTTCCACAAGACTTAGCTCCCTTCAGATACCAGCCACAAGTCTGGGGGCCCCATTCCCACCCTCAGGTCCAGAACTCAGTGGAAACAATGCATTTACAATGATGGTTTTATTATTGCAAAAGACACAGATCAAAATTGACCAAAAGAAGAGTCACAGAGAGCAGTCAGAGGATTCCAAACAGGAAGCTTTCATCTTCCCAGGGATGCATTAACTTCCTGGCATATCAATGCTTTAGTTATCCAGAGTTCTTACAGGGCTTCACTACAGACATGAAATATTGAATCATTAGTCACAAGGCTGAACTCCATTTCCAGGCTCCTTCCTTCCTCAGAGATCAGGCTAATGTCACCTCATTCCAAGGCTCAAGCTTCTATTACATGATGGCCTTTCTAGCATGACCAGCTCCATTCTGAGTCACTTTATTATTGCAGACTGCCAGGTATAGTTCCAGGTGTCTATGAATAACATTTCCTTATCACTGGGGAAATTCCAAGGGTTTAGGTCACCTTCTAGTCCCTGGGGACAAAGAGGAGCCAAATTCTTCATTACACCCCAATCCTTAGTTGCTCGACATCCCTTGCAGCTAAAGATGGGCATGGAGCACAATTCTTACAGTGAAACACACAGAAGTTTACTGGGTTTATAGGAAAGCTCTTACAGTCTTCAGTTTCCACTCACCCTCAACCTAACTGCACTTTATCCAAAATAAACCCACAACAAACTTGAGCTTCATTGAATAAATTAGAGTTTTAGCCCTGCATATACAGGGATTCCACATTCACAGATCCAACCAACAACAGATTGAAAATACTGGGAAATAATTGCCCTGGAACAGAACATACACAGACATTTTTCTAATCAGTATTCCCTAAACAATGGGAGCGTGGCATTGACATTGCATTAGGTATCATAAGTCATCTAGAGAGAATTTAAAGTCTACAGAAGGGTTGTGTAGGTTCTGTGTAAATTCTGTACCATTTTCTATAAGGGCCTTGAGCATCTGCAGATTTGGTATCCAAGGAGGACTCTGGAACTGTTCTCCCGTGGATACAGAGGGATGACTGTGCATGGAGCAGATGTAATCATCTGCTGATGACTAAAGTGGAGGAGAAGATTTATAAAATAGCTCTTTCCCCTCACAGTGTTTTCTTTTCTTCCTGATGCTGAACCAATGCCAGTACGAGCTCCCCTGCCTGCTGTAGAATCTTTGTTACGTGAAAAGGGAAACCCAAATTGGCTTGAGCTGTTTTGTGAGTTAGGTGTTCTTTCCTTGCAGCCCAAAGCTACCCTGATACAATATCCTGTCATGTGTTTACTGTCTGCTTGAGTTTTTATGTGTTTTTTTTCTTTTGAGAACCTTCTGTTTCTATCTTTATCCTATTTTTCTGTTGGGTTCTTTGTTTTCCTTGTTAGAGAACTTTGTATATTAGAGAATTTATCCCTTTGTCTGAAATACGTGTGCCCAAAGTTTATTTAGTGTATTGTCATTTATTCTGGATATAGTCTGCAAGTGTTTTGTCTGTTTGAATGTTGTCGTATTTGTTTTTCTTTGTGGCTTCTGAGTTAACGTGTCATTCTTAGGGATGCCTTACGCATCTCAATGGTATGAGACTATTAATCTTTGAGGGTTAAAAGATCATTTGGTGTTATTTACTTGTTTTATTTTCTATTGTGTTATTTACTTGTTCTATTTTCTTATTATAAATTTTCTTTGTTTAAACTTTGTTGCAAATTTTTTATATTCATATTTGTTTTGGCATAAACAAATTATATTTTGTTATATTACAATTTTGGCATAAGAACAAAGTTAGAAGTATTAACAGGTAACATTAAACACTTTAACATGAACAAAATACTATCTCCCTTAATCTTCATATTAGAGAGCAAATAATTCTATCAATCTATCTATCACGACAACGTCTGGATATTTTGTCCGTTCTAGTCACAAACTCTTGTGCTTAAGCAATCTTTCTGCCTCAGCCTCCCAAATAGATATGACTACAGGCACACACCACGGTTTCCAGTGAGAAAGCAGACAGTGTTACTGTCTTTGTGTCAGAGATAAGGCACTAAAGTTTACAGGAAGTACCTTCCCCCAGGGCACATGCCTATGAGGGGATAGCAAGGTCAGAGCCTATGCTGTCTGAGGATAGAATTTAAGCCTAATCATTATGCACCAATAGAATCAAGGCAGCACTCACTGATTTCTCAATTATTTGTCTCTGTTCTAGTCCTCAATTTTAAGCACCATATGGTGTTTCTGGCTTCAGAAAATGGCTCATGAGATCTGTTTTGATTCCACTAACCTCTGCATTTGATTCCTACTTACTCTTCATTTTATCACCAAAGTGACTTTAGGACGTGGGACCTAGACTGGTGAGTCAGTGCTGGTTCCTCCAACTGCTGCAGGTTTAGGTTATTTTTGTAGCAGACATGTTTTAAGGGAACCCAAGATTTGCTTCAACCAGGTTTAGTGAGACACACAGACATGGAAATGAGGGCCAGTAGGAAGAAGTTTGCTCTGCTCACAGATGCCATGCTGGGCCACACGAGGATGAACCAGAGTCACTAGGAGCAGAAGGAGAGGGGAAAGTGTCAGCAGAAGCTTTTGTTGTGATTTCCACCAGAAGAAGCAGGTGAGCAGGCTTGGAATTGGCGGTTCACATAATCTCAGCAGGCTCTTGGGCACAGGGCTGACTCTAGCAGTCTAGACTTTGGCCCTGGGGTGGTTAGGCAAGGGGACAGTGACCATGAGTGAGAGCCCAACAAGAAGGCAGCTGGAGTGTGAGCTGTGGGCAGTGTTGTTTGTATGTGGAGAGAATTTGGTGTCTCCAGGAACCAGTGTGGCCAGAGGAGGAAGGGGTGGGCGTCCCTCCGGGGTCAACATGGCCCCAAGATACCAAAGCATCAAAACCACAGAATAAAATGACATTAAACACAAGCATTGCTCTGTTGGCCCTGTGCTTTTCAGGAATGTCTTTCCCTTTTCCATGTCATTTTAGGGTCACTGATACCATCTTCACATAGAAATGTCCTGGTTTTGGCTGGAAGCTGATGAATAGACTGCTAACACTAGGCAGCCAGGGCCCATTTCCAGTCATTTCAAAGTGGAACCAAGGACAGGAGAGAACAGTTACAATCTAGAGAGAGGTCAGTCTGGGGCATTTGAATCCTGGATCCAGTCATCCATGAAGCTAACTCTATTCCTTCCTTGATAACAAGAAACATTAATTTGCTACTTTGCCTAAATTACTTGGAACTGAATTTCCTCCATTTGCATTTTGTCTTTATGGAAGAGAAAATGTATGTGTGCTTTAATTGATTCTTGCCAAGTTCCATGCTGGCTTTTCAAGGTGTGCTTTAAACACCTAAGCATGTCCTCCCACACAAGGTGGCATCCCAGTGCTCTAAGAAACAACAGATTCAATTTCCTCTGAGGCCCCCAGATGAAAAGGAATAGCGACTGAAGTTTGAAGTCTACATAAAAATCAGAGGTTTCAACGGGGTTAAACAATGCTGTGTTAAGAAGTTGCTTTTGAACTTACTGAAGGGGCCCATCCAGCGCTCATATGTGGAGAGTGATGGTAATCTGTGCAGCCAGCGATGGTCCTTGAAATCCAAACTAGGTTTTAAGAAAGTGACTTGAAGGCAGTTAGGCAAGTCATTCTCCAGGAAAT
>NW_004624756.1:21383686-21405748 GCF_000247695.1 Heterocephalus glaber
ATTTGTTTTTCTCTCCTTTTTTTTCTTTTCTTCTTTCTTTTCTCATTTGTTTCTCTCTCTCTTACACTCACTCTCTTGCTCTCCCACGTTGTTCATCTTCCCTTTTTGTCCTTGTTTTGGTCCTCATTCGGAGTTCTTCTTTATCTTCCTATTATTCTCTTTTTCCTTCTCACCTGTGTCCTCTGGCCACACTGCTAATCTCCCCCTATCCTTCTTCCCATCTGTCCCTCCCTCCCCAGCACCTTCTAACTCCCCATCCCAAAGGGTAAAGTTGTTGTATTGAAGAGTTTATTAACTGTATGTTGGGTTGGTCCTCAACCTTGATTTAATTCACACAGCTAAAGGTGACAGATTAATAACTACCACAAAATGTCATTTTCAAAGATGTACTTGATGCAACAGTATTGCTGACTGTATCACTTGGGCTAAGGTGTGGGTATTGATCTAGTCAATGAACCTTCCTGGTATAATGAAAATGAGATAGCCTCAGAGCCATTAGAGACTCAAAACCTAAAGATCAGCTATATCTGGAAGACACCTCTGAGAAGCAATCGTTCCACAAGAGTTCTAATTACAAGCAACAAAGATACCTGCAATAAGCAATTTGAAACTATCAACCCAGGAATTAAACCAAGGACAGTACCAAAAACAAAATTGAGAAGATTTTGGGAGCACAGGACACTCTGGGCTGCCGTGACCCTTCCCACTTAGGTCACCAGGCCACCATTTTGATTATGACCCCCTCAAACCTGGTTTGGGGGTCCTCTGCTGGGCCTACATCCAAAAAGGAAGGCATAATTTTCTCTGCTTTTGAATCCCTGGTTTATTTGAGGATTCTCGTCTCACTATTCTAGGTTCTGGGAACTGCCTTTCTGGCAGCCCAGCACTGCTGAGTAACACCATGTCTTCCCCTCAGTCGCTCAGACCCTCACCCATCCAGCCCATGCCCTCTGTGCCCATTCTGGGCTGAGGATGGCTTAGCCCTATCCATCTCCATGTTTAACTTCCAAGTTGCTGTGGCTTGGCTAAGTGCCCCTAAAGACTCCTATGCTAAAGGCTTGGTCCTCAGCCCTCACTATAGGAGTGGGTAGAACCTTTAGGAGGCGGGGGCTAGTAAGCGAGGTCATTGGAGGTGTGGTCCCGAAGGGGGTACTGGGAGCCCAGCCCCTTCTCCTCCTCCTCTTTGCTTCCTGGCTGCCATGAGCTCAGCAGTTTTCTCAGCTCCCCCCTCCCACCAGGACGTGCAGCCTCTCCACAGGCCCAGAGCAAGAAGACTGACTGCCCATGGATGAAAACCTCTGAAAATGAGCCAAAATAAACCTTCCCTCTGGATGTTGATTTCTGAAGTATTTTGTCTCAGTGACAGCAAGGTGACTAATATGAAAGTCACAAGTCATTTACATTATAATACCCTTGTCCTTCTGAATCTGGGCTTTTGAAAAAAAAAACCAAATCCTGGCTCTGGCAATTGAAAAAGCCTTTTCCCGAGAAACAGTTGCCTCTGTGGAGGGTTTAAAGAGCCTCTGGAGAATCTCTCTTGAAATTCAAACAGTGAAGCAGAACTCCATCCTCGTCTTTCAGTTACTCTTGTAAGGACCCTGGGTAAGGGCAGGGGACAGAGAAGCTCAGAGCTACCCTAATGTGAGGAGATGCAGCAGTGAAGAAAATTATGAGGGGAAAGTCACACCTTTAAAAAACTTCTAAGAATTATTCCACCTCACATTAAATGGCTTTCCAAACATTTAAGACTTTCTTTGATTTCCCTGTGACAAATGGTTTCCCCTTGGCAGCATGTACTGGAGTCCCTTAGACATCTGTTAAGAACAGATATCTAGTCACAGGAGCTGAGAGACGCAGCCAACCCAAGTGGCCACTGATGGTTAAAGAAAGTGGTTCAAGGAAATGTAGATACACACACAACAGAACGTTACTCAGCCTTAAAGATGCAGGGAATGCTGACACATGAATTCTCCATCAGAGCACCGGGATGATAGGCCTCTACCTCTGTGCCTGGCTAAGCATCCTCCTTGTATGAAAACTCTTCAGGAAATATGGGAATGGGAAGGAAAGGCTTGGGGCCTAGGTACAGGAAGAGGAGGTGACTGGTTGATACAGGAAGGGAATCATTACCTGCGGGCAAACAGAACAAAGTATACAAGCCCCTCACTATCCCAAGAGAGGACTGGCTCCAGAGACCTGGATACCAGGATCTGGAAGATGCCGAAGTCCCTCCTGTAAAATGGAGACTCCCGCAGACTCCTCCAGTATGCTTTAAAGCATCTCTAGATCATGTGTGATAACTGATACAATATAAACGTTGTGTAAGTAGTTGTTGTATGTATTATTTTGGGGAATATGACAAGAAAGAAAAGTCTGTAAATGTTCACTGCAGATGCAATGTTTTATTATTATTATTATTATTATTATTATTATTATTTGCAATCTAAGGTTGAATCCAAGGGCATGGAGGCTGTGCATGCAGAAAGCTGGTTCTATGCTGTTGCACGTTGTAAACTCACAACCAGGTCCTCCGCTGAAACTCAAGTCCGGTATCTTGACTTCATAAAGTTCTCAGAGGATGTGAAGATGTGGGTCTAACTGTGGAGGGAATTCTCCAAATCATGGGGTTTGAATCAAGTCTCCCTTCAAGGTAACTCAGTGTATTTATTTTCTGTCTGTTTTGAAAAGTAGAGCCAGAAGAGACAGAATTGGAAGTGGAGTCCTGCCAGCAAAATGCAGGCTCTCAATGTTGCAAAACACTGCCGTGATTTCCACGATACCAATGGCCAACCCCTCTCTCCTCTTCAATATTTGATATATAAAGTGGCTTGTAAGATGTGTTTTTATTCTGACACTTGCTCTGCTATGGAAAAACTTTCCCTCCTCACTATATCTTTCTTGGAGATCGCTTGGAAACTAGTCACTCCCTCCTGACTCCCATTTGGAGGTGAGCTGCCCTGTGGCTCGGCTGCACTCACTGTGAGAACCTTAAAGAGTTAAACAGTTGGGGTAAGAACTATTTTGTCAGACTCTCTGGGAGCAAGATGCCAAATCTGCATTTTAAACAAGTATCCCAGATGAATCTCAAATTGACGTGGTGCCATGTAAACAAGCGCATCTGATTTTGTTCCTGTGAGAAGAATCCTAACCAACACCTGGTGCTACGTGTTTACACATTGAACATTTCCACCCATCCTAAACCAGCCTGTAAAGTGCAAACCTGGAAGTAGCATCATCGCCTTCCTTGTGTAGCTGAAACCTCAGTGCATCCAGCAATCTGAGGCTTTGAAGCTCATTCTTACACCAGTCGTAGTTCAGGCTGTTGACACCGTGACCTGGAGGCCTGTAGATGCAGAGGGAAAGCTCCCTGTGGTCCAGGACAGAAGCAGGCAGAATCCCAAGGTCAGTGGTGCTGTTGCTTCTCCTCAGATAAGGTGTCTGGTTAGGCAGGGTCTGGACTTGTGATCCCTATCAGAATGGCTATGTTGCTTGGATTTATTTATGCACTTGAACATCTTTGAAAACAGACAATAAAACTGGAAGACCAGCAAACAGATTTTGAGACCCAGCTAGAGACCCAGTCACTCTTGTCGACAGGTGAGGGGGTGGGAAAGAGACTTGAGCTCTCAGGGCTGCCCAGGGAAAGGGCTCTCAAAGAGTCCCATGCTCCTTGTCGGTCCCAGGTTCCTTGCTAATCACCATACTTGAGTTTGCACTTCATTAAGAGGGTACTTGCTACTTAGACCTTGTGGTGGGTTAACTAATGGTCAACTTGGAACCCAGCTGAACTGAGTCAGCATGGTTTGGGCATGGAAGATCCACCTGAGGATTATTTCCATGGGCATAAAAAGAGAACTGGCGGGGAAGATCGTAGACTGTTGATTTTCTAGGAGAAACTTGGCTGTTCTCATCGGAAGAGGAGCTCTGATCTTCACCATGAGCATCACTTCCTGGCTCTAGTATAGGCCCCTCAGCCTAGTGGCACAAATCCTTCACCCCACTGGTGCAGGTTTTCTGGCTTCCACCACTGGCCTTTGGGCCTTCCTGGTGCAGATTCTCCATGTGGACAAGCATGAGACATTGCTGTGGGCTCTAGGCCTCTGGCTGGACTTGTGGACGACACTGCCTTGAGCTCTCGGCTTCAAGAGCAGGACATTGCTCATTGTGCAGGACATTGCTATGGGATCCAGGCCCTTGGCTGGATTCTTTGGGTCTCTAGCTTGCAGCTAATCTCTTGCACTCCTCTGCATTTGACTTATTGGGTGAATATTATAAAATAATACTATAAATTATGTGTCCTGTAGTAAATCCATTTCCCTTGCAAAACCCTGAATACAACAGAACTCAAAAACCTCCTGGCAGAGGAAACCTTGCCTTTTCTCTGTGGTGGTAGGAAAATAGCTTTAAGAGTCCAATGATGTGGACTTTTAGGCATTTTTTCAGAAAGGAAAAATCTCGCTCCTTTTCAGTCCAAACCCAGTTGAATGCACAATCTCCATGCTTTCTAAATCCTCTTCTTTAAGGACCTTGTTTGTCTGCTGGAGATATCCAGGGATGTTGTGCTGTGGGCCATTCCCACCAAGGATGAAGAACGTCATTTCAGAGAGTGTGGATTACTTGAACAGACCTGGAGACTCTGCCAGGAGAAAGCCCTCCAGATGCGCAGTTTGCCAGGGCTATAAGCTGTGTTTTCTGGGATGCCAATTTCATGCTCATGTGCGAAGCCTCTCTACCACCTTCCAATCTACCATTTGTCTTGCTGCAACCACAAACTGCACAACTAGTTTTTATTTGGGCTAAATAAAACTTGACTCCAAACTTCAAGAAGTTGACCGCCAAGGTGTCACAGAATATTCAAGATAGTGACCACATCCATTGGTGACAAGGCATATATGAGTTCCATGCCCTGCCCAGAGGAATGTGGGCCCCAAATTTCCATGTGTAATGTTCCTCCTGAGCCTAGGGCAGCACTGGGGCAAGCCAGAGATGTTAGGGGGCTTCTTTCTGGGAGCGCTTGCAGTTAAGAGGCCTCTAACCACTGACTTTAGCCATAGCAGCCAAGTCCTGAACCTTGGCAGTAGGCTCCTGGAGGGAATCTGAGGGCTCCAAACAACCCGGATCTTTAGTAATCGACCAATGACACTCTCCATACCTCTGCTACTCATGGGGCCTCTCTGAGAGTCAGGTTCTCTCGCTGGAGGCACACCAATTCCACCATAAGGCAAAGAGCTGAGCCCTGACCACAATCTAGCCTTACTTCACAGCCTCAAGGGTCAGCACTGGCTGGGAACACCTCCATGAAGCCAGCCTGGGCCAGGAGGCCACCTTGGGACACATGAACCATGATGAGAGGAATCATTTCCAAAAAGGACAGCTGTTTCGAGAAGCACATGGGGGGACATTGTGAGCAGCACTTCTCAGGCGAGGGAGAAGGTGCTAGACAAACAAATATCACGTGCTCATTAAGATGTGAACACGCGCTGATCCCAGAGAAAGTTGCAGCTCACCTGCCATCTGATACTGAATCAGAGAGAGAGCAGATGGCATTCAGGGCTGGGGCTGGGCAGCTGGGGGATAGGGTTGTCTCGGGAGGCATGGAGGTACAACTTGGAAAGGGGCTCCATGGTGCGTACTGCATGAGGAGCCCTCATTACATTATCCCAGGTCCCTCTGCCTTCTACCTTTCCTCTTCAACAGTAAAATCAGTGCTGATCAGCACGTTTGCCTTTCCTGAGCACTCTCCTGCTGATCTCACTAAGCTGATGGAGCCAGAGTGAGCTTGTGCAGATGTAAACTCCAATTTTTATATCAAAAACCTGGGGAAATGAAGAGCTGGCACGTGATGGTGGTGAGAGCACGCACGTCCCCTTTAAATGGAGCACTGCTTTTTAGTGACCACTGCTGTCCAGTGGAAAGTTCTGTCTGCCTTTTACAGGTGGAATTGTGTGTCACCCTCCCGGCACATATGTTAGATTCCTAGACCCCAGCCCCCCAGAGTGTGACTGTATCTGGAGAAGGGGGGTTATTAAGAGGTAATAAAGGTAAAATGAGGTCTTTAGGATGAGCATTAAGCCACCATGACAGTCTGACTGGTGACCTTACAAGAGATCAGGACTCAGATACACACAGAGGAAAGACCGTGTGAGCACAGAATGAAAAGGTGACTTTCTGCAGGCCCAGGAGGGAGGTGTCAAGAAAAACCTATCCTGTTTGCCATTGTCCCCAGATCTAGATTGGCCCCATGACACCAACATCCTGGAAGCATCCCAGGACTGAGTATGAGACAGGCCTGGTTCTGCCAGAAGCACAAGCCGCAGCCCTCCAAGCCACAAACCAGGCTCTCCAGTTGTGTGCAACTGAACTTGTTTCCCCTTTGCTACTCCTAAAATTAAATCAAAATGCCATAATGTACCCTAGGCTTCAATTAGCTGGAAGAAGGAGTTGAAGAAAAAAGGAAAAAACCCATCCTCATGCTGAGACTAGTGTTGAAGACCAGTGTGCTAGTCCATCCTGGCTCTCTCCTGTTGGGCTCAGGCCCTGCTCAGAACAGTCCTATGTGGAGTCATCAGCAGTCCCAGGAACCACCAGACTGCACCAAGCCCATGTGCCACCCTGTGACAAAGCTCAGTGAGAAGGGTCATGTGGGGACCACCATGGCAGAGGTGTGACCCTCAGGGTCACCAGCTGGGTCCCCATGGGAATTCTCCACTTGTCACTATGGGAGGTCCAAGGTAGTGTTACTAAGGCCAGCCTCAGTTTCCTCAATACAGCAGAGATGGCTTGGTCCCGCCCCAAACTGCCCAGTGTGATGGGTGCCTTAGGTGCCCACTCTTTCCCTCCCTTTGTAAGCCAAGGGAGGGTGGGGACAGGGTCTCGGCATTTTCACCCACTTGCTGGAGGGAATGGATCCTGAGACTCAGCGTGCTGTCTTTGGACCTGGAGACCCACCCTAGAAATGGACACGGATGTTCCAAGGTGGAAAGTCTATCCCAGCCCCACCCGTCAGCCCTCACAGAGACAGACATCTGTGGTGACATAAGGAGCTGACAGGGCAAAAACCCTCCAAGCCTTGCCCAGGAGGCTGGGCAGCGGACCAGGTGGCACAAGCCTAGCTGCACCTTCTCAGTCTCCGGGAGTGGGGCCACCAGCATCCATGGCTCTCCTCTGCATTCCTTGTGGTGATGGATTCCCTGGGGGTAGGAAGAGATGCCCAGATCTACCCCACCCTATCACTCCCAGCCCTGTAAGTAGCAGCCAGGGAAATGACCATCATCTTTGAATGATGGCAGAGGCTCTAGTATCCTCTTCCCAAACAATGAAGAAACTCACCTTTCCCTGTCCCAGGGCAGTACAAGACACATGAGCAGCCTGAGAATAATCTGGGCCCCTTTTAAACCAATACTCTTTAAACGGTAGTCTAACATTTATTTAGCAGAGTTGTCATTAACAAAATAAATACTATATATCTTTTATTTATGTTCCAAATCTGGGATTTATGACATGCACTTATTAAGTGTCATGTACCAAACCATACAATTTATTGGCAGCCATAAATGAGTTCAATTGCTTAAAATGTGCACAATAAAATAAATTACATGGCTCCAATAAACAGCACTATGCTGGGCCTTCATTGTTCTCAAAAAATTAGCTAACTTGGGTTGGTTTGAGGTGTCTTCAACTGCCTGAGGTCCAGGTTGGAGGTTGGGCCCGAAGCTCCGCCCCAATTACTCAACAATGGCAGAGGGAGTCCTTAAGGGAGGAGAAGGAGGCAGAAACCAAGGTGCCAGAAGTGCTGTGGGTGCACCCGGAAGGCAGGTGAGCACACGCCTGAGAGGTGCACAATGTCTAAACTTCCTGGGGAAGTGGCAAAGGGGAGCTTCTCAGATGAACAGGTAGACTCTTCCATGCTGGTGGGAAAAAAACGGCAGTGTGGGGCCTCCACAGAGTCAAGGCCAGGGAATCTTTGTCCTTGACCTAGAGGCTCTTGAACTCCCCTTTTGCATAGATGTCAGTGGATAAGACAGGTGTGGAAAGGACCTGCATCCTCTGTTTGGTCTACAGGCGCAGCTGTATCAGTCACAGCACGATTTTCTTCAGCAGGAGCAGGCTCACTGCAAACACCACAGGCTATGGATGAGGTTGGTGTAGAAAGCTGGGGTAGCTGTCAGCACAGTTCCAATCTGTCCCAGGGAGGCATCAGCATTGCCTACAGAAGCAATCTTCACCGGAAGCGGGCCCACTCGATTGCTCCTTGATGTGACTCTGCACCAATTGCAGAAGAAGGATCTCAAGTCGTCTCCAAAGCAGTCACTCAAAGGTATCCTTCTTAGCCCCCTCCAGGTTAGCTTCTGCCTTAGTTTGAATCTTGGATGTTCCCGAAATGTCAGCTTGTTGCACGCTTGTCACCGGCCTGTGGGGTATCAGAAGGTGGTGAGACCTTTCAGGGGTAGAGTCTAGTGGAAGGAAGTGACATCACTGAAGCCATGCCCGGAAGAGGGTGTTGGGATCCTAGACAATCCTTCTCTCCCTCTTTGCCTTCCGGGTCCCTGTGCAGTGAGCACACTTTCTCTACCATGGGCTCCCACCTGGTGTGCTATGCCTGCACAGGCTCAAAGCCACAGGACCAAGCAACTCAAGGACTGAGACCTCGCGACCTGTGAGCCAAAAACCTTCCCCCTTTTTAAGCTGTTTACGCCAGGCATCTTGTCACAGTTAAGCAAAGCTGACCGACACAGCACTGTGTCTTCCTCTTCCAGAATGTGATGGTGAGGAATCTCCTGGGGGGTTCGGCTGTCAGAGAACACCCAAGCAGACTTCTTCCCCGCTTCACTCCCTGGAAGTTTCAAAGTCAGGGCACAAGGCAGAGACGTGGAGTCCGAGTTTATAAGGCGCCTGCCAGTGAGAGATGTTTGACAGGTCTGGTTGGAGAAGCTCTCAGTGCATAATAATGAGAACGCTGTCAGGCTAAGTGCCATTCTGACATTTGAAGGAACAGGCGCATGTAATTTTTGGTTCTTTAAGGGCAAGAAGCCTGGAACTCTATCTTCTTGTTAAAATGACAAGGAGTAACAAGCAGTTTTTTTCTTCTCTTCTCCCTTAACAAGTAGAGACTAACAGGGAACTTGGTATTATAATGAGCTCACCAAATAAAATACCCATTCATGTGGGAGAGGAGCACTTCAGGAAGAGGCATTGCTGTTCTCTTCATCATAATCATCATCCACATTTGGTATGCGTGCGAGCAGAGCTCTTCAAAGTCTCTGTGAAATGAACTAATTGTCATGGAGTCTGATTTGGGGATCACAAAACCCAAGGAAAGAAATGCTGCGAGGCAAAGGGGGAATTATATGGGATTCCCTAGGGTGTGCAATAAATGCTGTAGATGCATCGCCCACATTGTATCAGCAACTTCTGTACCAACGCAGTACAAGTTACACCCACCCAGGCAGCCGCAGAAGCTCAGGTCAGTCCAGACTGGAAGGGCGATCATGAGGAAGTGTAGCTAAACTGGCAGCCCTCACTGGATCAAAGCCTTCACCCGGGAAACACCCACGTGGGGCGTGCTAAGGAGTGTAAATTTATTCACAAGAGACAGGAGAACTTCTGGAGGATTTAAGCAGGCATCACCATGATCAGAGATGCCTTTTAGTAAGACAGCCCAGGCCTAGAGGAAGGAAGAACTGGAGACACATAGGGAGGGAATCAGTGGGACAGGGGAGCAGCTGGTGGTCCACAGTGAGATCTGGATTGGGTTTTAGGCTTGGAGTCCAGGCGACTGGCGGTGAATGCCAGGAAGGGGAATCCAGAGCAAAGGAGAAGACCTGCAGACACGAGAGTGACTCTTCTCAGGAATGTGTTGAGTGTACGGTGCTGATGGATTAGCCAGGTGCAAAAGTCTAGTTCTCCATCTGCACTAAGAAGTCACATGAAAGTGTGATTCATTTAAAGAAGCACTTTGAAATCCTCAGATGAAAGGAAGCTCAAAGGATCGTTATTTTAGTGGATTTCATAAACTCTCCTTGGTGTCTCATCAGGCAGTCTTTCATGATGAAGAGAATGCTCTCCTCGTTTTGATTTTAATTGCCTCTGATGCCTGCGATAGCAAATTCCAGGTGTGAGTGGAGCAAGTGTTGCAATGTAAGGTTGGGATGGGCTCACTTGGGGATTCGGAAGTTCCAGTACACACAGCTGGAACTCAGGAGATGAAGAAAGTGATCTTGCTCCCAGACCTGGGAGTTTGAGGCTAAAACCCTTTCGGGAGCCCCTAGGTTGACCGACTAATAGAAAGCCCTTTTTAGATTTGCTTAGTCAGAGCAGGAGCTGTTTTTTAAACATGCAAGATTTCTTCAATCCTGAGCATATTGTACATGTCTGGAGTTCAGGATTTAATATTGAACTAGACTGATATGGTCCCTGCCTCGCAGTATGAATTATCTAATAGCAAGGCACCTCAGGATCAGGAGAAATAAGCAAGTCTAAATCAAATAATCTCCAAGAAAGCTGCTTCAAATTTAGGAAATAAATGGACACTCTTTAATAAAGACAGCATTTGAAAAACCGCCTCTCTCGCTTTGTAAGGCTGTGAGGCGGGGAGCAGCCAAAGCAGGTTCTCCTGTTGGGATAATGCAGAGTACGAATCATCTCCTCTGCACCCTGGGGGTAAACGCCAGTGCCTCCATCTCACAGAGCTTACACAGCACAGCTCCCACGATGATTCAGGCCTTGCCTTGCACCCTCAAGGTAGGGAGCTGGTTCCAGTCAAAGGGAGGCAGAAGGAGGCAGCGTTGGAGCCTGGACTTGGGTCTGCACGGGGCTCTGCAGCTTGACCTCCCAGCATGCCGTGGGCGAGGAGAAGTCTACCCGGGTTATGGCACTGAAGGAAGAAGAGGAAGCACATTTGGTGTATAGGGGAGACAGGCTCAGTTTCCCCACACAGTCTGCTCCCAAGGAAAAGCTGCTCATTAGAAGCGGGAACACTGTCATCCTGAAGGCTTTCTTTCCATTCTCCCCTTCCAGGGAGGTCCTAAATTCCCTTCGTCCTTTGCTTCTCCCCTGTCTCTCCCCACTACTGAGCACATAAGGACACCACACTGGATGCTGCTGATACACAGACAAAGCGCACAGTCCCTGCCCGCCAGGCCTGGCTGTGTGTGACAGGCATGCCCCTGCCCATCTTACCAGTCAGAGAGATCTTGAAGTGGTTCAGGCTCTGCCCTCTAACCCTCATGTCCCCAACACCCAACCTTCTTTTGATGGGCTTAGGGATGTTTCAGAGCTTGGCAAGGGGTTTGTTTTCCTGTGATTAATCAGCAGGGACCAAGCCATATTTCAAGGAGTGAACAGCACTGAATCCAGTAGCTGGCTGTTGATGATTAACTGCCCTCCCACATTCTCAGAGCTTGGAGCCTGGACAGGCTCATTCCAGATGCCCACGTGAGGCAAGGCTCAGTAGCAAACCACAGAGAATTCACCTTGCATCTTGTGCCTCCCACAGACGGGGGCTGCATTGATGCCAGCCTGGGAGCAGGAGCATCATGGGCAGAGTCTGTCATCCTATCAAGGAGCAGCCAGAGGAGGAGCCTGGAAGCTAGTGCCTGGGGCCCAGCATGGACCAGGCCGTGCAGTTGCCTGGGGACTTGACACCCATTCAAAAATTAGCTATCTTTTGAAGACTTTTCTAGTTCCTTGCTTCATATGCCTTCTAACGTCTTTTCATTATTCTCTTAATCTTTCACAAAAGTAATTGCTTAAAAATCCATTTTCAGACAATATTTTATTTTTATGTTTTCCAAATTTTTTCTTTGTCCATGTAAATCTTCTTTATTTCACTTTTTACAACTGTCAGCTGGAGCTCCCTGTGCCATTTCTTTCCTTCACAGAAACATCAATTTAAGGGACTGTAAACTGGTTCCCCCTTTCCTGGAAGGCTGGAAGTATCAGACCTTTCTCAGACAGGAAGGAACAAACAGGAGTGAAGAAGGATGCGCGCAAGCAATTAACCTTCTCCTTGGAAGCTGCAGGTTTCCATTCCTCCACAGCTATCATAGGTGTCAGCCACGGAGGAAGCTACAAGATGTTGTGGGATCACAATGCGCAGTCGTCTGGTTGGGCCCCAAATTATGAGAGATGGGGACCCAGCCAGGTCTTACAGGATGAGAAAAGTTTTGCTAGGTATCTGTGTCTTTCTCATCTCTCATGCTTGTCAATACTTTCCAGAGGCTAAAACTAACATGAAAGGGGCACTGAAAGCAAAAAACGAGAGATTGGGAGAGGGGGGTGGACTGCTGAGAATGTGCCCACTGCCTGCTTTCTCGGTGGTCGAGAGGCCAGTGGGCCAGCGGCGGTGCATGAAACTCCGCTCTCTGACGGTGCTTGTCTTCAAGTGACCTCCCTCTCACTCTGGCCCACATCTACACCCTTCTCACAACGAGGCCTGGAGTGAGTGGGGATCTTGATGTGAGGACCGAGGACCATGTTCCCCATTTTCTGCTCTCTTGACATGACTCAGAGTGAGAATTCAAAGCTCCGGGACACAGTACTTTAAAGAAACTGCATATGAGATATAAGTGGAAAATACAGGGATGGAGAAGGGGAAGGAACAGGTGGCAAAAGTAGATGAGGGCGGATCTTGGGCGGGCGGCTTGGGCGGGAGCCTTACAGGCCGAGTATTATATCTATACCACGACGTGCCCAGTTGTACACTTCTTGGGTGGAGGTTGCTGTATTAGCTCTCTGATGTGCTCCATTGCAGTGTCCGTGAGGATGCTTTCATTAGTAAAAATTTACTGACAAAGGTTACAGCCTGAGTGCAGCCACTTCCGATGCTGACCTTCAGGGCAGGGAATTACTGTGTATGCAGATGCCACATGGACAGGCTAGGGTATCAACACCCAAGCCAGCCTCTCGATGCTGGTCCCAGTGTTGTCCCTCTGCAGGACCCCTCTTTTCTTCCACAGCCACAGCCACCCCACTGCCTCTCCCCTTCTTGCTATTCCTGTTCCTGCCCTGTGGGCATCGCTGATCTGTGCTTAGCTGGGGACTCGCAGTGCCCTCGATTATCCTGGCCACGAAACAGGCTGATTGCTCAATGCTGCTTCCCAAGCGTGGAGGCCAGAGCCCACTGTGGGCACACAGCTGCCCTGCATGCCTGTGTGGATCCCAGCAAGCTTTCTTCTCCCATTAGACTTCTTTCCAAAACACAGGTTTGAAGCTAAAAATATCAAGAATTTCAGCACAGTTGGAGTAGAGCATTAAGCCAAGCACTGGGCCCTTCTGAGGAGGAGCCCTGTCTGACTACGCAAGTCACGCACCCCATGCTGGCCCCGAGTGCACGGTGTCAGGACCCGGAATCCTAGCCACTCTCTGGCAGGCATTCTCTTTCTCTTTTCTAATTATGTGTAGTCATCTTTTTTGGAAACTATAAATCACGCTCAGTGAAATTATTCATTTTTATGGCCCTTGAATGTACCAAGTAGCACTGAACTCTGACAAAAGGTACATGATTTGCACCTTGGTATTGGCCATCCTATTGTTTTAACATTCACCTCAACTGACTTTAAGATGCTCATGGGTACTGCTTGGGAAAAAATCAAGTTTCACTAAAGTTAGGCAACTTTCTTAGTGAGATAGATATAAAACCTTAGGAAAAGGAAAAGCTAAAATTAAACAGACAAGCAAGTAAAATGTGGAAGAGTTGGATAAAACAGAAAGCTAATATGAACCAGACGAAAAGTTCCCTCCATAAGTGGCCCCCTCGATGCTTGAATATTTGTTGTCCTTCATGGAAAGGTCTCTGGGGAGCCTGACGCAGTACTCGGGCAAGTCAGTATCTCTTTCTCATGCCACACTTTGAGTTCTTCTTAACTTTTAAGTCCAATACCTCCTAAACAAATACTTTCATTTATTTGAAATGAAGCAAATTATTTTCTGGAGGAGGACTTAATTAAAAAGAAGTCCTGTGGCTCCTCTTCAAGGGTTTGGCCACTGAACTCTTAACAGTGTGCTTCGTTCTCTTTTCAAACCACATGCACGTTCCTAGCTGTGGAAGACACTGAACCCATGAAATGCTGAGTGCTTTTGAAAATGAGGTTTTGTATATTGTTACCTTCTATTACAAAAGTGATTAGATGCACATTACAGTAACATCAGAAAATACTGATGTGCAATAAACCATATCAAATAGCTGTATTTCAAATCACCTGGAAATGATCCCTGATAACCTCTTGGTCTATGCTTTCTATGTTCTTATATATGCATACAAACACATATGTACATTATACCAGCCTTCTGTATGGAGCCAAAAACATTGAGCATAACATATCTTCCACATACACATAAACATGAGTCTCCCATGTGCATGCAAATGTATATATCTTATGTGTCTTAGAAATATGTATATACACCATGCGGCTCCCATACAGCCACAAATAGATATGTACACCAGATGTATTGCTCATGTGCATACAAATACACATATACATGCATCATATGTGTCTTTCCTGTACAAATGTAATATACATCCATGTGCACACAAACATATGCACAGTGCAGTACCTTCCATAGTAATAGAAACACACATATATAATCTACATCCTTCATATGCATAACAACATATATGTACTTCAATATGTCTTTAAGTACATACAAACATATGTGTACTATACGTGCCTTTGTATATATCAGTAGCTTTTTCAAAAATAGATTGATTGATAACCTGTCTACTACACCCTGATTTTTTCATTTTCACAAAGTGGATATCTTTCTGTAGTCACAGAGTGCACACTTATGCACTGCCCCATTTCCCCTTTTTCTCTTTGCTTTGGGTCAGGGGTTGTGCCTGGGGGCCTGGGCTCCCCACTCAACTGAATCCTGTATTCTTGGGCTGCAATTCAGTCTGTCCAGTTCAATAATTTATTGAGCTTGGTCAAATACACATACACAGTAGAGTTTCAATAAGTATGAGTTAAACAGAAAAACATTTCTATAGATGGAATGCCACAGATGAACCTGGTGGGCTACCTTATCCTTAGTTTGTTCCAGAGCCTCATACAGTGGGTGCCAGCTGTGAAGTCAGGAATATGTAGGCTCAAGGCTATTCTGTGACTTAGGAGAATTATGACTTTGATATCTACCTTCTCAAGCCATTGTTTCCATATCTGTAAAGTGAAGTTGCTATCATTTGGACTGGAATGTTTCCCCAAAGACTCATGGGCTTGGTCCCTATGCTACTGGAAGTGGTGGAAACTTTAAGAGATGGGCTCTGATGGGAAGTCTTTTGGTGTTTGGCAGTGTGCCCTGGAAGGAGATGGTGAGACATGACCTCTTCCTTTTCCTCTCTTTTTTTCATTTCCGGGTCATGAGATGAGTGGCTTTGCTTCACCACATGTTCCCCGCCATGATGGTTCTGCTTCACCACAGGCCCCAAAGCAGCCAGGGACTGAAACCACCAAAACTGTGAACCAAAATAAGTCTTTCCTTTCATAAGCTGATCATCTCAGGTATTTGTTATAATAAAAGAAATCTGGCCAGTGAAGGGGCTTATTGCGGTACCTCCTGCATAGGGTTGTGAAGACTATAAAAGACAAAATTAAGTAAAATAACCCAGAGCCTGGTATGCAACCAATGTTAGGTGTTATTATCATTATTCATTATTGTTTTCTGAATAAAATAGATTAGAAATTATTTAATGCTAAAACTCTCAATAGAAATTGCTTGTAAGGTGTCCCAAATTAAATTATTTCTCAGTTTACATACAGAAAAAGGTGGAAGAAGAAGAATGGAAATTTCTCACTGACACAACGTTCTTTACCTCCTCAAGACCTGCCCACCCAAATTCACTGACCTGGATATCAAGTGGACCAGTCACTTGGGGCTTCCTCATGTCTTACTGGGTGTGAGGATAGCAGATTACCCAGTGACTGCATAGTGTGATTTATCTGAGGGTCTCAGGGCTTGAATTGTGTTATTTGTGTGTGTACAGCTTTGCTGTAAAATACTGCTTAACTCGATGGCCCAGGATTGCAGACTGCTAGACTGCAGCCACACCAGGGCTCCATGTCTGATTAATCTAGGGTCCAGGGGAAGTGTTCTACAGTGTCTGTCTAAAGCCAAGCCCTCCTCCTCCCTGCTGGAACAACTCACTACGGGATTCAGTGACATTCTGAGCAAGAATATCTTCTGTGATAGGGATTCTTCTTGTCCATAACGGACAAGAAGCAACATAGATGGTTTTTTAATTGAATATTCCCTGGCCCTCCCAGAGACTGACTCAGGGATTCTATGGGCCAAGCATCTGAATTCCTAAGCTGTCTAGGAGATTCTAATTTATCTCATTTTAAATTTTATATTACTAATATATGCACAGTTTATCAAAAAATGTATACATACTTCAGGAAAAGAAAAATAGTGTGATTTTTTTCAATAGATGGTGTCATGTTCACATGGGGGACCTTAGAGAATGTCGTACATTGCAGAAAACCCACTATACTGCCGGCCTTAGGGAAGAAATGGAAAATGATCTGCAGCAATCTCAGTGACCAAGGTCACCCAAGCAGCAATTCGCTGTACTAATAAATGTCTGGAAGCCGATGGCTACCACTTTGAGCAGCTCTTGTGATTCCAGAGGCCAAAGGTAACTTGTGTTACTCTCATGATGTCTCAATACATTTAGCATTAAGATATTTAAGTTTTTCTTTTCCGGAAATGTGTATACATATTTTTTTGGCAGACTCTGTACATCCTGCAGTGCTAGGGATGGAACCCAGGGCCTTCAGCATCCTAGGTAAGCACTCTGCCACTGAATTATACTCCTGGGCCTGGGATATTCTGACTTAAATACTAGTTCACGAGCCGCACATTGAGAAAGGCTCTTCAGGGGATGCTACTAAGGTTCTACCCATGAGAAAAGAAGCATTGTATTCTTGATTCTGTTCTTTCACCTCAAAGCTACACTCTAATGCTGATAATGTCATGGGAGGATTTTCCTGAGCTTGAGAAGCCCTTGTGTCAATGAAACTGTCCTTCACAGCTCCAGAAAATTAACCGTTCGCTCCAATTGTCCCCTTTGTTAACAGAGAAGCCTCGGCACTCTGGGAGACTTACAATTATCTTATTTAAGGTTTCAGGTAATTTCTGTTGCCAAAATGTTTTGAAAATTGAAAATTGCTAACTGAGCTCACAATAGCATTATTGTGCTGTTAGATTTTTTCCAACGATAAAAGTAAGGCTATTTTTATCACCTTCTCTGGTTAAGTACAGCTAATAATAAGTATAATAAGAAGCCTTCTATTTTCTCAGAATAAAGAAAAATAAAAAAGATTTGCTTGGTGTGGTATTGAAAACTAAAAATAGAAGAACTATATTCCTCAACATTTATGTGTAACAGTAATTGCTTTTTTCTGTGAATGCTGCTACTAATTAAAATTTTGTCTTCAGCAGTTTTTATAAATTATTACTAATCAGCACAATGAAATTGAATCACCCATTATATAGTTTCATTTTGAATCATATGGCATTAAAATGATTGTGGCTGCCTTTATTATGATGTGTCACAAAATACTAACTGCTGTAGGTAATGTATCCTAACTTTTACCCAAGTTTAAATAAAGCCGTGGATGTATTTACATACATACACAAATGTGTTGGAGCCAGTGCTAGTCAGTGGGGTGAATTTTGTGCTGGTTTTATAGGTCTGTGTGGCATAACACCAATTGGGTCCAAGATGTACCACATCTAAGATGATGATCCCATAGGATTATAATGGAGCTGAAGCTTCCCTCTTGTCCGGTGATGTCATTCAAGCCCATCGTGGCACCAGTGCAACTGATTGCCCATGTGTTTGTGGTGATACTGGTACACAGACCTACTGCTGCTGTGGAGTATATACAAATATAGCAATACAATTACAAACACTACCAAAGACTCCGTAATGATAGCACAACGATGTCACTGGTTTGTGTGTGCTAGACTACACTTTGCATCATTATTTGAGAATGTCCTTCTTTTACTTATATTTTTAAGATGTAACACAGCCCACCCAGTGACACCTGGCATCTCACTTCCCCCTCTCTTGAGTACACGGGTGGCTGTGTCACATGCCTCATCCCCACCAGCCTGGTCTGAGTTGGCATGCTCTGCTGTTTGCACCACGATGGAATCATTTCTCAGAACAGAATGTGTCCCCATCATTAAGGAGCACATGACTGCACTTCCTGTCTCTTCTATTACCTTAAGACAATTAGAGCAAATCTTCTAAACAGTCTGAAAATTAGTTTTCCTCATAAGCAAAATAAGGAGTGTGTATTTTTAAGGGATAAGGGTGGTGGGCAGAAATAGAGATTGCCACAAGCACTGCTTTGAGGACCCTTTCTACAAAGAGTGACCGGGGTGTGTATCAATAGCTATTAGTGAATAGCTCGCCACCCAGACTTCCCTGTGGTTTGAGGGCGCAGGACACTAAGGTGTTCTGGAATAACAACAGCTGCTGGTGAGGAAGCCCATGGCTCATAAAGGATGCGGAGAAAGGGCAGAGCCAAATGAACTGACCCCATGTGCATCGGTGGAGATATGGCAAGCACTATTGCATATGGCAGAGGGGCCAGGGGAGCAGCAGGAAACAGCATGGATGCAGGAGCAGCTGTGGGCTCTGCCTCAGAGATCACAGCACTTACGGCTGTGTAAGCTGATCAGGTGACACCAGGTTATATTCAGCTTTGTTCATGAAAGAAGTGAGGAGTTCACATTTCTAAGTCTTAGATGACAAACAACTGCAAAATGTTAAATTGTTAATGGGAAATATATGGACGTTATATTGTTGCTGATAATCTTAGAATTTATATTCTAAATTACCTTTTAAAATATGATCTCCTATGCAAATAAAGCCATATTATAAGTATACTACACTCCCCTTAGAATAGTCAAAATTGAAAACCTGATCATGCCAAATGTAGGAGAAACTATGGAGGAATTGGAACTCTCATACTGCCCTGTGAGAATGTAAAAGAGTACAACTGCTATGATCAGTTTGTAACTAGTTTGTCAGTTACTCAAAAACTAGACATGTGTCTACTTACCTTCTGACCAGGCATCTACACCTTCCCAGAGAAATGAAAATGTGTGTCCAAGAAAAGATACATACACAAAGTTCATAAGCTTTATTATAATAGACCAAAGCTGAACACCACCCCAGTGTCCGACAATAGTTGAATGGATAAGCAAGTTATGATATGCAATGAAATATTCCTCAGCAATAAAAAAGGAATACTGATATGCACAGTAATGTAGATGAATTCAAAATAATTATGCTGAATGAGAGAAGCCAGGAAGGGGGGGTATTATATAATATCTGTTTGCATTTATATGAAATTATAGAAAATTTGTGTGAGAAAACAGTTCAGTGTGAAGGCCCTGGGTTCAATCCCCAGTATTGAGAACAAACAAACAAACAAACAAACAAAACTAACTATTGGGAATAATGAATATGTCTATTACCTTCACTGTGGTTATAGTTTCATGAGTGCATTCACTGATCTAAACTTCTCACATTCAACCCCAACAAACTGCAAGAGGGAGGTATGGCGAGAGACTGGTTAATGGGCACAACTGACAGGACAGGAAGAATTTCTGGTGTATCATTATGCAGAATAGTCACAGTTAACAATATTACATCATACAAATCAAAATAAGCCAGGAGAGAAGATTTTGAAAGTTCTCATCACAAAGAAATAATAAGCATTTGAGATAATGGTTGGCCTAAGTATCCTGAGTTTATCCTTACACAATAAATACTTGTACCAAAATGGCACACAGTCACTCATAAATATGGGTATTTACCACTCTCAATTAACAATTAATTAATTAAAAATAAAACTGCTGGGAAAAAACCAAAAGGTGCTGTCACCAGATGTGTCAAACTGCACTTAACTCTGCCCTGCATTCCTATCAGCATGACTTTTGGTCCTGCAAAATACTTGTAAGTTTTTCAGAGATTCCCGGGGCCATTTGAATTCTCTCTGCTCTCACTTTTGCAATTTGGTTACTGCCTCTGGCTTCTTACCTGACCTACCACTTTAAAACAGCAGTCAGGGGTTAGAGTCTCGTGAGTGAAAATCCAAACACACCTCGAAATGCTCGTAGGAGCAGGGCCAACTCTGTGATGGTACCAGGGCATATTTCCAAGTTCATGGCCAGAAAGAAGTGCATAAAAAATTAGGGGCTATAACATTTAAATTCCCTCTGGAGAAAGCTATTCAGTCCTGTTGGGATATCAAATGCTAATTCATAGGAGCCTCATTCTGGGTTGATGCTAAGGGCTGCAGAGAGAAATGCAAGAGGATCCCTGATGGCCACAGCTCCACCTGCCCTGGAATCTGAGGGCCAATCTGTGCATCCACACCATGCAGCCAAGAACAACGAGCTCAGGTGGAAGCCCAGAGAAGCCAGGCTGAGTCCTTGTGTATTCTGGTCCCAACCAAGCCAGGGGACACTCACAGCGAGACATCTCCTGGACTCCACAGGGGAGAACAACTTGCAAACAACCCCAGAAAAGACAGTGTTGCACATGTGACATGTCACTTTGGTGCCGAGTCATAAGTAGATTCATCCATCATTGACAGTGGCTAGACAGGCACTTGTCTTCTGCTACCTCCTGCTTTGATTATTCTCAGGGAAGTACTGAGTCAGGTTTACATCATCAGGTTCAAAATGAAAGAAACCCATAAGGAGAAAGCAGAAGCAGTATTGTGAATGTGACCGTGTGTGTGTGTGTGTGTGTGTGTGTGTGTACGTGTGTTTGCAGGGGAAAATTCAGAGAGAAGAAATGATCTGCTTGGTACAACTGCCTCTCTGCAAATAAAGATTTTATTTCCTGGGTTGAAACTGTCTAGGTCCTGCTTGGGAAGCAGAGGCAATGTGGCCAGGGGAATAACACCTTTAATCTCTGGAGGTGCATGGTGTCTGCAGTCCACTGACAAAAAGTTCATCAAGAACAGCAATGACAACCACGAAAGAAGCCTGGTTTATGGAAAAAGAAGGGAAATGTCACAAAACACTAAAGGGATGTGGGGATTCATTCTACGTCTTTTTCAACTTTTCTTCACATTTTAACTTATTCACAATAAAATTGGGGAAACTGAGATAATTTCAGCATGGTCTATTTTGCTGCGATCTCACAGTGTTCAACTCTCGAGGTTTGATAACAAATTTATTTTATTTGCTAGAGGAAAGAACATCACAGGCAACCAAGGATGTGAGCCAAAACCACATTGTTCATACCGAGTAGTCATTTGGGGCATATTTAAAGGAGTAAATGAGCAATCCAAGATGACAAATATGGAGGTTGAAGTATTTGATTATAGAATCATAATCACCAAGCAGGATATCAAGCTGGGTGATTGGAGCCATACACTTTTTTTGGCGTCAACATCAAAGGCAAAACATCAAAACAGGTAGGACAAGATCTGATCTTGTAAGATTTGAGTTATATATCTGACAAATTGTACCGGCTCTGTCACTAAGATAAACAACATTGGGTCAGTCAGATATTTTTCCATGCCTTAGTTTTCTCATCCTGTGAAATAGGATAATGAACAAACATTACATATCACAGAGTATTTTATATAAGAGGGATAAACTATGTGTACAGGTTGAACATTCTGAATATGAAAATCCAAACTGCTCCAAAATCTGAAATTTGGGGGTGGAGACAATATGCTACTATTGGAAAATTCCACACCTGACCTCATGTAATGAGGCAGTTGCAACACAGGTGCACTGAAAATATTGTATAAGATTATCTTGAAGCCATGTGTGTAAGGCATATAAGAAACAAATCAATTTCGTGTTTAGAGTTAGGTCCCATCCCGAGACATCTCACTATGTATATGCAAATATTTCAAAATTTAAAAATCAAATCAGAAACAATTCTAGACCCAAGCACTTCAGATAAAGTATACTCCAGCTGTAATTAAAACTGATCTAAAACTTTTTAAATGCCACAAACATAAGACACCAATATTAATTTTTATGTTCAATAATAAAGAACACTTCTTTTTTTTTTTTTTTTTT
>NW_004624756.1:21405848-21448437 GCF_000247695.1 Heterocephalus glaber
GATTGAACTCGGGACCTTGCACTTGCGAGGCAGGTGCTGGAACCACTGAGCTAAATCCCTGGCCCAAGAACACTTCTTAGGGCAATTTGCTGAGTCAAATTAACATCTAACTACTAATTGAAAAGATTAAATTGATATTACTAGTTTTCTTCTGACAAATACATTCAAAATTATTTCATTCAGAAGAAGTAATTAAATATCTTAACATATTATTCCCTAATTTCAAATGTCTCAACTATTGCTTTGTGAGTTATTATCTAAGCAAAAGTCTGATGTTCTTTTAAGGAAAAACATTCCTTTCTATGTGTAACAGCAAGAGAGTGAAAAATCAGTGTATGGAGGAACTGAAGCTTGCAGCAGTTTGTAGTGCTTTCTAATGTTAGTATGCAATGGCATGGCACACATGGAATTTCAATTTATGGTCCTGGTGGCTTGTCCCAGCATTTCTCCCTGAAACTCAGGAAGTAGTACCCCACTCTGGCTGTGGAGTGGTATGCAATGCAATGGATCTCAGTTCTCGTCCTGATTCTGCCCCTACATGTATGATCTTAGAAAGTGGCCTCTCTCTCTGATGCCCTAATGATGAAATGAGAAGTCTTAAACAAGTGATCTTTATGATGCTTCCAGTTCTCACCTACAGTGATTCTATGATTCAGTTGTCAAAAAATTTGTTAATATTTTACCGTAGCACCTCTTCTTTGAATTCCAAAATGTTTACCTGGTTCTACACAAGTAAAACTAGTGGGTGGAAATTGAAGAATCGTAGGTTTCACCTAAATAAGGATCACAGTGATCAGAAAACTAAATGTGTATAAGTCAGCGGGGTAAGGAGATGTCTCAGAAGGCACTGTAAGGTCCCTCTTTGAAGGAATCTCTGGCCCCTTAGGCTCCAAACACAATGCAATGATAGACCAAGCAAAAACAAGAAATTCAAAATGACTCAGTAGTTCTCAAAATCAAGAAACTATTTTCGTGGGCCAGAATGAAAGAAACACAGAGCCATTAAGCGGGGTTTCAGTCCACTTAAAGCTGAGCTGGTGCTCAGCTGTGGATCTTGAGTTAGAAAAAGGTAATTGAGAGTTCTCTTCAGAAAGAATAACACAGACCAAAATACTCCACTCAAAGAGTGGGAGTGGAATCAGGGCTGGTATGGAAATCAGAAACCTGACTTGTCTTTCCCCGTGAAGAAAGAGAAAGGTGTTACTGCTCCAAGGCCTGTGGCTGTGGGAGGCTGCCTCCTAGGGAGGTGGAAGGCACCATGAAGCCACAGCCTAATCCAAGTTACTTGATGATTCAGTGACTGTATCTGCTTCTCCATCACCAACATGTTGGGAACTGGGAGAAGGAACAAGTGGGGTTTTCAGGATAAAGCTGCTCAGTTTTATGAGTTGAAGGAACACAGTAAGAAGCAAACAAAACATCTTGTAAGGGACAAGACAGACCGGCCTACACACAATGAAGCCAATACTAAGAAGGGCAACTAATAAAATTAGCAATCCAAAGATGAATCAATTCCAAATTTTAAAAAAGAATAATCTCAAAATAAATTTTACACAAGTGTCTTAGTCACTTTCTTGTCACTGAGACAATATCCAACACTTCCAATATAAAGGAAGAGAGGGTTTATTTTGGCTCACAGTTTTAGAAGTTTCAATTCATATGCAGCAGGTTTAAATACAGAAATGGTATGGTGGAAGGGTCTGGCAAAAGAAAACCACCCACATCATGGCAGCCAGGAGGTAGAGAGCAAAGCAAGGAATTAGGAAAGGAGATATATCCTTCCAGGTTACACTCCCAGTGAACTGCCTCTCCTAACCAGACCCTACCTCCTAACAGCAAGTCAACTATAAGCCCCCATAATCAAATCACCTTCAAAAAACACCACCTATGGATGTATGAGACTCTTGAGGGATATCTAAGTATAAACCATACCATTCCACCCCTTGCCCCCAAAAGACTTACATGCACATCCATTTTATGCTGAAAAGACTAAGTACAAAGTCTCCTCTGAGACTCAAGGCAAACTCTTACCTGTGAGCTCCTGCAAAAGTTAAAAAGAAAGTTAAAACTTCTGACATACAGTGGCACAGGGTAAATATTCCCATTCCAAAAGGGAGAAACAGAAGGATAGAAAAAAATTAGACCAAAGCAAGACTAAAACCTCACAAGACAAACATTAAATCCTGTAGCTCCATGTCCAGTAACCAGGGAAAGATGTGAAATCCAAATGGCTGGGGTGGCTCCACCCTACAGCATTGCCAAATACAGCTCCCATGTTTTTCCTCTTGGGGTAGCTTTCTTCATTGCCTGCTACTTTCCTTAGTGGACATTTCAAATTCCTGGTTTCTCCAACTTCTTGGGGTCTCCACTATGCTTTTGGTTTTACTCTTATAGCTTCACACACTGCCCACTCAGGGGCACATTACCTGGCCTTTCAGGATTTTTTGTTTAAAATCTTGATAGAGGCCTTTCTGATCCCACAATTCTTGCACATTCCATCCCTGTAAGAACAGCACCATATAAATGATGCCAATGTCTACCACCAGTTCAAGCAGTAGCCATGCCCTCCTTGGATCATGATGAGCTTAGTTCCCTCAGACTTTCTTCTCAAAGAAAAATCTTTCACTTTTGGACCCTTAAACCTCCAAAGAATGGGGCTTGCTAATTCCTGGGATGCCCTCAAGTCATCCTTCCTATTATTCTGATAAAAAGTATTTGGCTTCTTTTTAATGCCAATATTTTCAGCACTCAAGTTCTTTTTGGTCAAAATTATACAGGCCAACTTTACAGACCCCAATTTTATAGGCCCCAACTTTACAAGTGCTTCCTTTATGCCCACCAGTAAAACTTTTAAAATTATTTTCCTCTGCTTTTTGTCCCTGCTTCTCATTGTAGATATGGCTAAAAGCAGTATCCATGCCACAGCCTCACCATTAGGCTTTCTTGAAATTTCCTCTGTCAGGTTAATTAATCTACTGTCCTTAATTATTCTTAGTCTCCCAAAAAAGTCTCAGGACATGAGTAAAATACAGACCAATTTTTGCTAAGAGCATAACACACATAGTCTCAAGTCTATTTGCCAATGAACTTCTTGTTCCCAACTGAAATCTCCTGAACCTGGTCCTTACTCTGTATTTTTATCAGTATTTTGGTCTTCTAATCTCTGACCAGAATCTCCCATCAAATTGCACTTATATCATTTTACAACTTTGCTAGCTGATATCTCCAAACCTTTCCAAACCCCTCCTGTGAACCACTTCCAAAAGCTTCTAAACCACGTGGTCAGGCAATCATGGTAATAACCCCACTTCTAGTACCAAAATTGGTTTTGGTGTCTCTTTCATCTCTGAGACAAAATATCTAGCACTCATTAAAGGAGAAGTTTAGTTTGGCTTACAGTTTTAGAAATTTCAACCCATGTTCAGCAGGCTTAAACACAGAAACAGTATGATGGAAGGGTATGGTGGAGGAAAGCTGCTCACATCATGGTCACCAGGAAGCAGACACCAAACCAAGTAGCTGAGAAGGTAAATATACACTTCCAGGTCATGCTCCTAGTGACCTATCTCTTCTGACCAAATCCTACCTCCTAACAGCAAGTCAGCTATATCACCTTCATGGACCCACCTATGACTGCATGAGGTCCTAGGGGATATTCTTCATCTAAATCATAAAAATAAGCAAGTTTAGAATCCTAATAAAGGTACAGAAAGGGTATTATCCATTAAAACAACCAACTAATGGACAAGAATTTATAAAACAAAACAGATAGAAATAAAATAATAGGAAAATATGGAAAATATGCAAATAGAAATGTGGTTAATGGAAACAACAGTACCATTTTCATTAAAAAGAAATCAACAGAAGGTATAAATTATAAACTAAACTCAGTGAAAACAGAATTAGTCAATTGGAATATAATATCAGAACAAACACAGTACAGAGGATAAATAAATTTCTTTTGAAAGACATGGAAGCCGATGTGATAGAGTAGATAAACATGCACCTAATACATGTTCCAGAAGGAGGAAACAGAGGGAATCATGTACAAGTAATATTTAAATGTAATATGGTTGAAATTTTTCCAAAACAGAGTGAAGACATGAGTTCTCAGATCAGAAGGCATCCCTGTATATTTCAGGGTGTATAAAAATAATTCTACATGCAGATATTGTGTGATTAAAGTATAGACTAAAGGTTAAAAAGATGTCTTACAACTACTTCCAGTCATGTGATGGCTTAGATAAATCTTAGAGAATCCTTTCTAACATAGACACTCAGAAAAGTTAACAAAGATAAAAAGACCAAACTACAATGAAAGAAACAGTGAAAAACATATTAAAATGTCTGCTCAAAGTTCCAGAAAGGGAAAATGAAAATGAACAAGGATTAGGCAACTATAGAAGATATATTGACTGAAAGCTTTCAAACTTGATTTTAAAAACAATCAGATTCATAAACCTCAAGAAAAATAATCTAAAAAGAAGTACACTTGGACACATCACAGCAAAATTTTACAATACCAAAGCAAAAGTAGAACTTAAAACTGCCTAATAGAAAAGCCAGAATTAGCCAGGGATTGTAGAATAGGCTGATGAACAGCTGACATTTCAACAGGAACAATTGAAAGGGATGTCAAAGGAATAATATCTTCTATGTGCTGAGAGAAAATAACTTGTCATCCTAAAAAGTTTTTAGTCAGCAGTACTATCTTCCAAGAACAAGAGTCAAATAAATGAATTTTCAGACAAAACAAATTACAGGATATATTGTTTAAAGATCCTTTTTATTTTGAAATTTTTTAAATCAAGAGAATAACCACAAGCTTCCAATAATTAAATAGCTTAAATATTGTTAACATTTTTTTCATTATCTATTTCATCTATTTCCACAACTTGGACAATCCTTTGGTATTATCTAAGTAGTTGATTAGATTCAGATTAAACATTTTTGGCAATAACACTTTGTAAGTTATGCTGTATTCTTCCTATTATGCAGTACATGATACCATTTAAGATCTGATAGTTCCATAGAAAGTGTTGCTATGTTTGATCAAAAGGTTAAGAATGTAACAGCTTCACACTTTCAATGTAAATGTACACTTCCCTAATTTTAAAAAACAAATAATATCTGAGTAACATTGCTATCATAGGCTAACCAGGTCCCAGCCCACATTTTACCTTATGGTTTACCATCTGTTTATGATCCTTACAAGAATCAATTGTTTTATATTAGATTGCAAAATGCTTTAGTTTTCTATCATTTCTACCACAAATAATTCAGACTTCCTCCTACAAAGGAGAGATTCCTGATCAACTAAATTTGGCTTGAAATATAGTTTCTTTTGAAAAATGCAGGATGAATCCTTAATCATTTCCAATATTCAGAGAAGGAATACTTATTTCCTGCTTTTAAAGAATCACTATGGATATGTGGATTTTACATATTTAGCGTGTTTCATGTGCAATCTTTATTCTTTTTCATACTCATATCATTACAATTTTGCCCCCTTCAGATTGGCTTTTTGTCCTTTTGATAAGATCGCTGCCTGAAAGTTGCCCTATTTTGTGGTACAAGAGGCCACAGTTCTCATTGTGTACAGTTTCTTTTCCAGACCTGGAAATAACCCATTTCTTCAAGGAATCCTGATTCCTCTTATTGCCTAATCCTCTCTAGAAATGCTGGGGTACAGCAGTGAACTTGCATTCCCAGGCAGACTCACAATCCCAAGCAGAAACAAGTGACATTCTACTGTGTGCTGAGCTGCCAAGCTAGGGTTTGAATAGGCTAGGTGATTAAATGAATTTTCCACTTATGATATTTTCAGTGCAGGATGGTTTTATCATGGAGCATCTGTACTGCAGAAATAGGAAGAAGTCCATGTGGCAGTAGTAGAGTGAATGAGGAGTAGAGGAGGGCCTGAGAGGATCCCCTTCCAAGTTCCAGAAACCCAGACCCGATCAGGATTTACAATGCAAAGGATTTACTGTGAAAGGAACTCACTAGAAAAATAAGCAAAGCCACAAACATAACAATGAAGTGTCTCTTAAACATTCAAGAAGATGCTTTCGTTCACCCATAGTAAGAAAATGGACTGCATTGGGCCCGCCCAGGAAAAGATTCAAAGTCAAAATTCACAGTAGAGTTTGCACTAAATGCCAATTGCTTTCGGCCCATTGTAAAGTCTAAGAATCCTAAGCAGAACCACAGTAAGTCAGGGGCTGTTTATACAGAAGGCACATCCTCCTTTCAGTCTGCTGTGGCGGTGCCATTGATGTGACACCAATGGTGTGACACCCTCCCGGCGTACCCTCACATCTTCCCCCGAATCTCTGCTCAAATGTCTCTTCCTGCAGAGACCCCCACTGTCCTGAGCACCTGCACACAGGGTGGAACTGCTTGCTATTTATCCCCTTTACCTGTTCCTCACACCTTCCAACCAGCTGTGCTGAAAAGTGAGCCGTGATGGGAAGACCACATGGCGGCATCACCCTGTGCTTGTTAGACAGGTAGAACCCTGGCCCATCCCAGACCAGCTGAATCATTCATTCGGAATCCGCCTTTTACCAAGTCCTCCTGGTAGTCTAAAGGCATATCAAAGTTTGAGAAGCACTGTTCTGACATACAACATATCCACTTCTTTTTATTTTTTTTGGTACCAGGAATCGATCTTGGGTCCTTGTGCTTGTGCAGCAGGTGGCAAAACCACTGAGCTAAATCCCCGGCCCTCCACTTCTTTATTATACTTATTCCTTACAGGCCTAACCCTTGTAATAGAACATCAGTTCCACAATATTAGAGATTTTTTTCTGTTACCCATGATGAGTCCCAAGGCTAGAACTGGACCTTGCTCATCTTCCCTGAACGAGCCCATATTTTCCTATAAATATCTGTGCAGAAATTTCTTTCTGAATTGCCTGTGGAAGCCAGTGATTTAAATTAATAATCTTAGGGACTGAGGATGGAGCTCAGTGGTAGAGTGCATGCTTAGTATGCACAGTGCCCTGGGTTCAGTGCCCAACACCACCCCACAAAAGCCCATAAATTAATAAAATTAATGGTCTTGGATTTACGTATGGGTGGGAACAGTAAGACATTAATTTTTTTGCTTCCTCTGGGCATTAAAGAGTATGAATTCATTGAAGAAGAATACATTCAAAGAATAAAACCTGAGTAAGGAAAACAAATGAGTATCTAAGACTACAAGTAAAGGAAATGCCTGGGGACTGCAAGGACTCAGGCAGGCAGCTGTGAACAAGCTTTGTAAATGCCTCCTGTTCCCTGGAAGCTCATCAGATGCTGTCTGAGAAGTCTTGACCCCCCCACACACAAAGACATCACTTGGCTCTGTGCAGAGCCTACAGTTTCTTGGGGGACAGGGAGCCTTGTGACCCGCCCAGATATACATACAAAGGCATCCCCAAGTGAAGGGAAAGAAGGGGGAAGGAGGGACATCTGAGCAGAGGTGCAAGAGCCTTCAACCCCTGTCCTTGAGGAAACAGCTGGGCACGCGCATCTAGCATGGTGAGCAGTAAGGATGGGCAGCCGAGCCACATGAGCCAGTCCAGCTCTGAGCCCAAGGTGGCCAGGTCTCTGTCACTCGCATGAACACTGGCACCCACGCCCAGACACCATTCATCTCCACATACTGGCCGGTGTCCTTCTGCCAGGGCAAGGAGCCCAGGGAAGGGTTGCTGTGTCTACCCAGAGACCTGGGACGTTCCCCTGCCATGTGCCACTCTGCCTTGGAGCCAGGTGATTATGGATTAAAATCTCTACAAACTGTGAGCTAAATAAACTCTTTCCCTTTAACTCTGGGTTTCAGGTATTTTGTTTCAGCAAGGAGAGAAAAGTAACTAAGACAGTTGCCCAGAGGTACCTATGGGGAAGGGGTTACAACCAAAATCCTTGGATGCTCAAGTTCTGGGCTGAGCACCAAAAATCCACACATGCTCAAGTCCCTTATTTAAAATAGGATAATATTTGCATAGAACCTGTGCACATCCTCCCATATACACTAACCCGCCAATAGTGGCTTATAATTATTAATACAGTGTGAACTCTATGTTAGCAGTAGTCAGACTGAATTGTCTAGGGAATAATGACCAAAAAAGTGTGTACATGTTCAATATGGACTGAAAATTTTTGTTTAGTATTTTCATCCTGGCTGGAAGAACCCGAGGATGTGAATCATGGGTGCACAGGGCTGTCTGGATCTCTGATGGGTCTGATGAAGCGAGAAGGTGGTGCTTGGCTACCTGACTGATTGGAAGCACAAACTGGGACAGGAAACCAGGGGCCTGGGGCGGAAGTGTTACAGAGCAGAAGTACAAGCTTGCAAGACCTGGTGCACCTGAAGTAGAATTCTGCTCTGTGAGGGAAGCACCCGCTGTTTCCATGGGGCTCCCTGGTAAGCCTGTGGCCCTCGGTTTCCTTCCCCTGGCAGCTCCTCTGCACAGTTAGGTTGCATCTGCACAGTGGAAGCAATTTCTGTCCTCCCTGTGGACTCTTCCCGGGGTGACCATTGACTTTTCAATACCCCCACACACCTTTAGGACCTCCCAGAACTACTCGATCCTTTTGCTTATTTGCTTGCTTTTATTAGCACGTGTGTGTAGTACGTGACGATCCCATTTGCCGTGGGAGCAGGTACACGTAGCCAACTCATCTTAGTTCTCTCCCATCCCCTCCTCCCCTCCCGCCATCTCTCGGGCTCCCTCCCTTTTATAAAAGACTACCCACTGCAGGGCTCAGAAAGCTAAGGCATCTGCCCTGAAGACCCTGCATGTACTGCCACCCCCATGACTTCGCAGTGGGTGTCCCTGTAAAGCCAGCCCAGTGCAACCGCGCTGAGCACCTGGTCTGCCTCCTGCCCACACAGAATGTCCCCTCCTCAGGACACCTGTTCAAGCATTCCCACAGCCACCATGTTCCCAGGTGTCCTGCTCAGAGCAAGTGACAAATTGACCTTGCTCCTGGGGTGGGGTGGGGGTTGGAAAGCAAGAGCCCTCCCCTCCCCTCCCTTCCCCTCCCTGCCTCTCCACATCTCGATGTCTTAGCTGAGAAACTGTGCCAGGGACTCAGCCTCTGAAAGCTCGCCTGTCCTTCCACTGGTGTGGCCCACCTGGGCTCAGGACTAGGGGACCCTCTGGAAGGAGGGCTGGGAGTCGTAAGTCCGCGACAGCCAAGGTTGGGTTGTCAGGCTTGCCTGCTGCTGACCTGGGATGGGCGGGGACTGAGAAGAGAACAGGGCTTGGAGCTGAGAGGCCTGGGCAGGGGTCACCTTTTTCTTCTCTAGCCTAATAATAACTTGTCTGAAATAACAAATTTGTATAGTGACATCTGGCTTCATCACCAAGTGTACTGCTGAGCTTATTTCCACTTTTGTAATGTGAAAATAGTATACTCTTTGCACAACTGTTGTGAAAGAAAAAGGAGAATCTAGTTTATTTTTATTGCCTAATTTATTTCTCCTTTTCCTCTATTAAGCCATCATCTTGTGATACAAAACACCCTTGAGTCCTCTCCTCGCTCCAAGACTTCGTTTCTGTATAACTGGGCCTGACACTATTCCCACTGCATCCTTGTCTCCAGGGCCAAGTGGAAAATGAGGTATATATATGCAGAAGATTGAAACTCGACTCTCTCTCTCACCCTGTACAAAACTCAACTCAAAATGCATCAAAGACCACATGTAAGACCTGAAATTCTGAAGCTACTAGCAAAAAAGCACACTTGAAACACTTCAAAACCCTGGCACAGGCAATGATTTTTTTGGATAAGACCTCAGAAGCACAGAAAACAAAAGCAAAAAAATGACAAATAGGACTGTATCAAACCAAAAGACTTCTGAACAGAAAAGGAAACAATCAATAGAGTAAGGAGACAACTTACAGAATGGCAGAAACTTCTGCCAACTACTCATCTGACAAAGGACTAATATCTAGAACATAAAAGGAACTTGGAAAGGCAACAAATAATCCAATAAAAACGAGTAAATGATCTGAATAGACATTTCTCAAAAGAAGAAATACAAATGATCAGAAATATAAGAAAATACATTTCATTAAAGAAATGCAAAAGAGATACTATGCCATCCCAGTTAGAATGGCTATTATCAAAATAAAAAACAAAGCATAATCAATGCTGGTAAGGACACAGAGAAAAGAAAACTTTTCATACACTGTAGAAAGGTAAATTAGTACAGCCATTATAGGGAGCAGTATGGAGGCTCTTCAGACAACTAAAATAGATCTACCTTCTGGGTGCATAGTCAAAGGAAATGAAATCAGCATACAAGAGATGCCTGCACATGCATGCGTAGTGTGGCACTCCTCGCTGTAATAAACTGTTTCACTGCAAGTATTAATGTCATTTCATTCGCTGTAAACATGATTTACTTATGATTGTAGAATAGATGTCACAACACAAATTATACAAGTGTATTTTATTTTAAAGAAATTCAAAATATAAAGATCTGAATTTGTAATAATTCCCCATGAAGCAATTTTTTCTTGGATCATTGAGGACTCTTTACTGTAGAATTCTCTCTAGTTTAAACCTATCAGAGGGATTAAAACAGATGAATCTCATTTATTCCAGGGGTTTTTAACTGGATTCCATGAAGCGATGGTGGTTCTCTGCAAAGACACCCCTGGGGACAATATACTCAGTCCCCAGATTCTATTCAAAAGCAACAACTGAAAATAAAAGAACAAAAACAAAGCACCAGCAGCTTTGCTCTATTCCCTGTACTGGGCTTGGTAAAAAGATTCTATGCCCAAAGCAGCTTTCCAAAACTATGGACCCAGTTTCCATTAGTCAGCTTTCCATTATCGCCACTGGATACCTGTGATAATCCACTGAAAACAAGGAAGGATTTATTTTGATTCATGGTTTCAGAGGTTACGGTCATCACTTGGTTCCGTGGTTTTGTGGCCTTTGGTGAATCAGAGCATTGTGGCAAGAAGGGTATGAAAGTACAAAGCTGCTCACCTCAAGGCAGCTATATTAGTTGAAGTTCTCTAGGGGAACAGAATTAATGTGAAAATATAATTATGCAAGAGGATGTATTAGGTAGGTTTATAGGATCAGAGCTCAGAGAACACAATGGCCATCTACATGCTGGAGAGTGGAGGATCCACTAGCCACTCAGCCCAACATAGAAGCCTCAGAACAAGAGGGGTCAACCCCCAGCACCAGTTCAAGGTCAAAGGGCTGGAAGCCCACTGAGGAGTCCTTGAAGTGAGTCTGCATTACAAAGCTGAAGAAATGAGACCAATGACAAAGGCAATGGCAAGCAAAGGGCACCCTCACTCAGGAAGACTGGAGCTTTTCAAAATGGACACACTTCTTCTTTCCTTCTCTTTTTAGTCCATCCAGGAAACAACCCTATTGGTTGATGCCATCCACATCCAGGGTTGGTCTTCCTCTCTTGGTTTGCTGGTTTACTTGTCAATCATCCACAGACACACCCAGAACTGTGCTTTGCTAATCATCTAGGCATTCTTAGTCCCTTCAAGTTGACATCATGATTAGTAGTTTCAGCCTCCAGGAAGTAGAAAGAAAGAGAGGCGGTGGTGGGGGGTCAGGGGGGGCTGCCAATATCCTCTTCAAGGGCACATCCTTAATAACCTGACTCTCTTCCATCCGGCCCCATCTCTTAGGGCTCCATCACTCTTAAGAGCGCCACAGGCTGCTGACCAAGTCTTCAAACACAGGCCCTTGGGGGACATTTCAGATCCAAACTATAACACAGCTAACATCATCTGCTCCACAGATGAGGCTGCCAAAGAGCAGAGAGACGGCCCTGCTCGGGAGTTGACAGGAGAATTCACGGATCCTAATTCCACCACTGCCTACCGATATTCCAACGGTGCCTTTCCATAAAGGCTCAGGACAGTGCGAAGGAAAGAAAAAACTTAAGCAAATGCATATTTTAAAAAATATCAGTAACTATCTGGAAATCCATGAGAATTAAAGAGAGGTTCGCTAAACAGACAACACCACCTCACTATCATGCCCACTTGGGAATGGCAAAGCAAAAGTCAGGGCAGTCCAGAGGGGTTATTTTTAAAGGATGCGTTTGAAACTTTTAAATATATACAATTAAGTACAGGTGTTGATAGAGTATTTGTTTTCAATTAATTGAAGGCAAAATGTTACAGTTCACATAAAGCATTTATAGACAGGAACTTCAAAGATTCTTAAAGTAATTTTTTTCTCCTAAGTGCTTCAGCCATTTCCCCCCACCTGTTGTGTTTATTTACTCAAGTTTGTTGAATAGACAACTTTGACATTCAAAAGTAAAAAGGGAAATGTCAAATTATGCCCTGGCCAAACTATCAGAAAGTCTAAATTGTTGGAACGTTTACTCTGCACACCTACTGTGGGAAGGGGCTGGGGGTGGGGGGGCAAAGCTTTTCTTTGTTCTCTGATGGGGTCCCTGTTCTATTAACAACTTGAGTCACTCCTATAGGTCTATCATCACAGTGCCGGCTGCCGAGTGTCATGTGATGCCATGAATGTGGTATGGAACCAGCCAATGTGATCTGTGTGCCAACCACTCCCTCTAGAAGACCTTGCTGTGCCAGGACCAGAGCTCTAGGACATCTGGTCAACTCCATATGTGGGGAGCCAAGGGTATTAGATTGGAGAGGATCCCAAAAGGGAGAGATAAGGACTGAGACTCCCACATGGTAGAAGGCCAGGCTCAGGGTGCCGCACCCTGACAACATGACGTTCCTAGTCACCAGAGGCAGGAGTATACTGACTACGTTATGGACCAAGGCAACAAAATAAATGGATGTAGAAAACTTCTGTCCTCACTACTTTTCCAGGAATATCTCTCTGGGCAGTAACTAGACTTGGAAATGAATATAAAAAGAGAAAGAACTTCCATTACTGTCAAACCTGCATTTCCTGTGTCATGTGTCCCTAAGATGTGTCCGAAGAACCCCCCTTCCCCCCGCTTGCAACACCACAGAGAACAATTCTTCTAAAGGCATATGAGGCAGACTGGCTGCATGGAATCCTCAGGCACTGCAGGACTTTCCTAAAGCATACCTTTCAAGTTACACTCAGCAGGAAGGCAGGCCATGAGACGTGCTTCTCACCTGCAGTGACATTAAAGATCATGGCAATTGGAACTTGACAGGACAGCTCCCACTTTCCAAGGCAGACGTTGGAAACACCTTGTGCAGTCACCTTTCTCATGTGTGTCAGTCACACTGGCATCTATGGATGCTGCAGTGACCTGTGAATAAGGCAAGAGGAGGAATCAGCTGCGCTCTCTGGCCAACCAGCAAAGGCAGCTTCCCATAAAACTCTGGTGGCTAAATCCTGAATTCTCACACCAGAGGCAGGACACCCCCCCACACACAGTACTCCCCACAGGCCAGTTTCCTGTGATAAAGCCCAACCTGGCAGCAGATCCTTTCTGGGCAGGACCTAGGGCCCAGGGATCTGCATGTACTTCGACATCAAGTGCTTAATCCCATCTCGGCCACAAACAACCAACATGGGCTCTCGTGCAGCCCCTCTCCTAGAGGGAGAAGATCGTAGGAACACAGCCAATGCCAGTCAAGGGCTCCAGAGGAGGGGGTGGGTGGGATGTCTATCAGGTGTTGGTTGAGGTTTTTTGGAGGGGGGGAGGAAGTGGGTCCTAGGATTGAACCCAGGACCTCATGCATGCCAGGCAAAGATTCTCCCATTAAGCTGCATTCCCAGCCTTATTTGTTTATAGTTTTGTAGTACTGGGGATTGAACCCAGGGCCTTCACACTGAGCTAGATTCCTGGTCCTTTTTTATTTTTTATTTTGAGACAGGGTCTCAATAAGTCCCTGAGTTGCCCAAGCTGGGCTCAAATTTGTGTTCCTCCTCCCTCAGCCTCCTAAAACGCTGGAATAACAGGCATGTGCCACTACACCTAGCATTTTAAAATTTTTATTTTGAAGTCATGTGCCATGGTGCACACCTGCAATCCCAGCATTCTGAGAAGCTAAAGCAGGAGGATTACAGATTCAACACAAATTTGGGCAATTTAGTGAGACCTTGTCTCTAAATAAAGAAATAAAAAGAGGACTAGGGATGTAACTCAGTGTGAAGGCCCTGGGTTCAATCCTGAGTACTGAAAAAAAAATGTTTGGGACGAGGTCTGCTGAAGTGCCCAGTCTGGCCTCAAATTGTAATCCTGTCTCACCCTTCTGAGTGGCTGGGATTACAGGCATGCACCACAGCATCCAGTGTTGGTCCGTTCTCAGTTTGCATTTCCCTTATACAACTCTTCCTTCAGTTGGTCGCATACCCCACCAGAGCTGGAGAGGGTTTCATGCCCTTTTCCCCAGGCTCATCCCTGTCCTGCTGACTACAGAGAGTCACCAAGGAATCTGTCCCAGCAGCCGCCGCCCCTGCAGACCCAGAGCCCCACCTGGCCTCAGGGAGGTCAGTGTCGGCCAAAGTCCTCCCACGATGCCACATCCAAAATCAGTCCCACACACCGCCCAGGTCACCTCTGAAAGATCCTTCTAAGTCCCATCCGATGTGGGCGGTGGACTTGTCTAAGCAAAGCCCACCACGACAACAGGAGACTCTCTAGATATCTCCCTAGAAGAAGCCTCATGCAACTCAGTTTCTAGAGTTACTGCATGTGCGTCAGAACCAGAAGCCCCTGGGAGGAAACCTGTTCCCCTTCCCGCTGCGGATTCCTCACCTCACCCCTCTCCATGTCCTCCCTCAAGTGTCCGCTCCTAAGGGGCCTGCTCAAATGCACCCGTGCACACACACACACTCACAACACACCCAGCACACACACACATATATGCACTCCATATGGTACACATGCCTGCACACATGCTCACACAAACCCACATATATACCCACAGCCCCTACACACACCTCCATATACACACCTGCACACCCCCCCATATACACATTTGTACACATACCCATAGACCCAACACACACCCACATATCCACATCTATACATACACACTGCACACACATGTCCTCATCTGTACAATACATGCCATACACACCCAAAATACACACACCACAGCCTTCCCATCCCCTCTATACTGCTCTGCTTTTCCCCTTTTCTTTGCAGTTACCACTTACTTATCTTTGTTGTTTGGTGTCTCTTGCTCCACACCTCAGTGGAAGGAGGTGGGATTGGATGTTCTGTACCTAGAACAACACCTGACACCAAGAAGCTGCCCAATGATCTGTGCGATACATTTCAGACTCCAAAGCCAGAAATTATATTGTGATGGGGTTTGAATTAGCTAAGGCACCTTATGACTAGTTTTTTAAAGAAAATGCTCAGATATTTGCATAGATTCACACTTTAATGATCTTGTTTTATGAATCATTTACTCCTAAGAAAATGTAAGTTGTGGACTTCACTTAAGGTGCAAAGAGAAAAAGAGCGAACAGAGAAAAGAAGGCTAATTCCATTGGAGGGAAATGAGAAGAGGGACCCCAACATTAGTGAGGAGGCTGAGACTGCTCTGTGGGCCACATCTAATATTCCAGGCCCAAGATCTCTGCCCCCCGCCATTGGCTCGATAGTCCTTCTCTGAATTTAGGAATTGCCCCCGGGGTACAGTTGTCATACATCACATGTTATTTTTCTTTACAAAAATGACATCTCCAGGGGCAGGAGAAGTCACAAAACTTTTGGGATCCAAATTTATCAAAGGGCCAGGGATTTAGCTCAGTGGTTTCGCCGCCTGCTGCGCAAGCGCAAGGACCCGAGTTTGATCCCCGGTACCAAAAAAAAAAAAAAAAGAATCAAATTTATCAAAGGTGACAGTTGCCTTGGGCAAAGGTCCCTGATCAGTAATCCTTCCTCAGATGTAGTATGGCTGCCGGCAACATGGAGAGATGCTTCAAAAGATGTTCTCCCAAGTCCTTCCAAAAGAAAAAAATAATACCAGCTTCAATTGGTTAAAAACAAGACAATGATCTTAAATGGAAAAAGTCAGGCACAGAAAGATAGATACCTCATGTTCTCAGTCGCATGCAGAAGCTAAAAAGTTGATCGCAGAAAAGCAGAGAGCAGAATAGTGGCGAGCAGAGCTTGGGAAGGGTGGGGAGGGAAGGAGAAAAGATGGCGACCAACAGGGTGCAGCAGGGTAGCAGGAAGCTCGCCTATGCCTAATGCTCTGCCGTTGGCCACAACTGACTGAATATTTCAAACTAGCTGGTAGATAGTCTTTGAATTCCCAAAACAAAGAAGAATGATACATGTCTGAGGTGAGAGATATGTCGATTGCTATGCCAGGGATGATTATGCGAAGTCACATTGCTCCGGGTAACCATGTGCAGGTGCTGTGAGACAGAGATAAATGTATGTCCATATGTCCTGGTTTAACTCTTCCTGGTAGACAGAAGGGGAAGCCATGATAAGACAAGACAAGCCCAATTTAGAAGCTCGATATTCCCTGATTCTATCACTGAGCCATCTCTGTCCTTCAGCCAGTCACTCTACTCTGGCTATCCAATCGCTAAAATAAAACAGGCTAAGAGCTCATTCAAGAGCTCTGCCTCTCCTTAAAGCCAGTTCCTTAAGCTCAGTCTCCTCATCTGAGAAATGCAAACAAAATGTCTTCAATAGCACAATGCCTTGCTCTAAGCAAGACAGGGTTAGTGAGGGCCCCTTCCTGTCTTCTTTCCCTTTCCCTTCCCCTTGTCCTTCCCCTTCTTCTCCCAGTCCTGTGAGTGGGTTCCTGCCGTGTGTTCTGTTTCTCCCCAGTACCCTCCGGGGTCTCCTAAGGGAAACTCCAGGGAGCACAGAGAAATGGGGAGGAAAACCATGTGTGCCAGGCCTCCCTCTTTGAGCATATTGCAGAGGGTGGGGCTTGGCAGGAGCGTCCCCTAGGGCCTGAAAATTGCACCTGCTATCCTTTCCTGCACTCTGCCCCTGGCCTAGCACAGCCTCACACGATCTTAGCAGAAGATACTGTGGGTCAGGGAGGCCGAACAAAGCCAGCACTGTGTGGGCACCGTGTGGCTTGTGGCTCCCAAGTCCATGCTCTTTCTACGGCCGTCCAGCAGCCCAGTAGAGGGGCCCTCTTCTCCAAGAGGCGCCAACCTCACCCTCCACCACCTTGCCTGCCACCCAGTGCTTAACTGCATCTTGCCAGGTTTTCCACAGCAGCCCCAAGTGGGCCAGGATGGGTCGTGGTCTGCAGGCTGAGGGTGACTGACTGCAACTGCAGATCACAGAGAGTGGTGGTCAGCCTGGCCAGTCACAGGCTGCTTGTATGTCAAACCCTCCAGCAGCAGCAGCCCTTGGGAACTTGCTGGCTGTGCAAATTCAGACGCACTGACTCAGAACCTTCAAAAGCCCTGCAGAGGGTCCTGTGCACCGCGAAGAATGAGCAACAGTGATAGGTAAATGCCATGGCCTGGGTAACCTCACGCTCCAGGGCAGCAAGCAGAGCAAGGAGAACCTCGTCCAGATGTATCCTTTTGACTCAGAAGGCCCTGACTTCCTGTTTGGTGGCAGCTGACCAGTTAGTGACACATGTGTGTGGGTGGCGGTGGAGGGAACACAGGAGAAAGCTCCATTCCCAGCCAGAACAAGATGTTTCCTCCACCAGAAATAACGTGAGATAAGCAGGGCCATCGGAGGTCGGTCAAAGTCCCCCAGGGGAGGGTCACGCACAGGGAGGTCCGCACAAACACCAGTGACAGCACAAGGTGAGAGTCACAGGCCAGGAGCAAAGGGCAACGATTCCCCAGAGGGCCACAAGCACAGCTGCAGCCAGCCCTGGGCCATCTACCTCTTGGGCCATGGACTCGGAGGACACCATGTGTCCACCAGCTTGTGGACTCCAGCCAGGGGCCATAGGAAACTCAGCAGAGGATTCAAGGCAGAGAGAAGTGGCTGTATCTTTCCGCAGGATTTTCTCTTGCAGAAAGAGCTGCATCCTTTCCTGTGCCAGGGCCAAGGGCAGTTGGGACTGAATAGCACTGGCTGGGGAGTGGGGACATCGTGCCAGAGCCCTTTTGCCAAAATTCCTCCAAATAGGATGACATTGCCCGAAATGTCACTTGTAGCAGACAGCAGCATCCAGAAGAATGAAACCCATAGTGGTTGCTGTGAGATGTAACAGTGGGACCAGACGATGAAATGGACCGATGACGGGTTTCACTCTCAGCATAATGCCATGAAAGGAACAGAGTCTTCAGAATCACTGACTCTTAAGCTAGAGGACCTCCTTGTTAGTCTTCTGGAATAATATAAAACCGACCTACAGCCCACGCCACAGGCCTCGGTGAAAAGGAAAGAGGGCAATTGTTTGGGACCCTGAAGAGTAGGATGGTGACCCAGCCCCACCTCCTCAGGTCAGGGGACAAGGACAGAACAGTGCTGGCAGATGACTTCTGGAATGTCATCCTTTGTCATTCTCCATGCCCAAACACATGACAGTGCAGCCCACGGAAGGCTGTAGACTGCAGGCCAAGCCTGTGGTCTGGGTAGGAGCTTCTCATGGTTTACTTTCCTATTTCATTTTAGGAGAGTAAAACTTGGGTCAAGAGACTGAATTGTTTTTATATTTTGCATCAATGTTTTAAATATCATTGATTCAAATGTGTCCAATCTGAGAAATGTTAAGGAGAAACGTAAGGGCCCCTCGCCCATCAGCTTGAGAGAGGAGCTCGGTGTTGATGGGGAAGGATTTTCCCGACCACGTCAGGTAATGTGTTGTCACAAGAGGTGAGTGGCTGTGGGTGGAAACAGGGAGAGCAGGAGTGATGGGACCACAGTGGGCAGGAGGAATGAGGGGGAGAGGCGGAGACGGAGGCCACCTGGCACAGAGCGGAGGGAGGGGCCGCTTGTAGGGGTGAGGGAGACGCGTGCTCTGAGGCCCCCTGAGCATTTCTGGTGTTCCCACAGAACACCTGATCCTGAAAGCTTCGGCAGACAAAGGTTGTGGTGAGCAGAAAGGGGAAGACCTGAGCTCATTGAGAAATTTCTGCGTGGCTCCTTGGCTGGAGCTCGCCATCCTTCACACATCAGCCAGAAGGACCTTGCGGAGATCCCAACTCTATCCCTCTGGCCTCCCATCTGAATCACGCCAAGCCTAGATCCTAACAAGGCCCAGGAAGTCCAGTGGGTGCAGCGCCTGCCCCCTCCCCAGCCTGGTCCTCACCAGTTCCATCCGCCTCCCAGCCCTCCTCCCGTGCTCGGAGCGCTCCCAGCCCCAAGGCCTTCTCCTCTCCCACCACACCTGCCTCCTGCTGACCCCTCCAGAGATTTCAGCTCCACAGCTGAGGATCACAGTCGCTCTGGCGCTGTCCCTCCCCTTTCCTTGGCTTGCCACGGGAATCTAGGTACCTGCAGCCCTGTGATTGCCATCTGCCTCTGCCGGGCAGCTGCACACTCTGAGGGCAGGAATGGGTTTGTGCAGCTCATCCTAACCCCCCAGGTCCAGAGTAAAACCTGGCATGCAGTAGGTGCTTCAGAGGTGCTACGTGAGTGAATAAACGATGAGTGAGGGAAGGAAGGGAGGGAGGAAGGAAGGAAGGGAGGGAGGGAGGCCCACTTGGTCCGTGAGCAAGTTCTGCTCCCTTCCTTCCCCATCCTCCTAAGAGTCTGGCTCCCGTGCCTCATTCTGGAGGAGGCATCGGCTCCAGGATGACTCTGACTCCCGAAGTCTGAAGCCCTGCTGCCAAATCTCTCAGCTTTCATGTGTTCACGTGAGACCTTGGGAATTCCTTCCAAATTCGGTTTTGTCATCTGTAATACAGAATCATACCATTCCTCACTCACTGAGTTGTGAGCGGTGACTAAGATGCACTCAGCTGTGTGGAGAAGCAGTGCTGAGCAACATTTATTGGCATCTACTATACACTGGCACTGCTGTAAGTCTTCTAAATGCATCTTCCCATTTGAGTTTCCCAACAGCCTCATGAGCCAGGGAACCATATCTGCCTTACCTTGCAAATGAGGAAACTGAGGCACAGGGTCAGAATAGCACGATTGTGCACACCACTGAGTGGCAACTCTGCCCATCTGCTGCCAAGCCCACACACTGGGTGGCCACCCTGGCTGCCTTGCTCTTGGGGAAGGAGAGACGGAGGATAGACAGACTGAAGGGGCAGGTCAGTCAGTAGGTACGATGTTAGTGTTTAACAGGAGGAATGCATTCTGGGGTTCCATGGCATAGCAGGATAAATAGAACTAGCAATAATGCATTATAGCTCAAAATAGACAGAAACTGGCATGTTCTCATCATAAAGACATGTTGACCACCTAAGGTGCTGGGCATGCTAATTATCTGGAGTTGATTACTACTCAAAACACGCATGAATCAGAACATAACATTATACCTGATAAACAAGTCCAAATATTATGTGTCGATCAAACAATACTTCTAAAACAATTTGTGTTGCTCAGGCCAGTTCTTTATGTTCTGTGGCGGTTAAACAAGTATCAAGTGGAGAAAGTCCAGTGTATAGTTATCCAAAATGGTAAGTGGCCAGATCTAATTTACCAAATGTTATCCTTAAACTATAACTCCCAGTCACTTCTCGTATAAAGGTTTAATAAACTCTGGAATTCAGGGCCATTTGCCCTTGCAGCAAGATTTATATTTCCATAGACTATGAAGGGTGACATAGTAGCTGAGATACCGGATATCACTCCTGGAAATTATTTCTCATCTCCTCATTTCATGACTCCTTCACTGTGAAATATGGAAGGAGAAGAAAAGCACAGTGCCGAGAATGTTATACACACACACAATAGATGGGAGCTGTCGTTACTTTTACCTTGATTTTATTTTGCTGTATATTTTAAAAAGAATGAGAAAATGAGGAATTTTTGTTATGCCAACCTCACCCTAAGAACACTTTGCTTTTTTTCTGGCCTTAGAGATGAAGGACTCATTTAGACTTAGGAAGTCAGGAGTTCGGAGAGGAGATAATGTCTTCATGCAAGCATACGTAAATAAATCCTGGTTAACTGCTATTGGATTTACATTTATCATTTTCCTAACTGGGTCCATTTTTAGTTTTCTAGAATAAAAAAATAAACGGCCAAAGGTTTAGCTTAAATCTATTTAGAATAATACGGACTTTTTTTTTTAACTTTTAAAAAAAAATCACATGAGATTCATCTTTCTCTAGTAAGGGGCTGTCTTTCTGGTGGTTTCTGGTAGAATTACTGCCTTCCATTGTGGTTAGAAAGGAAACAGTTGGAGCCTCTTGTAGTCTGTTTTATGCTGCGATAACAGAGTAGGTGATTCACAGACTTAGGACTAGCGGTTCTGAAGGCTGGGAAGGCCAGGGTTGATGGGCTGCATCTGGTAGAGCGTCCTTGCTGCGTCATATCCTGCAGGAGGCACCACGGGGTGAGATGGAGGGAGAGAGACCAAGCTCCCAGCCTCCTGCCCTTTCCACACAGCATTAACCCATTTATGAGCGTGGATTCCTCGTGTGTCCTTATCTTGCCCCAGTGGGTCCCACTTACCATCTCTGCTGTTTGGGAGATCAAGTTTCCAAGACATGGTTTTCTGGGAGGACACACTCAAACCCTAATAGAGCCCATTTCAGATCTTCCTCCACACATTTAATCGCATTCTATTTCAGCTCAAAGCTCACTTCATTAATATAAGTGAAAACAATAGAAATTCACAACAATATTGTGAAGCACCTATTTTGGGCATTAGGAAATATCTCTGAGAGTGTCATCCACAGGAGTATTTTCTCTTTCATTCCAGCACCTGTTTATCATTGACAAACCTCGCTGGGTACATTGTACCCAGCTAGACCTGTGCCAAACATTGGTTGCAGAAGGATGTGTAAGGAGCCCTGTCCCTGGGAGGAGTCAGCCTCTGAGACAGTCTCAGGAATGCCCACCTCCTGATGTCCACATCCTGCAGGCTCTGCCCCACATACAGCGGGGTTGTCAGTGGAGCACAGAATAGCATGGACGTGATGGCATCTCACTCTGAGGTCCAGGTTGTTAAAGGCATGGCAGCCTCTGCCTTGCTGTCTTAGGAAGCCACTGCCACACTGCCCTGGGAAGTGTGCACAAGGTGAGGATCAGAGAGGGATTGAGAAATTGTCTGCCACAGTCCTGAGTGAGCATGGAAACAGGTTCTCCAGCCCTGGCCTTCCGATTCTTGCAACCCTAGTTAAAGGCTCAGATGCTCCAGGCCAGGCCCACTCTGCTGAGCTGCTCTCAGATTCCTGGCCCTCAGGAACCATGGGAAATAATCGATGCTTTTTTGTGTTAAGGTGTTGAGTTTTGGAGTAATTTGTTACGCAGCAACAGCTGACTGACTCAAGGGGGTGATTTAGTTGAGAAAGTGGACCACACATTTAGAGAAAAAATACATAAACAATGCTTCAAACAAGTAGCAGAGATTAGAGGTGATCAATATTCAGGGGAGAGAGAGAAAGAAAAGAGACAGAAAGAGAGAGAGAGATCTATAGCATGGGAAGGCAACCCAAAGGTCCACCTAGGAGCTTGCTTCTTACAAGGTCTATTCAAACAAACCTCTTTTATCCTTCTCTAATCTCAGCTGTCACCCTGGTCAGGATTCTTGCCAACAGGGCTGTTTCCCTGATATCCTTCCTCTGGCATGGACATCCTGGTTGCAGACAGATGGAAATACATGTGTGCTATTAGCGCCTGCTGGTGTTCAGGGCTCTCAGCTATCCCCCACTCACCTCTACCCAGGCCCATCCCCAGGTAACTGAAGGGCCTGTGAGTGGCCCCACAAGAGTTTCCAAGACCCTGATCCCACCCCCAGGCCAGCAGCAGTCTCTGTGGCCAGGCACACTTCTCGTATTGCCTGCCAGTGTCAACGAGGTGACCTGTACCAAGCACATGGTGGTATTAGGAGCTCTGTGCCACCCTCTGAGGGAGAGGACGTACGTGTGCCTGTCTCGCTGAAACTCTTAAGGTCCTGCTGCTGTGGGAAATGTAAGAGGACCTTGCACGAGAAGTGTCCTTTCCTTCCAAAGTTTTGTGTCTTTCACACCACCCGGAGTGCTAAATCTAGCAAACTGAAGGGAAGCTGAGGGCATCGTGGAACCAAATCTATCTATAAAATTTATATGAAAATGTGTAAGATAATATTTTATCAATATAAATGTATATGTGTTGACTTGATTTTATATATAAATATATGAAGACATCTGAGGCAAATGATCTGATATTTAAAATTTTTTAATGGACATATAATAATTGTACATATTCAGGGGTATAATGTGGTATTTTGACACATGTACAATGTACAACAATCAAATCAAGATATTTAGTATATAAATCACCTCAAACATTTCTTTGTGTTAGGAACATTAAAATTTCTCTCTTCTATATAATATGCAATAAATTTGTTTTGAAATATATAAAATATTAATAAATGATAGTTGTTTTGCAGTATACAATAAGTTATTATGAACAATAGTAGAACCCTACTGTGCTATAGAACCCTAGAGCTTAATCCTCCCATCTAACTATATTTAACCAGTCCTTCCCTAATCTCTCTCCCCCCTACCTTTCCAGCCTCTGGTATTTTTCTTCTTAAGTGTGATTTGATTTGAATGACTAGGAAAAGTGGCTTGGTTTTCAGTGCCCTTAGTTTTTCTTCCCACTTTTAAATCCTTGAGGAGAAAAACACCTCTCATCCTCTGCGATGTGCTGTTTGATGTTTGGAGTATTTTCTTATTGATCTCAGGTAACCTCTCCTCCTTGTTGTATCTATCTGTGGAAAAGTGCTGGCTACAGCGTCTGGCACATAATAGGTCCTTAATAAATGCCAGTTTCCTTTTTCTTATTTTTCCCTGACATACACGAATTTGTCTTATTGAAAGCAAAGGTCTCAAAAGGCAAGAATGTCACCAATTTCCAAGAATGGAGCACAGCTTCCGCTGCACGTGGCTGCACATGGTGTGGACAAAATGAAGTGTCTGACTTTGCAGATGGGTGCAGGTGTCGCGGCCTCTCTTCGCCCCTGGAAAGGTTTATGGTGTTTACCTCTGGGACTTAGGCAGCCAAGAGCGGTTTTCTCACCAGCAAAGGACTGTTTTGTCTAAGAGCTTCACACCCTCTCTGTGCCCACTAATGAAACATCCTGTGCAGATGCCCAGGTACCCTCCTCACTCAGCCAGGGAGTCCCTTCTGGAGAGAACAAAGCCAGCTGCTGGGTGAGAGCTGTCTCGGAGCCTCCCAGAAAGGCTGGCCCAGGGGCTCCATCCGGGTTCCTCTGACTTTCTGCTAAACACACAGCCTCTTCCACACTGTGCGCCTGAGCCTCAGACCTTTTCCACTGCTAGGTGCTGGATCCTACCTGGCCACACTGCAGTTCTCACCCAGGGTGGGCACCTGGCCTGGCTCTTTCAGCAGGGTGGGACAGCTGGCCTCCCCAGGGGGTGCTGTCCCAGCTAGGAGTGCAAACCACGGTAGCATCCCAGCCCGGCCCCTGGCTGTCTGCCGGCCTGTGGCAGCACTGCTGGCCATCTGGCCACTCCCTCTGAGGGACTGTTTGTCTTTGGTCTCGATATGACATGACATGTTAATTAAAAAGTAATTAAGCCAAAATAGGCCGGGTTTTAGCTCAGTGGTTTTGCCCCCTGCTGCGCAAGCTCAAGGACCCGAGTTTGATCCCTGGTACAAAAAAAAAGGGGAAAAGTAATTAAGCCAAAATTACAAACCAACCCTCAAACTGGGAAAATGTTACCATATATATGAGAAAAAAGAAATCCAATAAAGAAAGAAAGTAGAATGGAAACAAGTAAAGAAGAAATAAAAATGGCTAATAACACATTTTAAAAATGGAAAATTTTCCAAACTCATGAAGAATGGAAACATCAAACTGAAACAAGATACTGGGGGTTGGTTTTAGTATTGGTAGGAGATTGACAGGAAACATTTAGGGGGGCACCTGGCACCCAATTACTGCTGGAGAGAGCGTGGCTAGAGACAGCTCTTCTGGAAGGAAATTGGCAGTGTGTTTTGACTCATACACAGTGTGACCCACAAATTACCCTTCTAGCAATTTATCCTAGAGACACAATTGAACAAATGTGCAAAGTGGACACACAACCACATGTTGGCCTTTGTTACCATAGTGAAAATGAAAGAACACAATGTCCCATAGTAGGGAGTGGGTTAAATAAATCCTGATAGAGTGAAGCAATGAAGTCTACCTCACGACAAATGCAAACCGTTCTCATGTGGAAAGACAATCGTGATGGACTAAAAGAAAAAGTCATGAAATTGCACATTTTACGGGAATATAACAGCATAAATTATATAATGTGCCACTGTGCTATATACTACTGAGACAAAGAATGGTTTGTACTTGCATAGCAAAGAAGCTATAAAGGAAACAAATTACATACCGTACTTATGGTGGCCCTAAAACTTCTTCATCTTCCTTCGGAGTCCAGCTCTTCTGAGTGTCTGTGCTCAGCAGTGTTGTCAACGTCATGACACCTGGCACAGTCTCTTGTAACACAAGAGCTTTGGTGATACGGGATTTCTTAAAAGGATGCTCCACTGTTGTCTCGGTATTTTCTTCCAAGCATCTGGCACTCATGTTGCAAGTTCTGATGTATGCCTGGGGGAGTGACTTGTATGCCATCATAAGGAAACAGCAATTGTTAACAACAACTATAAAATGTCATTTTTGGTGGTGTAAAATGTGAAAACACATGTTCACTTAGTGAACTGTGGCAGTGGAAATTAGCACAGCTGCTCCAACACACATGAAGAACTCGACTGGCCTTTGTTCCCAGTTACTGGGTGAGCTCCCCTGATGCTTGGAAAGTTTTGAGTAGTGGGAGTGTGTTATTTATGATGGACCCCGCTAGTCTATGATGATGAGGGAAACCATGGTCTCCCACATAGTTTAAGTTAAGGAGAGGGCTTAGGATGGGGCCATGCCAGAAAGACCAACCATGTGATAGTGGATAGGGCCTTGAGTCACATGGTATCAGTCAGACTGGTCCACAGGGGTGGGAGGTGGCTGGGAATTGAACTCAGCCTGGTGGCCAATGACTGACTCCATCATGCTCATGTAATAAACCCAAGAAACAAATTGTTTCAAAACTATGGACTTACAATCAAATGCAGCAATGTCTGCTCACCTGTCTGTCTGTCCTCAGTAGAGGAGGTGAAAAAAATACGGAATCAGCACAGCACATGGCTGTGTCCTCCCATGGCGCACGTGTCAAGGTTGGTCCTCGGGGTGGAGGGACTGGGAAATGGTGGGATCTCTGGGAAATGGGGTCCAGGAGAGGAAATTTAGATCATCTGGGGTGTGGCTTTGAAAGGGATCAGGGCCCCCTTGTTTCTAGCCACCGTGAGGTGAGCAGCTTTGTACCCCACCATACTGCTCTGCCTTACCAGAGGCCCAAAGCAACGGAGCCAACCACACACTGAAATCTCCAAATCTGGGAGGGAAAAAATAACCCTTTTTATCGTTAATATCACTAACGATAAAGATCTAAGCCTTTCTGGGCATTGCATCTGCTAAAGCTCTTCCATTAAATAGCAAAATTAACGTTACTTCATTTGACAGACATTGGGTGACTAGCTACTAGGTGTGACTCTTTGGTCATAACAGAGCCAATGAACCTGAAGCCCGTATTAAAAAGTGACAAGAATAATGTGAACATTGATATTAGGGCTACAAACAGAGATAACAAAGCCAACAAGAGACTCCATTGTCCATAAGCACACTTGCATTAGTCAGCTTTCTTGCTGCTGAACACAATATTTGACACTCACACCTTAAGGGAGGAGAGGTTTGTCTGGCTCACAGTTTCAATGGATTCAGGTCATGTTCAGCCAAATTCAAGGCAGAAACAACATGGCAGAGGAAAACTACTCACATCTTGGTGGCCAGGAAGCAGGAAGAGAAGGAAGGAGCCAGGGACAAGAATATGTCCTTCCAAGTCATGCCTCTAGTGATCTGCCCCTTCCAGCCGGGCCCTACTTCCAAACGTGGGATTGGGGGGGGACATTTTAGATCTAAACCATAACACCCTAACCTGTTCTTGGGTTTGGACCACTAACACAGGCAGATGCTGTACTTGGCCATGGGGACTTATTTCTCCTCTAAATATCACTGAGGGAGAAAAGCGAGAAATACAAGTTCCTGTTGTCATTCTTTAAAGGGAAAAAAGGGAGTTTTCCAATTTAGACTTTGGGTTTGTTGTTTTAGTTGTTGTTGTTTTGTAAAACGCACAGGCATGCATGCGCACACGCACATCTCTCTGAACGGTAGCTCAGCCTGATAACATGGCTTGTTTAAGGGGGAAAATGCTAGGTGCACTGGAGCTTACAAATTACAGAGTAGAGCTGAAGGGCTTGCTTTCACCATTAAGGCAAAATCAATGCATCACCTGCCTTGTTCCCATAAAAGGAAGCCTTTAGTTTTCCAGTGCACGTGAAGCTGGGTGTCTCCAAGCTTGAAAGCAGGGTCTTCCCAAAGGCTGCTCCTTCAAGGCTGGAAAACATAGCTGAATTCAAATACCTGTGCTTGGCTGAGCAGGTAAAGGTTGCAGATGGCAGGACTGTGGCACCCAGCATCACTGTGTTTTCAAATGATAAGGATAAAGCAGCTCACACAAGGGGCAACAGGAAAAGCCTGCAAGTTTTAGTACCCTAGAAATTAGATATCACAAAAATATAGTTGTTACCACCCTCTCTGTGTATCACAAGAGAACACAAGCTTTTGAAATTTGTCTGTTGGTATTTGGTATTGTGTCCTGGTACCAGCTGCCGGGGAGATCAGACTCTAGAGCAGCACCAACAGCAGAGGGATGCAGACTCCATAACTGTCCAGTTGGGCGGCCTCAAAAATCGATGTCATTTCTCCATGACGCCCTTTGCCCTTGCACAAATGGATGTGCTCGTAGTGCTGTGAGGGATAGTTTGATTCCTCAGTCAGCACAGTACCAAGTTTCATCTGTGGTAGAGCAGAGTCCTCCCCATCTTCACAGGTCCTTCCCTCCCCTGGAAGGACCCACAGCAGCTTCGATTCCCAAGATGGCCACAACATCCCCCTTTCAACCGCTCGTTTGCACTGTGGCCTCAGGACTCTTCCACCAACAGGTAAGTGTATGTCCCTTTCTGTTCAATCTGGACAGTGCCCTGTGTGGCTCGAGCTGACCACGGAAGTGACATTGCCACTTCAGAGAGTGGGACTCGGGAGAGGGCCACTTCCCCCTTCGCCATCAGAAACGCTCCCTCCCAGAAAGCATCCCGCCCTCACACCTTCAGGGCCTTTGCAGCCCCATCCCACCCCAGTGACTCAGCCTCAGCTCCTCCTGCAGATTTCTTTGATATCTTCCCTTCCTGGCCCCACTCTGCAGGGGACATCCACCTCCCAGGCTCACCAGCAGGGAGACATTAACGCATGCTCCTGAGAGTGTCGGCTGACTTCCTGGTTCTCTATGGTGGCCCAGGTAGAACCAAATTCTTCACCTTTGCCATATTCCTATTGCTTTAGTATGTGATAAGAGCTCAATAAATACTTGCTTAATTAGCTTGTAATACACCGACGATGACAACTGTTTTGCCTGCACCCAAACTTGCTGTGAGGAGTCTGTCCTTCAATTAGGGCTTCTTTCCTTGGACTTTATTAGTATGGTAATTAGTGGCTGAACTGTGTTTCCTTGATATCTCTCTCCTACACACACTTACACACACCACGCACACACACATTTTTCCTGTTACTCAGTTGCTTGCCTTGCTCATGGCCATATTCCCAATATTTACCCAGTGAGCTAACATCTCTTGTGTTTTCTGTGCTCTGATGGGCTCACATCCTGGACCTGCTGACCCTGGAGCCGTCAGAGCCTCTCCCCGTCAGACACTTCCTAGGGATAGCAAACAACTCATTCAGGAATGTGCTTTTCAAATAGAAACTGACCAATCTGGAGTCATCACCCTGCCCACCTCCTTTATGGGGCACTCACATTTGGGCCACTGTCACCTGCTCTAATCACCCCAGGGCCAGGGATAGGAACAAGACGGTCCTTACATCCCAGAGCCCAACTGAAATTATTCAACTCCCCAAACCTGGGGCACTGCCTGGCCTCTTCCTTCCTGCCTGCAGAAACCACTATCACAGGCTTTGCTCACAGCCCTCTCTCTCTGCCTCCCGACTGACCCCAGGCCTCACCATGTGACCCTCCCCTGGAAGCATGAGTAACAAACCGCCTTTCCACTGGCTGTGGTCTACTGATCTATCAGTCTTATTGTGCCTTGGTTTTCCTATTAATACATTTTAAGTCACATAATACCTGGCACTAAGCGCTCAATAAATATCAACTGAGTAAAGGTACTAAACAAAGTATCTTGAACATATCAAAGTTTCAGACGTGTAAGTAATTATCCACTTCTGCTTACCTCTCTACTGTCCTTTTCTTTATGGCACTGTGATTCAGGACATAGGCTCTGGAGCCACAGTGCCTTCCTAAACATGTGACCTTGGGCATGTTTCCACTGTCTCTGTATCTCGGTTTTCTTTGCCTATATATGTGAATAATAACCATACCTAGAGGGTTGTAGTGAGGAGCAAGCGAGTTCACATTTATAAAGCTCTTCCAGTGGTCCCTGATCTACACCTAAGAGCTAAGGACATCAGCATTATTGTTCCCACCAACTCTCCTGCTCCTCCTGCTAATTTCTCCTAGGGAAAGTCAGCTTCCACCCTTTGGGCTGGGCTGACCCAGGGCCTCTTGAGCCCTAGATGTTTCTGCGCAATCATTGTTGACTATCAGAGTAATGCAGAATGCAGAGTTAGTTTTTAAACTGATAAGATGAAAAAAACAGGATAGAAATGCAAAATTTTTTCCCAAAACAAACAAGAGGCCACAGCCATACCCCACAGCAGCTCCTGCAGATTGCCCAAGTCTCCGGGGATCTCTCCACCTCCTCCTCCTGCCTCTCACCTCTCCCTGGAATTGGGTGGGCTCCGCTGTGTCCCTGTGGGACACCTTGTCAATCCAAAGAGGATGTTTGGGTACAAATTCCACCATGCTGGGCCGAGAAGGGGGGCAATTTCTCTTTCCTGAGAAAACAACAGAGAAACTGGGGGAAGCACAAAGGAAAATGTGGAACAAAAATAAAACTCAAACCTAGACCTAACAGGGAAGGTTTTATACCAAGTGTTTTTTCTTTCTTGCGGATCATTCTCAGTGCTGAGAGCACCAGCTAGGCTTGGAATTAGGGGCTCTCTCTCGCTCTCTCTCTCTCTCTCCCTCTCCTAATTTGAATAAACAAATAGAAGAGAGCGGAGGAGCAGATGTTGCTGAAATCATTACCCTAAGCTACAGGAAGAGATAAAGTCACCTATACACAAAGGCACTTGCCCATCAGTCCTTGTGATCCAGGTAAAACCTTTTCTGGTGTCAGACTATGAGGTCCTTGGAAACAAAGACCAGGCCTCCCTTACTCATCTGTGAGTTCCTTGAGCCAAGTATCAGATCTGGTTCACAGCAGCTCCTCAATAAATGACAAGTGGACGGATAGATGGATAGGTAGGTGAATGGCTGGAGAGATGAATGGAGGGAGGGATGGATGGATGGATAATTTAGCACTCCAAATTATTTGGGACATAAAGGAGAAGTAGGTATAGATACTCATGTTCCATTTTGCATGATCAGCAGTTCCCTGAACAGTCTTTTTCTTTCAACCAAACTCGTGAGGACATTTTAAAGTAGGTAATGGTCCAAGTCCTCAAAGCACATGAATTTAAAAGAATTTTAATGACCCGGGCTGATGGAGCTGTTTCTTATTTTCCTTGTTGGCCAAGGCCAATAAAATCCTGGGTCCACTTTGGATTGACATCACGTCTAATGGTAACCAAAGGCAAGCCATTGGTAAACCAGCAGGAATGTTCCAGCTTTCCATTACATCCCGTTGACAGCCTCAAGCTTAAAACATTCATCAGTCTTTTCCCTTACGATGCCAACAGATCCAGGAACTTAAATCCAACTTTTATTCACCAGGTAAGAGTGAGATTCCAATATTCGGGTGATACAGGATCCATTCTCCCTTTCTTTCTTGAAAGGTGATGGGGGACCCCAGGGACATGACTGGAAAACTCCACGAATGTTCAGGTAAGGGAAGCAAGCCTTGCCTGTAATTGGCTTAAGACACTGTTCTTCAGAGCTTTGTTCTTTGCAACCCAACCTATTTCCTGATCCCTTGATATTCCCAGCAATGAGTGTGAAAAGTTACTGTGACAGAAAGAGAGTTCCAGCAAAGGCCTGGAAAACTAAGCAGGTAAACTGAGTGCCTAGAAGTTAATGGCCTGGTGGATCACACTGAAGCTAACACGGGAGGGGAAGGAGCTGAGGAAGAAGTATGCATTGAGAAGTATGGATGGATTGAAGGCTGAGTCAAGAACAAATCTCGAACTTCAGGTGCAGCAAGCTCACAATTCCAATCTCTCCCACCCGTCACAATTAACAACCCCAGACAGGATACAAAGAGCAATTACTCGAGGCCTCCAAAAAGTAAACAAGAGCAGGGGATTTGAGAGAGGATGTCAAAATTTGAAGGATAACCAAAACTGTGATGAGTTTATTTATTTTTTACTTTTCATCTCCTGGCCAAAGGAAAGGCCAAAGGCCTGGAGCTACACAGAGGTTGTAGAGAGAAGAAACTCCTTGCCTAACCCCACCCTTCCCATCCAGAGCCAGACAAGGCCTCCCTGTGAGCCAGAGGGTGTGGGAGTCCCCTTCTCCCCTTCTTCTGTCCTGTTCCCTCATTTCTCTTTTCTGTCCTTATCCCAAGATCAGCTTCAGTCACAAAGCGGTACAGCTCCTGCCTCTGCAGGACAGGTACTCAACCCACCCATCCCTCAAGTAAAACAACTGCCTCTCTGGACAGAGAAACCACAGAAAAGGGACACTGGTCACCAGAGTACAGTGGAAGCCCTGGTAAGGAAAGAGCTGAGGCAGGGATCCTCTGATTCTTACCCTGGTAAATCCAAGCTCACCCCTGAGTTGCACAGGAAGAGACCCAAATAGGCAGATAGCAGATGTTGTGAGGGCACAGCCCTGGCACTTCCAGGTGAGCCCCAGGGGAGCACATGCACACGGCGGTCACAATGGGGACTGTGGTCTTGGCGACCTGAGTTGACACCTGAACCACCATCCAAACAAGTGAGTGAGAAACTGCAGTCTGAATCTAACCACTTTCCCACCAAAATAGAAAGACCAGCATCAAACAGAGGACTTTTGAAAACGGACTCTATTCCTCAGGGTGGAGTTCCCTACTACCCACACCTACTCAACCTTTCAACATTTGACATTAGTGTGTTTGTTACAGTTAGTGAATCAAGGTGGACACATTATCATTAACTAAAGTTCATAATTTATTCCCATTTCCTTGGTTTGTAATTATGGATTTATGCATATGTTGGTTGTGACTTTCTCTTACTTTCTTGGGTCTTACGATCTTCAGTTTTGAGGCACACTCATTGGGTATTTGGTAGAATGTTTGTGGCACATCCCTCAGTCGAAATTTGATGTTTGTCTCATGATTAGACTTGGATTTTGCATTGCTTGTTTTTTACAGGGTTTTTGCTTTGTTTTGTTTTTGAGGCAGAAGTCATATAGCATACAGGAAGTCATTTTATAATCCAGTAGTATCATTTTAAACTCAGTAGGTATCATTTTCTAATTCGGTAGTATCGAGTACATTCACAGTGTGAGCCACTATCACCTCTGTTGAATCCCACAACGTTCTCATCACCATAAGAAAAGCCCTGTGTCCATTAGGAAGTCACCCGCCCCCAGCACCTGGGCACCATCAGTCCGCATTCCCTACATTTAGATTCACCCATTCTAGATATTTCATACAAATGGGTTGTGTAATGGTGCCTTTTAGGTCTGACTTCTTTTACTTAGCATGATTTTTTTTGCAATTTATCTATGTTATTTGCCATGTTTTAGTACTTCATTCCTCTTCACGGTTTTATTCTATTTAATGAGTATGCTATATTTTGTGTGTTCATTCATTTGTTGATGGGTATTTGGATTGTCTTCATGTTTTGGCTGTTGTAAATGTGCTGTTAATAATGTCCGTGTAAGTTTTTATTTGAATACCTCTTTTCCATACTCTTGGGTACATACTAGGAATAGAAGAGCTGAGTCATGTGGAATTCTATGTTTAACTTTTGGAGGAACTGCCAAACTGTTTTCTGAGTCTAGCTAATTTCACTCCACATTATGCCCTCATGGTCCAGTTCTTTATGTAGACTCGATATTAAGTTCTTAGCTGATAAGTGCTTTGCAAATATTTTCTTCCATTCTTTGGTTTGTCTTTTTACTCTCTTTTTTTCTGTCTGTTGGTTGGTTGGTTTGTTTTTTGAGACAGGGTCTCACTCTGTAGTTCAAGCTGGCCTTGAACTCACTATGTAGCCTAGGCTGGCCTCAAATTCGAAATGATCCTCCTGCCTCAGCATCTCGAGTACTGGGGTTACAGGCGTGCACCACCACACTGGGCTGTCTTTTCACTCTTGATAGTGTCCTTTGAAGCACAAACATTTTTAATTTGGATGGAATCTAATTTATCTTTTGGGGGTTTTTTGTTGTTGTTGTTGTTGTTACTTGTGTTTTTGATGTTGTATCTAAGAAACCATGACTTAATTCAGGTCATAAAGATGTAATCCCATGATTTGCCTAAAAAATTTAGCTCTTACATTCAGATGTTTGATCCACTTTGACTTAATTTTTTTTCCATATGGTGTGAGGTAGAAACCCAATCTTATTCTTTCACATGTATTCTTTCTGGTGGCTCCAGTATCATTTGTTGAGGAAATTTTGCCCCCATTGAATGGTCTTGGTGCCCTCCGCCAAGATCAGTTAACCACAGGCGGACTGGTTTAATACAGATAGGCTAAAAGTAAAAGAATGAAAACTGATATAATGTGTAAGTGCTAATCAAAAGAAAATGTAGTATCTATATTAGCATTAAACTATATTTCAGAATAAAGAATATATCACTTCTATACTATTTTTCCAGAAAACAAGATATTAATGTGCCAAGATATGATTCTCCCAAATTAATCAGTACATTAATTGCAATCCCAAACAAACTATCAGAAGAATTTTCTATAGGTATAAAAAGTCTGACTCAAATTATAGGGAATGTCATGATAACTAGACTAAGCCAAAACAATTTTTAAATGAAACAAAGTTGGAAGACTTCCTTGATCTGATTTTGATTACATGACTCTAGTGATCAATAGCATGGCACTGGGGAAAGTATAGACACACAGATTAGTGGATGGTACCAATACTCGCAAGGATGTGAAGTAACAGGAACGGTCATGTATTGCTGCTGGGAATAATGAATGATGTGGTCATTTTGGAAAATACTTTGGTCATTAAACATACTTTTTTTTTTGGTACCGGGGATCAAACTTGGGACCTCGCACTTGTGAGGCAGGCAGGGGGACCCACTGAACTAAATCCCTGGCTCATTAAACATACTTTTTACATGTACTGCCTGGCATTCTACTTCTCCTTGTTTACCCAAGAGAAACATCAACTTCTGCTCCCACTAACATCTTCACACAAATATTTATGGCAGCTTTATTCATAATTGCTCAAAACTGGAAACAACTCAAATTTCCTTCATTTAGTGAGTGGGATAAGCAAGTTGTGATGTCTTTTGTGTAACTTCTCAGTAATAAAAAGGGAATCAGCTAAATAAATAAATAAAAAGGGAATAATAATAAACACAATATCGGTGACTCTCAAATGCACTGTGCTGAGTGTCCAAAGCTGGAGTGTTACAGAGAATGGAATTCTGCATGATTCCATTCATATGAAATTCTAGAAAAGGTGAAACTTTGCAAGCGAGAGAGAACAGAGCAGCGATGTCAGAGGATGTGATGGAGGCTGGTAGGACTCCATGTAGACCAAGAAGGAAACTATTCTGAAGCGAAGGAAGTACTCTGCACCGTGATTATGACTATTATGGCTACATGACTATAAGCATTTGTCAAATTTTGCAGTGACTTTGCTGTATATAATTTTTAAAATAAATTTTTAAAAATCCTGAGAACTTGACTCTCCATAATTGCATCCTTTTCCCAAATGCTTTGTGTGTGTCCACCAGACCCTAAATTGACAGCTCCTTGTACATCAGATGCTTAGAAATCATAACACTGGCATAAGTGTCATTATGTTAACTGCAGAGCCCATGCAGGGAAAAGTCCCTGTAGCCCAATAACTAGTTAGACTATGTCACTGACTACTCCAGCAAACCAAATCACTCTTTCTTGATCGTGGTTTGGAAACATTCCAGTCTGGAGTGCCAGGAACATATGTGACCCAGTTAGGCCTCATCAGTAAATCCAGGACCTCCCCACCTGCTGCCTCTAGAAGGGCCAGGGAGAACAGGTGTCCTGGGAGTTGCCAAGAGGGGAAGGAGTGGCACTGATTCGGCAGCTGTCCCTAAAGGAAGTCATTTATCCCCAGTACCTCTAAAGGGCTTGGGGGAGCCAGTATGAGTAGATATAGCAACAAAACGTGTAGGGGAGAAACCAGAGGAAGAAAAAAAGTAAAGTATGTGTAACTCACAAGTCGTGTCTGAAAATTCAAGTAGGACTGTGTTCCTAATGTCATGCCTTGTTTTTTTAGCAGTACCCATAATATATCCCAATAAATGACTGGCTGCAAATGTTGGAAAGGAGAAACTGCCTTGCTGCACAGTGTAGAGACCTTGCTCTCCCTTATATTTCGCTGTGAGAGTTCCATAAACCAGTCTGCACGTTGTTTTTAATGTTCTCGAAATCTTCTCATGACTCCACTTTGGGTGTGGGACAGAGCAGACGTGCTGAATTGCAACTGCTTGGAAATGCAGTTCCTTCTTCCACTAATTACAGACACATTTACATGAAAAGTGGCTTTCACTGGCCACATGCCATCTGGAGGGGTCTACACCACTGGTTTCCATGGGGAATTTCTAACGCAAGAGCGTGAATGGGAAGAACTCTAGCTGCAGGTGTGAAGCTCCATGCGGGGTCACCACTGTCCCCAGGACTTGGCCAGGAGGGACACGGCGAGTGCTCAGGCTAGGACAATGCAGCCAGGGGAGGACAGCGTCGCTTTGGCATGGCGCTTCAGCTGGCGATGGTGACTGCCACTTAAACGTCATGTTTATAAAGACACATTAAGCAGGAATTCTTGCCTGTGTGTTTTCTTCTATCATTGTGAGATTTCCAAGAGCTTGTATTTGACAGAGAGAACTGAGATGAGCTGGTGCTGCCTTGCTTGTCAGACCACCAACCTCTGCCTCAGGTGCCTCCTGTCCTGCCTGGTGCAGCCATGCCGCGCAGGTACCCAGCTTCTCCCCGGAGGAAGCTACATTTGCTGTCCTCCCCCACCTCTTTGGTACCCGCTGGGTTCTTGTCTGCTGGAAACAGGCATTTCTAAGCCCTCACAAAGGCGCCTTCCACTGCTGAAATCTGACTCTCCCTGAAGACATTGATTTTTTGCCCCTCTTAGCAGTAACTCTTATTTATTTTTTAAAATGTGTGTGGTGTGTGTGTGTATGTGTGTGTGGTGGGGATTGAACCCAGAGCCTTCATATGAGCTACATCTGCAGCCTTTTTTAATATTTTGAGACAGGGTCTCACTACATTGCTGAGTTCCCCAGGCTGGGCTTGAATTTGCAATCCTCCTGCCTCGGCCTCCCGCAGTGCTGGGATTACAGGCTGCACTAGCATGCCTGGCTAGCAGTCATTTTTTTCCAGGTCTCTGTGCATCCTCAAGGGAGTCAGCACTCTCCCATTACTCCTGTGCAAACTGGAATTCTGCCTCTTTGAGGGTCCTGGCACCAGCTCTGCGGGGTCACCTGTAACTAAGCTCTCTGCACTTCCCTTTCCGGGGCCCCTCATCTTCCGTAGACTCCAGGATGGCTTTATCTGCCCCAAACCTGAGCTTCCTCCCAGCCTCTCCGGCCTGGGGCACAGGCCGGTCCTCCTTCCGGCCCAGGCCGAGTTCCACTCAGCTCAGTGAGTCCCCTCTCAAAGGAGCCCTGCCATTCCCTGCCCTCCCAGTCTCCTCCTCTCCCATTAAACAATGTCCACTGTTGGAAATTTTTAGAAGTTGTTCCCGTAGCCTCTCTCGATTGACCTTGAACATGCGAAGGGCATTCACAGAAGCTCCACCAGAATCACATTACCTCTGCCATTTGTATTATTTGAACTACACCTACATACTCTAAAAAACCCATTGGCAATGTTATAATTTTTATAATCGCAATAATCACATGTGTTTTTAAGAATATAGGAGAAGAATAATATAACAATTAACAATATAGGAGGAGAATATAGGAAGATAAAGACAATTTGGAATTTGCCCAAAATAAAACAGTTCTAATCATTGTGGGCTTCTCTTGAGAAACTATGAGAGGCTAAAAGATAATGGAACACAGCTTTAAAATGCTTAGAGGAAAAAAAACCCTTTCAACTCAAAATTCTTTTTTTTTTTTCCAGTACCAGGGATCGAACTAGGACCTTGCACTTTGCAGACAGATGCGACACCACTGAGCTATGACCCTGGCCCTTTTTTTTCAACCCAGAATTCTATATCTACTGAAAATATAGTCAGAATTAAAATGAAATAAAGATATTCTCAGTTACTAAAAACTAAAACAATTTGTCAACAGCTGACATCAACTAACAGAAATGCCAAGTGACATTCTATCAGCTAGAGGAAAACTTGAAATTTAAGAATCAAAGAAAAGCAACAAAATTGGTGTCAAAAAAAAGTTTCTGAGGAAGCAGTGGCTACAAATTTCCCACATTTGCAAAAGATATAAATTTACAGATTTAAGAGGCTTAGCAAAAAAAATCAGTATGAAGAAAACTATGCTCAGACCCATTTAATCAAATTGCTGAGAATTAAAGAAAATGTTGTGATAAAACAGTTTTGATGATCAAAAGAAAAATTAGACAGGCAGACAGACAGACCTCCTCATGCTCCTGTTCCTCTGAAGAACCCTAATACACTGCCCTACGATATTAATACACCTCACAACCCCTAAATTTTCACAATTTCATATAATATTGAAAATTAATGTTTTCAACATTAAGGAATTCATTTTAAGGAATGAATAGAAAAGAGAGAATATGACTAACATTCTAGATTATTCAATAATACCCAAATGAAAAGGAATCAAAAAGGGAAGTGGATGTATATTCAAATTTGTGGCTTATGTGAGGAATTGTGGTTATGAATAATATTTAATTCTTAACGTTGACAGAAGATTTAGGATAAAATATATTTCAATAATATCAGGGTAACCACTGTAATAGATGTAATATTATTAGATGTAGTATTTCACAGCCCTAGAGGAAGGAGGAAATTTTTTTAAAAAAGTAAATAAGGAAGGGGCAGAAAAGGTGGAAAAAAAAGGGAAGCAATAAGAAATCATAAAAAAATAGATCATAATAAATAGAAAACATAAAATGAAGGCAAGAGAAAGAGCGCATATATCATTAATCACAGTAAATAATAATGCACATGGATCAAATTCTTTCCCTTGTTGAGTCTCAGAGCAGTTAAAGTACTATTTTTAAGGAATGTACCTGAAACAAAACGGATAAAGAAAAAAACCAGAGAATGTATCAGGAACATACTAACAATAGCAGATAGTAAAAATACTGATTACACAAGTACATTTTAAGGTTAAAAACACTAAACTGAGAAAATCTGCTGATAAAAGATAGGGTTTCTAAGGAAACTGTAACAGTCATAAACATGTGCACCGAGCCACATTGCATGGACATACGGAAAGCAAAGAATAATGATAATCATAGTTAGAAGTTCCAGTTATTTTGACAAGATTACAATGAGCTTCAAACATGTCTATCAAAATTTAACAAACCCAATAAAGGAAAAGTAATATGATTAGAGCATTTGAATTACCCAATATGCTTTATTGAATAGACATAATATTTTGTGAAAGGCAGAGAATCTTTTTTAAATATTCATGAATGGAGGACTTGTAAAAATTATTCATATACTGTACACTAAAGAAAAATCTTAAAAATTCAAATAAATAGGTAGATAACAATTGAACTTACCACATTCCCTGACAACAAAATAAACACCGAAATATAGTCTTCCTAATCTAACCCAGAAATTTAAAAGCACTCGTTAATATTCTTAAGGATGAAATAGTCTTCACAATTAAAGATGAAATAATTATAATTATAGGCTAATTAACTAGAAAATAACATAAAAAAGAACTCAGATTCCATGGAATGTGGACAAAACTCTTATCAAGAAAAGAAACATGAAAACACAGTAAAAATATTTGACATGGCAGAGTGTTTTACTGTTTAAGAGATGGATTCTAGATCCAGATTACACAAGTTCAAATCCCAGCTTTGCTTACTTAATTTTTGTGTACTTGGAGTAATCTAAACTCTAGGTACACCGTTTCCTCAAATGTAAAATGGGAAGGATAATACATATCTCCTAAGGTGTGAGGAAATCCTTCCACTAGTGATTTGGGGAGGAGGGAGCATGTTGATAAAGGTAGATAGATTAGTACCTAGATGGTAGATAAAGGTAAATACATCATGATGATGATGCTGATACAGAAGATAGGTAGGTAGGTAGGTAGGTAGGTAGATAGATAGATAGATAGATAGATAGATAGATAGATAGATAGATGAAAGAGAGAAAGATAGAAGGCTAGGGGACTGATATTAGGAGGCTGATTCAGACATTTCCATAGCGTTAAGGGCTGGGTTGTGTCCCCTTGAAATTCACATGTTGAAGTCTTAACCCCGTCATATGACTGGATATGGACCCAGGGTTTTTAAAGAGGTGATTAAGGCAGCAAGAGGCCTTTGGGATGGGCCCTGATAGAATACATCCTTGTCCTTGTGAGCGAGACCAAGACACACGTTTCCTACAACCCGTTCCCAGAGAGCACCACCCTTTTCTGTGCTACTGAGATGGAACAGCAGACTTTAGACCCAACGATGCGGGGAACAACACTGCACTTTATGGTCAATTTAAGATCCTATTGACAGCAATTTTGTCTACATTAAATTGTATCCCTATGGGCTGCTTTAGAGCTTAATCTTTACCTAAGCTTTTCCAGCACAGGATAGCATGCTATCAAGTCTGATGCTAACAGAGAAATAAAGAAATAGACTGGTGAAAGCAGAAATAGATGTGTGTATGTCTCTGTGTGTGTGAAACATGTGGAATGAGAACTCCCAGACCAACAGTTCTACTCTCCTGCCTTGAAGATTCCTCCCCAGAGAAGTTTGCATCCATGAGCTAAAGAGATGCGAAACTCTTTAAACAAAGCTGCTACCAAGAGCTGAGCAGGAACAGAGTAGCTGCCTCCTGCCAATGCCAGCCTGTCCCAGAGTTCCTTGAATGGAGTCCATGGGGCTGGGTCCACCTCAATGCTCACTGGCTGGGACTCCACAGGCCTTTCAGTCCTGGTGGGAGGTAAACTGGTAGAGCAATGTTTCAGTAAGAATTAAATCTTAAAGAGAGTCTCTGAGGACACAGCTGGCCACCCGGGCGCTCGAGGGGTGGACAGGTCTCAAATCCTCTCTCCCTTAAACCCCGTGCCAGCCACTCCTCCAAATGAGATTCTTGTTCAGAATTTCCTGGATCTTCTCACCCTCCCCAGGTGCAGCCCAGCTGCTGAAGCAGCTTTGGAGGTGATTCTGGCTTCTTCGAAGGTTCAAGGCTCACATCTGACCATCGCCACCTGCTCTTACCTGGCCAGAGAGACAGAAGGAACAGCTTCTGGTGTTGTTGCTGTTGTTGCAGTACTGGGGATTGAGCCCAGTAGCGTTCACACTGAGTCACATCCCCAGCCCTTTTTATTTATTTATTTTATTTGGAGACAAGCCTTGCTAAATCTCTAAGGTGCAATTGCCCAAGATAGCCTCAAATTTACAATCCTCCTGCTTCAGCCTCCCAGAGTGCTGAAATTACAAGCGTGCATCACCGTGCCCAGCTAGCAACAGCTGATGCCAAAGGCCAGGTCTTCACTGCAACCCTGAATTGAGCACACATGTATCCTGGCCATGCTGGAGTGCATCTCCTTCACCTCATTTCTGCAGGTGCACTTAGACTTAGCCTCGGGCCGGAGCTCACCTGGCCTGATCACTTTCTTGCCACCATGAGGAAGCCACAGATAGGACAGAGCTGCAGTGGCCAGCTGCAGGGAGGGATCCACCTTGCATCTGGCCAGGTGATGCAGTTGGCCCCACCCGGGGCTGTAGGAAAATTAGCAAGCACAGGGACCCCACCTGCATCCCCATTACACTGATCAACACCCCCAGGTGTTAAGAACCCATCTTAAGTGCTCAGCAAGGCAGAAATCTGAAACTTCCTGGGCTTTCAGCAGATCATCCATGACCCAGCCAAGCCCATTTCCCAGCTCCACATCTTTGGGGGAACTCCACCCCCCTTTCGGCAGATAGTCTCTGTCTAACACTCAGAGCCCAGAGTGGAAGTGTATTTGCCAGTGAAAGTACCACTGAAGGTGTGGCCGCTGGATAGTGCTTGCTTCTCAGCTGCTGCCACTGCCCTCCCTCCACTGTGGCTGACTCACCCAGAGCACAGCTGCGCAAGGCGGGGGACCCCGGGTCGGCCTCAGTGTTCATGTGATTGCACACTGAGTGCACACCCACGGGCTAGGCTCAAGCCTGTTCTGACCACATGGTGACCCCATAGCAAGGCCAAGGTGACCCATGAAGGGCCTGGAGGGAGGACAAGGCAGAGAGCAGCTCAGGGAGCTGCAGAGCATGGAGCCAAGGTGACAGCCATCTGCCTGGGGTGGCCTGGGCTCTGCAAAGCCAAGGGCAACAGCTGTGGCCTCCAGGTGCCAGTGGGGAGGCAGTAAGGGAGAAGGTGACAGTCTGAGAGCAGTAATCCTCCCTCCCGAGATGGGCCACTCACTGTCCCCACCTTCCCACCTATTCCTGGGGATAAAGGATCCAGAAGTCTAAAGGGATGTTTTTGTCTAGAGAAAGTGGGAATTACCTGAAGAAACTGTTCAGATTTCAGATCAAAATGGGAAACACATTGGACATTAATGTTTTAATTATTCTAAATATAAAAACATATAGCATAACTTACAATGTTCCTTACTAACCAGTGGGGAAAGCTCAGAAGAATGATCAAATTAGATACAGATAAATGAAAGAATCCACATTTTTCTCCACACCTCTGAGCTGTAATGTTACTTAGAAGTCTAATGAGATCCCCAAACTATTTCTGGGAGGCTGGACTGGCACCAGGTGATGAGAACAAAATGTATATGGATTTGGCAGAGGAGGAGGCTTCTGGGTGGACATCCCAGCACAAAGGAGGTGAGCAGCCCAGGTGCCAGCACCCTTACCCTGCCCTCTCCCCTGTCCTCTCCCCTGCCCTGTTGAAATGAGAAGACACATAAACAAGCCTCAAAAGCAGACTTCCAGATCATTTACAGCAAGCCCAAAGGCAAATGCAATGGAACACACTGATACTCAACCACCTGGACTCCCTGAACTGGCAACAAAAGAGGATCTGGAAAAAATGAAATCAGAAATAATTACTCAGA
>NW_004624756.1:21451262-21533191 GCF_000247695.1 Heterocephalus glaber
TGCAGATGACATGATACTCTATATAGAAGACCCCAAGAACTCCACCAAAAGTCTTATAGACTTAATAACCAAATTCAGTAGAGTAGCTGGATACAAGGTCAACACACAAAAATCAATAGCTTTTTTGTACATGAACAACAGACTCATGGAGAGAGAAATAAGGCAAACAATTCCTTTCACAATAGCATCCAAACACCTGAAATACCTAGGAATCAACTTAACAAAAGAAATCAAAGACCTCTTATCTGAAAACTATAGCACTCTGAAAAGAGATTGAAGATAATATCAGAAAATGGAAAGACAACCCCTGATCCTGGGTAGGAAGGATCAACATAATGAAAATGGCCATACTTCCAAAACTGCTATATAAATTCAATGCAATCCCAATTGAAATCCCAGCGGCATACTTTATGGACCTTGAGAAAACTATCCAAAACTTCATTTGGAACAAGAGACCCAAAATAGCAAAAGCAATTCTAGGTAACAGAGACATGGCAGACGGTATTACAACCCCCAACTTGAAACTATACTACAAAGCTACTGTGATAAAAACAGCATGGTACTGGCAAAGAAGCAGACCCAAGGATCAGTGGAATAGATTAAAAGATGCAGAAACAACTCCAGACACACTCAGCCACCTCATCTTTCACAAAGGAGCCAAATACCCTCACTGGAGGAAAAGAAAGATAGCCTCTTTAATAAATGGTGTTGGAAAAATTGGGTGTCAACTTGCCAAAGATTAAAACTAGACCTATATCTCTCACCATGCAATAAACTAAAATCAAAATGGAACAAAGATCTAAATATTAAAACAGGAACACTGAACCGGCTGGAACAGAGGTTAGGTAGAACTCTTGAAGACATTGGTGTAAAAGATTTTATGAACAAATCCTCAGTTGCCTGCCTAGGATTCTGCCTCGCAAGCACGAGGACCCAAGTTTGATCCCCTGTACCAAACCCTCAGTTGCCTATGAAGTAGCACAAACAATCAACAAGGAGGATCTCTTCTTACTAAAAAGCTTCTGCACAGCAAGAGAAACCACCAACAGAATGAAGAGACAACCCACAATGTGGGAAAAAATTTTCACCTGCTGCTTCTCAGACAAAGGTCTCCTATCTAGAATCTATAAAGAATTTTTTAAAAATCATATCTCCCAAATTTAAAGACCCAGTCCAAAAATGGGCATCTGAAATGAACAGACATTTCTCAAAGAAGTAGAAATAGCAAATAAATACATGAAAAAAATGTTCAACATCACTGATCATTCGAGAGATGCAAATGAAAACAATGCTGAGATTCTACTTCACTCCAGAAAGAATGGCTGCTATCATGAAATCAACCAATAGCAAATGCTGGCGGGGCTGTGGGGAAAGAGGAACCCTGCTCCACTGCTGGTGGGAGTGTAGACTGGCGCAACCACTGTGGAAATCAGTATGGAGATAACTCAAAGAACTAGGACTGGAAGTCCCATTTGACCCCGCTATTCCACTGCTGGGGATCTTCCCCAAAGAATTAAAAAAATCATACCACAGTGATATATGTGCACCCATGTTCATAGCAGCACAGTTTGTAATAGCTAAAACTTGGAAACGGCCTAAATGCCCATCAACTGGAGACTGGATAAAGAAAATGTGTTTTTTTTTATAAAATGGAGTACTACTCAGCCATAAAAAATGAGAAATTAGAGACATTTATAGCTAAGTGGATGCACATTGAGGCAATACTCTTAAGTGAAATAAATAGGACACACATGAATAAATACCGAATAGTTTCTCTGGTGTGAGAAACTGAAAGTGTAAATAAAGACTAAATGTATAATAGGTAATGTGAAATAGGAAGAAAAGGGGCAAAGGGGAAGGAAATGGGAGGGCTAGGGGAAAGGATAGAAGGGAATGGGATTAATATGAGAAAATGGAAAAATAGGAACAAAATCTTTGTAAATAGGGAGGACTGGAGGGGTTGAAGGGAGGGCTGGGCAAGGGTGAAAAATAAGAACAAGAGAGATTATGTAAAGGTGCAAATTTCCAATGATGAATGTCATTATATTGTATACCTAAAATGTACCAATAAAATTTTTTTTAAAGTATATGGATTTAAGGGATCATTTCTCTTTTATTTTGTACATCTTATACCTTTTAAATGATTTTCAAATCAGGGGATGGAGAGACACAAAAAGAAATAGCTGGAAAATTGGGGAGGAGGCCGTATCTCTGTCATAAAATATCTTCATCTCATATTTCTTGGAGTCCCTTAGCTTTCCACCTTTGCATTCCTGTGTTAGTCATCTTTGCATTACTATAACAGAACACCCGAGATAGTCAGTTTATAGAGGGAGAAGGTCCATTTTGGTCCACAATTTCAGAAGTTCCAGCATGGCAGGACATACAAGCTTAAATATCACCTGATTTCTCTTATACGAGAAACTCAAAATATAAATGATTTAAAGAACAAGATAAAAGAAAGATGATGGGAAACAGGGAACTAGACTTTGAGGGGATCTGCAGATCGAAGGAGATGGGGGAAAGAGGAAGTACAAAGGATCAAGATGCAACATCTCCAGGTACCATACCCCATGATGAATGTATTCATTATCACAAACATATGCTAATAATTTTTACAAACACTCATTTCATTGGCAGAAAGCAAAAAAAGAGAGAAAGGGAGTAACTAGGGGCCCACTGTCCCCTTCAAGGATGCCCCAGTGATCTAACTTCCTTCCAGCAGATCCTACTGAGGGTCTCCACCAGCTGCCCGACACCCCCCCCCTGAGAAGCACACCTTTAACACACAGGCATTTGGGGGACACTCAGGATCCAAACTATAGCACTGCCCATTCATTAAGAGCCAAAATGCAGCTTTTAGTTTTCCTCTCAATCACTGCTCAGTTGGTCACCAGAAACCTTCATTTTCCTTTCTTTTCTTGATCTATCAACTGCTCTAAGGCTGGGCTCCTGATGACTACCAACAGCAAAGGGACAGCTGTGTCACTGTGCCTGTACTCTGCCCGAGGGTTTGCTCCTGGCATCACCCGCTCTTTTAAGGAGTCTTATTTCAACAGATGTTTGGCGTAAAGGGCAGCAATGAACGAGCAGACCATCCTAGCCTTCTGCCCGTCTCACCTGCCCCTTCCTCAGCAGGGCTCATTGTTGGATTTCACCTTCACAAGTCTTCATTTCAACTTAGACCCACACAGCGGCTCTGCTGGGCCTGGGAATTCCCAGGCTCGTGCGGGTGAAAGTGTGCTTGCTCACTAAGAATCCTGCTTTCCTGCAGGGGAAGTGAGGGAAGGGGGTCCACGAGAAGGAAATGGGAAAGAAGAGGAGGAAGCGTTCACGTGGGGTCTTCTTCACCCGAGGCGTTGGCAGGCAGGCGCCACCATACAGTTCATCTCAATTTTTCTACAGTGGATTTTATTTGTTTTATTTATTTAACAGCTTTACTGAAGTATCTCTCAATTAAATTTCTCACCCACAAAGTGCATTTTATGAGCCTCTTTTTTCAGTTAAAACCATGATGTTCAGAGAAGCTAAATAACTTCCCCACCTGTGCATATCTTTTAGACAGTGGAGCAGAGATTGATGCAGATCTGCTTGTCCCCAACTCCCAGGACCTCAGAGTCCACTGCGCAGTCACCCCAAAGAGGGAAGGAGGTGAGCACTGAGGGAACATGTGAATCGATACTGTGGGGTAAGCAAGGAAATGACAGCAGGGCGTAGGCGTGTTTTCCGCCCTCTGCTGATCTGAAACCTTATCAAACCACATGATAGGGTAGATCCCTCCCTTGCCCTATAGCATTTGTCCAAAGTTTGTTCACTTTACTTCCTGAAAATGTTGACTGGCAATAGCAAAGATCAAACACTGTTCCCTCCAGGCTGTGTGTGTGCACCAGAAATGTACATCTCCTGGCTGACTTTGCCCCTAGGCATCTAGGGACATCTAGTATGCCGTATTCAGCATTCCAGCTTGGGCTCTGTGTCTGCATGGGAGTGGTGTATGTCCCTGGTCCCCGTCTGTTAACATGGATCCCTAAAGCAGTCGTTGCACTTGGGAATCAGAAGTAGATCCAAGGCAAAAGCATCCATCCCTAACAGCTCAAGAGTCTGATGTTTCTTCGGATTACCCCAGAAGCAAATGCGCACGCAGAGAGCAGGAAAAAGGAGTGGAGGAAGCCACTCCCAGTAGCACAGTGACAGAGACAAGGTTGGTGCCGTCCACCCTCCTCACTGAGGAACTGAAACACATGCCTCACTGGGACTGTGCCTTCTGCTTCCATGTGGATGGGGCCACTGAGCAAGTGTGTGTCCCTGGACCTGGGGCTTGCGTTCCTACCCGTGCTAAATTCTTAGAGTTACTCCTGGGCCCAGGACCTTTAATACGCTCTGGAGCACAAGCCTGGAGACCATCCGGACTGTGAGATTTTTGACTCTTATTTCAAAACTCCATAGAGACCTTGGCCAAGAATCGCATCACCAGCCACACATAGCAGACATATGTGGGAGGACTCCACCCCAAATGCTTTGTTGCATTTTTGATTCACTTTCTTTAATCTATACTGATTTGTTGAGCTCTTATTTTAGGCCGGGATGCTCTTCTAGGTATCATTCTATGCATTCCTGTAGACCCCGTTCCAAAGACAAGAGTTACCCTTCGGAAAGTGAGATATAGAAAATGATGACACAACTTATTCCCTCTGAAAGGCTGGGCTTGTGCACCAACAACTATAACAAGGATGCTGTAAGAATGAGGAACATTTTCCCTGCTTTTGCCTTTGAAATGGAGCCTGAGGCGGCGTGAAGATGAAGGCTTGGGGTAAGAAAGAGATCTTCTAGGTCACACTTGATTGTCCAGTGTGTGCAGAATCAAGCTCACCTGCCACCACTGTGACCATGGGGAGAGCTAGTTTGTGGCCCCGGATCTCTCAAGTGCACTCAAGTGGAAATCTCTGCACAGACTGTCTTCTGAAACATCACTGCACAGTACGCATCACCCTCCCAGGCCAGCAGACCTCAGGAGCTCCATTTCTGCCAACAGGTTTTAAAATCTCACATTAAAATGTACTTAAGATAACCCATCAGCTCAAGACTGCAGTTTTATTCTAGAGCTGTTATCTGAGTAGAGACAAACCCCCCTCAGATAAGAGAGAACTAATAATCCAGCTGACTCTGTGGTCTCCTTCCTTACACCAATCCCTAAGTACTCTGCACCCACGAACTCAGCGAATACTGACACCACCTCCAAGCTAAGAATGCTATTCCCACATTAGAAAGGGGGAAACTGAGGCTAATGTCTGGGTCTAAAATGTTCCCAAACACTCAGGGTGTTTACAGGCTTGGTTCCTGGAGGTGATGCTATTGAGAGATGGTGGAACCTCTAAGAGTTGCAGCCTCGTGAGGGGTGTTTAGGGGTCATTGGGGCATGAACTTAAGGGATCTGTGGGATCTCCTCTTTCTCTGTTTTCTTCCTGGTGATGAAGACGACAGAAAGGCTTGCTGCACATTTCTGCTATGATGAGCCGCCTCACTACAGTCCCAGCAAGAATGAGGCCAACAGACCATGAACTGAAACCTCCAAAATCATGAGCCAAGACAAACCTTTTCTCCTTATAAGTTGATGGAACTCCAACTAACACATTGAAGCACAGGGAGGTTTATTAACTCAACTAAGTTCTGACAGCTAGCAGGTGGCAGAGCTCAATCAGGTTGCCAAGCACCAGAATTGATCGTTCGCAAAGAAAATAAAAGCAATTCATTCCCAGCTGTGGGTTCCTGATGAGATCCTCAGCTGTGCCTCAGTGCTCCAGTGAAGTTAGGTTAACTACAGAGGGAGGGAGGTACCTGTGGGAAGTTCAACCTGTCTTTCTGACCTCAGAGCTCAGACAGGGGCTACTGGTCCCCAAATTCACTTTTAAACCTGAGTGGGGCCAACATTCCCTTTGTACTACAACTTGGATCTCTGATTAATCGGCTGCAGTTCTTTGGTGTCAACGCTGCTGGAAACTGGCTTCCTCCCCCGCCCCGAGGAGCAGGACCTGCTTACTGACTACAGAGACTGCAGGGTCTGTGGGGTCTCTGGAGGGCTGAGCAGCTCCTGGGGACAATGCTGGTGGGTGCACATTTTGGAACATCCAATAACAACGCTAAGAAGAAAAATTGTTTAGAATCCTTCAATATCCACCTTGAGGGTTCTTCTTTATGCCTATTTTTCAACTGACTTTATCTGAGAAAAATGATGGTGAAGGTGGCAGCAAGACTCTCCCATGTCTGAAACCCTCTCCAAGCAGAGCCGGCCCATGCAGGTAAGGCAGGTCCAGCGTCTGACCTGCTTCACCCGGATCTGACACAGGCAGCCTCTCAGGGCTTTGAGGAATCATTAACAAAACTGGGGAATTGTGCTGTAATGTTTGATCCTTTACACTAAAAATGGCAGTTTGGCTTTTCTTCCAGGATTATAATAATCATAAAAGAAATTGTTCGAGCTGAGCTCTGCTTTCACAGCAGTGGAATCAAAGCTGACAGGGCCTCTTCTCTGCACTTCACGCACGTGCAGAATGAACATTGCCATCACCATTTCTGAGTGACTGCTAAGAGGCCATAATATGGTTAAAGATTAGTAAAGGGAGATGCTTCCTCCAGTTTTGGACAGAGGGATTGAATCATAGGGCTGCAATAAAAATCCCAGTGAGCTTTCTAAGGTCTGAACTTGAGAAGGAAGGGAGAGAGCACAGTATTCATTAACATCTCCAAAATCTAATCGCCAACATAAGTCTTCACTGCAAGGAGAAAGAGTCAGAGCTGAGCTATGAGGACCTAATTCTTTTTAAACAAAACAAAATGAAGACTATAAGTTTCAGCCAAATAAGTGTGGTGTCTGCAGGTGGAATGGGGCCCTGACATGACAGAGAACCACCAGCCCACAGTGTTTATGGAAGCAGGACAAACACAGTGCTGCTAGGTTTGTCTTCTGGGCCATCATCAAACTTCCCTCTCTCCGAATGGGTACAATAAATTGAATTAACTCTCAAAGGCTCTCAAGCCATGACTACTTGGGAGCAAGGATCATGTCCAAATTTTGCCATCTGACAGCAGGAATAGGTTGCCCATACCTCAGGTTCCTAACCTTCCTCAACCTCCACCCCTTGAGGACAGAGGACTAATTCTTCCAGATGCAGGAGTGTTACAGCAGGTGGCTCTCAGCTGAGCCCCTTCCCAGATGGACTTGACCTCTGCCAAAGACAGGCTGGTCTTTCACAGCCCTCCCTGGAGGACACAGACAGTGGCTGTCACAGAACAGCCCAGCGCCTTCCCTCCAAGAGTGACATCTGTGAGAGCCACGCCAGCGACATGGTGGTCCAGCTTCTGCCAGTGAGTCTCCCAATCCTTCTGTGTGGCAGATGTGGATCCCCAGAGCCACCCCCAATAAACCCCCTGCACACAGGTCTCCTTCTCAGAGTCTGGTCCTCAGGAGCCACAACATTCCCTCAAAGCACACTGAGATCGCCAAAGGAGTACAGAGGAGGACGCAAAGGGCTCCACGGACAGAACTGGGGGCACCCCAATATGTGCAGGCTCAGGAGGTTAGGAGAAAGCAACCAATGGACTGAGAAGGAGCGGGCAGAGGGGAAGGAGATGCAGAGGGGAGCATGGCATCTGGTGAGGCAGGCGAGGGTTTGGAGAAGAAAACGACTCACTGTGTAGATGCTGCTGGTTACTAAGACTGAGATGAAGATAACCATGACTCTGATCATCTGAAGGTCTTATTGACAGTGCTAATAATAATGATTGCCACTGGAATAGCATGGCATGGGCTTGAGTACCTATACTTGGCCCACACTGCAGGCCACCTTATAAGACCCATAGTGAATGGTTGCAACAGGTATTTTTTTCCCATTAATCTATTTACAAGGATCGTGTATTAGCCAAGGTTCTCTAGAGAAACAGAACCAAGAGGAGTTTGATAGATGATAGATAGATAGACAGATATTTAACTAGATAGATATTTAGATAGATAGATGATATTTACATAGATAGACACAGTTAGATAAATAGAGGATATTTAGTGGACAGATAAATGATATTTAGATTGTGCTCACTTCAGCAGCACATATACTAGATAGATAGATAGATAGGTGATATTTAGATAAATAGATGATATTTAGAAAGATAGATAAATATTATAAATAGGGTCATGATAAGAGATTAAGTCCTATAACAATGAAGGCTGAGAAGTCCCAAGATCTCCAAGGGTGATTAGTAACCTGGAGACCCAGGAGAAATAATGTTAGAAGTTCCAGTCTAAAGATCAGTGGGATTGAGACCCAAGAAAAATCCACATTTCGATTCACACAGGCAGCAGGAAAATGCTGATGCCTCGGTTCAGCACAGGAAGGAAGAGACCTTGCATTCACAGGGCCCCAACCTTTGTGTTCTATTCAGGCATTTAACAGGTGAGGTCCACCACCCTGGGGAAGGCAACCTGCTTTTCTCCATCTACAAATTCAGTTGCTCATCTTATCCAGAAACATCTACACACACACATGCCCAGAATAGTTTTCTAAATGTCTGGGCCCCTATGGTCCAGTCAAGTTAACACATGAAATCAACCATCACGCACAGTAACGCTGAGGGTGAGAAACACAACATAGATTGGCCAACGTTGCAGGCCACCTTATAAGAGCCAGAGCTGAGAACCAAACCCAGCAGATTTAAAACCACTGCCCCTCATCACACTGTGGGTAGCAGAGCAGGATCTCTGGAGACAGTTTTCTAGGGCTCAACATCCTAAGTCTATACCAGCTCAAGTGTGGCTCTTCCTGAGACTAGGCTGGGAGGGGTCATCACGGTCACGGGCCCATACTCGGGGAAAGGCAGACTGTGTCCCAGGTTAGCCTGTTGCCTTTCCAAAGAGCTTTCTGGGGACAAACACACACGTGTATGAGGTGGAAATCAGAGTGGCACCCAGTCCCACGGTGTGACAGACACAATGCCCATGATGTTACCACAGTGGCTAAATCTTGTTCCCCAAAATTCACGTTGAAACCCTAACCCCCAATAGCTCAGGATGTGACTGTGTTTGAAGATGGGGTCTTTAACAATGTAATGAAGGCAAAGTGAGGTGATAAATGTGAGTTCTAGTCCTCTTTGACAAGTGTCCTTGTAAGAGGAAGCGATCAGGACACAGATACACACAGAGGGAAGACCATATGTGGACACGGGAAGATGGCTACGTGGAGGCAAGAAGAGCGGCTTCCAGAGAAACCAGCCCAGCCCACTGCTTTCATCTCAGACTCTGACCGCCAGAGCTATGAGAAAATAAATCCCTACACCGTAAGCCACCTGGTCTATGGGATTTGTTCTGGAGGCCCTAGCCGACTAACATACATTTTGCTACCATGGAGTAGGATGCCACTGGCACAAATACCTAAAAGTGTGGGGGCAGCTTTGGAACTGGGAAATGGGGAGAAGCCTGAAGGGTTCTAAGATGCATGTCTAAAAAGCCAACATAGATTGCCTCCAAGAAACTGTTGGCAGAAATGTAAATTTTAAAGGTAACTAATCTCATTATCTTAGAGAAGATAAATGTTGTCATGAACAGAAATATGAATGGAAACGTTTTTCTGGTGTGGTCTTGCTGTGGTTTGGATCTGAAATGTCCCCCAGTAGTTCATATGCTGTAGGCTCAGTCCGCAAGGCAGCAGTGATCAGAGGAGGGGCCTTTCGAAGGTGACCGGGTCATGAGGGCACTGACTTCATCACTGGTTCAACTCATTGGTGAGTTCATAATAATAGGCCACTCACTGGGAGGTGGCGGTAGCATGAGAGGCAGGGTCTGCTTGGAGGAAGTCGTCCCGAGAGGACACTCTGGAGGGCTGCATGTGGCTTCTGGTCCTTTCTTCTCCATCTGCTTCCTGGCTGTTGTGAGGTGAGCAGCTTTGCTCTACCTCTTGCTCCTCAGCTTGATCTTGTCAGAACAAACCAGCTAAGTGACCACTGACTGCAGCCTCTGAAATCGTGAGCCAGAATACAGCTTTCTTCCTTTGATTTTCTCAGCTACTTTGTCACAGCAACAGAGATCTAGCTGGCATAGGTCTCACTGGAAAGTGAAGAACACATTGCTGGAAACTGGAGTAAAGGTGACCCTTACAAAGAAGCTGAGGACTTGGCCAAACTGTGTCCCACTGCTTTGTGGAAGGCAGGACTTCAAAGTGATGAACTCAGATCTTTCAGCAGAGGGCATTTCTAAACCAAGTGTTGAAGGTCTGTCCTGATTCTCGTTGTCTGAGCCACTCTATTTCTGGTGTTTGGTAGGGCAGCCCTAGCAAACAGGTATGGTAGGAAAGTGCCTGGCTGGCTGTAGAGGCACCATTGGTCCTCTGTCAGAGACAACAAGAATCCTGCAGACAGGGAGGAAGGGCAGAGGGAAGTCAGACCCCAGCCATGCCTGGGCTTGCTCTGCCTGGTCACCGAGACCCTCAATGGACAGGTCCCATACAGCAAAACCTAGTGGGCTCCTGGGGCTGGGATGCTCCTCCAGAACCAGACCTCTGAGCAGAAGAACTCAGTGGAGAAAGGGGGCCAGATGAGGCCACTTAGCATTTCCTTAAAGAGCAAGCAGTTCCTCCCAAAGAGGCAATGTGCAAAGAAGCCATGTTGCAGAAAGACCAACACCACATGACCTCACTCATGAGGAGAATCTGAACAAATGAGAGCAGAGTGGAAGAGGGATTTCCAGAGAGATATTGGTCAAAGGGTACAAAGGTTCAGTGAGGTAAGAGGAATGAATTCAAAAGATTTACTCTGCAGCTGATCTATAGTTGTTAACAGTCTACTGTATAGGCGAAAACTTCCAAGAGATTTTAAGTATTTCCATCACAAAAAAATGTGAGATAGTACATATGTTAATGAACTTCCCTTTGCTATTGCACAATGATTGCATAAATTAAAACATCATGTTGTACACACCACAGATATTCACAATTTGTATTTGTCAATTAAATAAAATAGCAGGAGCTCTGTTCCCAGCTGGTAGGCAGCAACCTTCAGGGACAGCAGCGTGGCCAGAAGTGCAATTCAAGAGCACGGAAGGAGTTCTGTGCACACAGGGTACATCCACCAGCCTTCCCTGGAGTTGGGTACAGTGGGGCCCAGTGCCCCAGGACCTGAGATTCATACAACTTACTAGAATTGCAAAGTAGGTGAGGCAGGGTACCAGGCACAACGCAGCCATTGAGGCCAGGGGCTGAGTTGAAGGCTAGCCCCTCCCCCACATTACCTGCAATCTCCCCCGCCGATCAACAGCTTGATTTATTTTGGGAAAGAGCCAGAGCCTAACTCCAGGGTTGAAGCTCTCACCTTGCAGCTCTGGGCCTCGGAGCCCTTTTGGAGATGTGGGACACGTCAGGTGGGAGCTGCTGAGATCCTCTAAGATCCTGAAGGCTTGGTGGCTCTTTCAGAGATACACTGGTCACATCCATCGCAACCTGGTAATTGGTTAAGTGAATCTAAATCTCCATTAGGAAACTTAAGAAAACAGAAATTATCCCAAACGAGTAGGAATCATCTCCACAGAAGGAAAGGAAGTCTCTGAGGGGAAGACTTGGTCAGGCAGCCCACCTCTCCGCAGGAACCACACATCCCCCTTCCTCGGGGGTCCCCTCCCCCCCGAGAGCTGGCTCTTTGCCTGTGTTCCTGCACCTCCTCCTGAGCTCGGACAGAAGAAATAAAAGTAGAAAGGAGATAAGGACATCCTAACTAAAAATTACACTTTTGGCAAGGATGCTACTTCCAGGACCCAGTCCAAGTCACCCAAGGCGATCCATGTCACCATTCCCTCGGTGACATTTAGGCTCCTTCCTCCCGGACCCATCACACCCCAAATCCCCAGGAATACTGAAATACCTTTTCCCAGGGCTCCCACCTCAAGAGAAGCATAGATGACCCCGGTTCCTGGAGATAAGCACCCTCTCTCTTGTAGGCCTGCACCCTATTTCTTCCTGTCCTCTTGAATTACTGCCTAATCAAACCCTGATGCTTCCTGCAAATTCTTTTTCCACAAGGGGAGTCAGGGAGCCTGCAGACTGACTCTGTGGAGAGGGCAGGTGTGGGTTCCTTATCTCTGCTGCTTCAGAAACCCCAGACCCTGTCCCGGGACACTCCGAGGGGCTGCCCGGCTCAGCCGGAAGTTGGGCTTCATTCACCTCTCAGGGTCACCACCTTCCTCACCCGGATTCCCTGCGGTCATCTGGCCCTAGATCCAAGCGTAACTTCCGGCCACAGCCGGCTCCTCACCCGTTCCTCTCTGAGAAATGGGCTGGCCGTCGATCTCGGCTTGCCGGCTCGTCCGTCCGTCCGTCCGTCCGTCCGTCCGAGTCCTCTCCTGATGCGCACGCCCGTTGCCAGCCTCGCTCCGGCCCCCAGCCTCTCACCCAGACTAGCGACTTCCCCAGTCCCCCGCACCTCCAATCCGGTCTCCGCAGCACAAGCAGACCCGTGTTCATTTCACAGAGCCAACTAGTTCTGCTTAGAAGGCGCTTTGATTCTCTATTTAATTATTTGCCTATTTCCTGTTGACCAACTCTGGTCTTTTTCTTTCTCGATCTTTTAACCGAGACCTAAAAACAAAAATGATACGGATTTATGGGATATCATGTGATGTTCCAATACACGCACACATTGTATAACACAGGTTAGCCATGTCTTCTCCCTGGAACACTGGTCATTTCTTTAGGGTGAAAACACCCAGCTCCCTCTCATTTATTGAAATGTGTGGTACACAGCCGTCATCTGTAGTCACTCTACCATGTAGTGGCACACAAACCTTCTTACTCCTGGTTTTTACTCTAACTGTAACTGAGGACTTGTTGGTCAACCTCCTCTTATTTTGTTTGGGTATCTTTTTCCCATCGAGTATCAAATAACCAAAATAGCAAAGGTACTAGGAATGCAATAACAGCAACTTAGGAGGTGAGGAAGCACGTATGTCCCCACAGCAAGCTGCAGGGGTCCTTCTGGTCACACAGGATAGATAGTAACAGGTGGAGGCTGGGCCACACCACACCTGTGCCCAGTACCTTACCTTTGAAGTGCCTAGGAGTGTCACACATACCCCTATGACACGGAAGGGAAACTGAGGCACAGGTAATCAAGTTGCACAAGGCTAGGGACCCCATTGGGTTCTAACCTACCTCTTGGCCATCAGTCAGACACAAAAATGGGTCATTATCTCAGGCAAGGTGTTAGCAAAGAGATACTCCATGAAATCTCTCTGGTGTTCATAAGAGACAAGTCAGATGGGGGAAGATACTTGCCAAGCATATATCTGAGAAGGGATTAGCAACCAAAGGGCAGAAAGCATCACTGCAGATTGATATGAAAGAACTCGGTAGAAAAATCCCCAGGAGAGGAAAGATGAATGGCCAGGTGGGCATGGAGAGCCACTCTACTCCCTAGAGGTCAGGAAATCACAGAAAGCCAAGAGACCGGGGTGCTCTCTCTTCCTGGGTGTCTGCATTTAGTAGGGCTGCTGAAGATCCAAAGGCCTTGGTGGTCCCACGGAAAGGCACCCAGATGGTGAGAGTTCCTGCCTTGTGTCTAGTTGGTAGAGAAGGCACTGTGAGCAGAATCCTTTGCTTCTCAAATCTCATCAGAGGAGAGGTGCTACTTTCTTTTATTGTTCAGGAGGCCGAGGCTGTACGATGGCTGGACTCAGCCAGCCGGAGCCTGGAGGCAGTGTCCTGAGGCCACCACTGCAGCGGGTTCTAACCAAGCCCCAGCCTCAGGCTGGGCAGCTCCCTCTGATGCCTCCTCCCTGTCTCTTTTACCCCATCTTCCAGGCACAGACATATGCGTAAGCGTGATGCTTTACACTTCTAACCTTTACCTTCTACTTCCTACCCTGCCAGGAATGCCCACTTCCTCCTCATCCCCCTGGAAAACGCTTACCCTTTAAGACCCTTTATGCTTCGTTCTTTTCCTGACTCACCCAGTAGTGCAGCTCCTCTGTGCTCCTCTCGCACGTGAAACACAACCCCCTCTCTTCCAGCGCTTATCCTTGCACTGTGCTGTTCCTGCCCCCCAGGGGTGAGCTCCCAGGTCGGGCTGTCTCTTCACCTTCGGAGCAGGACAGCGCCCAGCCTTTGCGGGGTGAGTGAAGGAAGAACAGTGTAGGTGAGAATGGATCCTGCAGGTTGTCTGCGTGGTTTTGAAAGGCCCAGATCGGCTGCAAGGTGGTGGTGTTGGGGAAGAAGGCTGCAGATCGCAGGGTTGGGTCTGTGATGTCCAGGTTTTCATCAGAAGCCATTTATTCCCACCTCGGAGGTCACATGGATGGCTGGACTCAGATTTTTCAGGAAGAAAGAGAAAAGCACACCGGTGTTTTCAGCATGAGCCTTACATTTCCGCTTCCGGGTGATCTCCTGGGAAGTGTTAAAGCCAAAGTGCTGACATTCTCAGCACAGCCTGCAGGTTCCTGCAAAGCCCTGGCTGGATCCTGGCCCATGATGATCACGTCGCTGAGGGTCCCTGGTCGCAGACCTGGGCGACAGGCAGGAGCAGCCACTGGGGGACGTGGTCTGTCCGCCAGTCCCCTTGCTCCTCTCTCCACTTGGTGACAAGGCAGCCAACTGCTGGTGCAGGTAGTGGACGAAGGGCAGAGGGTCCTGCTCGTAATGAGAGGCACCTGCCCAGCTGCCACTAACCCACGGGGCCTAGAGGTCATCGTGGCCCCCATCAAAGGGGGTTGTTCCATGCAGAGCTTCCTCCCAGGGGCCATCACCCTGCAGAGCTGCTCCTGCAAGCCCAGCTTTGCTCAGCGGGCCGTGGGAGGTGCACGAGGGGTCTACGTCCTTAGGGAACTGGGAACCAACAACTAAGGGAACCCAGTGGGCACCTGAGATTCACAGTCTCAGGGGAGGCAACCCATGTGACCTTCAGGGAAGGGGCCTCATCAGAGAGCAAGTGGCCCAGGGCATCTGAAAACGAGTGGACTTTTAGAAGCAGATGATGGGGAAAGTCCCGGGTCCACACTGCTGTGTGTCATTAGTTCCTGTGCTGTTCTCTACACAATGCGAGGGGGCTCCACTCACTCAGACTGCATCAGGGTTGTACCCGGCACAGCCTGGGAACGATGGCTGGCTCTGGCCTCTGTGCATCCAGCTTTATGGAGACAGATGGTCTGCAGGACGAACTCTGTGGTGATGGGGATACGGAGGGCAGCAGTGTTTGGAACCAAGTGACACTGGCAGAGGTGGTGGGCCAGCATAAACAAGCAAAGGCCTCCTGTGACAGGCAGCCCAGCTGAAGCTCGCTTCCCAGGGCCCATGGTATGGACAGTGGGATGGGGAGTTGGTCTCCGGCTCAGAGCCCTGGACTTGAAGGATCCTCGTGTGTTTTTCCAGCACACGTCACGGCTCCCGCCTTCCCTGGCCTCAGCTGCGTGACTGCAGCTCAGGAGGACATGGCCACCTCTTGCCTTTGGCCCCAGTGAGGTCACACCAGGCCGGACGTGGGTACGGGTGGTCCTGTTCAGTTGCACGGTTCTGGGCACCTTCTGCATGCATCTTGTTTACCTGCATGTGATGCCCCTGGCTCCCTGTGCTGGTTTCCCTGCCCTCCACCCATCCTTTCAGGGACCAGTTCCAAAGCCACTCAGGCCCTACCTTGGAGGGAGCCCAGACCAAGAACATTACCCTGCTGAAGAGCAGGGCCTCCGAGCGGGGGGATGGCCCAAGTGCTGACCACGCTGCAGACGAGGCCTTCTGCATCGAGCACTGTTATGGCTGTGTCTTGTTGTTCCCCCAAAGCCTCATGCAGTTGTAGGTTGGGCTTTTTCTGGAATAGATTCCTGGGTGCGATGCTAGGCTCAAGGGCACTAGGATGGAGGGAGGGAGTGAGTCCTGCCCGCCCTAAGTGATCTGCATAAGATAAAGGGGGCAGCAAGATGCTGTTGAGGGTCCCTCTCCTTCCTTTGTTGCTTCTACTGTCTTCCACCACCATGAACTGTTGCCCCTCTGCCACTCTGCCTTGAAGCTAGCCGATTACAAGCTGAAACCTCTACTAACTGTGAGCCACATAAACCTTTCTCCCTTTAACTTTGTGTGTCAGGTATTTTGTCTCAGCAAGGAAAGAAAAATAACTAAGACAACCAGCTCCTAGCTTCCTTGCCAGCTGCCCCCCCCCCTCCAGCCACACATTCCAGCTGTAATAATCCCCCAGCTTCTGTAGGGAGATTAAGCCCAGAGCCCTAAGGATACCAAACTCTGAGAATGCTTAAGTCCCTGTATAAAATGCTATAGTATTTGCACAGAACTTACACGCATCTTCTTAAATACTTTAAATCGTTCATCTCTAGAGTCCTTCTAATCCCTCTCCTTGTACTGAACCCGTGATAGGAGACGATACAGTACCTGCATAAAGGGATGAAGGAGGTGAAGGATGTAAACATGTAAGCATTGTGATGTCACATTAGGCTGCTGCATAAGGCTTAGTTAACACAACCGGTTACCCCTTGATAGCTGATCTATAACCAAGATGATTGTTCACTTTCCGTTTCCACTACTGGAACAAAATAGCTGACACTCACAACTTAAAGGAGGTGAAGTTTATTTTGGCTCACAGTTTCAGCCCATACCTGACTGGCTCCAAGACCAAAACAGGATGGCAAAGGAACATGGCAGGGAAGAAGTACTCGACCCAAGGCATCCAGAAAGCAGAGAGAGACAGGAGGAGCCAGGGATAAGAATGGACAAGATCACTTTTACAGGTGATTCCCCATTGATCCCCTCCAACCAGTTCTCACCTCCTAACAGCTCAGTGAGCTTTGATTTCATCAGTGAAGGCATCTGTTGATGAGTATAGCACCACCATGATCCAATCACCCTTCAAACACATGAGGCTTTGAGGGACATTTTTTATATAAACCGTAACAACTGCTAAGTGACTGACAGGTGAGTAGTGTGTACGATGTGGCCTCACTGGACAAAGGGATCATTAACCCCCCAGGCAGGCTGGACCAGGATGGCATAAGATTTCTTGATGCTCAGAATAGTACACAATTTAAAACTTATTTATGAATTGCTTGTTTCTAGAATTTTTTATTTAAAGTTTTAGGACCAAGCTTGACTGCAGGCAACTAAAACATCAGAAAGTGAAATCTCAGAAAAGGGAGGTGGGAGGAATTGCTGTAGTTTCAAATGAAGTTACAACTTTGATCACCTATATTTGACTTGGAAGATAGCTTCCGTCAGGGACTGCTGTGGTTGGTGCAGTGACAGCAGCAGCTCAGGCCTAAGTCACTGTTGGAAAAGAGTCATCCTGGAACCCATTGGACTATGATGTAACCACAGGATAAACTGTTGTTACGTTCAGCCTTACAATAGCAGCCATTGTCCATTTGTTTAATTTCCCAGGTTAAAATAATCTCCCTTTGGAATTGCCTTTGAAATATATTTGGAATATGTTCAGTGCTATCAAGCCATTATCCTTTGAATATGAATGAATTGATCCACGCTGGTTAAACAAATATGTATATTAAGCACCTAGTGTGTTCAAAATACAGCAACAGGAGCTGGGAACAGTACCAAGCCGAGCCTGCTCTTCTGACCTCACGATTTAGCATGCACAGTGGAACTTCTGCATCCCTCAATGCCTCCAGTGACAAGGGGAAGGTATGACCTAGGAAGAGGACATGAGTGTTAAGTCAAAGCTATTTCCTTGGAAACTATATATTCCATAGCAACTGCCATCCTGGCCACCAATCACATGTCCAGTCCGCAGCCACCCAAGCAATGCTGAGTCGTCCATTCTCAGCCTGACAAGTCCTGCTCCTGACTTGGAGCTGTGACGTGCCTTCCCAAAAGCCCATGTGGTCTGCAGTAGAAGATGCCAGGCTCAGGACTCTCGGTATCCCAAGGTGATGCCTGCCCAGGCTAAGTTGTTGGTTTGTTCAGCTGTCCATGACTCTTGGAAAGCAATGAGCCACTTTTGTGTCTCTGTTTTGCCCAGACAGACTCAAAGGGGAGCCAGAACACCATTCTACTGCATCATCTCGTTGTGCAAGGATAGTGTAGGCATAGCTGGCAGAGAGCTGGGCTCAGAACTTTGCTGGCAACGAATACGTCACGGTGAGCATTGATGGTGGCAGGACTCCCACTGCACTGACCTAACTGGATTTTTAAAATTTTCCCCCGAAAAGGCACATTTGGTAGGATGAGAGGACAAAGCTAATGGATAAATGGGGGATATGAAGACTGCCCCTTTGGGATAAATACAACAGTTCACCTAAATGGAACAACTTGGGGTAAAGGTTGAGACCCTAGCTGGTCTCAGATCCCGTGCCAGACACTGCTCAGGGAGTCACCAACGAGCCCCAGCCACTACATTCACTGGCTGAGCTCTAGTGTACTTGCCTGGCTCAGTCAAGTCCAAGGCAAGGCATAGTCTGATCTATACTCTTACTTTATATTCTATATTTCAACCCTGGCCACCATTCACAAAGTTCATAAACCTACCCTCTCCTTTGAGGTAGGCTGAGATTTCCCAGGTTCCATTTCATCGGCCATGTACCACATAAGGGCAATTTGGCCAACAATGGACAACCTACATGATGGTGGTCCCATAAGATTACAATGGACCTAAAAATTTCCCATTGCCTAGCGACACTGTAGCCCTTGTGATGTCACAGTGCAGTGCATTGTTCACGTGTTTGCGGTGACGCTGGTGTAAACAGACCTACCGCACTACCAGTCGTATAAAAATATAGCACACAACTATGTAGAGACACAGTGCTACATAATAATTGAATCCATCAGCTTTCCATTGATGGAACAAAATACCTGACATACACAACTTAAAGTAAGAGAGGTTTATTTTGGCTCATGGTTTCAGAGGTTTCAGTCCAAGGTTGCCCAGCTTTAAGGAAGAAAGAAATACCCTGGTGCAAGGGTGTGGGATTAAGCTGCTCATGTAATGGGGGCCCAGAAGCAGGGTACAGCTGATGATCCCTAAATAGAGACAGGGCTGGGGACAAGATATACCCTTCAAAGCCCACCCCAGTGAGCTACTCCCTCCAACCCCTCATATTACATTCGCCTGTAACTCAGCATGGATCAGTCCAAGATGAGGCCAGTGCTCCATGATCAGTCACCTTGAGCTCATGAGCCTTTTTTTTTTTTTTCGGTACTGGGGATCGAACTCAGGTCCTTGCGCTTGTGAGGCAGGCGGCGGAACCGCTGAGCTAAATCCCTGGGACTTGGAGTAGAACGTGTACCATCACCCGCCATAGCCAGACTCAGGCTAAGTGGGATCCCACTGACTATCCTGGGTCTCAACCTTAAAACGAACAGATTGTGAGCAACTCCTCAGCCTCCAAGATTGCATGAGCCAGTGCCTCGTAATGAGTCTCTCCGCAGATCTGTGTGTATCCTACTAGCTCTGCCTCCCTAGAGAATCAGAGTACGCTACCTCTTGGCAAAAAAGTCACCCCCAGTGGTCCTTTCCTCCTTCCTTTCTATGACAGCGATGATGGAATTAAAAGTCTGAGTAACAACATATTCATTTATCCATCTGTCCAGGTGACATTCATTGTCTATTACATTCAAAATAAATTTCATGTATACTCACTATTTTTAGTAGTGAACTTCTGAGTTAAGATTTACAGAATTTTTAAACCAATTTTCAATAAAAATAAGGAAAAAACCTATTTAAACAGGCAAGAAAAAAACGGAAGAAAAAACTCCCAACTGTAATCAGGGAAGAAAGAATACAACGTCCACAAAAAGACCATTTCAAGCCAGAATCTAAGAAATAAAAATGCTGGGATTCTGGAATGAGGCACACCTGGGTCTTTAGCCAACCCCTGGGGTCCCCAGCAGCCACACCGATGGGTATAAGAGGAGCCTGCTGTCCTCCTCTTCTGACCCAAGGGGCGGTGACAGGAAAATGATGAGGCAGGAGGGTGCATGGAGAGAGGTCCCCAGGGCTGACAGGGCCTAAGGGGAGCCATCGCATGCATCCCCCTGAGGTAGGGCGTCCCCTTCAGCTAGGACAAGGGGGTCCTGGTAGTGGATATCTAATAAAAGCGGCTTTTGTGAAAGGGAGTCCAGAAGGCCCGGCCAATACACCAGGTCACATGGGCTAAATCCCTTCCTCTGTCTGTGCAGTTGGGAAACAGGCTTACGGAGGAAGACAACGTGGTGTCAGCAGAGGAAGGGGGTGACATGCTCCCCTCCGGTTGAGCGAGAGCAAGCAGAATGTCTGGAGAGAGCTCCTCAAGCAGGCGTGAGATGAAAAGAAGAGCTGAGCAGCTGTGCAAAACACAGCACAAAGAAAGGCAAGAAGAGGAGGGAGGAAGGCAGAGATTCCCCAGAGACCAGAGAAGCAGGCGATGTATAATGAATCTATTGACATGCGCAACACGTGTAGTGCACCCGTAAGAATTACGATAGTCCAACAGGCTGAGTAGTGCAAACCTGAACAATGCGAACATTATTTTTTTTTCATAAGACTGACTAAACACAGTACCACAAACTGGGTGGCTTTGAACAACTGGAATTATCTCCTTTGTGGTTCTGGAGGCAGGAAGACTGAGATCAAGGAGCTGACAGGGCTGGGTCCCCCTGAAGACTGGAAGGAGAGCTCTACTCTGCCTCCCAGACCGTGGCAGCTGCCGGCCATGCTTAGCTCTCCTTGGCTTGTAGGTGCTGCACTTCGACCTCTGCTTCTGTCTTCTTGTGATTTTCTTTCCTCTCAGTGTCTGCGTCCAAATCTCCTGCTTTTTATGAGAACAACAGTCACTAGTTTAGGGTCCATCCTTTCAGAACTTGATTACTTCTGCAAAGATGCTTTTTCCAAATAAGGTCACATTCACAGGCATCCAGAGATCGGAACTTGAACATGACTTTTCAGGGGACTCAGTTCAACCCACAATAAGGACTTACAAGAATTGGAGAGGAAGAGAAAGAGAGATGGAGACAGTATAAGAATGCCAGTACCCTGGTCTTACTTTGGAAGGAGACAGGTGAAACTCTGAAATTGAGAATATAGCAGATGTGTATTTGTGTTCATACATGTATAAAAATTCCAATCTGTTAATGTTGGCTGTAATCTCTTTTCTTATCCTCAACAAATAATTTCCTTTGTGGCAAAGAAATATTTCTTTAATGTTTCACAGCTTCAATTTATTTTTGCTCTTTCATAAAACAGACAAAATTGAAATGTAAGGATTTTTATTTTTACCAACTACTCACAAGCTTGTTCAACTAAGCAGTTGTAATACAGATTTCCTCCTGACAACCATCAAAGTCATCGGAAAGTTGAAGGAGAGGAAAATATATATATATGTATATAATGCCTCAGAGCTGGTCATATTGGAAGCTCCAGCAGCTGGCAGCAGGCCCGGTGTGGAGTTGCTGCTTCCTAAATGTTCGCTAAATTGGATTATTGGGCTGCTAAGTGTGCAGCCTGTACCAGAGAATGGAGACTAAGAACAGTACAGAGACGGCCATGCCTGTGGCCCAGGACCCTGCACCTGGTGCTCAGTATTCACGGACTGCATTTTCGCTTCTCTTTCACACCCACCATCTTACTCTGGAAGGTTAATTCCAGACGAAGCCAAGCGGGAGAGGGCAGAGTCGTCCTCAGATGAGCTGACCCTGCACCGAAGAGCAATGTGAATCCTTTCCTTCTGCCTGGAAGGTGTTTAGTGCTTCCCCTGCAAAGTCTCATTCTTGGTGGCAATAAAGGAATTTCACCCTTGCACAAGGGGACCCGCTAGTGAGCAGCCATGGATGTTACCTGTCGCTCCCTGGGCTCAGCCCCTTCCCTGCAGGGGTCGTTGTGGTGGCTGATGAACACGGGCCTGCTCAGAAATAAGCAAATACCGCTGCTGAGAGCCCACAGGGACGCCCACAGCCCACCATCACTTGACTCCTCCCTGGCCTCCCTGGCCCTCCCGTGCCGGCTGACCTCCGGCCTATTTGGAAGGGAGCAGCAGTGACTCAGGCTTTGTTAAAGAAAGAACAGCATACGGCCGTCAGAGCCAAAAGCCTCTCGCCTCTGTCCCTGAATCCATCTGGTGTGTGTGCCTCTCCCTGGTCCAGTCCTCCCTGCAGCCCCGTGCAATCAATATTCCTCTCAGTCTTGGATTCGGCCCGCCAGCCGTGTTTACCACCCTCTGCCGACTCATCCGTGGGAGCCCATCTTGGCCCAGAAAGAGGACCCAGTGGGCTCTAGCTCCAGCTCAGTCCGTTTCCACTGCTGCTTCTCCAAATGCCACTTGGGTCCCCCTGGGCCCTGTCACACTGGGAGTCCCGGAGAGGGACTTGGGGGCCTGCAGGCCCCTGAGCAAAGGGACACAGGGTGGCATGGTCCCTTGCATCAAGAAGAAATCACTAAAAAGCCAGCTCTAGAGCCAATAAGAGCACCAAAATAGCCGCCACCCAGAACTGATTACTTAATTCTGCAACCTGACTAAAGAATGGGGGATTAGAAAAAGTACGCCTTTAGATTCTTTCCTGTGTGACAAGGGACCGCACTGTTCCCGGGGACCCCTGTGGCAGAGGCGGGGTGCCCCAGCTGGGAGGTGGCAGCACTCCAGGAGGTGAGGCCAATGGGATGTGTCCCTGAAGTGTGACCCAGGCTCCCCCACTTGCTCCTGCCTTCACCTCCCAGCCGTGAGCTAGGCCGATTTGCTCCCTGGCAGTCCCACCGCCATGTGCTGCCTCAACAAAGGCTCAAAGGAACGGAGCTAACTGATCCTGAATTGAAATCTCCAAACCTGAGAACCACAATAAGCCTCTCGTCCTTCTAAGCGGATTATCTCAGCGCTGTCTTTATTACAGCAGCAGAAAGTTGGCCAACACACCGGGTCGCAGAGATCTGTGCCTTCAACTTCCTCTCTCCAAGGAGGAGGCAGATGGATGCTGGAGGTGGGCTTTGGCCCCACTGGAGTCGGCTGGGCGGGCTGGGATCCAGGGCTCCCCTCAGGGGTTACAGTGCCACCTGTTGGTGTGCAGCCGTCCGAACGTCCAGTGTTACATTGGCACCCGGGAGCTTGTTCAAAACTGAGAGCCTTTTCCATGCAGCAGGGAGGGAGGATGGCACCACAGCCAGGCTCTCTGGGGAAGGGCAGAGGAGGCACAGGATAAACCGGGGCCGTTTCCCCGCTGGACAGTTCCCTGGGACAGCAGGGGTGAGGCTGTCCTAGTGCCTCTCCGTTACAGCTCAGTGGCAGAGGACACAGAAAAAGGGCCTCACCTGGGGACATTTCCTAGGGCCACAGAAGCAAGGTGAGACGCTCTGGTTCGCATTTCTGGAAGTCTCTGTGGAATGGCAGCACCTGCTGAGCGCCTGCTACTCTGTTGCCCAGGGCAGCAATGAAAGATGGGGTGGGGGTGGCAGAGTGGAGGGAGATGATGAGCAGCGGGCGGGAGGATGGGCTCGGGTGAGGTGGGGGTCTTTTCTGGCCAGGTCTGCGGTGTGCTGTGAAGCTGTAGCAATGACCAGCTTAATCAGCACCAAGTTAGGGCTTCCAGACAATGCTGCCCCCCAAACTGGGGAGAAAGCAAGGTCCATTTGGGCCCCCCAAGCAAACTGCTACAGCAGGAAGGAGAGCCCCAGGGCTCGCTAAGGGAGAAAGTGGACGGGCTGTTTTCATGAGACCTTAGGCCGAAAGTAAAAATTAGAGATGAAAAAGAAGAGATGTCCCAGGTACCTACTTTAAGACTGAAATCACAAGGCTGTGCCTGTCAGAGCTGAGAGGCCCCAAGCCACCAACTGCCCGATCCTGCATGGCCAGAAGGAATCCCTGTCCTGCCAGGCCCCTGGCAGCTCCAAGGGAGAGAGTGCTTCTCCACCGTCAGCCCTTCCGTTTGGGACCTGTGACTGTCTGAACACCCTCCTAGCCATCACCCCAGTCATTTCCGAGGATCCTCAGAAGAGGGTCACTGACTATTACAGCGGTGCAGCACCTCTGTGTGCGTGCACAGTGCCTGTGTGTGCGCGTGAGTGGAGGAGAGCCGAACTCACACATTAGGTGCCTGGTGTGGTTACCGACGATCAGCGAGCATCGAGCCAATCAATCATTCATCAAGTTATAGAGCATCGATGACAAATTCTCAGCCTGTTTTCGTAAGTCTAATTGAGTTTATAAATCCTGAATCACACCAGGGAAACAAACTTAGCTGATTTCCAGTGCTAACGCCAGAAATCTTAAAGTAGAAGCCAGCCTTTCCCCAGGACTTATGCCCTCTCCGCAGAATGACACTTTTTCCCGCCCCTAGGCCAGAACCTATGTCAGCAACGCCTGGCTCTCTTGCCTCCCTGGCGTGACAGACACCTGCTCCCCTTCGCAATCACATGTTCCTCCCCCTGCTCCAGGCTCCCCTGGCCCAAAGAGGTGTCCCGACTCCCCCTGGCCTGGCCCTTGGGACGCCGTGGCTGGAGTCTCCAGGACAGACATCCCCAGCTCCCGGCGCCGTGGGGTGGTCCCGCTTCCCACACATCCTGTCCCGCTCTGTGCACTGGAGCTGGGTCCTGGGACCCTTGGCCATGCTCCTCGCATGGCTGCACCCAGCCTCACCCATCGGCCCCTGCTCCTCCCAGGCCCCCAGCCAGCTGGCTCTTCTGGTCCCACAGTGGGCCCCCTGCCCTGGCCACCAGCAGGCTGCCTTTGGATCCGAACCCTCTGTCTGTCATGCACCGACCGCCACCCTGGGACCCTTCCTCCCTCCTCCTCCTCATCCTGGGAGCTGCAGCTTCCTTGGGGGGCTCCTACGAGACCCCTCCCTGGCAGAAGCCCCAGCCCCTCCTCGCTTGGTTCATAGTATGGCACAATTATAATTACATATATTAATATCATAATAAACAAATGTGCTCTGCTAATATATGCTAACTTAGTACATAAACTTTGATAAGCTTTAGTATGTATTAATAAGAAAGAAATTATTTGACAGTATATGAATACATCTCCTATGTGTCATAATATTATAATTACATATAATACATTGATGTTACACGTATGTAATATATCATAACACGGCACTGTTGTTCACTGCTAAATAATAATATATAACATCTAAAGTAGTATCTAGTTGTGTGTGTGCATGTGTGTATGCACTGATTCACAGTATGTTCCTTTTCTAGGCCAGCTACTCTTCTGCGCACTTAGTATGACTGCCATTCAAAGTCTCCTCTCATTGTCCTCCAGACACCTCACACGCTCTGTTAATTTTCAGAAGAGCTCCAGGATGTGAGCGCTTTTATCACCCCAACCCGGGCTATGACACCAGCGCCCTTCCTTGGAGCTCCAGTTAAAGCCACCTCCCCACCCTACTGCTCAGCTGGATCCCACCCTTCTCAGCACTTTCTTTGTCTTTAATACTGAGCAGGTCTGGAGTCTGCCTTCTCTCCTATTTGTTAGGTCACAATTCCTAAGCCCTGTCCCATGAGAAGCTTGTCAAAAGCCGGAGCGGGCTCTGCTCCTTTCATTCACGGCCCCAGAGTTGGTCAGAGCTGGTCAAATCCGATTAACCACGTCTCCCGCTAGCAAGCTCTATCTAGTCTTGGGAACTGGTGTCTACACAGATGGGTGATTCATAAATTTGGTAATTGCTCTCTGCTGCAGAATTAGCTCAGACACATCCTCCGTATATTTGTTAGATCCATTAGCTGGGTGTCATTTATCCTGTTAACCTGCTCATGATGGACAAATCGCAGACTTTTAAAAGACAGGCCTGACAGGTGGGGAGTGTGCAAGTGGCCAGCTTCTGAATTGAAGGCCCCTAACCCCTCGGACTCACAGGGGAAAGATGGCTCATGGCCTGGAACAGCTGCCCAGCTGCGACCTGTCAAGTGCCAGCCGTGGATTCTCCTCTGTTCCACCTCCCGGCCTCAAGCCACCAGGAGAGAAGGACTGGGAATGTCCTGCCCCTGTAGCACCTCCCCAAAGGACATCTCAGCACCACATGGAGCCCCTTAAAGTTTCTAGTCGCCCTGCAGAGGCCGCAGCTACAAACCTACTATTTCTTGCTAGGAAGCAGGTGTAACCTCAAGAAGGCTGCCGTCACTATGAACCGACTTCTACTCACTATTTAGAGCAAGAGCTGAGAGCCACCTCCAGCTCTGCTCCTTTACTTCTACAGCCAAGGCACAGACTCAATGCCACTGTCTCAAGCAGTTCTTCACAGGCCCCTGATTTATAGATGTTGACCAGAAAAAGAGAGCCCACAGGTAAGTGGATGTGCATTCCTTAGAAGGCATTGTCACTGACCTATTAGTGGGAAAGGTTCCCTCTCACAAGTGAATTCCAAAGATTCTTTCCAACCATGTCAGATAGTCTCTCCCAAGCCAAGTTCTGGGAGATTAATGTCATTTCTCTCTTCCTGGTTACAGCTCTAGGGCTGAATTAGAGGTCATCTTGGGTCAGGCCCCTCAGAAACAGGCCAGGGTTTGTGAGCAAATGATACAAGCAGGCAGTCTGCTGGAGGAAGTGGTTCAGGGGTGGGGACAGCCCTGCTGGAAAGGGAAGCTCCCAAGCTAAGGTGCAAAGGGAAACTTCAGCTGCATCCTGCTGAGGAATCCAGAATCAAAATTGCACTTCCTTAGAGTGTGTCCTGTGTCGCAGTAAAGGACCCAACCCACACTTTCAGACTCCTTCACCAGTTAGTCACTGCTCAGAGCCACAGCAAAGGGAATGGACTCCCAAACACTTGAGGAATTCTGAAGCAAAAGCAGATTGGCTCTTGCCACCTAAGAGCCATTGAGGCCTAAGTTCTGGCCATCAGAAGCAAAGCGCAATGATGCCAGGGCCTGGGTACTGTCTTAGTGTGTTTTCTGTTGCTATAACAAGATAGCTGAGGCTATGTGATCTATAAAGAAAAGAAGTTCATGGTAAGGGCCATGTGGTGCTTCAACTCATGGTGGAGAAACAGAAAAGTCAGTGAGTACCAACAAGAGGGCCATGTGTGTGCCCAAGAGGGAAGAGAGGTGCCTGGCTCTGCAACAACCTGAGTTCAAGGTAACTAATCCAGCCTCTCAAGAAAGACGTTAATCCACTCATGTGGTGGTGCCCCAAGACCCAATCAGCCCTCAAAGACCCCACCACCTCTGGGACTATTGCACCTGGATTCAAATTTCAATGCGAGTTTTGGCAGAGACAAATCTGATTCAAACCTTGGCAGGCACACAGCTCAAGAAGAAGGAGCCATGCACAGGGCCCCGCTGGAGCACCAGGAGCAAGGCTAAAGTGTGCTGACTTGGGGCAGTTGCTGCCCAGCTGGGCCACTTCTTAATCTGGCTCAGCCAAGAATGGAAGATTAATAAACTAATAGAATCCTGGCATCATTAGCTAACAGGGCAAGCCTCTATCCTCTCTCTCTCTCCATCTTTCCATCTCTCTCTTTGTCTCTGTCTGTCTCTCTGTCTGCCTCACACACATCACAGAGTAACACAGAACACAACAGAAGAGTGGTCAGGAAATGTGGGGCCCCATTCATCAACACCTGGAGTCTGCTATCTCAGGCAGGAGGCCCTTCCTCTCCTCCCCGTCGGGTCCTGGATCATCCTGCAGCATTGCTGTCTTTGTACCGCACCTTCCAGCCCCCCACACACTGGTTCTGTGTTTATTTGAATACCAGCGTCTGTTTCCTTTTGTCAGAGAGCCCATGTCTTCCTCCTCACATGCACAGTGCATGAGTGTACCCTTCCCCCAGGCTCCTGGGTTTCCCACTACCCAAGAGACCAGCTCCCCCGGGCATCAGTCCACAACAATCTGTTCGGAGGAGTGCTTCTTGGGATTTGATTGTGGCTGGAAGCCTGACATCGTGCTGGAGGCCACTTCCCCACCCACCCTCAAGGTGCACTTGAGCACTGTGCATGGTGGGGACTGCCACTTGCCAGGGAGAGCTAGGTCACTTTCTACATGCATCAAATGAAAATAGTCAAAGTTCCTCCATACAAGGTGGTTCTGAGTGAATAACAGCACCTGCTGGTTTGCTCTGAGCAGCCATCCAGGGTGGGGTTGGGGGTGGCAGCTGCAGCTATTGCTATTATGGTGAGGATGGACCCAAAGAAGAGCTTTAGGGAGATCCCCTCTGGACTTCGAAATCAAGACCAAATATCATCCTCAGTCATTGACCCTAGGAAAACCCAAGGCCCAGGAGCAAGCTCTGCTCCATCAGTGTGTGTGTGTGTGTGTGTGTGTGTGTGTGTGTGTGTGTATACGCATGCACGCATGCCTGTGTGTCTTAACCAAAGTGGTGAAGAATAACTATTGGGAGTGAAAATAAGATTAACTGATAGGGATTAGTGGATAGTTTTCCTCCTGAGTTCCTGAATAATTTGTTAAAAGACAGAATCAAGAATAATTGGCTCAAAGCAAGAAGTTCATTCCTGTTAACATTCTCTTCTCCTTATCTACTTATGCAAACAAATTTAACCTCTTTACTTTTGAATAATTTTAAATTCATGAATGTTGCAAGAATATTACCAAGAATTTCTATATATTCTTCAACTATATTATCAATTAGTAACATTTTACTGCATTTGCTTTATATATATTATGCTTTTCCAGAACAATTTGAAAGTTAATAGAAGGCACCATGCCCCCTCACTCCTAAATATTTTGGTAGGAATTTTTTAAGAGCAAAGATATTCTCTTATGTAACCTCAGTACAATGGTCAAATGCAGGCAATTTGATAGTGATACAATGGTGTGATTTAATCTACAGTGCTTATTCAATTTTTTATCAATTGCTCATTAACGCCCTCTGCGAATATTTTTACCCTCTTCCAGGATCCAAACAGCACCACACAGTACATGTGGGTGTTGTGTTCTCTTCATGTCTCTCAATCTACAATAGGCCCTCAATTTTCCATTGTCCTTAAAGATACGGATGGTTTTTCAAGAGTTCCTTTTTTGAAAATGTCCCCCGAATTGATTTTTATAACCTCCTCCAGTGATTGGACTTCAGCTTCCCCTTCCTGGTGGGAATCCTTGAGTGATGCTGTCCTTGTCAATGTGTCCCATCAGGAGGTGCCCAGAGCCACTTAGCCTCCCGTACTTCCAAGGATATTTTTTTTCTGTTGCAAGGTGAGGTGTGCTAAGTGTATCTGCAAATCATTGTTTTAGAGAAGAATTTAATCATATTCTAAATGAATTCAAGCCCCAGGAGCCAAGGAGCAGAGCCCCGCCCAGTGCTGAGGAGGTGAGCCTCAAGGGCACCAGCACCACACATCCCCCACCCCCACCCATGGAAATGAGAAGACACGTAAACAAGCCTCAAAATCAGACTTCCAGATCATCTAAAGCAACCCCAAAGGGAAACAAGATGGAACAATCTGATCCTCAACCACCTGGACTCCCTGAACTGGCAACAAAAGAGGATCTGGAAAAAATGAAATCAGAAATAATTTCTCACACAACAGCAGAGATTGTGCCCATAGTGCAAGACATGATTAATAAATCTACAGAGGACACAGATAAAAAAATAGAGGAGCTGAGGAACAGGATGGAATCCCAACATAGGAAACAAATGGAATCCATAAAACAGATGCAAACAGATTTCCAGATTAAAAACTCCACTGAAAGCTTACACAGCAGAATGAACCAATGTGAGGACAGAATTTCACATATAGAAGATAAGATTGCAATTAGTGACAAGGAAAAGAAAAATTGCTTCAGAATTGTAGGGGACCACGAGAAATCAATCCAGCAGCTGCTAGACAATGCAAAGAAGAATAACATAAGACTGATTGGAGTCAATGGAGAAACAGGAGAGAGTGCAGACAACATAAAAAAACTGTTCACAGAAGTGATGGCAGAAAACTTCCCAAGCAGGGGGAAAGAACTTGACATACAGATAAGTGAGGCATATAGGACTCCAACTAGCTGTGATCAAAAAAAATCTACACATAGGCGTGTGATAGTTAAGATTCCAGAAACCCAATAGAAGAACAAAGTCCTACAAGTAGTTAGAAAAAAGAAACAAATCACATACAAAGGAAAGTCTATCAGAATCACAGCAGACCTCAACGCAAACCCTCAAGGCAAGAAGATCTTGGAGTGATGTATTTCAAGCCCTAAAGGAAAACAGCCTCCAACCCAGATTGATATACCCTGCAAAACTATCTTTCAAAATTGATGCAGAAATAAGATACTTTCATGACAAAGAGCACCTTAGAAACTTCATGAATACCAAACCAGCACTCCAAAAAACTTTAGACAATATCCTAGAAAAAGACAACAGGATCACAACCCCAGGAAGCCCAGCAGAATAAATCCATTGGGCATGATAAGAAATGAATTTATAAATTTGTACAGTCTTCCAATATTTCCTAACAAGTTTTCTAACTTCCAAAGTAGACAAGCAGATGTATTGACAATAAACAAACAATCATAGACTGAGAAAATTCTAAAATAAAAGAAAAATGAATACAATTGGTCTGCCCAGTTGTTAAAATGCATCATAAAGCCCTAGCGATTATCACAGAGTGGCACATGAATAGATAGTCTGATGAAACAGAACCAAAAGTCCAGAAATGTATCCAAATGTACATGTGGGTATCAATATATGATAAACATTAATCATCAGTAAAGACAAACTTGTAATAACACTGGGACAAGGAGATGGCGATTATGGGAAAAAAAGTAAAGTTTTTGGAACCGTACTTCACATTCTGCATCAAGATACACACTAATAGATTAAAGTTTTAAATGCAAAAAAAGTGAAATGATACAAGCACTATCAGAAAGCCTGGATCCAATCTCTTTGCCCTGGCAGAGCTCGGACCCTCTCTCCCTCTTTCACACCCCAAAGGCACCCTACATGGTGCCACAAGAGCCATTGTCACAGACATGGGAGAAAATGAGGACAATGAAGTCAGGCATTTATTTCCAGGTAGTCCTCCTGCAGGTGATGGTTTCTGCCAATAGCCTGGGTGCTGATCTCTCACCAGCCTGGTTTACACAGCTGTCTCCTTCAGCCTGCCGTAGCTGTTGCCACCCTACCTCTTGAACCTCAGAGTAATGATGCCTCGGTTGCTGCTAGGTCCTGATTCTTGTATAGCCCTAAAACTTGCCCACACCTTGTAAAAGCCTTTGTAGAGTTTGTCTAATGAGTTCCTTGTACTTAAACCCCTCTTGAATTATCCTAAGTTGAGTGCACCATTTGATTTCCACTGGGACTCTGGTTGACAGAGTAACCTTGGAGTAGAATGGCGTATCAAGCTATGTCTCAAGGTCTAAAAGCCAAAAATAAAATAGTTTTTAAAAGTCTCGCTAGGAAACAAATCAAAGCACAACACGAAGAAAAAAGACAGAAGCAGGGGGAAGTATTTGTAGCTCATGAAAGTGCTTTTCTCCGAAGTATATGAAGAGCTCCAAGAGATGAAAAATAGACCACAAAATCAATAGAAAAATGGACAAAAGGTCATGTACAGTTGAGAGAATAAGAAACATAAATGGTCCAAAATACTTGCAAGCATTCATAATCAAAGACATAAAAAATTTAAACTATGCTAGAATACAATTTTCCCTTGAGCGGATTGGTAAAATTCCAAAAGTTTGACAAAATGCTCTGTTGGCTAGGTGCCAGGCAAGCAGCACTGTCGTTCTTTCTCAGTGGGACTGCAAAATGGTAACAGCCCCTACCAAGGGCAATAGTTATTACCATTTCAGATATATTCCCTTTGACCCAACAACCCCACTCCTGGGATTATATCTGACAATTATCAGCTGACACATGACAAGATTATATAGCACAGCATTGTGATACTGAAAACTTGGAAATCACCCAAGGACACATATCTAAGGAACTGGCTAACTATATGATTCCACACAGGGTGGAATGTCCAGGAAATGTAGAAAAGAATAAGGAAGCTCTCTGTGAACTAAAATCAAAAATATCTCCTGGGCATACCACTAAGTAAAAACATAAAAATTCCAAGTATGAAATGATATGGTCTGCCAGCTTGGGGCTGAGAAAGGAGGAAGCATGAATATATGTTTATATTTGCTTGTGTTTGCATAACGACATGCTGAAGGCATGCAAAAGAAAGTAGTAACAGTACCTAGTTGATGTGGAAATAGCATAAAGGTGTGGAGGAATAACAGTAGGATTTTTCAGTGTGTACCTTCTATGGGATCAATTTTTTAACAATATAAGAATAAAGATTAAAGGTTGATCATCCCTAACCTGAAATTTTGAAATCCCAAACATTCCAAAACACAAAATATTTTGAACACTGACATGACACTACAGTGGAAAATTCCATACCTGACCTCATGCAACAGGTCACAGTCAAAATGGAGATAAAATAAAAATATTGTATAAAATTACCTATGTGCATAAGGTTTATATGAAATGTAAATGAATTTTCTGTTTTGGTTGGGTCCCACCCCCAAGATATCTCATATGTATGTGCAAATTTGCCAAATAAAAGAAAGGAGGTGGGGAAGAAGAGAACAAAGGAGACAGGGAGGGGGAGAGAGAAAGGAAGGAGCAGGAGGAGCGAAAGAAAGAGAAGGGAAGGGAAGGAAGGGGTAAGAAAAGAAGGGAGAAGGAAAAAAAGAAGAAGAGAAAGAATAAAGAAGGGAGAGAAAGGAAGGAAAGGAAGGGAGAGGAAGGAAGGAAGGAAGGAAGGAAGGAAGGAAGGAAGCAGGGAGGGAGGGAGGGAAGGAGGAAAAAGTAACCCAAAATCTAAAAACTTCTGGTTCCAAGTCCTTCAGATAATAGATATTCAACATATACCTATTCCAAAGACAAAGAAGATAAAAGAGGGGAAAGGAGAAGAGAGAAAAGACAAGGATGCAAAAGGCGAAAAGGATGACCAGAAAGAAGATGAAGAAGTCATCCACGTTGCTGGTGTTGGAGAATTGTGAACTATTTACTTTCATTATGACTCCGGTTACCACAGTCACTGCTGGGAGTCCAGACCAAAGAATGTGAGCTTCGCAGTGAAACGGTCTTAATTTGAATCTCAGGATGCCTACTCTCTTGCTGGGCCAGTGACTTAGGGTGTGTAATCAGTAGGATGTGTAGTCAGTAAGTAATCACTTCTCGGTGTTGATGTGAAGATGGAATTAGGTATCGTGTGCCCTTAGAAAGTACTGGCTCGTAGGAAATAGGAGCTATCATCATTATTTTATAGCTTTTAGGCAGATATGGTGAAAGGTAAGAATTTAATTACCCATGTATAAATCCTTTGGACTAAAAATTCTCCCTGGGAAATGAAATTAGTCTTTGAAATAAATACTGAAGCTTCTATTTTGAGATGCATTGCTGAGGGCCTTCCCCCCTGCTGTGGTTCTGTCATTTAACCAAGTACCATTAAGGGTGCACTGCGTCAAGGCATGGACTCTATTCTCAGCAAATGTGATGGTGGGTCTTCCTCTCTTCCCATTTTCCTCCTTTCTGTCCTGTTTTTCATTTTCTACTCTCCCTCCTCTTCTCCTTTCTCGTTTCTTCTTCTACTGTGGCCTCACTTTCCCTTAGCCTCTGCAGTCACGAATGACCCGACTTAAAAGCAGAAGCGCCCTCCTCCGGGGACCACGAGCCCAGGGTGTCACACTGCAGGTGAGCAGTCCCGGCCCCGAGGGGAGTGGCGTTCACCCAAGGCCACACCCTGGGGGCAGCAGAGAGGGCCGAGGCAGCTCCCTTCACAGTCCCCTTCTGTCCGTCTTTGGAGGTCACCTTGTGCCTGTATTTCCCAAACTCTGGATTGAAAAGAGATCATTTCTCTGTTTAGAAAAACAGGAATCATTTTTTTTCACTTGAGAGTTTGAGATCAAGCACATCATGCTTTTGTAGCTTCAGTGGTACAAGTGGTTGTCAGAGCATGGAAATGCAGCATGTGGTCAGGGATGTCCTGTGAGACCACTGTGGGTGTGGGTGGGGGTTACTGGCATCTCCTAGGGTCACCTTGCTTCACGACTTGGTAAACAAAGCATTCTTCAAGCTCCAATCCTGGCTACTGCACCTGGAACCCTCAGGCTGGAAGCTGTAGAAAAGAGCCACATGTGAGAGGAGACAGAAAGGAAGAACAATACTAGCAACCATCCTTTAGACATTGGCTCCCTGTCACACATCCAGCCGATGTCAGTGTCACAGGGTGTGAAACTCAAAGGTACAAGAAAGGCCGTGTCTTCACTTTTCTTGAACTCAACCTTGGGTTTACCTTGAGCCTCCATTCTGCTTAGCGGCAAAAACTTAATGTAATCACTCTCAAGATGTCTCAGTCATTTCACAGGAAATGCCGTGAACTTGGGCATGGCTCCTCCTCCCCAGGGATGCGTCTACATTCTGGGCCATACATAGCATTCAGTTGTTGGGGAAGGGTGTGGGCAGCGCCACTCTTACCCTGCTCCCAGCCACACTGGAGTGCTTCTGATCAGCCTTGGGGGTTAGAATTAACCTGAGGTAGGTCTATTTCCTTCCCTTCAGATTTGAAAACCACTGGATTCACCAACTCGCCCAGATTTCCCTCTCCGGGTGGTGGAAAGAACACACTTGCCATCCTTTTGAAGGCAGGTGATCTTGTGATGTACTTTGACGAACGAAACAATCAGGAATGATGTATCTCACTTCCAAGAAGGAACTTGAAATGCCGAGGAACCGGTCACTGCTCCGACCATTCACTCTGCATTTCACGTGATGGCTTTTCCATCTTCCTGGGTCTCTGGGTGGGGCTGATGTGGGGCAGACATACGATGGACACGTGGCAGGAGCAAGGATCAAACGTCACGGCTATAAGCCATTGCGATTTGGTAGCTGCTCGTTACCAGCTTAGATGGGGAGAGAGAGGTTTCAGAATGCATGCCCGTGGCCTGTGGGGGCTGTGCAAGGTGGGTAGGTTCTCTGGGCCCCTGGGCACGGGACACGTGGCCAACACTTGCCCCCTGTTGCTCCCACACGTGAGGGGCATAGGCCTTCTCTCCAAGGTTGGCTGAGGCCGCCGTCTTCTGGAAAACGGAGCGTAAGTCCCTGATTTTCCCAAATATTTCAAGGCTTCTTTATCATTTCCCACCAGAGACTGGATCTAGTAAGAGGAGAGATGAGGGAGTGAGGTGAAGCCTACCCTCAGCGGGGCCTGCTTCCGTTGTCCCCTCTCCAGCATCTTTGTCCTACACATTGATCCGGGTCCAAAGGTCAGGACAGCCTACTTGACCATCAATCCCCTTGTTAATGCATTGTTTTCAGTATTAACATTATGGCTACATCCTCACACAGCAACCTATTTAAATTCTCAACTCTGTGTTCTTGCAGATCAAAAGCCTTTTCTCTCACTCTATCATCTTTCAGTTTCCTTTTTCTTTGAAATTTCTTTTTTTTATTATCAAAGAAATACATGTACACAATTAAAATCAAATACAATTACCACAAGCATATTATTTTAAAATGGAAACTTTTAACTCTTCACTATTCCAGTATTTATAGCTATAATCCTAATTATATCATTTGACTGTGCTTTCTTGATTTTCCCATTTTAGACATTATCTATGGACTTCCTGTGAATGGAAATCTTCCAAATACTGGCTACATTAACAGTCTTCCACTTGCCTTGTTAAATTCAGGAACTGCGACTGAATTCATTCCTTATACTTCTGCTTACTTTTTCTCCCTAGATCTATTATTATCATTTTTTGAGCTAATCATTTTTTGTTGCTTATTTTGTTTGTTCATTCTTCCTAAAATCTTTAAGAGAATTGTAAAGCTCTGAGTATTATGGTTTACCTACACAACAAAACATATCAGGTAACTAACTGATCAATTTTGTTTGGGGGATTTTCTGCCTAGGATCTATCTCTCCTAAACCCTCAGTCTCCTACCAGGAGCATGCTGATTCTCAAATACTCCCTTGACCCAGGATGACCCCTGCTTCTATCTGATTTTTGTACATTCTGCCCCAAAGGGTTCCCATCTTCCTCCTTCTTGGTGCAACCCCTCATTCTGGTGACACGTTCACTATTAAATCCTAAGAAAGGGTATGTGAAGCGGTAGATGTGGTTTTTAGGCCATGAGTGTCTGGAGAGTGCCTTTATTCTACCCGCTCTCTGGCTTGATAACAGGTAGGTTGAGAGTCACTTCCCCTGGATTTGTGGCTTCCATTCTGGCTTTTGAGAAGCTCCTCGATATGGTTCATACTTACAGCCTCAAGCCAAGAGCCTCAAGCACTCATAACCCAGGGTTCTGCAAGGTGACTGGATTATGGGTAATGCCCAACTTTCGGTTAGGTTGTCGGGTCTGGTTGGAAGAGCTGGGTCCCTGGGAGCCTGACCTGGAAGGGTTTTATGTCCCTCCCAGATCCTCCCTTCATGCTCTCTGTATCCTGGCCACCATGATGTGAGCAGATTTCCTCCACCAAGCCCTTCTGCCATGCTCTTTTTTTTGGTTAGAGGCCACCAATCATGGACTGAAACACGAGCCAAAATAAGCCCCTCCTCCTTAAGTTGCCAGTGTCAGGTGTTTTGTCCAAGTAACAAGGAAAGTGACTAAGACAATCTTATAAAATATGGATTCTCTTGTCTTTGTGTGTGACCTTTTCTCCCCTCACTTGAAGCCTTTAGAATTTTTTCCTATTAGTGGTATTTTAATATTTGAGCATTTTGTCTTAATGAGGGAATTTCCTATTCATCGTGTTGGGTATTTTGTGGACCTTCCCCATTTAGAAATTCACGTATTTTATCATCAGATTATACACTTAAGACCTATGGACTTGCTTATGTTACATCTCAATAAAATTTTTATGAAAAGGAAGGAAGGGAGCCTACTTTCTGCCTCAAAGCTAGGATATTCACTCTCACATCTGTGCTTTCTCCCGTGAAGCCATACATGCTTCTAGAGAAACGGTGGAAGTGATAAGGAATAGTGTTTAGGAAGGACCTGTGTGTGTGAAGACACTAGACTACTCAGCATTTTATTTGCTACCCTTCCCTGACAGTTGCCCGGTGAGGTAGGGGCCATTATTTCCGTTCTACTGATGAAAACATTAAGACTCAGAGTGTTTAAGGGATTTCTCTAAGATTCCACAGCTAATTCAGGTTTAAAATTTGGAGGCTCTCTGATCCCAAAGCTCACTTTTTAAAGGCAGAAAATCTTATCACATTTATAAAGATGATAAATCCACAGATCAAAGAGACTAACCAGCCTACATGCAGAGAACCTCACCAGAGTACCTGCCGTGATTTGCATAAGTGTCCCATAAAAGCCCAAGTGATGTGAGTTTGGTTGCCAGCCTGTGGCTCTGCTGGGAGGTACAGAACCCCAGGGGGCGGGACCAGTGGGAGGAAGTGAGGCCCTTGGGATCCTGACCTTAGAGGGGATATTGGGACCCCAGCCTGCCCCCTCTCACTTCCCAGCCACCACGAGGTGTAGAGCTTTCTCTGCCACACGTTCCTGCTGTGATTGCTGCCTCAACCTGGGTCTAAAAGCAGTGGTCCAACTGACCTTGGACTGAAAGCCAAAATAAACCTTTCTTCCTCCTAAACTGATAATCTCAACTAGTTCATCGCAGTGATGAAAGGCTAACAGCACCTCATTATCAATTTTCTAAAAGCCAGAAGAGCCAGAATCAATGATTAACTTTTGAAGAGATAGATCAGCTTGCCCAGATTTGAACATTACAGTGTGTACATGTTTTCCAACATGACATGGTGCCTTACAAATGTGTGCAATTTTTATGTGTCAATGAAAAAGTAAAAATAAAATTTAAAAACCAGAGGGGATAAAAGACACACCAAATAGGCGAACAAAGGCAAATGTCAACAGTTCTTATTAGAAACAAGACTAGAGAGAGGACAATGGAATGACATTGTTTGTTTCAGCTCTATTTCCTTTCATTATTTTATTTTACATCAGTGCTGGGGATTGAACCAAGGGCCACATGCATGCTATGCACACGCTCTGTCACAAGCTATGTCCCCAGCACTAAAGCTCCTATTCTTAATCAGGCTTCCAGAGAGCTTCCTGGGAACTACAAAAGAAGCAGGAAGGAAAGAGCAGGCCGACAAAGGCCAAAAGGAAATGCCTGCAGATACCGCATGTCAGAGCTCAGGCTTGAGTCTGCTTGCTTTTTATTCTCTCTCATTCTACTCCCTTAGGAAGAATAATAATCTTCCAGGTAAACTCAAATGAAAATTTAAGCCCCCTGAAGCCAGGGAAAAGTATTTGAAGATATTTGTTTCCTCCATAGAACACTGCAAAGCTTAGCAATCTGTGGGAATATTTTTAATTAACTCAGAGAGATCTCATTCTGCTGCTCCCTTCCGCACTGGGATTCTAAGCATGTGCTGTAGTGTGTCAGCACTGACCAAAGCTCCATAACCTCAGGAGCAGGTGGAAAATACCCCATTGGATCCCTTTCATTTTTACAAACAGATTTCTTTGGGGTGACTTCAGACTCCTTCGTATAAACATGAGGTCTGAGAGACAGCCAGCTGGGTCCCTGGGAATTTTCCCCAGTGGGCTACACGTGATCCTTTCAGCTGATTTCCAGTTCATCTGTTTTGTTTCTAATTTGATGGTGCTAAAAGAAACCAAGCATTTTGGTTTCTCTGATGAGGCAAAAGTCTCAACGAAGTAGGACACTCACTACAATAGAAATCTGCAGAAAATAAAGATAAATATTTCCTTGATAAATGAAATCTCCAATTAGATTCTTTTCCACAATTAGATTTGGGAGCTTAGCATCCTGGTTTTATCAACATGGTGATTAATACATTAGGCCAATTAAACCCTAAGTAACTCTCCACATGTGTTTGCCTTTTTTAAGAGACACACACGGAATTAGTCTGAACCGAAGGTGTAATTTATTTGTCTGCAGTCTGAGTCACCATGCTCCCTCAGGCTACCTTTCAACTCCTTTTTAATCTCCGTGGAATATTTTTTTCAAAACATACCATTTATTTAGATAGAGGCTCCCAGCTCAGAGAGCAACCGGTTCTATGTCTTCTATTTCAGAATTTGCTCACCTGACTGAAGACGCCTCATCAACCTGTGCTTCGCATGTTGTCATAGCCCTGAATTGGAATGGAGCAGTGAAAATCACTGCTGTGGATGCTTTAGGATGGAAATCAGAAATGGCCACACTCCCCAGATGTGCCCGTCAATTTAGGAAAGGAAAAGCAAGGAGAGAGGAGAGATTGCCTTCACATACTATTCCAAATCTGTTCGGCTTCGTGGCAGTACAGCAGAAGACAATGTTGTAGCTTAAATTCAAAAGAAGTTTTCTTTCTAAATATTCACTTGACTTTTGGCCTTAGGCTGAAAGAGAATCAAAGATACGTAGTTGCCTGGGCCACATAAGAGTGTTCTGGCCAGTGGTGGATGGAGCACAGGCTGGGGGCCCCACAAGATTACAATGGAGCTGAAAAGTCCCACTGCCTGGTGATGCCACGGTGCATGGCACTCTGCACGTGTTCGTGGTGATACTGGTGGAAACAGACCTACTGTGCTGCCAACTGTTCAAAACTACAGCACAAAAGCACAGCATCTACCACTGTGTGTAGTATTTGATAGTGATAGTAGCTATGTTACGGTTCACGTATTTACCGTGCTGTACTTTTCATCATTATTTTAGAGAATGGCCCTTCTACTTATTAACAAATGTTAACTGTAAACAGACCCAGGCAGGGCCTTCCAGGAAATTGGGGTGCAGGTGACCTCTTGGCCATTTCTCTGCCTTAATTCTCCACTTTCTCCACGTTCTCCGACCTCTGAGTGAGGAAAGTGGGGGGGGGGGGGAGAACATGAGGTCCAGGAAACCTTACAACGTCTCCCTGGTGGCTTTGAGTGCAGCTTTCTCCACCGTGACCACGTTCATCTTCAGGGGCCTCTCCCGGAAACCTCCCGTCAGCCCATCCCAGTACCCAGGCAGATCACACTTGGCTCTGTTAGACCCCCTCGGCCGGGTCCCACCGGAGCAGACAGTCCTGGGGGCCACTTTCTCCACCGTCCATCTGTGCACAGCTCCTGGCCCCACCTTTGGTGAGAAGGCAGATGGCCGCTCTGCAGTGCACCAGCCAGCGCTGGCCCAGATGCTTTCTCAGGCAATGACTCTGTCTTTCCACCGCTGCAGACTGGTGCCCGTTCTACAATAATCCTCGCAAACAATTACTAGCTCTCATAAAGGTTTCGTTGTCTGATCTAAAGCGGGACGGAATGCACCCTTCCACCGAGGTGGGAGCTCAAGCGCCTTCCCACAGGTCTGTCCTCAGATGTTCCCTCTCAGGTCTCCTCGTCACCTCCTGTGTGACGCAGGAAGTGTAGATGGGCAATGTGCAAGCGCAGAGAAGCCATCCTCTCTCTCTGTGGTCTGGCTCTCCTCATACGAACATGTTCACTATGTGTGTGTGTGTGTGTGTGTGTGTGTGTGTGTTTGCTTGATCTTTGATCTTGTTTGGGGTTGTGCTTTTCTTTTTCTGGTTCGGGGCCAGATGATGATAGGAAAATAGGAAGCCTGGCGTCTCCACTTGCTGTTACTCTTCGCCTCTTCAATCAGAACACTTCCGTGTTCTTCCACATGTGCATCTTCCCCATAATTCTTGGGGGGTAAGCAAGCTTCCATGTTAATATTACTCCCATTTTTCCACCAAGAAAACCAAGATGAAGAGAACACAAGGGACTGGCAGGAGATCCCATAGAGAATTATTGCTTAAGAGACAAGAAGAAATGAGGAGAGGAGAAGAGAGGAGGAAGGGAGGGGAAAGGGGAGGAGGCAAAAGAGACTCAGCTCGAGCCAGCGGGTCCCTGGGTATTCTGCTCCCTCGTCAAGCCGGAGACGTTTGCTCTCCTGCAAGCACAGTCTCCATCCAGGAACCTTCTGTGCACCCGATCTATGGCTTTCTGTGGAAAACAAGTCATTTAAGGGCACTGTAAAAGCTTATTGATTATCAAGGGTCCATTCTTTGCTAGGTACTTGGACAAGGAGGGAAGGAAAAAATGTAAATAAGCCCCAAATTTGATTTTGCAGAAAGAAATGGACCAAATACCAATATGGCACCTTCCCAGCCCTGAGCATTCTTAACACTCATTAAAATTCAGAAGCAGAAATCCAAGTGTGTCCTGCAGGAACTTCCCAGTCCCACTAATGGGTCTTTCCAGCCTCCTTTTCTACCTTCAGCAGAGGTTTTCTGAAGGAAGAAGGGAAGGAAAGGCACACCCTGAAGGCAGTGGTTCTCAATCTGAGCATGCATCAGACCTGTTAGCGGGCTGTTCACACAGCTGACTGAGTCTAGACCAGTAGAGGCCTCCTGATCCTTCAGACCAGTAACTTGCATTTCTAACAATTCCCAAGTGCCGCATTTGTGCTGTGTCAAGAAAGTACCACAGATGGGGTCATTTGTGAACAATAAAATGTTGTTTCTCACAGTTCAGGAGGCTGGGAAGCCCCAAATCAAGATGTCTGCAGGATTGGTATCTGCTGAGGGTTACTCCCCATGTCCAAGATGGCACCCCAGCACTGGGTCCTCTGGAGGAGGGAGACTTTTTCCACACAGAGAGGGCAGAAGGGCAAGGGAGAGCTCCCTGCAACCTCAAGCCATGTTACTAGGATGCTAATCCCATGCAGAAGGCTGGGTTCCTCATGGCTTCCTCACTTCCAAAATGCCACACCTGTTAATGCTGTTGGATTGAGGATTGTTTCAACATGAATTTTGGAAAGAACCTCAGAATTCAAACCAAAGCACCAGGTGCTGTGGGGCCAGGGACCACTGTCTGAGAACCTCAATAGTTCAGAATGCAGATTCTGAAAGCCAGGTCTCCTCCATCAAAACCCTGGCTCTGCCAATAACTGTGACCCTGGACAGTTACTTCTTGGTGCCTCAGTTTCCTCGCCTTTAAAATAGGAATAATGGTGGGACCCTATAGTACTACCTACTTTGTAGAATTAGGAAGGGAACTGAAAGTTAAAATGAAGAAAGCACTAGAACAATGCCTGGTATATGGTAAAGACCATGTAAAGTGTTAGCTGATATTTATACCTTTTTAATGTCTTTGTTATTTGCTCTGCACCTCCTGTCTGTCCCTGAGTAAGCAAATCTGCTTGGCTGAATGTCTTTCATGTTCACCCGCACTGCCTTCTCAGCTCTGCTAATTATTAGCTCAACCCCTTTCTGAGGCTCCGTTTCTTCACCCATAAAATGGAAGCGTTGGCTAAGCTGACTTTCAAGACTCCTTTTTATAGTGTATGCAAAATGATCTCCACAGTTTAGGGAAGTCCTTTGAGCGCTCCTGGACCATGTGCCAGTCACTCCCCTTTTGACTGTCAAATATAAGAAGTTTCTGGGTCCTGCACAATTTGAACAATGCCATAGAGCTGTTTGCCCTCACCTTGATCCTGAGTGGCCCCTCTCTCTTTGAGGTGCAGTTCCCACTCCCCTCCCATAGTTGTGAAGGAAGGAAAAGGGAGGTTGCAGAGCTGGGCACTGTCCAAGTATCTCATTCCCTAGTCAGCCCTCTGGGACAGGTGGCATGGTCGGTCCTATTTTCCAGATGGGGAAACTGACCTTAGGAACTTTGAGTCACCTGCCCAAAGTTAGCCAGCTGGCAAGTGATAAAGCTGAAACCTTTAGAGGTGGGGATACAAACAGATATAAACAAATAAGACCAAGAGTTTCGGTAGGCTTTGCATTGCTGTGAGGAAAATACCTGAAAATATCATTATGTAGCAGACAGATTTCTGTTGGCTTGTGGTTTCAGAGGCTTCACTCCATGGTCACTGTGCTCCATTGCTTTTAGGCCTGTGGTGAGGCAGAAACTCATGGTAGAAGAAAGCTGCTCACCACGTCAGCCAGGAAGCAGAGAGAGAGAGAAAAATAGGGAGGGAGCCAGAGAGGAAGGGTTCAAGGTCCAGATCTAGGGCCCAAGATCACACTCCATGCCTTGTCTCCTAAACTATGTGCCACATGGTGATTTCCATTACTTCTCAATAATGCCATCAAATTATGAACCCATCAATGGGTTAATCACAGGTGAAATTAGAACCTTTATGATCCTTCAGACCTTCTGAAATTCCCACCTCTGAACGCATGAGACTTTGTGAGCCGTTTCAGATCTACTAGGACACCCTAGAGGTGTCCTGTAACAGCAGGTGTGCCAGTAACAGCAGGCACGCCCCTGGGTGTTCAGCACCATCCTCCCAGGATCAACCAAAGTTTTGCTTTTCCCCTGTGGTCTTGAGAGGACGCATTCTCCTTCCAGTCCCGTAGAAAGGTACTTCCTGCAGAAAGAGGAGTACTAGGAGGAAGAGCCCTGAGCTCCACTCACCACCCTCCTTTCTCAGCTCAGTCCTCATGGAGGGCGAAATTAGCAGGCACCTAATTCACATCCTTCCCCAGTGAAGGACTGGTGACTGTCCCTCATCTAAGCCCTAACGCTTTTCAGGGTGACAAGAGCTCCAGCTATTCCTCCTCACACTCCCCTCCACCCACTCCCGTGCTCACCTGTGAGCCTCTACCATCCCCAGCCCTCTGGGGCAGTCTGAGGCCTGCCCTCATCTAACAGCACCACGGGGCCCCAGGGCTCTCCTCCCTCCTTCACCCTGCTGAACACCCTGCAGGCTGCCCCTTAGCCAGGTCTTCCCATCCCTGCACCACTCCCTCCGTTCAGCTGCACTGCGTGTGGAAGCCCTGACCTCAGAAGGCAGTGGGGATTAAATGGGAGGGGCCGGGGCGTGGCTCAGAAGTAGAGCACTTGCCTGGCGCATGCCACAGTCTGGGTTCCATGCCCAGCATCCTACGTAAATAAATAGAAATGAGAGATGAAATGAGATAGTTGGGTTGGGCACTCATCCAATATGGCCATCGTCCTTATACCGCTCTGCCGAAAGAGGGACACACTTGAGCCTTTATGGGAAAGTGGATGCACCTGAGACCATAGTGTTACGTGAAATCAATCAGACACGCAAGCTTAAACCACGCAAGCACGGTTTCTCTTATATGAGAAACCCAAAGTATAAATACATTAAAAAGCAAACTAAAAGACAACGAGAAACGTGGAGATGGACGTTTTACAAAAGGGAAGGGGCCCAAGGGATGGAGGGAGGGGAGGGGAAGGGTGGAACAGAGGGAAGACGCGTTCCGCATGCGGACCAGCCCTCCACGAGGGACCGATCGCTGTGCACTGCAAAAAAGAACGAATAAGAAATTTACAAAGAATTCATCAGGACATAGACACACAAGGGAGACCACATGAGGACGCAGGGCAAGGAAGGCCACCTGCTCGCCACAGAGAGGCTCAGGAGAAGCCAGCCCAGCGCTGCTTGTGCTTCCATCTAGAAATTCCAGCCTCCAGAAGGGGATGAAGTGAGTTTCTGCCGCTTAGCCATCCCCTCTATGATGCTTTGTTATGGCAGCCGAAGATAGGTCTCCCTCTCTCTGTCCCTCTCTCTGTCCCTCTCTCTGTCTCTCTGTCTCTGTCTGTCTCTCTCTGTCTCTGTCTCTGTCTCTCTCTCTCTCTCTCTCTCTCTCTCTGTCTCACACACACACACACACACACACACATCTACACACAGCAACAATAAGTGTAACAAACATCTTGGCATCCTGGACTGCCTTGCACCTTGGTGGTCCCTGATTCTCAGGAGGTTAAATTGGCATTAACTGAATCACAGAATGGGCATCTCGTCCTGATAGTTCACTAATGAAACCCTGCTTTACACGCTCACCCACACAGGAGCTGGACCGAGGCCCTTGCCCCTACCAAGCGCTATGCCTGAAAAGCAACAGGTGAATGGGAAGCAAAGAGAAGTGACTAAGACAGCCCCGAAGGGCTCCCTATATTGATTCTCAAGATTTCCTCCCCACTAATCAGTCTACAAAAGTCCACGGAGCAGACAGTTTCATCGTGATGTGAACACAGACACTGCAGTGCCCCGTACTGCTGCAGAAGGACGGAGGGACCCATGACCAGCCAGGAAACCCTCTGCCTTCCAAAGACAGCTCATCACCACCCTGCCTGGATGGCAGAATTAGGTCCAGCCTCTGACCCCAGGGTTCCTAGCTCTAGGCTGGCCACCAGTGTCTCCGTGGATCAAGGCTGACAGTGCTGATGGATCTATTCTGATTCTTTCTCTGGGAGCTTGGCAGTAAAACAGATAGAAGATGGCATGATCATATTAGTTTCCTGTGGCTACTGTAATGAGCTGGGGGATTTAAGCACCAGAAATTTATTGTCTCACAATTCTGGAGGATAGAAATCTAAGATGAAGATATTAATATTAGATTAGTGTTACTATAATAAAATACCTGATCCCAGCTACTTTATAGAGCAGAGGTTTATTCAGCAAATAATTCTGAAACCTGAAGTCAAAATAGCATGACACAGGCTCTGGTAAAGGGCCTTCTTGTCTATACCATGTTGTAGCAGGAATAAATATGTATGGTTATTCTCTCTTCTTATAAAGCCACCAGGATTTATTCATGAGGATTCAACTCAAATTACCTAATCACTTCACAAAGACCCCAACTCTAAACACCATTGTCAGATTAAGTTTCCATCCTCTTAATGCCATTAATATAGGAATGAGTTCAAGGTGACAAACCCTATTCAACCACAGCAACATTGACAGGGATGGCACTTCCTCGGGGTGCTGAGGGAAGGAATTATTCCAGGCCTCTGTCCTCAACTTGTAGATGGCTGTCTTCATGTTCACATGACCTATTTCCCCTTTTTATAAGACTACCAGTCCAAGTATATCAAAGCCCTTCCTCAAGACCTTCTTTAACTTGACCCTCTCCATAAAAACTACTTCTAATAAGGTGACTCCCTGAGGTACTGGGGGTCAGAACTTTAACACATTAATGGGAGGGCACAATTCAATGTATCACTGAAGAATCAGCAGAAACCCAAGGCAGACGCTGAAATTCTCAAGCTTTAGCTGCTTTGTGTTACCTGGGGATCTTATCAACTGCAGATTCTGACTCAGTAAGTGCGAGCTGGGGCCTGACTCAGTATTTCTGAACCAAATGGCTAGAAGAAGTTGATGCTGCTAATCTGTGAACCACACTTGGAGTTTCCAGGGATAAGGACTGTCCCAGGGTTCCTACTGTCCCTTTGAGAAGGACTGAACCATCTCAATATTTCTTTGGATCCCGGCAACATAAGGCAGCTGTTCTCAACCTTCATAGCACATCGGGACCACTGGGAGCTTAAAAAAGTCGCCATGGTCTCACTTCCTAGACATCCAGATTTAGCTGGGCTGGGATGGACCTCAGCATCTTTCAAAAGCTCCCCAGATGATTCTACTCCTGTTTGCATGGCTGCTCTCACAGGTCATAGATTTATATTTTAACAGGCATACATGTAAACAAGTGACTCCTGATTGTGAGAATTTCAACCACCAGTTTCAGTGGCAGGAAAGTATCTGCGGACAGACAGCAGGATAAGGTCATTTTCATCCTTTGAAAGATCATCCCTGACAGAAAGGAACACTGGCTAGAGCCTTACTCCCGTCAGTGAGACCAGTGGAATGTTCTCAATGTCCAAGAATGCACTGAACAATGCTCATGGCGAGAATCAGCTCCTAGCCTGCATAGCACCTGTAATGCTCATGGGACAGGAGACACCCGCAGCTGCCCATGGTGCTTTAGCAGAACAAGGACACTTGGATTGAATCGGGCCTTCTGTCACCAGTCCTGTAAGGATGGTCACGCAGAGCCCATTCCTACAACCAGGGGCTTGGAAGCCATCAAACACACCTGAGAGAAGAAGCCTCTATGGGTGGTGAAGGAGAAAAGCTGAGATCAGGTGAACAAGGAGAAGGCCATTTGGATGATACTGTACACAAGAGGGTGTTTTTTTTAATCACACAAAAAGTGAAGGAACAAAAGCAAAATATGCTCCCATTAAAGAGTTCGACTTGAATGATTCTCCCAGTGTTCCCTTCTCAGAAACAATCCCTGATCCAGTGGTGTTGAGATGGGGCCTAGAAAGAGCCAGTTGGTCATGTTGAAAGGCAGATGTCATTGTCTCCCCTGTGGCTGGTAGTAAAAGCAGGCCCTCTTGTTTTCTCAGTTCACGCACATAGTCTCCTGCTTCCACCTTCCACCATGGAGGACCTAGCAAGAAGGCCCTCACCTGCTGTGTTCCTGCAGAACCATGAGTCTACTGTTTGGACCAAGACAACACATGAACTTTACATTCTAAACAGGACACCACTTTGTCTGGGTGCCACACACTGAATGATAAATGCTTGGTTCTCAGTCCTTTCTCATAAAGACCATGTTATCTTCATCCAAGGATCTCCAGTGTCCACCATGATGCCTGGCACCCAGAACTGTCATGGGTAGGACAGTCTCAATGCCAGCACCAGGAAGGCAGGGCTATGGCTGTGCTTTGTTAGGGGCTTTCTCACAGTGCCTAACACTATGCCTGGCCCAGAGAGAGGAGCCTGATTAGTACTTGGTGGATGATCATCCTTTTGTTGAGCCCTGGAAAGTCAAGTCCTCCCTCCCCAGAGCCATGCCCTGGGATTTTTGAGATGTTTTCATTTGCAGAGAGTGGAGCGGCCTTATAGCCAGTGGGTGGGAAGAGTAGGAGGTGGTAGCTGTGTGGGTCAGGAGCCAGAGACCTTTAACCCTGACCTTCACCCTTCTCGCTGGAGACAGCCTGGGCTCCAGCAGCCCTCCCACCTTCCTCCCTGCCCCACACTGAGCTGCACATCGGGAGTCCCGGCTGCCTCTTTACAGAGCAGCGTTTCTTCCCAAGATGACTGAAGTGTCCTTGTTGTCAATACTGCCTCTGTCTCACACATTTCAACTGCTTCCCACGCAGCTCTGCCCACCCCATGCTCCCAGCCTGGCCCTCAAGTGACCCTGAACGTTATTTTTTTTCCAAATGAGGAGACATTTTTGCCACTGCAAGCACCCTCGGGCCATGATTGCACACCCCAAATAGATTTAAAAGAGCACAGATCATGTTTTGGAAACTGATTAGTAACCTAATGTTTGCTCCGCTCAGCTGCCTAATTTGAAATCTAAATCTATTCATATTAATCAACTAGTAGTTTCTGAATAATGTACAGGGAGCCTGGGACTCTTCTAGATCCTCCTGCAGGAGATACAAAAGAAATGAGTGTGGCTTCCAGACTAGGATGCAGTTTCCTCCCTACCTGGCTGGCAAAAGTAACACCGAGGACAGCAGCAAGGTACTTCACTGTGGGATGACTTGGATGCAGAGGATAACAGCAGTCAAGGGATGGGAAGGTGACTAGGACAGGAATAGATAAAGAAGGCAGCACTGGGGCTTGAGCAGATGGAGCACAGAAAGGGGGAAGCGTTCCTGAAAGACCAATGGAGCAAAGGCACGAAAAACAGCTTGCTGTCTTAGTGGACCACAAGGAAGCTGGCCTGCTTAGACAGAGGGTGTGGGTTGAGACTACTGGTCAACCAAGTTAACTGAGTTGAGAAACGCCAGCTGATAGGGATGTGGAAAACCTTGATGGACAGAGCATTCATCTTTACATTAGAGGAATCAACTTGGTGGGCAGGCAGAACAGAAAATAGAACAGAGGCCACAGAGACAACAGCCAAAGAGGGACATGGCACACATGAGGTCATGCCAATCTGGAGTGAAGCAGGACAGGGATAGAGAAGAAAAAAACGACTCCTAGGAATGAATGACAGGATTTGGTAATAGATTCGATGAAGAAAGGATGAAGAAAGAGGCTTTGGGGCCCCGGGAGAGAAAAAAGATGAAAAGTTTAAGGCAAATTTCAGTGGTATAAGAATCAGCTGGAGAGATTTTTTTTCATTCATTCTTTTACAACTATTTTTAAATCATGGTAAAATATACATCATGTAAAATTTACCTTATTAGGCATGCTTTTCGATCCCATTAAGCACAGTCATATGGTTGTGCAACTGTCACCACCATCTACAGCTAGGACTTTTTAATCTTGTAAAACTGAAATTTTGTTCCCATGAAACACTAACTTCCTGTTCCCCTCCTTGTGTCCCTCACAATCTCCCTTCCACTTGCTGTTCCTGTGAAAGAATCAGACAGTCTTTGTCCTTTGGAGACGAGCTTATTTCTCTGCGTATAATGTCTTTCGCGTTGTAGTATGGGAAGAATTCCCTTCCTGTGTTAAGACTGAATTATTTGCCGGGGATTTAGCTTAGTGGTTCCACCGCCTGCCTCCCAGGTGCAAGGTCCCAAGTTCAATCCCCGGCACCAAAAAATAAAATAAAAGGAAGTGCAAAGACTGAATTATTTAACATTCTGTTGTGCATAGAGACTGCATTTTGTTTATCAACCCACCCATCAGTGGACATAGGTTGCTTCCGCCTTTTGACTGTTATGAATAATGGTACTTTAAATACAAGTATGCAGAACAGGGGCAAGCTCCTGCTTTCAGTTCTTTTATATGTCCCAGAAGTACAGTGGCTGGATCACATGGTAATCCCATACTTAATTCTTTGAGGAGCCACCATCTTGGTTTTCCATAACAGCTGCTGAGTTTTACATTCGCACCAGTGGTGCATAAGCGTTTCAGTTTTTTCCACATCCTCACCATGAAGGTCTTTTAAATGCAGATTTCCAGCCCTCCTGTGAATTTTGATTCAGTGGGTCCAGTGTGGGGACCCATAATCTGCATCATTAAGCTCTCTGGCTGGCTCTGAGGCTGATTGCTCTCTGAATACCCTTTGGTTAGGACCTATTAAGGTTCAATCACAGACAGAGCATTCAAAAGGAGACTCTGTTCAGCCAATTCAGGGTTCCTGAATCTTACATATGCGAGGCACTTGGAGACAGTTGAATTGACCTCAACTTTCCCCCATGTTCAATTTGTGTGAGTCAAGCCCAAGAATACGTGTGACATTTACTCACAGACTGCCACGCCAAGTCCAGGGCACACAGCCTGTGTCCCTCTGGGCTCTGTGACTTCATAGAATGGGCACCAGGCTTCACATGCAGGTCAACTTCCTGGCTCCTTGGGAAGCCATTTACCAATGATGGGTTTCAGTCTCTCAAGTTTATGGGAGAAAACCTGAGCTGCTGTCTGAGTCTAACAAGAGTTAAATCTGACCATGACTGTGGGAACATTTCAGAGCCCTGCAAACTGAAGGAGCTCTTGTCACAACCTTCAGGCCTTCTATGTGGTCTAACAGTCAATCAACCAAAGACCCCACACCTCACCCCCTCCCTAAGCACTCACCCTACATTGATCTCCTGCCTGCTATTAATCCTGCAGTGTGGGAGGAATGGACAGTGTCCTGTTTCTCAGACATTGGTTTTATGCATCTGTATTTTTATTTTGTAGCGCCTCATGTATGCTAGGCAAGCACTCTACTACTGAGCTATGCCTCTCGTCTTGGGCGTTGTTTAAGATGAAAAACCAGGGACAGCAAGTACTATGTTGCAAACGATTCTCAGCTGTGTCCAATCTCATCATGGACAGATGCCTGACTGGGTGGCAGTGTGTGCCACTGTCATGGGGCATGGAGAGGGGGCAGGGTAGGGTAGGGTAAGTGATATGTGTGATCCTTAGCCAGGACTATCTGGGGCTCCAGCTGTCAATCAATATGCTCTTGCTTGCCAATTTTCTAGGCCTTCAGTACCCTACCAACACTTTCTGGGAGGGAGATTTGTTGTCAGGATTTGGAATCATAACATCAGAAGCCATAAGCACTGTTTAATAATTAGACCAAAATCTACCAGCCAGCCAATCCTCAGTATCTACAGAGACACATAGTGCTTTATGCTGAGTGAATGTTGGATGGATGAATGCCTGCGGGCACACACAAATGCGATGCTAAGCAAGGGTCACCCACAACTCCACCTGCAGCACTGGACCTCAAGTCACAGAGGAGATCAAGACCTCAACTCAGACAACACAAAACCTTAAGATACTTTACAATGGACAGTCACAAGCAGAGCCACCTGTGTGTACACATCTTGCTTCTGCACGTTCTCAGAGAACCATTTTCCCATTATTAAGCACTTCCCGAGTTGCATTATAATTACACGACTGTGCTGTGCCTCTCCCTAGACAATGAACTCTTTGGGGAGGACCTTTTATTATTCTTTGCGTCTCCAAAGCCTAGCTTAACTCTCCCATGTAGTTAGGGGTGTGTGCAGGATGACTCAACAGATGAATGGGAGGGAGGTTGTCAAGCTCCCAGAGCCAGAAATGCCAGTGATGTCTTCCTTGTTTTCATTGTTTTCTCCCCTGTCTCATCACTTAAGGGCACCCAAGCAGGCACCACTTGATCTATTTCTGGCTTTGTGTCTGTGAAGGCATACATTATGTGGCTTTTAAAAAGATGCGGCTATTCGAAGACTGGAATGAGATGTTTCTTTTGGATGCTTGGAGAACTAATTATGGCATTAGAAAAATACCCTTGCCCCCAACAGGAACTGTGATGCTTCCTATTTCTTAGTATAAAACATGAAGTCGACATAATTGACTGTCACGTTTAATGCCCTCATACATTACAGAGACCCATTTAAGAGAAATGATTTTAAAATGCCTGATCAGACTGGTTTGAAAATCCCCGTGGAATTAATGTGTTATAATGTATTCAAAGGAGTTTAAATCCAGGCCCTGCTTAGATCTTTGTTTTTCATTGCCATCATTGATGGAAATACAAGTTCACATAAACAGGGCATTGTCAATGGGGTGTGTTCTCTCTGCACTCAAGCATCACCCATGAATCCAACTGCTCATCTTGCTCAGCTTAGACAAGCAGTAAGGTTTAAGACAAGGCCCTGGAAATGTTTATTGTAACCCATGTGAGGCAAGAAGGGATAGAGCCATAGGGGTGTGTGTGGGTGTATACACAAGCAAGCTTCAGATATCTATAGAGGAAAGATTTTTCAAGATCTGTCAGACTCAGTAAACAATAAACAAAAAAGATTTTGTGGACAGATACACATGGGAAGCTGGGTGCAGTGATATGCACCTGGGATGGTCAGCTTTCTGCAGCTGTGACAAAGTGCCTGAGACAGTCAACTTAAAGGAGGAAAGGTTTATTTTGGCTCACAGCTTCAGAGGCTTCAGTTCTTGGCCACTGGGTTCTGTTTTTCTGAGCTCTGTGGTGAGGCAGGACATCATGGTACGAGTGTGGAGGGGAAGCCAGGTGGCTCTCTTCCTGGTGGCCAGGAAGCAAAAAGAGAGAGGAAAGGCCTGAGTCTCAGTGTCACCTTGAAGGACACAAACCCAAGGACCTTCCTTTCACTTGCTAAAGGCTCCACCACCCCCAATAGTAGCCTGTGGTAGGCAACAGGGCCTGTGACATGTGGGCCTTTGGGGGAGATATCTAAGTTCCTCACCATAATGGTGTCTGTAGTCCAGCTAATGGGGGCTGAGGCAAGATGGTTGCTTGAGTCCCAGAGTCTGAGCCAGTTTAAGCACCATAGCAAGACCTGGTCTCAAAACACAAGAGTGATGAAAGGCGAGGATATAGCCCAGTGGTAGGACGCCTGCCTAGCATGCATAAGGAAGGGTTCGATACCCAACACTAAAGAAAAATTTTTTCAATAAATAAATATATATAGTTCAAAATTCAAAACACAAGAAAAAATTGCACTTCAAAATCTATACATTGAAAAGTCATCCTCCCATCTCCTGTTTAGCAGTTCCCAGCATGTCTCTCCAGGATTCTTCATCCATGTGTGAACCTATCTTCTTACTTTTCCCTTCTAAAGCAAGACTATAAAGAAGGCTGCTGGTGGCAGTTCCGTTTCTTGTGCACTGCAATGTGCTCTAGCTGTTCATTTCCTCTTCAGATCCATTCTAAGAGGCAGCATTATAATCACCCCCATGAGAAGGAGGCAGAAACCAAAGTGGGTACAAAGTGAGTTACATCCCCTGCCTGAAGAAGTCAGGCACAGGGGAGCCCCTAAGCTCCCCTCCCTTGCCTCTCAGGCAGAGAGGCAGTGTGCAGAGTTCCTATCTCCAAAACATCCTCTCCCAGTAGTCTCCACCCTGAAAACGTGAAGGATTACACTGACTACTGCTCTCTGGGTCTTAGAGAAGCCAAGGAGGTCACTGGAACTTGAAAGACAAAAGCAATAAAGAGCATCCCGACCCCAGAGTTACTGTGGAGCTGGTCAATCCAAGGACACCTGAGTCTGTGAGGAAACCTGCACGGGCTCTGAGGATGGCCAGGGTGTGGTAGAAATGCGCTGTACTTGGGTGGCCCTATTGGTGGGTCCCTCGGCAACCTAGCAACCAGAGCATCCTACAACATGATCAGGACTGGAAATTTCAGACACACCCTGACCACCAGGGATGTGAAAGGGGCTGGAGACAGAGTGCAATCTCCAATGGCCTTGACTCAGTCAATCATATCTAAGTAATGAAAACTGAAAAATGAAGCAGCGGGAAGCTTGGTGGTCGGCGATCACATGAATACCCCCAACGATTACACTGGGTACAGAAGTGCCTCACTTGGAGTATCTCCAGACCTTGCTGTGTGAGCTCTTCACTTGGCTGTTTCTGAGTTGTGTCCTCTCTATTAAGCTATAATTGTAAATATAGCACTCTCCTGAGTACTCTGAGTCTTTCCAGTGAGCCATGGAACCTGAGCAGGGGTTACGGGTGCCCTGGCATTTGTAGTTACTTTGGATAGAAGCATGGGTGGCCTGGGGATCTGGGACTTGTGGCTAGTGTGTGAAGTGGGGCATGCTTGTAGGACAAAGGCTCCTAACCTGTGGTGTCTGTGCTGACCTTGGGTGGTTCATGTCAGGGTTGGAATAAAGTGTAGGACGCCTGGCTGGTTTCACAGGAGCAGAAGACCAGAAGGTGTTAAGGCACTGAGAATCTGGTGACAGAGGGAAGTTGCTACCACCATAGAGTAGGAGGGACACAGGGAGGAATAGCAGCAACCACAAAGAACGCAGAGTAAGGAAAGGCTGATCCAGCAGGAGCTCCCATCCTGTGTAGAGCTGCGGCAGGGCTCAGTGCTGAAAGTCAAGGGGAAAATGGAGGTGATTAGAGCAAAGTGACCTGCATTCAGTGTGTGACCTTGGAGTGTTGAAGGCTGCCAGGCCATATCCAGTCCATATCCAGCTGACATGGACTGATAGTGGCATCACTTATGCTGTGTATGGAATGCTTTCCTGCAGCAGAGCGTGGCAGCCTAAGTTTAGGAGCACAATGAGGAGAGAAAGACTGATGTAGGGTTTTCGGAGTGTGGGGCAAGGTAGATTAGGAGAATAAAGGCGGGGCGGGGGGGGTTGGGATGTTAGTCAGGCTTAGTGAAAGTGTGGACCAGAGCATCCAGGTCAGGGAGGAATGAAACAAAGCCAACAGAAAGGAGATGGAGTAGGGAAAGTGTACACAGAGGAGTAGAAAATCCCAGTAAAGACAAAGCTGGGCTTCGTGAGGGCACCTTGATAGACCATGGGAAAGAAACAAGGTCATGTTCAGAGAGGAGATGTTCAATGCTTGAGTTCGGCCACTTGGGATAACAATGCGTTATGACACTGCTGCAGGCTAAATTGCATCCCCCACAGCCCCAGGATTTTATATGCTGAAGCCCTAGCTCCGAATGTGGTTTTGTCTGGAGATAGGATCTTTAGGAGGTAATTAAGACTAAGTGAGGCCGTAGATTTGCGGCCCTATTGTGATGACTGGCATCACGAGAGGGGAGGGTCTCTTCCAGTCCTCTCCCTCCTCTCCTTCTCCCTTCCCTCCTCCTCTGCTCCCCTCGCCCTCTGCCTGCCATGTGAGGATACAATGAGAAAGCCGCCATCCACAAGCCAGGAACAGAGCCCTCACCAGAACTTGGCCATCTTAGAACCCTGATCTTGGACTTTCAACCTCCTGAGCTAGAAGAAAATAATTTCCATTTTAAGCTACCCAGTCTCTGGTGGTGGCCCAAAGTGACTGACACAGTCATGGCCATGATGGCTCATACGGAGGGAAGGAAAAGGTCAGTAGGGTTGAGCAAGTTAGGGAACCAAGAAGTCAAACTATCCACTGGGTCAGCCACATAAACATCAGTCATCAGAGTAATGGTAGCAGCCAGTCTGGTGGCTCATCCCTGTAATACCAGTACTTGGGAAGCAGAAGCAGGAGGATTGTCATGAGTTCAAGACCAGCCTGGGCTACATACTGAGTTCAAGACGAGCCTCAACTACACAGTGAGACCCTGTCTCAAAAAATAAAAAGTAGAACTAGGAGTAGTAAGGACAATGAGCAATTGCCAAAGCTCTTACAGCACAAATGAGGAGGAAGGACTTGGAGGTGTTACATGACATGACTTCTTGGGGACAGGTTAAGCCAGCCTGCGTGAGCTTCAGAGCAGCTGTAGTGGCAGAAAGCAGCCATTCCTACTCCCGGTGCCAGGGTTGGAGCTGAGTGGCAGCAGCCATTGGCAAGGGCCGTGAGGAAGGATGGCCAGATATCAGCAGGTTTGGCAGGCTCTTGCTACGGTACGCTTGCTTAGGGGGTCTTCAGCGGGAATTACCAGTTAAAGCTATCTGCATTTGACATTTTGGGGACTGGACTGGAAGGGCTGGAAGGCTGGGTCAGGGTAGGAAACTTCCAACTCTCTCAAGGGGAAAATATTTTTGTGTCAGTCAACAGTTTGCGGACGTGATTGAACAAACAGAATAGCATCATGCTCACGTCAGCAGCACATGTATGAAGAGAAGGCTATGATGCTATGAATACACATCTCGCAAGCACAAGTCATGAGTAGGTTGTAAATAAAGCCATTTACCATGTTTGAGTAATCTGCACAACACACTCATGCCCCACATTTTAATCATACTAACCCTGAGGTAAGCAGATAAGAGAGGGTAGATAATAAAGAAGGCTTCTCTACTGATGAGAAAGGCTAAGAAGCATGTGGTTCCCCACAGCTTGGTAGTGTGGCCATTAGAGTGGAGTTGCGGCTGCACTGGCTTTGGGATCCACTCCTGAGATTTGGTAGAGCAACCGCTAGGACAGTCTTCGTGAGTCACAGTCACGGAGGTGTGGCCTTGGCCCTTTGTCCCTTCCACTCTGGCACTCTACCCCACCCTACTTCCTCATTCCTCCCACCCTGTCTCTGCTTTGGAGCCAGCTGATCCTAGGCAGAAACCATGAGCAAATTAAACCTCTCTTTAAATTGAGGGTGTTGGGAGGCCAGGGGGTTAGCTCAGTGGCATTGTGCCTGCTTTGCACAAGGTCCTGAGTTTGATCCCTGGTACCAAAAAAAGAGTTGTGTTGGGTATCATGTCACAGTGACAAGAAATCTAACATAGATAGGAAACAGGGATTCTGTTTAGTCCCTGTATATGGGAGCAAGTGACTCCTACAGAAGAAGCCAGGAGGCTGGCCCAGGAGAGCAGGCCAGCAATGGGACTCCTCCATCCCACTGGGAATAGCAATGGCCTCTGATGGAGGAAAGGAAGTGACAAGTTCCAGGGCCCTAGAGTGGGGTACCTGAGAGAACAAGGAGGTGGACCACCGACCTCAGAACACAGGTAAAAGAAACTACATTATAGTAACTTACCACCCAAATATTTAGCTCTCACATACATGTGTTCCCCATCAAAAGTCAAAATTTTTTTCTAAAGTTGCCCTGTGTCGAAAGACTGGGAGCCATGATGCAGTGTCAACAAAAGGTCCCTCGCCAGAGACTGTACAGTGCTGCTTGGACCTCCAGCCTTCAAAACTTGGAATTAAACCAGACTTTTCTTTCCTGGGAAGGGAAAGAAAAGGGAAGGCAAGGGAAAGCAACTGTGGAAGGAGGGCTAATGGCCAACACAAGTGATGGAAACTACCCAAAGAAGACGCCTAAGGAAGTGATCGTGTTTCTGAATGTGGGGATTCACAAAAGGCTCCAGGTGCATCCTTTGGGGCGATTCATCAGGTCTGCTCTGCAATGAGCGGAGCAGACAAAAATGCATGAAATGTGCAGGGACTGTGCACAAGGAAACTTGACACAGTGATAAGTGGCCACAAGCAATCACTCCAGCTCTGAGAGCAGGCAGCTCGGGGACTGAGAGGTGTCTGTGCCCCAGGGAGTGACTCTACTTACTGTCATTTTGTGTCCCTGAGAACATTTCAAGGGAGTTAATAAGTGCTCCAGTCTACCATGAATAATAGTCAAGACCTCACAAGTAGACAATGCACACAAGAACCAGAAAATTAAGAAGTAAAATAGACAGGGCTGGGGTGTAGCTCAGAGGTAAAGCATGTGCTCAGGGTGTGAAAGGCCCTGGGTTTGATCTCCAGTACCACAGAAAGAAAAAAGAAATTGCACCCGTTTCTTGTTAGGAATCTAGTTTCTAATTAGAAATTTTTTCCAGTCCTTTGAGGAATAGAGCTGAAACAAGACAACATCTATGTAAAGAGAAACAATTGTGCTAATAGTTATTTAAATTCAGTCAGGTTGGCTCACAATATATTAATTCTTCTCAATTGATTCCTACTATTTGCAAAATCCTGAGTTACAAAGCATGTCTTTAAGATTTCTTAAATAAGATAGAAGCATAAACTATAACAGAAAGAGAAATTGGACTTCATTAAAACTTAATGTCTCTTGGCATAGGAAAAGAGTTTATGAACAAAACCTCAGTAGCACAGAAACTAGTACAAAGAATCAACAACTGGGATCTCATCTTAGTAAAAAGCTTCTGCACTCAAGAGAAATCACCAACAGGGCTAAGAGACAACCTACAATGTGGGAAAAAAAATTTAGCAGCTGTACCTTAGACAAAGGACTACTATCTAGAACATATATTGGGGCTGGGGATTTAGCTCAGCGGTTCTGCTGCCTGCCTCGAAAGCACAAGGTCCTGAGTTCAATCCCCAGTACCAAAAAACAAAACAAAACAAAAAGAATATATAAAGAACTGAAAAAAATCAGACACCCCAAATTCAAAGACTCAATTCAAAAATGGGCATCTGAAATGAATAGACATTTCTCAGACAAAGCAGTAAAAACAGCAAATAAATATATGAAAAAATGTACAACATCACTGGTCTTTCGAGAAATGCAGATGAAAACAACACTGAGATTCCACCTCACCCCAGAAAGAATGGCTGCTATCAAGAAATCAACCAATAACAAATGCTGGTGGGGGTGTGGGGAGAAAGGAACCCTTCTCCATTGCTGGTGGGAGTGCAGACTTGAGTGTACAAACACTGTGGAAATCTGTATGGAGATACCTCAAAGAACTAGGACTAGAGGTCCCATTTGACCCAGCTATACCCCTGCTGGGGATCTTCCCAAAAGTATTAAAAGAATCATACCACAGTGATATATGTGCACCCATGTTTATAGTGGCACAGTTTATAATAGCTAAAGCTTGGAAGCAGCCCAAGTGCCCATCAACTGGAGGCTGGATAAAGAAGATGTAGTTTTATTTATAAAATGGAGTACTACTCAGCCATAAAGAATGAGAAACTGGAGACATTTATTGCTAAATGGATGCATATTGAGGCCATACTCTTAAGTGAAATAATTAGGACACATGTGTGCAAATACCGAATAGTTTCTCTAATGTGAGAAACTGAAAGTGTAAATAAGGATTAAAATGAATAATTGATAATTTGAAATAGGAAGAAAAGGTCCAAAGGGGTAGGGGTGGTGGGAGGAGATGAGGAAAGGAAAGAATGGAAAGGAAAAATTATGAGAAAAGAAAAAAAATGGAAACAAAGTCTATGTAAATAGGGAAGGGTGGAGGGGTGAAGGGGCACACAGGGAATGGGGAAAAAAAAAGAACCAAGAAGCATCAGGAACAAACACCCAATGATAAATGTAAACGTATACCTAAAATGTACCAATAAAAGAATTTAAGCAAAAAAAAAAAAGTCTCTATGTAAGAAAAGGTATTTGACAAAGTTAAAAGCAAGGTCAACAGCAGAAGGAGCCACAGATCTGGTGACTATATTGGCAATGCACAAATCCCTTCAAATCATTGTTTTTGAGAATGAATAATGGAGACAAGCTAAATCTTCACAAATAGCTAAATGTGTAAGTTGTGATAGATTGCTAGAAATAATACCCCAAAAAATGTAGTTCAAAATAAATGTGCTAGATCTCCAAGTGTTTACCAGGATGAATCTTGAAAATAGAACAAAGTAAAAATGTAAGTTGTTGGAAAATTGTATGAAGTGCTATTGGCATAAAATAACAAACCTGGGGCTGAGAGTGTGGCTCAGTGATAGGTAGAGCAGGAGCTTAGGATGTACAAGGCCCTGGGTTCAGCCCCCAGCATCAAAAAAAAAAAAAGCAAAACCTACTAAATGTTTATTATATACACGTATAATAAGAAAATATAAAAACATTGCGAAGGATACACAGCAGTATCAGAATAGGAGTCCTGGGCAGAGAGGGCAGGGAGTTGCGTGGGGGCGGGGGTCAAAAGAGTTTCCACTGTACCAAGGAAACCATGAAGTGCATGTGGCCAGATTCCTGTATTTGTAAAATCTTTATGGCATGTGATCATTGCAGTCTCTAAACTTTTCTGTATTTTTGGAATATTTCAGAGGGAGACTCTTCTGGGTTTCTGGAACAAGGTGCTATCATTTGGATCTGGAATACCCCCTGAAGGCCCAAGTGCTAAGGACTTAGACCCCAGCTTGGCACAACTGGGAGATGGTGGAACCTTTAAGAGGTGGGGCCTAGTGGAAAGAAGTGAGGTCACTGGGGGCATGGCCTTGAAGGGCATTGTGGGACTTAAGCCTTCTTCCTCTTTTTCACTTCCTTTATGTGTTGTTTGCCTCCACCACACATTCCCTGCCATGATGGTCCCACAGCAATGGAGCCAATCAGCCATGGACTGAAACTTCTGTAACTTGAGCCAAAACAACCCTTTTCTCTTTAGAAGCTGATTATCTGAGGTATTTGTTACAGTAACAGAAAGCACATGAAGTGACCATCAGCCCCTCTCTGAGCCACCTTGAACTACTTACAGGTCCCTAAATGACCGCTTAAACCTCCCCTCAGAGCAGGTTCTGCCAGCAGCTTTATCTCCGGGCAGCTTCTTGGAAATGCAGAGTCTCAGGACTTACCCAGACCTGCAGAACCACAAAAATCATTGAAAGCCCCAGCTGATTCCTGTGTGCATTAAAATCAAAACATGCCACACAAAACTGCTCCATCCCTCCATCCCCCTTACCTGTGACCTGACTAACTCCCCAGCTTCTACCTGGACGGGGTTCTGGTGTTGTATGTCCTAAGATGGCTTCCATCCTCTGTCTAGATCAGGAGTCACATGCATGACTGTGAATGCTTTGTGAGTCCCATTCACCATCATCCTATACCATGGCACAAGTCCAGTGACTGTTTTATGAATGAACGCAAATCCACATTTTTGAGGCAGTGGTAAGGCCATCATCCACACTGAAAATATTCATCCAGGGAATGGAGTTTGAATTTGGGGCACTTTAATAACTTGGAGTTAATTTTTTACCGACTTTCTAAGTTCTAAATTTAAAATAAATTCATTTAAAATTATGGGAAGTTTTTTCTAAGTGCACACTTAAAATTGTGTGGCAAAGTGCTCTCTGTTTTACAGCACATTTTAGTAAATTGATATTTTAAAATGCCTCCGTTTTTAGGAACTCTTAATCTTTTGAGCGACCTTGGCTTCATCTGAAAACCTAATGGAAGATGCAGAATGTCTCCCAAGACAAATGCCCATAATTGGTAGATGGTTTCAAAATTGTCAACTTTGTTATTTTAAAATAATGACTCTGCTTGAAAAGAAATAAGAAATAGCTTATTCTGAGCCAAATATGAGCAGCCATGGCCTGGGAAACAGAGTCAAGTTACCCTGAATAACATGTTCCACTGTGGAAGAGGATATGTGAACTTTGATAGTCACAGAACAAAGAAAGTCCTAAATTAATGCATTCACCAATTACACCAGTAGGAGCTTCAGGCGGGCAGGCTACAGAAAAGTGGAAAATCTCTTTCATATATTTCAGATGTTACAGCATTCTTCACTTTAGAGGAGGTGGAGGCTAGTCATTTGCTAAACTGAATGATAGCATTCCCGGAAGTTTATCTAGTAGACATAAGAATGTCATGTCAGATACAAAAGTTAAGGTAATGGCCATTAAAGCCCAGCGTTCTGGGGGCTGAGGCAGAAGAATCACAAGTTCAGGCTCAGTCTTGGAAATCTAGCAACTTAGTGAGATCCTGTCTCAAATTTATGAATTAAAAAAGAGCAAGAGATATAGCTCAGTGCAAAGGCTCTTGAGTTCAATCCCTAGTGTTGTAAATAAATAAATAAATTTTTAAAAGGCTCAAGATAATTTTGGCTTTCAACCTACATGATAACATCTCTCCACAATCCTGATGTTCTAGTTAGTCAAGGTCAAGCAGTCTGCAGGGTCTTTATTATAGATGTGGCTTCTTCAGACAGCTTCAATTCACAGTATTCACAAAACACCCAGGCAAAGACCTTCTGCCCTAAAGTCAACAAGGCCACATAGGGTGGCCTGCTCTGGAATTGTTCAGGAGTTTTCCACCATGCCACATGGACAAGCATGTGTGGGCAAGACATTTCCTCCATACACCACCTTTGATGGCAACTGCATTTCTCTGGCTGTGAAAGCAATCCCAGCCATCACAACCACCCTGAAAACACTTGCCATCACTCTCTGATAAAGAGGAACTCTGAGGTGGTCCCTTTGGGGTTAGCACTGCATTGGTCAGCTTTCATATCGCTGGGACAAAATCCTGACACCCGAAATTTACAGGAGGAGAGGTTTACTTTTGCTCACGGTTTCAGAGGTTCCACTCCATGGTCCACTGGCTCCAAGGCGTAAACATCATGGCAGAGAGGCCTGGCACAGGACAGCTGTTTACCTCAGGGCTAGAAGCAGACAAAATGCAAGAGCCAGAGAGAGCAGAAAGGGCTGGGGACAGGAGTACACCCTTCCAAGTCGCCCCCACCCCATGACCCACGTCCTCCTACCTCCCGACAGCAATTCAGCTATGAATTTACCAATAAATTAATCCCCTGATGTGTTTAGTGCCCTTATTATCCAAGCACCTTACAGTGCCCTATCTCTGAACACAGGAGACTTAGGGGGACATTTTAGATCTACACCAGAACCAGCAGTTTCTGCGTGTGGTGCAGAGATCTGGAAGTTATTCCAGATTTGACACTTTACGGGCAGAGCTGATTGTAGAGGTGGGATTGTTCTGTCTTTAAATATGTGAAAAGAATCTTGGTTAGAAAAGCAGTGGAAATATTTTTTTCTATTTACAACCAACATTCAACTACCGCACAATTTTAAGTATTATAAACATGTCAATTAACAAGTGACAAAGGATAAGATTACAATAATTTAAAGATCTTAATTGGCTTTATTTGCAATTCTAGAATCAGGTAACACTTCATTCCATAAAATAGAAGAAATGTTTCAATGAGCAAAGCAGAAGAGGTTGGTTTTATAGATGGAAAAGGATGAAGATCACATAAACAGACAAAACCAGAAAGAGGGTTGGTTGTTTAAAAGTTACTTTTCTTGGAAGGCAGAGATGAGATAGAATACTAAAAAATAACTGATGGAGTCACATCAGGTTATTTCAGGTTAGCTCTTTTTGTATGAGGATTAAGGCAAAGGCAACTTCATCAACATGCCAATTGAAACCAGTCTGTTTAGATAATTTGGTTGGCATCTCTCTAATCCTTGTTTCTCGTTTCTCAGAAATTCAAATAAACAGCTTAGTTTCAGCTTGGTGATATATGGAACTTCAGTATGGAAGACTCCATTTTGATTTTTAGCCTGGCTCGTTGAGGCCCATGGCAGGAGCTTAATCCAAAATAACAGACTCCTATAGCTTGTATTTAATGTAAGCAAGACCCAGAGGAGTCAAGGATGAGGGTCCCTTCTGCATTAGGCTCTGGTGATACCAGAAGACTGGTCCTAAGGTCAAACTTTGAGAGGTTCCTCTGCCTTAAAAAATCCGTTGTCTATCCAGCGAGTGGTCCACTCCCTTCAGTAGAGGCATCAGCTTTGCACATAGCACGTTCCTCCTTCCCTCTGCCTGCAGACACTGAACTGTAAGTCACTTTTGTGTAATAATGATGACAAGATGCTGATGAGTACCTGCACCATTCGTAACTTGGTGCGGCTCTCTGTGTCATTCTCGTGTCCTGGTCACAATGCCTGAAAGAGCAAGGGAGCCAGTGGAACGCGTGCCCTCGCTCAGCCCCACAGCCCACCCACCCAGCCCCCACAAGTGCCCACAGCAACCTCCAGCCTGGGTGTGTGGATTCTGCTGAGTCATGGCACTGCAGGCAGGAGAGCAGCCGGCTGCTCATTGCTCTGTCTGTGCAGAGCTCTGGGCTCTTTGTGAAGCGACGGACGAGGGTGGGGTGGGGGCTGTAGACAGAGGTCATCTCTGCTGGACTCTGAGTGCTAAAGTCAGAGGTTGCCTGGAAAAGGTATAGAAAACCCAAACGGGGCAGAGCTATTGGAGAGGCTGGCTGGCCTTCCCACAGTTGCCTTTCTTTTGAGGACTCCTGTCACTAGGAATCTGGAGATGAAAAGAAACTTTGGATGAGTAACATTTTTATTTTGGATTTTTAATTTAAATGTTGCATGGGGTTGAGGATGTAGCTCAGTGGTAGAGTATTTGCCCAGTATGGGTGAGACCCTGGGTTCAATCCCCAGCACTGAGATACATATATATGATGTATACATGTATATATTTATTTATATATCACATTGAGTCTCTTAAAATTAACCAACCTCAAAAAACTGAACCTCATTGAAATAACAGTAAAAATTGAAGCTGGGTGTGGTGGTGCATGCCTATAATCCCATCGCTCAGGAGGCTGAGGCAGGTGGATCTCTGCGAGGCCAAGGCTAGCCTGGGCTACATAGTGAGTTTGAGGCCAACCTGGACTGCATATGTCTCAACAACAACAACAACAACAACAACAATGGAAGTGAAAAATGAGATTCCAGTGGTAGAGTTTGCTTTCACCATAAGTGGTTAACTAAATTAACTGGTTAACTAACAAGGGAATCTGTTTGTTCTTTTGTGAGAGAGCTGATTTTGCCTCTTTTCATTGATCTTTATTCACTATATATAGTGTGATCAAAAAATCCAGTTAAGTGTTTAATTTTTAAAATTTTATTATAGTAGAAGACACATCGCCATTAATTCCCCCCTCACAGTCTTTCCCCTCATTTCAAACACATTTATCCCATCATTCTTGCCACATTCTGAAGCAGTTCTGGAAGTCCTCTTCCACCCGTGGCCTTACTTATGCTGTTGTGGCTTTGTCCGCGTTCTGAATCCATCTGATACGTTTACCTTTAATGGTCATTTTGACTTTGCAGATGAGTCAGAAGCCACATGGTGTGAGATCCAGTGAATAAGGTGGATGAGGACACAGCGTCATGTTTTTCTGAGCTGCCTTTCTATTGGATGGCACTTGACAGGGCAATCACCATATTTTTTTTTATCACACCTCATAAAGACACTCAGGAAAGGACTTCCAGAACTGCTTCAGAAAGTGGCAGGAACAGTGGGATAAGTGTGTTCAAAGCAAGGTGAAATATTCTGAGGATGATTAATGGCAATATATCTTTTACTGTAATAAAACTTTTTGATGTAAGTATTCATCATCTATTTCCCTGACGCCTTATATATTGAGTCCTGAGTAGGTGATAACTGTGAAAAATGCACAGTTGAGCCTTCAGAGAGCTTAATAACTCATGGAGGGACTCCAAGAAAACCCATTTTAATACATTTTATGTTATTCTTTTCTCGAAGGATGAAGTTGGAAAATGATTGCCAAAAACATCATTCATGGGGGCGGGGGTGCCCCAGTAACTGGCTCAATAGTTTCCTTATTGATCATAAACTGTCTAGTTTCCAGGCACAGCATGGAGGACGGTCGACTGGGACCATCTCATTCCAGGCTGGCATATAACTGATACTTGAGTGTAGGTCTGAGGATCCCTTTTCCCTGGGGCTCAGTTTCCTCTCCCAGAGAACAAAGGACACACACTTCCTGCCTGGAAAGGGAGCCATTTGGAAAGGTCCCTGAGGTGAGGAAGCTCAGCCCCAAGAAAGTGCTTCCTCCCCTTGTACTTTACTGTCACTGGGCCTTAAAGTAGCTGTTAAAACCAATGAAAGAACAGTTCTCCCTTGCCCCAGGCCCAAAGCTACACAAAGGCCTTAATTAGAGAGAGTTCACACTTGGGTTTGATGCAGAACAGACTGCAACTGAGAGCTTCTGGGAGGCTGACCTCCAGCGCAGGCTCCGCCGGGAGGCAGGTGAGGAATCAGACACTGAAGGGGAGGCCCAGACTTGAGGCTGGCTAACTGGAAGAACCAGAGGGGCCACCGGAGGTGTTTTCCTGAGGGGCGGAAGAGGTTCATTAGCAGGTTCATCTGGGCCACTGAAGGCCTCTCTGGATCAGCTGGGCTGGATGTGAGGCCCTAGGTTCCAGCCCCAGCAGCAAGGAAACAAAACCAAACCCACACGACAAAGGTGTGTTTGTGGAGGAACTTCCCCAATCAGGACGGGCGGGCTTCACACCTGGAGAACTAATTCGCCCAGCGCTAGTCCCCGTTCCCCACTGTGCCCTTTGAAATGGGGAGGGAAAAAATGCAGAAACTGAGCCTAGAGGAACAGGACACTGGGCTGCTTTTCCTTCTAATCCTTTTCTCTTATTACCATTAGCCAGACCTCTAGGAGTAAAAGCAAATATGAATTGTACCTGACAGAGGGGACTCAGGAGAAGGGCATGATTTAAATTCTTCACGGAGTCCTCTTGGGATTGGGACACGTTGTCACTGTCATTAAGGAGAATGTAACGGATAATAAGTGCTCCGCAAAGTCCAAAAGGGGAGTGGTGTTTTGAAAGGTGGGAGACAGAAGAAAGCAAACCGGAAGCCAAAGGCCTAATCTTACACCACCTGGTCACCAGGATCAGGTTTGCACTCTGCCCCAGGACGCTTCGCTTTCCTGTGGCTCCGAGGAAAACAGCAACATCAGGAGGAGCCACTTTAAGAACAACAAAAGAAATTCTTCCTTCTCATTTTGTAATCAGGAGTCATTTTAAACCTCAAATGGAATCTCTGAGTTTAATCACTCACCTTGGTTTCCATTGACTTTGAGTCACTTTCCTGAGAGTCAAGAGTATCCACGAATTTTCAAAACTGAGAATGTTTGAAAGGACTATGCCGAGCACTAGGATGTCCTTCCAATTCAGAGAGGGCTGGGAAGGATGGAACAATAGCAACAGCCTTTTCGTCAGTCTATGGGCCTCTGTGGAGGAGGAGAGAAATTTAAAAGCATCCGTTGCTATCTGTCAAAGTCTCATCGGATGGACGGCATGGAGATCATTTAAAAATGAACCGGATAGAATAAAAAAGGTAAAAGCAAAATAAAGGCACATGTCCTAGAGTTTGGACTCTCCCTTCCTGGATTCTCTCTGCAGAAAGGGGCCCTGGCTCCTCCATGGCTCCAGATCCTGATGATCATCCCAAGAGGCTTCAAATCAGGCCAGGGACGTGTTAAAGGGGAGGGAAGGAAATAGCACTCCTGGGCTTCCAGGGACCTCTGTTCCCAGCAGTGGGCTGTTCTGAGTGTCTGACACCCAAAGCAGAGGGGAAGCTTCGGAGTTTTCCTCTCCAGAGTCTGCAGCAGGACCAGTCTGAACCCAGCCCAGAAGGGAGGCAGGCAAGATTACTGGAAGCCATCGCTGTCTAGGGTTCCACTTTGCTCCCCCAAATAAAAGTGAGTGTGGAAATGACCCGCCTAACTGGGTGGGCGATTCCCAGAGAGGCTGGGGCTTGGAGATGTCTCCAGGGCGGGCACAGTGGGTGTTGGTCCCGGGGCTGGAGGGAACATTTTCCTGGAGGGAAGCTGTTTAGGCTTTGCCAAGATCACTGGTGTAGAGAGAGAAGAAGGAGGCCTAGCCATGGGTTCTGAAAGCAAAGACATGGGTCAAGGGAGCCCACTGGGCTGCTAAAGGGACAGGGAAGGGAAGGGACAGCAGCCAGCCAGCCCCTGGACATGAGCCCTGTTAGATCTGGACATTGACCCAATGGAATCAGAAAGAGCTGGCGAACTCCCTGCTTTTCGGAGCTCTGCTGCCAGGGAAGCCGGCTTACTGCTGCAGTTGAGAACCCCAAGTATTGGCATGAGGCAGATGTAAGTTGCTGCTTTGAATCCGGGTCCTTGCTACTGTGTGACCTCGGGCAGGCAAAGTTACTCTGGAAAGCTCAGTGTCCTCGTGGCCACAGCGGAGTCATGGCCCCTCCTTTGGCTGTGTAGGGTACTTAAGCGAGGCAGCCTATATGGAAATGTATTGGCCGCTCTGGGGAGTGGGGAGCGGGTGTGTCCTGAGCTATAGTTAGGTAGAGGTCAGAAGTGCTCATGTGCTAGTGGACAATATGATAACCAACGATAATAGCATACTATGTTTTTCAAGCTAGAAGAAAGGATTTTGAATGTTCTCACCACAAAGAAATGATGGAGATCACTGTGCTTCCCCTTTTTACACGTTAGACAATGCACACATGTGTGGAAACACCACGTCAGCATGCACGCCTTTTATGTTTTTGTGTATCACTTTCAATGAATATAATCAATTTTAAATGCAAAGCATGTGGGAGCATATGGATAAGTTAGAATAAAGACCAGCAGGACACGTCACCTTTCTGGTCCTGGCCCAGACGCAGAGCGATGTGTTAGCATCAAGGACAAGTGGGACGAGGTGGGGCCAGACCCAGCACTAATTTGCCTGTGAACAAAAACAAGGATGGGAATGGGAATTCCCCTTGGGGTGGGTCTCTTGGGTGGCCAAATTGTAAAGGTTGCAACCATTTTGTTTTCCGGGGCTTGGCAGGAAACTCAGTTGCTCACCACTGAGCTCCACCCCCAGCCCCGATTCTCTTTATTTCTTTCTTTATTGCGGTACCAGGGAGCGAACTCCGATTCTCTTTATTTCTTTCTTTATTGCGGTACCAGGGAGCGAACTCAGGACCTTGTGCTTGCAAGGCAGGTGCAGCGCCACTGAGCTACATCCCCAGCCCCTGATTCTCTCCTATTGATGCACTTGGTTTGGTGGCTAACATGGAAGCCGGACCCCTCTCTGAGGCATTCGGGACAGTCCTGAGGGCTTGACTAAGAGACACTCGCTACCAGGAAGTCTGACCACAGGCCGAAAACTCAGGCTGTATCTGTCCGACTGCACTGTGGAATTATTTAGCAGAGCTAATGGAGTGAAATGTCCTCAGGGGATCCTAGGCTCTCTTCTCTGTTTGATTGATATTGGACTCTGACCCACGTTGGTGGTAATGAAGAATCACATAAGCTTAAGAGAGATTGTTCGGGTGTCTGGAGCCAAAGTGACCACTTCTGATGGTGTCTCAGTAATACCAAATATGTGTATACAGGTTGAGCACCCTTAATCTGAAAATCCAAAATCCAAATGTGGCAAACGCAAAACATGACACCCCAAATAGGAAATTCCACACCACTGAACTTTGTTTTATGCTCAAAATTATTAAAAATACTGTGTAAAAGTACCTTCAGTCTATGTGTGTAAAGTGAACATAAAACTTGAATAAATTTTGTGTATAGACTTGGGTCTCATTCCCAAGATATCTCATCACATAGACGCAAGTACTCCAAAACCCCCAAAATACCTCAAATCCAAAACACTTCTGGTTCCAAGTATTTTGGATGAGGGATCCTAACCTGGGACTGTTCAGCAGCTGAAAATCCTCTGTTCATATGGTCTCATGTGTTTCTCACTTAAACCTACACAATGGGGAATATGGTGGGGGTGATAATTATTCTCCTTTTACAGATGAGAAAAGAAAGGCTCGTGAAAGTAATGCCACCTATTCAAGGCCACACAACCAGGAGGCTGTGACAGCTGTGCAAACGTGCAAGAGATCTGCACACGGATGCCTGCTTTCCCCACTGGATCCGCTAAGTCTTCCTTTGGCCCTGAAACTTTTATCTTCCTGGGCCAAGGCTTTGATCTTCAGAACCAGACCACAAAATAGAGCTTTATGTACAAGAACTCAGGCAGTGGAGTCAGGATACTGCTGTTCCACACCCACCTGGTTCAGGTTAATGGCAAACTAAACTTCCAGATGAGTCCTGCTGTCTTGGCAAATCAGCTCAGGAATCCCACAGCAATGCGTTGAATAATAGTCTTCCGTTGGGGGTGATGGAAGTGAAAGCCTCTTGAAGCTGGCCTCAGGCCCCACACTTCCTAACAAAAATAGTTAAACGGTCCCTGAAGGAAACACGGACTCCCTCCGCTACTTGAGCCAGGAGGGCTTCGCAGCTCCTGCAGCCTGGTGCATAATTCTGGACTGCGTCAGTAGCATTCTCACTCTTGTTTTAAGTGAAAGACAGAGTTGAAGCAATAGGAGTCATTGGTGTTTGTGAGTAGCAGCGTCCTCTAATTTATTTGCCAAGTTATCCTGAAAAATAGAAGATTTGTTTCTGGCATTATTTTCAGCTAAAGCCACATCTGTTTTCTGTTTTAGATTAAGTACCTTAAGTGACATTGATATATACGTGAGTCTAGAATTTGCATGTCATTCCTAGCGAGCACTCTGGAAATGGACATCATTCTCTCTCCTTTGGGTAACTGTGCCTGATTTCCCTAGAAGATGAAGTTCTGCTACTCCACTTTTAATCATCGTGGTTCAGAGGAGGCCATGACCGCTTTTATGCCAGGTGGCTCTGGCTCATCAGAGCATCCTCGTCACTGTCTCCTTGTTGGGACATAATACCCAACACCCACAGCTTAAAGGAGGAAAGGTTGATTTTGGCTCAGGTTTTTAATCCATAGTCCACCCAAGCAGGATGGCAAGACACAGGGGCATACCAGAAGAAATACTGCTCACGGCGTGGCAGACAGGAAGCAGAGAGAGAAAGGAGGAGCTAGGGAGGGAGATGACCGCTTCCAGGGCACATCCCAGTGACCCTCCTCTTCTGACTGGGCATGTTTAGCTATAAGCTCATCGGTGAGGGCCTGGGATTGAGCTCAGTGGTTTTGCTGCCTGCTGCGCAAGCGTCAGGACCTGAGTTCGATCCCCGGTACCAAAAAAAAAAAATCTACAAGTTCATCAGTGGACTAATCCTGTGATCTAATCGCCAACCCAAAGCCCTGCCTAGGATGCGTAAGGCTTTGGAGGGACATCTAGATATAAACCATAGCACATAACATCCAGGTGTAGGAGCCAGAAAAACAGATTGAAAAGTGGTATCTGACCCAGCCAACGGCAATTAGAGGGGAGACACAAAACTGTGATCTGGTGGAGCTTTTGGAGAAGAAGGCGTTCTCTGTCGGCTGGAGCTACCAGCAGTGAAGAGGAAAAATACCACGTGGAACCCGAGAATGAAGAAACTAAACCCAACAGGTGGACAAAGGCCAGGATTCAGCCGTGTCTAAAGCCAGGCAAGTCATGATCTTTCTGTTTACTAGGCTAACCAAGTCTCTTTTCCCATAAGCCAATTTGCCTTGGGTTTTCTACAGTGGGGGGAAAAACCTGATGCATTCACAATCTAGATGATTTCCTGTGGCTTCCTTGCTACTTAAGCAAGTATGAGAACCTAATATGCTACTCAAAAATGAATTCAGCTTTAAACTCCAACACATATTCACTTTTGTTTCAGATTCATGGAAGAACATGAAAATTATTCTAATTTCACGAGAATGTAAACTGGCCCATGCCAGCTCCAATGGTGCTTTATCCAATGGTGGGCTCTTTTCTCTGAGAACAGCCCAAGGCCAATGTGTTTAGATTGGTGCCACACAAGGAGTCACTTTCAAAAAGTGAGGTATGACTTAACTGCATAACTCCACCAATCCTACCTGTTCTGGAAAAACCCAGTCCCAGTGTGTAAAACTGGCTCGAGTGGTGAGAACTCAAAGCAGAGGCAGACAAACACCGGATTTCCCAGAAGCCGTTTCCTGGGCACTTCCTGACAGACCTGGCAAGGAGCCGGATCAGTGCCTCCCTGAGATCTGGGTCAGAGGAGAAGCTCCTGAAGTGGCCCGGTAAAAGTGACTCCATCCCCACTGCTTTATCTGAAGATAACATCTCAGATGTCGGGCACATTGCTGATGCTCACAGGGCCCGGTTCTGGTTCTAAAGCTCTCTCTACCGTTCTATTGTGGTTTGAGTTGTTATTTTGCCTGGAGGGGGCTGCTTGTTTCAGGTGATTTTTTTATTGTTTGCAGTGTGGGGACCAAGCCCTGAGCCTCACATGTGCTAGGCAAATGCTCTCCCACCGAGCAGCACCCTCAGTACTTGGTTTTTTTATTTACTGCAAACTCAGAAACCAACCACCAGGTTACTCAGTCACGGGTGGCAAGCACTACCCAAGACAGCTGCAGTTGTGTCACACTGAATCTCTAAACTACTCCCCTGTAATTTACCCAAGAGAAATGTAAACATGCGTCTGTACAGAGAACTAGACATAAAGGTTCGCAGGAGCTTTATTCATAGTCAACCCAAACTGGACATAGCCAACGTGTCCATTAATAGGAGAATGGATAATGATACGGTTTGTATGTGAAATGTCCCCCAAATGTTCATGTACTGAAGGTCTGGCCTGCAGTGCAGCAGGGCTCAGAGATGGAGGCCTTTGGAAAGTGCATGGATCATGAGGACTCTGGCCTCATTAACAGATTAATTCATGGGTGGATTCATAATGCGGTGGCATTATTGGGAGGGGTGGAAACTTTAGGAGCTAGGTCCTAGCTGGGGGAAGTAGGTGACTGGGGTCAGACCCTTGAACAGTGATGGTGAAACTTTTAGAGCTTTCAGTGACACAAACAGCCTGCTGTGTGGCACATGTGCCATGGGTTCCCCCTGCCTGGGAGGTACGTCTCATCCCAGCTTTCATTCTCTCTCTCTCTCTCTCCTCTTCTCTCTCTCTCTCTCTCTCATCCATCTCAAGGATGCCATGAGGTAAGCCACTTCCTTTCCCACACTCTCTGGCAGCCATGATATTTCTACCTCACCACAGGCCTAAAAGCAATGGAGCTGGCTGACCATGGACTGCAACCTCTGAGACTGTGAGCCAAAACAAATCTTTCCCTTTTTAAATTGTTTTTCTCAGGTATTCTGTCATAGCAATAGAAACTGACTAACCCAGATAACAACTTGTGACACATTGATGTAACAGAATACTATTCAGCAAAACAAAGGGTTAAAATACTAATACAGCCGGGGATGTAGCTCAGTGGCACCATGCCTGCCTTGCAAGCTCAAGGTCCCGAGTTCAATCCCCCATACAAAAAAAAATAAATCTAATACAGGCAACCATACAGGTAAATCTCATGAGCTCTAAGCCAAGTGAAAGAAGCCAGACAGAAGAGAGCATGTGCTACCTGGTTCCACTGATTCAAAGTTCTTAAACAGGAAAAACCAATCTGTAGTGAGAGAAAGCAGACCAGAAGTTGCCTGGGGTAGCTGTAAAGAGAGGAAACTGGCTAAAAAGAGCACAATACAATGTTTTTGGGTTGAGTGACATGTTTTGTTCTTGACAGGGGTCATGGCTTCAAAGGTATCTACCATTGTAACTGTGCATCTAGGTGTATGTAGGTATATGCTTTCAAGGTGTACAGTTAAAATTTGCGTGTGTAAATTATACCTTGGTAAAGTTGGGCTTGTTTTCTTTTAAGTGTGCTATTTCTCTAGACTTTCCATGATGTCCTTTTAAAACTCATGCTGTTTATGAAAATAACTTATGCGGAGGACAGATGTATATTGGCTCACAGTTTCAGAGGTTTCAGTCCATGGTCAGCTGGCTCCGTTGCTTTCAGGCCTGTGGTAGACAGAACATCATGTGACGAGGGTGTGTGATGGAGCACGCTGCTCCGGTTTTGATGGGCAGGAAATGAGAGAGAGACAGAGAGAGAGAGACAGAGAGACAGAGAGAGAAGCGGGGGCAAGATACCCCCTTCTAGCACCCTTCCCCTTGGCCTTACTTCCTCTCACTAGGCCCCACCCACCCCATGTAGGTTACACCACTTCCCTGTAGTTCCGTGAGCTGGAAAGTAACCCCTTTTTCCCACTTTTCTCAATACTGGGGATTGAACCCAGGGTCTTGCACTGAGCTACATCCCCAAACTTTGTGCTTTTTTATTTTGAGATTGGGTCTCCTAAAGTTATCCAGGTGAGACTTGAACTTGTGATCCTTCTGCCTCAGCCTCCTAGTGTTGGGATTATAGGCATGTGCCATTCTGTCTGGCTGGGACCAAGCCTTGGGCCTTTGGGGAACATTTCAGATCCAATCATAGCAAATTCTGTAGAAACGCCAGAGCCCACATGGTGCATGGATCCCTTTACTTTCCCAAACATGCATTTCTCATTACACCTTTGCATTTCCATACCTGCTGTTCTCCAACTTGGAATATACTGTTCCCTCTTCTCCCCTGGGTAAAACCCATCCATCATTCCATTCTTCCTTCGTTCATTCATTCAGCAAGTATTTACTGAGTGCCAGGCCCTGTGACAAACACTGGGGCTACAGAGAAATATAAATCAAGGGCTCTGTCCTTTAGGAACATATACTAGAAAATAGAGTTTTACTTGAATGTCCTCAGACTTATGTTGCCAACATTTTCTGTCTGATAAAAAGATGCTGTCAAAGACCGTTAACCTGAAGGCGACACTGCTCCATTATCTGCCCTAAGAGCAGGCTACACACGTGTTCTGCAGCTGCCCCAAAGGCTTCATGTTCACATTAAAGAAAAGGAATCTCTGAGGAGTTAACAAGGCAGGAGAAACAGCTCTAAGAAATCAAAGAAAAACTCGATTTCAATGCATTTCTTTTTGTGGTTGTTTTTAATTTTTATTTTTATCAATACTGTATGCAGTACACAATGATTCCAGTCCTTGTGGGGAGTAGGTGCCTGCACATAACACATCTTCGCTCTTTCTCATGCCCTGCCCCTCCCCTTCTACTCCCTTCCCTCCATGTCTTCGTCCCTTTCCCTTCTGCAAAAAATCTGTCTCCTCGTTTCCTATTATCTGTCTTTTACTTTTCTCTTTATTTATGCTTTGGGTTTCTTGTATAAGAAAAGCTATGTGATATTTAACTTTGTGTGTCTGATATATTTCATTTAAAATTATGGTCTCCAGGCCCATCCATTTTCATACAAATGACTCAAATTTATTCTTCTTCATAGCAGAGTAGTACTCAATTGTAAATAGCACATTTTCTTTATTCATTCATCTGATGATGGACATATAGGCCAACCAAGCTATTATGACTTGTGTTGCTATAAACGTAGTGTATGCAGGGATCACCATAATATGATGTCTTTAACTCTTAGGAAGAAACTCAGATTTCTACATATTTCCAAGGCGATGATGAAATATCATAGAACACAATACAACAAGAACTCTCGGTGTGACAGTCACCTCCCCTCTGGTGGGGCTTGAGGTCCACTCCCCCGTGACGGCCTCGTGGGACAAACCCTGGGGTCGTCACCAGTCATTTTGATGATGTTATCCTTTAACTTTTGGAGTATTTTTAAATGTCAGTCAGTACCTTGTTTTGGTAAAAATTTATTTTTCAATTACTTGTATTTCTTTCTTCTTCCTTATCAACTTTGGTTCCCCAATCATTAAATCTTTACTTGAGTAAAGATGCCACCGCAGAGATGGAATTAAAATTTCGATTTAGAGCTTAAAATGAAATATTAATTTTTGAAAAAGTGTTAAATCGCTTTCATTTTAGACTGAACAGAAAGTATTGCGAAGACAGTACAGCGTTGCCTCAGAACTCCACACCCAGTTTACTTATCTTGCCTTGGTCCGGCACATTTGTTACAATTATGAAGCAATGCTGATACATTAGTGATGTTCATCCTTTCCTCAGATGTGCTTGGCTTTCACCCTGGGTCCTTCTGCTCCGCCATCCCACCCAGATGCTGCATTCCATTCAGTCTTCCCGTTTCCCTTCGGCTCCTCTTGGCTGTGACTTTTTCAGACTTTCCTCTACGTGATGACCACTGCTCAGGGGTTTTGTGGGATTTCCCACAGCTAGGCTTTGTCTGGTGTTTTCACAGTTAGACTGGGGCCGTGTGTTTCTGGAAGGAAGATCACAGCAGCAGAGCACCCTGCTCATCACACTGTCCAGTGTTCCTGCTATCAGCATGACTTATCGCTGGGGATGCCGACCTTGGTCAGCTGTCCGAGGTAGTGTTTTTCCACTGTAACCTGACTTTTCTCCCTCTCTCGCTCCCTTCCCATACTGTACTCTCCGCGAGGAAGACACTACGCGCAGCCTGCCCTAAAGGAATACTGAGGTACCCCTCAATTGCTATGTTATTCAGATTTCCACCACTATGACAAAATAGTTGACCTCATCGATTTTTTAAAAAAAGATTTCTTTTGGCTCACAGTTTCAGGGGTTTTAGTCCATGGCTGGCCAAGTCACCCTGGGGCCTGTGATGAATAAAATATCAAGGTGGCCAGAGTATGTGGCTCAGGAGACTGCTCACTCCAAGGAGCAGGGAGGAAAAAAGAGACAAGAAGGAAATGGAACCCAATATTTTCTCCAAGGGGAGCCGCCAGTGACCTACTCTGTCCAACTATGCCCCATCCCCAAGGTTTCCACCACACCTCCCAACAGTGCCATTGGCTGAGACCAAGGCTCTACACATGAGCTTTTGGGGGGCATTTAAGACCCAAACCCTAACAAAGGCAGAGTATCTATGTAAGTTATTTGGATTTCTTACGTATGGAAGATTTGTCTCTTCGGTCATTTAGTCAATCAGGAATTGATTGTTAATTAACGTAGTCCATCATTTATTTTATCAGTAAGGGCTCATACGCAGTTATGTTCTACTTCAGGTCATTATACAATAGCACTTCATTTGATTGCTCGAATTGTCCCAGTGTTGCTCTTCAGGGCCTCCTTCAGCTGGCCCCCGTGTCCCTTTGCCATGCTCCTCCTGGGTTGAGTATGTCCCCACTTTCAGGTACCACACCACACCCCAGGGCCATCTTGCATACCTTTTTTACTCCAATTCCGGAAGCAACCATTTCTCTAAGGAGCCTCATTCCTTTCACTGGAGAGTGGGCTCCAGAGACTGAGATCTCGCTGCCAAGGGTGCCTGCTGCTCCTGTGGCATTCACTACCTCATCAATAATGCGTTTCCCACAAACCCAAAGTATCAAAGGTTAGGGGAAGGAATTTTCACTTCCCGCGAGCAATAAATACAGCTCTTTACCTCGCCCTTTCCCCCAACTCTTACCCTGTGGATTCTACATGGGGACGAAGGGAAACCCACAGTAGCTGTGCTCTCTTTGTAGCCAAATCTAAGGCTGTTGGATTTCCTTCAACACCTAAAGCCCAGAGAAGAATGAGCAGAACCAGAACTCTCAGAGGGACTGTATCATGGACCCAGAATATACTTTCTTGGGCAATATGGTTTTTTCCCCAAGTCATTGGTTTTTCTAAAAGATAGTTTTTAGATAATTTTTTTTTCTGTGCCAGGGATCGAACTCAGGACCTTGTTGTGCTTGCAAGGCAGGCAGAAGAACCACTGAGCTAAATCCCCAGCCTGATTTTTTTTTTTTTTTGATTCAGTGCTTCACAGGGTAGCCCAGGCTATCTCCAAACTCTGGATCCCCCTCAGGCTCCTGTCTGGTTGGGGTTATCGGTGTATGCCCCTGCTCTCGGCTCTGGACAGCCTTTCTGTCTTTAGAAAGGCTGGCTTCCACTTATTACTATCAGGTACTAATAAAGGGCTCTTCATAATTAGAAACTGGCTATGTATGTATATTATTTTCAGTCAAATTTTGGGCCATTTCAAGAGGATTTTGAATTACAATTTATCATTTCGATAGCAAAAACTACATAAATGTATGGATAAAGTCACTAAGACTTTTTTAAGTTAGAAGATTTTTTTAATGAAATTAAGGTTTTTAATTTTAACCTTTGTGGAAAACATGTCCTCTCTCTCTCTCTGTTCTTAAGCACAATAAAGCAAAGATGGCAGCTGTAGTTTTCAGCAAACAAGCCAATATCAAATTCTAGGTCATTTTGTTACACCAATTGTTTTTTAACTCAATAAAAGAGTTCAAAATAAAATTTTGACCAAGATTGGGCCCTACCTATCACATTTGCAATGGAGTAGCTTTTTGCATAGAAGCTTCCGCTTCCTCACTTATTTATTTTCATGTAGCCTTCTGATCAGGAAGGAAGAATGTGGCATGTACTGGGTGAGCAGGTAGTTTTCTCAAGACACCACTGTGGCTTTCTTAGGGTAGATTATGTGACATTTTTATTACTTCTACCTCTGAACAAAAGTAGCCTTTTCATTTTCATTTATGATAGGTTTTGTAAATGTCAAGTTCCTTATTAAAAAGTCAGAGTTGACATTCCAAAAGTCTAAAGATGATATAGGTGATACGCAAGGGCTGTATACACAACTAGAGATGGAAGTTATTTCATAACTCTTCCAAAATGAAATAGCCACTTCTCAAATAATTATTTGAGAGGAGGAAATCAAACTGCTATAAGAAAAAGAAAGACATGTGACATTCCAATATGCGATCTATCCATCTGTAATTCAAATATAAAGAATACGAATGTACAAATAAAAGCAGTGTGATAAAATCCACTTGATATGATGGGAATTAATTGTATTTTTAAAGTTAATTAACCTTGACACCAGTTCCTTGGATTTAACTCTTACAGAATTGTGGCGACATTTAAAATTAGGTCTCCATCAATTTTAGAAGCCAAAAACCCTTTTTGTTCTCTTGTTATCACCAAGGAAATAAAATTATTTGAGTGGGTAAGCGATTGCATTGTATCTTTCACTTATCTTCTTTATTTTCTCAGTTTGGGGGAGTTATACATTGGTGGATTATTTAACAGGCTTTCAAAGGAAAAGAGAATGACTCCATTTCTTTATGGAGATCGCTGCACAAGAGACACTAATATACATTTAGGGTCACATGCAGATGCTTCCAAGGCCAAACAGTACTCCTGGAGGTGCAGGGGAGCTGGAGAACACCTGCCCACTTACACGGCCCAAGGAAGCTGCCAGCACAGGGCATCCAAAGGGCCAGGGCTTCTGCTAGGACAGGAGAAGCCTCAAACACATTTTTAAAAAATATTCAATCTTTCAATTTTGAAATGTGATTGTTTTTCTGGAAACATTGCACATGGCCTGTAAGCTGCATTTGGCCTATAAGCTGCCATCTGCAAGCCAACAACTGCCCACAAGAGGTTCGCACTGGGAGAGAACCCACTAACCACAGCGATTACAAGAAGAAATATAACTGTCAACGTGTGTGGTGGTGTATGGCTTTTATACCGGCACTCTGAGAGGCTGAGACAGGAGGATCACAAGTTGGAGGCCAGCCTGGGAAGCAACAATCTAGTGAGATCCTCTTTCAAAATAAAAACTGTAAGTCTAGGGCTGTAGCTCAGTGCACAAACCACAGGTTTAATCCTCAGTACCACAGAAAGAGGAGAGAGAGAGAGAGAGAGAGAGAGAGAGAGAGAAATGTAATTGTCCAGTTTGCTTGAATTCTCAAGCTGACCGATGTGAGCACTGAGTTTGAACAAATATGAAAAGCTTGCTTAGTGAGTTACGAATCAAAGTAAAACCAATTGTATGATATTACCAGATGGTATCATCAAATGACAATAATTGGGCATAATCATTTATTCAACAAATAAGTATTGAGAATTTACATGTGCCAGGCACCACGTGAGCTGCCAGGAATAAAGCTGAGGACAGAGTACCTGTCCCACCGGCACTTACCTTCTAGAGGTGGGAGGAAGTAAATTGATAAGTAAATAATAAAAATAGCAGGTAACGGTCACCCAGTTACGCAGGAAATTAGAGCAGGTCTGGAGACTTCCCACACTAACCCGGGCCCAACATACTCACCCAGAGGACCGGAGGGTCTGCTTCTTTCTCTTCACTCCTTTTGTTCTAGGTCCTAGTATGAGGTCACTTGTGGCAGGTTTTAATAAACAGAAGGCTCACTTATCTAAATTAGTTACATTTTAATCTTCTTGACTGGATTTGGGGGAAATGTGGATCCAAGAGGGATTTAGGGAAACCTCTAATCTAATCGACAACTTAATTATAATGCCTGGTCAGTGTGGCAGATGATGAACTCCAAGTATCCTGCGTTGATTCCTTCCAGCTTACATTTTAGAGAGTACCATTCTCTGGTGTGCGTGTGTCCAGACTCTGGGAATGGACCCTCTGAGGGTCTTTATCACCTGTCTGAAACAAAGACTACTAGCTGCAAAATAAGCTCTTCCTTCAGGGCTAGGGATTCTCCCGCTTCAAAAGGCACATTAACAAATATCCCTCCCACAGGGCAAACAGAACTTTATTTTCCTTTTGTAAAGCTTTTAATTTACTTTTACTGTATACATTTGAGGGGTACAGGTTGTTTGGACACATACATATACAGTGAAATAATCACTACAGTCAAGGAAGTGAATACATCAGTCATACTCCTTCCTTTAAATGAGTATCTTCTTAAAGGCTTTCCTGTGCTTTTGTAAGCAGCCTCCACCCCACTTGGAGAAGGAGCAAGCTTGGAATGTCCAATCCCAAAGGACTGGACTCCAACCTGCAGGGGGTAACTCCGTCCGTCCTAACAGCTGGCACTGAACTCTCCCCGCTGCATCCGCAAGGCGAAGATGCAAGGAGAGGGTGACTTGAAAGCCAATCCTGAAAGGTGTGGTCCGACTATTACTCTAGTTAGAACAGCCATTATCAAGATCAATGGCTGCGCCTGTTTTGCAGTGAATTAAAACAAGCAAATGGGTCCTTGCGACATTCGGGAAAAAGAGGCAGAGTCAAACACAGAAAAGTCCTCTTTGAGGAAGAAACAACACTGAAGGCAAAGTAAATAAAATGTTACGTTTGAATTTAGAAAGAGAAATGCAGATGGTTCGTGACAGTTGCAGAAAGCGTGACAGTGTCTTTACCAAGTGTGATGGAGAGTGGAGTGAATGTAACGACCAGGTGCCATCCAACAGAAAGGCAGCTCATAAAAACATGACACCATGTTCTCACCCACCTTACTCACCCCAGCTGGCACCGTACGACTTCCAGCTCTTCCCCAAAGTCAAAATGACCATGAAAGGAAAACCTTTGAATAGATTCAGGTCACGAAGGCAGCCACAACATCGCAACTAAAGGCACTCATGAACAAGGACTTCCAGAAGTGCTTCAGAGAGAGGCGAGAGGGTGGGATACGTGTGTTCAAAGGGAGTGGGGGTATTTTGAGGGGGATTTGTGGCAAATTGTCTTTTCTGTAATAAAATGTTTAAATATTCACCATATTTTTCAATCACATCTCCTGTAATAAATGGCTAACATGGCTAAGCATGGCCTCGGTGCTTTGCATGTATTAGCTCCTCTTGTGAGAAGGGAGGGAGGGAAGTAAACGCTGAAGCTAATAAATACCGTGGGGCTGGAAAAGAAATCATTACCACATAGCAGTGTGCAACAGCATCTGAAATATGGCGGGATTTGAGACCCATTCCTCAAAGGTTTGGAGTGTCCTGCAGCCCTGCCCCCTTCAGCTTCAGCCTGTTATCTCCTGTCCCCTTCCCAGCCCCTCAGGGATGTTCCTCGCCCACTGCCCCGAGGCCCGGCCCCCTGGCAGTCTCCGGAACAGTCCCAGTGCCCACAACACCAAACTCCCTGAAGGTTCAAAGCCTCTTACATTAGATTATCCAGCAGGTAGCTGAGCAAATAGTAAAGCATGCAAAAGAACACATTCAGTATATGCAGCTTACAGTGTATTCTTTTGGAAAGCAAAAGCATTTCTTTCACTTTTTTTTTTTTGCCCCAAATAAGACTGGAAATGGATTGCTCCATTTAAGACTTCCATTAATAAACTCGGAATATGAAATGTCTTAAACGTGTGGGGACGCTAGGGTGAAAGGTGCTGCGTTTCTCACTGGTGTGGGCCGGGGTGGGGGGGGAGAGAAAATATGCTAATGCAGCGTTTGCTGCAGGGCTGGTGTTATTTATATAGCTCGGCTGGGCAAGGTTGGCGCCCCAGCCGGAGAGGGAGCCGTGTGTCTCCTGGAGAGCATGGATGTGTGCACCTGTGCACAGAGCGCTGCAATTGTGAATCCAAGACCCGGGTGGGGAGGCTGTCACCATTCACGTTTACGGTGTCATCTGGAACTCGTGTGGCGATGTAGGCTTCAGCATTGTGCTTATGCAGCACATCTGGGAGGTGGGGGGGAGACATGGCGATTTGAGGGTGGGTGGTGGGGGCGGGAGCGAGTGGCCTGACGTTGCAGGGGACCCGCAACCTGAAATCCGTACAGGCGCCTCCCTGCCCACCTCTCCTGGACATGAAATTAAACCTGAGCATGGAGAGGGTCGCGCAGGAAAGCCGAGACCCTGCCATTAGGGACCGGGAAAGGGGTGCCCAGAGCGGCACCTCCAGGACAGAGGTCATGGAGCCCCTGCAGGGGTGGAGCCGAGCCCCAAGGCGACCTGGGGTGCGCGCCCCCGGCTCCGCGCGAGGAGCACCGGCGGGATCCTGCGGCCGGGCCCGGTGTCCCGCTTCCCCGCCCCCTCCCGTGGATCCCGGGCGGCGGCGGCTGCAGCGGCGCGTCCCGGCTGGAGGGGGCGCTCGCGCTCAGGAGCGGGGCGCAGCAGGTGCCGCGGTTACCTCCACCTCGGCGGGGGAGAGGGCGGGCCGGGCGCGGGGAGGAGGCGGAGGGAGGCCGCGAGGAGGCGGAGGCCAGGAGCGGCAGAAGGCGCCCGGCTGCTCGCTAGCCCGAGAGCGCGGCGGCTCTGCGGCTGAGTCCCGGGATCGCGGCTGCCGGGAGGCTCCCGAAGTCCGGCGGTCACAGCCCGGCACCGGGGACCGCGCTGCCATCTGCGGGGCCGCGGGCGAGGACGCGGTGGCGCGCGGCGCCGACTCCTCCTCCTCGTCCCGGCGCGCGAGGCGGAGAGAGGCGGGCTCGGTCCGGGGCCGGGCTGCAGAGCCCATGAGCGGCGGCGGCTGAGGCCCG
>NW_004624756.1:21535539-21654988 GCF_000247695.1 Heterocephalus glaber
GCTAGGTCATGGGAGACATCCCTGCAGCTGGGGTCTCCTCCACCTTCCCCCACAGCCTCTCTTCTCCAAAGGTCTTTCTGTGACTGATTCCCATTAATAGAAAGTGTGAATTTTTCTTTTTTTCTTTTCTTTCTTTCTTTCTTTCTTTCTTTCTTCTTTTCTTTTTTTTTTTTTTTTTTTGCTTAGCAGCATACAAAAATGTGTATCTGTCAGATTCAGGATTTGGCAACATTTTCAAGTATTTTAAGTGGCTCTCTAGAGCAGAGAGAGAAGAATGGATCAAAGGAGTGTGCAGAGAGTGCTCTGTGCTAAGGTCAGGAAAGGAGCTATTTGAAAGGGAGGGGGAGGAGAAGAGTGTGTTACCTTCGCTGTAGAGACCAGGAAACAGCAACTTGCACTCTGCCAGGCATTGTGGGAAGAGAGAACAAAAATAGTTCCTGAAAACAGACTGTATTGAGCACTTTATAAAATCGGCACCCAACAGGGTCCCGAGCAGTGCCGACGTGTGCGGATGCTCAGGGCTTCTGGACCACAAGTGGGCCTGGGAAGGCTAATGAGGCAGTGTTCTTGTGAAGACTGGAAAGGTCACATTGAGTTCCAGGGACAAATGCGGATCTAAATAAAGGGCTGTCCTTCCACAGTGTGCTGTAACAAATGCTTTAAAGAACTTTTCAAGCACATTTCGGCACCAAGGCAAGCATTTTCCGCTGTGGTAGTGTTCACAGGATACTGGGTCCAGGTGCAGATGTGGAAAGGATTCTGTGATGGATACAGGAGTTCTGGGGGTCAGGTGCCTGGCAGCCTTGTTGGCAAGTAGAAGCGGAAGTGCAGGCAGGTTTGGCCTCTGTCGCTGGATGAAAGTTCAGAGTCAGAGAAGTTGGCCAACATCCTCCTTTCCCATTCCGTACCATGATGTTATCCCTGGTAAGTGAGCTGTAGGCAGTGCCCTTGTCATCAGCCCAGTTTCAGCAGGTGGATAGGATGCAGCACAGGATGCACTATGCCCTGCTCTGTTCCTAGGTGTCAGGCGGGAATGGAGAGATAGAGATACAGTGTCAGGTACAGTGCCCGCCCTCTGTCTTGGGAATCCTAGGTTGCCACAGGGAAAGGACCCTAGAGCTGCCGCGCTCCTCCGCTCCTGCCTCCCATCCCTGACATCCTCCTTGCCTTTGTCGGAGCCCACCTGTCCCTGGGCAGCCCATCCCTGGTTGCTCTTCCATGTAGAGAGTTGTGTGTTTTTGGTGAGTAAGACTCAGGTTCTCTCATGCCTATTTGTACAGTACTCCTCAGAGTGATTGTTTTCTTTCTTCATAGACTGCGTTTTTAATAGTTTCTTTCCTGGCTGAAAAATGTCCACCTACTTCAACCATCCAGTGCATGGCAAAATCAACCATGCTGGTTGCTGGGCTGCATCAAGTCTCTTCAGCATAGCTTGGAAACCCAAGCCGGCAGGCCCTGGAGAACAGAGATGGGTGGCTGGGCCCCTGGCCTCCCCTAACACAACCTGCAGTCAGTGCTGCAGGGCTTCTGGTAGACCCGCCAGCCTTCCTGCAATCCCGGGGTCAGGGTCGCCTAGCCCACTGCGTCATTTCCAAGGGGTTGCACTGAGTAGAGATTTCTCTGCCTGGGCACATGCGGCGTGCGGCGTGCTGCTCAAGTTGGGCATCACTGAATAGTTTGGGGAAGTAAGTCTCTCTCATTGGGATCTTTCTTTCTTTCTTTCTTTCTTTGTTTCTTTCTTTCTTTTTCTTTCTTTTTTGCCTTGGTCTTAATTTTTATTATCTGTACAAGAATTTGCATGACAGAACCTATAATGCCTTCAAAATAAATAACAACAACAACACTAATACCCCCTCTCTTTGGTGCAGCCTTGTATAGTTTTGGAAACAGTTTATCATGAATTACTTCCTTTGATTAAGAATAATAACCCAACATCAGCCTTCGCACTGGGCCGTATCCCTGATTATGAATCAGTGAACACATATTTGAATGGGCCGGGTCCTTAACACAGGACCCAGATATCCAGCTCCCTGGTGACCGTCATAGCTCTCCACTGTTCATCTTTCCCCTCTGGGGAAGGGTGCCGTCCACGTCTGCTGCCCACGTCTTCCCGACAAGAGTCAGGCACGAGCCGCCGTCGTATAGAAAGCAGGGTTTGTGGATCCCAGCACAGCGGGTCTGGACTCCAGTTCCTGGCTTCCTGGTCCCACACACTCTCAGACATTTCTCAGATTTTCTCTCTTTAAAAGGTTTTAAAATAACGCCATAGATTTAAATATGTGACTCCTATTGATTGGCGTAGTTTACTCTGTATCGTTCGGAGTGAGTCCTTGCTTTCTGACACTGTCTCCTCTCTTGAGTCATCTCTAGGGTTTTGCCAGTAGTCAATGCCAACAACCTGCCCAAGGCCCGTTTCTTTTCCTACATTTGAAGTTTAGATTGCTTTTTCATCTTCAATCTTCTGATTTTTCTTCTGTTCTTGTGAGTTTGCAAAGATTTCTGACCCTTATCCTGAAAGTTGTTTAGTATGCTGGGAAATAATTTGTATCCTTTTTCTAACAGTTATCTAAAGTGACTTAAGTACAATTTAATTAAGACTAAAAATAATTACTATCATTGCAATGGTAGTATTTTTAAAAATAGCCCACAATTCTATAATCCCAGCCTAATAACTAGTTTTCATTTTTGAAATGCTTTACACATATACATATTACTATATTTTCAATTAAAGTGTTCATTTAACGGAATCTGCCTTGAATCAATACCGCATCCAAAGCATCTGTTTGGGTTCTCAGAAATATTGTCAATGTTTGATATTCTTGTGGATTTACTAAACTTTCTTGAAGTCTCTTCCTAATACTGGACTGAGCGCCATTAGATTGCTGTGTGGGTGTGTAACACAGCAGTGGCCATCTTTATGTACATCTGTTTGTAAAAACTGACCATAGCAGATAATGCATGTGCATGGTTCAGAGTGCACAGGGTGAAAGGGACAAGGATCAGTCTCTCAGCCTCCATTTTCCTCTTCAGAGACAACCATGGTTACCACTTTCTTACATGTACTTTCCAAAATATTTTATTTTCATTTATGTATTTTCTCTTTACAAATAGTAGCATACTATATACATTATTATTTGCTTTTTTTCACTTATGACAGAGAGGGATGGATGTCAATATATAAAGAATCCCTCATTCTCTTTTATGTCTGTGTAATATTCCAATGTCTGGGCTATAAATTTACTTAACTAGTCATCTACTAAGGAGGCATTATGGTTGTTTTTAGTCTTTGCTATTATATATAATCCATGCTAATATATATAACATATATGCGTATATATAATATGTATGTATCCATACATGCACATGTATTTATTCGTAGATAATGTGTGATGAAACCCTGGCATGCATGAACATTTGCCCATGTGCAAGAAGTCCTTCGAAGTAGGAGGATCAACATGGCCTGCACTTGTATTCTAACGGATGTTGGGCAAGCATTCTCTATAGCAATTTATACTTTTTAGTAGTTTACAATTTCAGCAATAATCTGTGTGGTCCACCTGACCTCCGTATCCTCCTTGACCCAGGAAATCATCAGACTTGGAAATGTTTGCTAGTTTGATATGTGGGAAATTAAACTAGGTCATTTTTCTAATTTATGCTTCTCTTAGCAGGAGGGTTAAACCATCTTCTTGTAAGTTTTTGAGCTTTTGGTATTTCTGTTTCTTTGTATTGTCTCTTTGTGTCTTTCCTTTATGTGTGTGTGTTGGGGAGTATTATTTATAGAAGCCCTGCATGCTTAGAGTAAATGAATCATTTTGGGTGTCTGCTGCTTGTCTTTTGATATTGTTTATGGTGTGTGTGTTTTACAAAAACATTTGGTTTGAATAGGGTCAAATGAATTGGTCTTTTCTTTTGTGGTTTCTGGATTTTGTGTTAGATAAGGGCTTCCATACTCCTGGATGTTAGGATGAAGAAGAATCCCATGTTTTTCTTCTAATCTTTATGACCTCATTACCTCTTTATTTTGGTGTGGAAGACCTGTGTTTTGTTTCTATTGAGCTATGAGGATGAATTGCTAGAAAGTGCTATCACCAGAATTTAATGCAGACTTTGCCCCACCCAAAACAATGCCACAAACATTTACCTCAGCAGTGGCCTGACAGTGCCGAGATCAGATGCTGAGCGGCTGTGGCATTTCTTCTATTTCTCCTTCTGCCTCCTTTTGGGAGACAGCACTGTTCGTGGGCTGTGGGCCTTGTTTCCTTCTTTGTCTTCTTATTTTAAACCATTTTGTTGGTGGTTGTTGTTGTTGTTGAAACTAGCTGCTTTAAAACTCTTTTTTGTCATTAGCATTTTTCGCAAGTTGCAATTCATTTGGCTTTTAATTCGAGGGGCGGCTGAGTCCAAAGTGGTGTCATTTAAGAACACGGTGGGCTTTCTGAACGCTCATCCTGCCCTCCCAGGGGTTGTTGGAGCCGACTCTGAGCCACGGTGTGCGCCTGGGCCCGGCTGCATGCTGGCTGAGGCCGGCTAGGCAGTGGCCAGCCTTGTTGAGGTCCTTCACCGTGCAGTTGGTTGGCAGACACCAACAACAGGCTTTGTGTTCCTCCTCTGTTGTCGAGCATTTGTCACGCTGATGGGTGTCACCCTGAGCTACACCTCTTTAGCTCTTTCTCCCCCAATCTTCCCTTCTTCCCCTCTTTCCTATAACGGCGCTGTGTAAGCTGGGTCTTGTGCTGTGTGTTGGGGAGATAATGATAGGAGAAAATGGGCAGCGAAGTTTCCGCAGACCTTGCAGATGAATGAGGGAGGCACACTTAGCCTAAGTGATCAAATAATAATCTTTTAATTACAAACTTAGTGAAGTGTGGAAAGAAAGGGAAATGAGAGGCCGGAGCCAAAAAACCCCAAGCCAGACTGGAGTGTGTGAGAAACTGACTCTGAAGTGGGATGTGAAGCTTGGGTGTGGTGGGAGGGAAAGGCAAACAGAGGGTGTGTGTGTGTGTGTGTGTGTGTGTGTGTGTGTGCGCTTTCCAGTAAGCAAACAGCATCTGGAAGGGCCCTGTGGCGTGGGGTCCATGATAGCCGTGGATAAAAGAATGAGGGATGAAAATGGCTCATCAGCCATGCGAAGAACTTTTCCTCTAATTTCAGAACAAGGGGAAGCCATCAAAGAGTAGGAGCAGAGTGGGTGATGTGACATGGTGAGGATTAGTATTTTTGAAAAGGTCTCTGAGTCTGCAGTGCGAAAATGGATGGGGTGGGCTGTGCTGATCGGACCGGGAAGGCAGCTAGGCCTGCGCAAGAGGCCAGCCTTGTACACCGGGTCTGGTGGTAGAGGAAGGCACTCCGGGGGCCCTGGGCCGTGCGCGCAGCCTGCCAAGGTGCGGAGGGGCCAGCGTGTGAGGGTGCTGACACAGGAAGAGGGCCTGGGCCTGAGCACAGGCTGAGGGAGGGAACAGAACCCTCCTCTGGGAACCCAGGCCTCTCAGAGGGAGTAGAAAGTCACACTGGGAGCCCCAGATCCAGCCTAGACTTCCGGCAGCTGGGGGCCAGCGAGGCGGCCTGAAACCTGTACCCCAGGCACGGATGGGGGCACCCTGGTGCCTGGGAGGCTTCACACCTGTGCTTTTGCCCTCTTTTCCAAGAATGAAGGTGCTAGTTAAATTCCCGCCAGGGTGGACAGTCCAGGTGTGGGAAACAGGGCTAGAATGACTTCTGCTCACCCAGCTCCCTTTGCTAAGCACCTGGGTGAGGCAAATGATCTCCCCCACAGCCTTAATTTACAGAAGACTGAGCTGAGGGCCACCGACTTGGCCCAAGCCACCAGCCTATGAGGGTTCGAGTCCAGTTCTCATCACGCTGCGTCCCAGAGGCCACCAGCAGGGTGTGGCCACGAACACGCGACCCTGCGTGGATGTGTGGCTTGCCGAAGAGCTGGGGCACGGCTATCCTGTGGCTTCCGCAGACCTCGCCTCTGGGACATTAGTCTCTGCGCCCTCTGCCTTTTTAGCCCCAGCCTGGCCTCCCGCCTCATCTCTTTTAGGGGTAGGAGGGCTAAGACAGGCTCTCTGCGTGGAGTCTGGGCTGCCCTCCAGCTCGGCAGCCTCGCGAGTGCTGGGATCACGGGTGTGCGACACCACGCTGCTCTGAACACGGGTCCCAGAGACACCAGCTGCGGTGGAAACCTGCCTGCCCCACTTTCCTGCTTGAAGCTCCCGCCACGTGAGCTGTCACCCCCAGGCCTCCATCCGCTCTGTCACCCCTCTCCCGTAGGGGACTGCCCTGAGCTCTGAGCCCATCTTCCTGGAATGCCTTGCTCCCCATCGCTGAGCCCTTTGGTTCCTGTTTATCCTTCCTGCCAGAACCCAGCTGTCAGGTAACCTCCCCACCCTGGAAGTCACCAACCCACAAGGTCAACACCACGGGAGTTTGAGCTCATCTGGACTCTGTGTCACGAAGAGCCCAGGAGCATGTGGGTTTGGCAGGCATGGGCTTATCTCGGGTGCGTCCTTTCACCTGCTTCCTCCTTGGCAAGGTGGGACAGGTGGAGAACACCTGGGCAGGGCCACCTGGCCCTGGCACCTGGCCAACAGGAGGCTCCTGGGAAATCTGGGGCGAGTCCCTCCTGCCGGTGGGGGAGGATGAGTCATGGAGGAGCAGCGCCAGTGGAGGAGCTGCCAGTGCACTGGAGGGCCATGGGCCTCAGCAGCACCGCACTTCTGTCCCTGGAGACCCCCTGGCTCTGTGTCCGGGCCGTCTGAGGAGCCGGAGCCTGGAGGGTTGTCTGGTTGGTTTGTGGGGCTCAGATCGGAAACAGAACAGCCACGGGGCTCGCAGAGAACAGTGGATCCCATGGGGAGGGAGGAGAGGGTATGGATCTGCGGGCACCACCCTGACTGCGTGCAGCCCTCGGGTCAGAAACCTGAGTTCATGCCTGGAGCAGAGAATGAGCTAAACATGCTGAGTCTAAATCCAGCTTCGCTGTGCTGGGTGGAAACAGCCCAGAGGGTGGAACTGTACAGAGCAGTCCATGGTAACAGTGGAGAACAGAGAGCAAACCTCAGGGAGAGGGGAGAGCTGGAGGCGTGCCCTTCCCCCAGGTAGCGCTGCCCTTCCCACCCGAGACTCTGGGCAGTTTATGGCCCGGCGGCGTCCACCTCCGCAGCGCTCTTTGGTCTGGGGTGGGGAGGGCTGGTCGTCTTGCTCTGTCCTTTGTTCAGAGCAGCCTCAGTGGCAGTCGTTCCCAGGGAGGCAGCTCTCCCTCCCAGCAAGTGGCCCGGAGACTGAGGGGCGGCTCACTAGGAAAGGGGCCTGTGGCTCTCCGTGTAAAGTGGTTTCCTCTCAAAGAAACCATTGCTGTGATAGAGCCCTCCAGCCCCTTCATCTGCATCTTTTGGTTACAAGTAACAAAGCCAAATTTCAGATGACACGAACAAAATAAAGACAAAGGGTATCACAGAGATGCAGATCTGACCTCACAGAGCAGGGCTGGGTCTCCTCACCCTCCCTGTCTTAGTCCTTGTCCTGGCCCCTCCTCCCACTCCGCGGGGCCACACTGCGCCCAGCCTGCCCTCTGAAAGCCGCCTCAAGTCCTCTAGACCAGCTTTGTCTGGTGCTTTTGTTCCCCTGGTCCCTGGCCAAGCAGCAGCCAGCCCGAGGCCAGCCTCCCTCTCTCCAGCCCCAGATCTGCTGCCCAGCTGCTGCACCAGGATGGCTGAGGCAGACAGCAAAGCTCGGAGGTGCTTACTTGGCTCGGACCTCCTCCCAGCAGCGGGACAGAGCAGGACCTGGCTCTCCCCTAGGGTAGAAAGGGTGGGAGGCCAACCTCGTGGTAATTACTTGAGAATAATTATCAGTGTTGCAGCCATTAAAAGCATTAAACAATGTATTTTTTTCCTTCCTAGATCCTTAGGACCTAACTTATCTGGGCACCTAAGCCTAGTATGGAATTGGCAGGAACATACCTCCAGAGGCTTCTTTTCTTGAAATAATGAAAGATGACCTTAGATATGAACTCAGGTTCCCTGCAGAGCTTGGGGAGGTGCTGAAACAATTTCTGAAATTGTTCCCTCCACCTCTGTCCCCGCAGTGAGGACTGGCTATGATATCTGCGGGCCCCAGTGCCAGACGAAAATGCAGTGACCCTGGTCGGAGTACTGACCGTGGCAGGATGGCGACAGCTCAGCATGAGTCAATGTGGGGCCTTCTAAAAGCAGGGTCCTAGGGGCTGCTCCTGGTGACCCAAGCCTGTCACCTGTAAAGCCAGCTGTCAGTGCTGCGAGGCTGGGCAGGTGTCCCCTGAGGCTTTCTATCTGCCTCAGTTTCCGTGGTCTTCTCTACCTTTCTCTTCTTCTCTGTTGTGTTTTGTGTCTTCTTCTAGGCTTCTTTTAGTGAACAGGGAGAGCACACTTTGGGAGAGTCTGCTTTTTCGGGGAAGCAGCATCCCAGAGCCCTGACCACTTTGTTTTGGGTCCTCAGCCAGCAGAAGGTAGCCCCCAGCACAAAGGAGCCAGCAAGCTGGCTGCAGCTGGACAACAGGGTTCTGGAAGTCAAACAGTTTACTTATCTGGACAGAAAACCAAATAGCTGAGTCATGGGATGTGTGGTGGAGAATGTTAAGTCACAGGAGTGCTAGTTAAGTGTTTATGGGGCATTTTTTTTTAAAGCAGGGAAAAGGAGAGTCAGTCTTCTATATAACAGCGTTCTACCAGCTAAGAGCCACTCTGTGTTCTTAGTATCATTGTGAAACTAAGTACAAAGTGGAGGACTGCACCAAACGGCAGCAGGGCTCCCAGGGGTCATGTTGGTTCTGGAAGGGCAGCAAGTGTTTCCTCCCAGATTAGATTACAGGCGGCCTTCACTGGGTGTGGAACAGGCTCACAAATTGCGCACCCTCCACTGCCAGCTGAGCAGCTTCACTGTCCACAAGCGCGCGTAGGCGAGCCCTCGGAGTAAGCACACTTGTTGTCTTACATAGTCCTCTGCTAAGTTTTAATTCAGGCAACAAACACTCAACTAAAATCGAGTTTTTCTCTTTCTAGGGCCCTGTAGTATTAAGGGCATTCATGTGGCCATGGGGCCATTGCCTCCACCCATCCATCTCCAGAACCTTTTCATGGACCCTGTTCCATTTAAATACAAACTCCCCATTCCTCCACCCGCACACACACACCCTGCCAGCCACCATTCTGCATTCTGTCTCTGTGAATTTGACAACTCAGTCCTCAAGCCTCCCTCACTCCATGTCTTCAAGCTTCCTCTATGTTGTAGCATGGATCAGAATTTCCTTTCTCAGGGCTGAGTAATATTCCACTGTGTTTGCACACCACATTCCTTTTATCCATTCACCCAGGAGTGGATGCCTGGGCTGCCTCCACCTCTTTGGCTGCTGTGACCTCGGACGCTGTCCTTTTTAACAACAGTCCCGTAGGACCCCTCCATCCCACCTCTGCCCTGTCGGAGGTAATTCCGCAGCCACTTAGACAGCACCTGCTTCTGGTTCTTCCACCAGAGCATCCACCCTGGGCAAGTGACACAGACAGGGAGGAGATGGTCTCTGCCCTGGAGGAGGAGCTCCTGGTACCTCGGGGACAATGAGTAAATGCAGGATGTCATGACCCTGGAGGTGGGGGGAGCCCTTGGGGCCAGGAGCTGAGAGTTTGGGTTGTACAGGTGCGCGTTCCCCAGGAGGCAGTGGCGTGCACGGCCGTGAACAGGATAAGGCCCGAAGCAGAGGCCTGTGGAGCCTGCAGCATCGGAGCAGCTCTGCAGGAGCCTGGGGCTGTGGCCAAGGAACGGGTGGAGAAAGAGCCCCAAGTGGTCAGGTGGAGGCTGGGAGGGGCCCTGTGGAAGTGAGGGAGGCAGACACGAGGTCCCACCCTGCACTGCTCTGAATCCCCAGTGAACCACTAGTGAGTCTCCTGGTCCGCGCTTAGTGTAGAGGGCGGCAGGCCGGCCCGGCGCAGTCCCTCGGGACTGAGTCCTTGCTCTCCGTATTAGTTCCTAGGGCTGCCTGGAGTGGGCAGCTAGAAACGGCAGGCAGGCAGGCAGGCATTCCTTCCTCACACCCCTGGGCGGAAATCAGCCCGGTCAGGGAGTGCGCAGGTTGGCTTCTCCTGGGTCCTCTGCCCTTGGCTGGCAGAGGCGCATTCTCCACGTCTTCACAGCACCTTCCTCCATGTGCGCCTGTGTCCTGACGGCCTCTCTTCCTCCTCCTCTGCCCCTTCTCCGGTCCCCCAGCTGGGGATCAGCCCAGGGGCTGACGTCGCTCAGCACACCCTCTACCGCTGCCCACGCCCTCCCATCGCTCCTGACCGCCATTGGGTAGAGTCCACTCACGTGACCTCAGTTCACTCCCATCACCGCATTTAGGGCCCTGCTTCCAGACGGCCACACTCTGAACTCCTAGGGTCAGGACTTCAACACAGGAGTTGGGGGGACACTTGGGCCTTCACCCCAGAGCTCAGCACACTCCGCCCCCGGGCATCACTGCGTGTCTCTGCAACTGGCCCGTCCCCTAGGAGGCCTGTGCCGCGCCTGCTGGCTTCCCGTGGGTGGCCTGCCTGTCGCCGCTGACCTGACGCAGCCCCTCGCCCCAGTCCCAGCCTCGTGGTTGTAGCTGTGCAGCTCTTTGTAACTGCCTTGCTTCCAGTCCTCCAAAGTGTACCTGGCCTTTAGGACAAAGCTGCGCCTGCCTGTGGGCTTTCGGGCCCTGCACCCTCACCTCTGTCCCGCTGTCCCCGCTGATGCATTTCCCAGGCAGCTCGGCCTCTGCACATCCTGTTCCTCGCCAGGATCCCGCCCCTCCGCCGCCTGCCACCTCCCTCGCCCCCCTTGGCTCCTGTGCCTTTCCTCCCATCCCCCACCCAGTCCGGACCCGGCTCTGGGCCCTCAGCTCCTGGGCCCGGTAGGTGTAGAAGAGACGAGCTGCCGGGCACCAGGAGGGGTCGTTGGGGGGCCATGGCTGGCATCGGACTGGAGTCACGTGGTTCGGCTCCATGTTGACCAAACTAGGAAGAAGCAGACGGGTACACAGGTCAGCTTAGATCTCAGTTCGAAATTCGTCAGCTGTTGAAGACCAAGAGGGCTGTCGTTTACTGAAACAGCCACTAAGCCAATGCGAGCTCCTGCTGGGCTGCAGGGTGGGCAGTGTCTTACTGTCAGCTCTGTCTTCCGAGCTAAAAGCGAAGTGGCTTTTTCAGAATGAACTGCTCTGGGTCTAGAGATGGACGCTTATGAAAACATCTGTGGGATCCTAAAAGCCCCTGGATGGTTCCCCCAGGGGCCACTGGACAGTGCCTGGAGGCATTGCTGTCACTCCTGGCAGAGAGGGGAGCTGCTGTCTGGTGGGAAGAGGTGGGCAGTCCTGCTGACCCTCCTGCAGCGAGAGGACAGTCCCCAGGAGGAAGCTGAGTCAGCCCTCAGCACCCCAGGCAGGAGAAGCCCTGGTCTGGGCTGCTGCAAAGGTGCGGTGCTTTCTGACCACAACCAGCCCAGGCCGGGACTGTGGGCACTGAGTCAACCCGGCCTCTGCCCACGGCAGGGAGCTCGGGCTCCAGCCAAGGTCTGCGCCACCAGCTCCTTGCCTCTGAGGGAAGGCTTTTCAGAGCTCACTAAGGGCATGAACTAAGCTCAGCAGCACAGCAGCCTACCTGGGGCAGCACATCTGGAAAAACAGCCCTTGCCTACTTTTTATATGAATGAAAATTGCTGATGACCAAGCCTCGGGTCTCTGGAACATGCCAAGCACACACTTTGCCACTGTGCCCAGCGCCGGCCCTCCCAGGCCCTCTCTGCTTATGGTAAGTTAGTTACCGGAACAGGGAGCATTTGAGTAAGAGGGATTTATTTTCAAAACATCGCATTCAGATGTGCCTTGTCTATGAGGAATTCCAGGGAGGTGGCGTTCTGGTGCTGCCAGCAGCGAGAAACAGGCACTGTCTTGAGGGGCACAAAGTAACGGAGCCCAGAGCCACACACAAGCACGGTGACATGGGGTGAGTAGTGCAAAGGGCCAGCTTCCCAGGGAACCAGGCGAGGGTTTGGTAGCTTGAGGGTGATGGCTCCTTCCTGTGCTGAGGGGCGCCCACTGTGCGTCACCCCTGAAAGTGAGTGTGTCAGGGATGTATTAGCAGGGTCTGCTGGTCAGGGCCCCCAGTGGCTTCGGAGGGCGATTTTGGTGCGCTCTGCCCAGCCTGCCGGCCGTGTCTGGGCTCTCAAAGCTACTTTCTAGCAGCCCAGGGAGATGCTCGTCCAGTGGGAGAGGATGAAGTGCTGCAAGTGTTTCCCAGGATCCATCTGGCTTCTGGAGATACATTGTATGGTGAATCATCAGATCTGTTTCTGGAGAGGAGGTCTTTTTATTATTTCATTTTACTAGGAAATTTATTTTCAATCATTTTCTAGGAAGTCCACTAAGAAGCAACTTGTCAAAAACAAAGATATCACCGAGGGGAGGAGTGTGGATTTCTTTTGTTCCTGTGTATCTGCTGATAATGCCTTTGAATCAAATTTAGTTGTGATTTAAGTGTCAGCAGTGACTTCTCTATTTAATTCATTTCTCAGCTGCTGCCCTATTGTTCCCCGTGTATAACTGGTTCTCATTGGACAGAGTTTTAGCTAAGGACAGGGTATGAGCTTGGAATGACTGGAGCATGAGCCCTGTGACCAGAGAGTGATACAATACCATGAAGGGTCTGAAAGCTAGGGAGTCAGGTACCCTACTGCCTGCTGCGTGTGGCAGAAAACCCTAAGTCAAGCTGAGTCTTAAAAACTCCGGAAGTACTCTAGGACATTTCTGGAGGTCTAGAGTTGGGCTCCAATCCCCATTCCGTCTTTCTCCTGCTCTGTCAGCTGGCTGGGGCTGTGTGACAAACAGCACAGGCAGGGCAGCTTGGACAGTGGATATCTGTTGTGCATAGTTCTGGAGGCTGAAGTCCAGGATCCAGATGTTGGCAGGGCTGGCTTCCCTGGGTCCTCTCTGTGGCTGCGAGAAGACGTCTCCTCTGCTGTCCTCACCTGGTCTCTGTGTCTGCTGACCTCTCCCAGGCCACCAGTCCTGTGCACCAGGGCCTGCCGGAGGACGTCATTTAACCCTAATACCACTTTAATGACTGGCCACTGTAATACAGCCATATACTCTGAGGCATCGGAGGTTAGACGCCAGCATGTGTTTTTTGTCTGTGTTTTTGAGGCAGGGTCTCACAGTGTAATCCAGGTTGGCCTTGAACTCGCTATATAGTTCAGGGTGGCCTCAAACTCAACACCGTCCTGCCTCAGCCTCACTACTGCTAGGAATACAGGCCTGTGCCACTACACCTGGTTCCAGCATGTCCTGTGGGGCCCGGGGCACAGTCTATCCGTGGCAGACCCCTTCGGGGAGAAGAGAGAGGGACTGGACTCACTGTCCTTCCTGGCAGCGTTGTGGGGAGCAGGCTGTCCATCCGGTCTCCTGCATTATAAACCCCTGTGCTCAGGTGAAGGGGACCGCCGGAACTTCTGCGGGAGGCAGCTGTGATGAGTGGGGGCCAGGTGGTGGCAGAGTTGGGGACAAGTGAGCGAAGGAAGGGCACATGCTGGCAAGAGCTCTGAGTGCAGCAGGAGGAAGAGAGGGCAGGGCTGAGCCTCTCGGGCCTTGAAACAGCAACTCTGTGAGTTGCTCGTGGCCCTGTTCTAGAACTCTCCTTCCTAAGCAGAAGGGAAAAGAACAAAGGCCTTGATCCGTGGTGAAGCCAGATATTGGGCCCATTCTTTAGTGTGGGCTCGGGCCCAGCTCTCCCCCAATTCTGCTGGAGGTGGGGAGACACTGGGAAGCCTCACTCCATTGGGGTTTCTGCCCTGGCTTCAGGGCCCTTGTTAAACAATGTCCCGGGTGTTCTAAAGGAGGTGTAATTTACACGCGTGACACAGACAGGTGTTAAGCGTGTAGAGCAGTGGGTTTTGACTCATGTGCAAGCCCATTAACCACCACCTAAGTGCAGGTATTTTCCGCACCCTCATAAATTCTTCCTGAGCATCTCCGGCCTGCCCTCCACTAGGGGAGCCACTGCCTTAACTTCCAACCCCGAGCTTAGTTCGGCCCCATCAGGTCAGCGAGGGAGCCAGGTCGCCGTTGTCTCCTGTGTTAGCGTCACCTGTGAGTGGCCACAGCCCTGCGCATGTCAGTAACTGCTCCTGTTTGATGCTGACAAGGCAGCCACCCCTCGATATGCACAGGAAGTTGGTTCCAGGGTCCCCAAGACCCCGAAATCTGAGGATACTCCAGTCCACGAGGCGAAGTGGTTTTGTCTTTGTGCCTCCTCCCACACCCTCTAAGTCATCTCCAGGTTGTCAGGGCATCAGAGAAGGTGGAAAGCTTGTGAGACAGCGGGGTACTGCATGTTGGAGGGGTGGTAGGGGCACAGTTGTGCACACTCAGCACAGACAGATTCTGGTCTTCCTGTTTTCCACGCAAGGTGCATGGCTGTGAAGGGCAGCCGCTTCTGCTGCACGTCCCCGCCACGTGCTGCTCAGGTCCCCACCTGCTGGGGGACCCTTGAATGGCCCGGGTCCTGGCTGGGCTGCACAGATGCCGGGAACATCGGGATCTGCATGTTGCTCGTTTTTCCACTCCTTACCACCTCCCGGTTCTAGCGGAAGTTGATTGCAGAATCAGGGCAGCTAGGAGACGTCTTCATTCCTTATGAGCAATGCAGGCTGTTCTCTGTTTTCTCGGGCCAGTGGGGAAAAGGAGGGGTGTGACGGGGACCTTGGGGGGTGGCTGCCATCTCCGAGGGGCTGGGGTCCCTGGCTCTGTGAGCTCTGGCCCCTCCCCCAGGACACGCCCAGGTGGGAGGGAGGCGGCCAGAACGGCAGTGTTGAAGGGCAGGCAGAAGCCACGCCTGGAGGTGTCGCTGGTCAAGAAGCCCGCTTGCAGGAACTGGAGCAAGGGGCTCTTTCCGGTGGAACCTCCCCTGTAGGTCCTGTTTGCTCCTTAAGCAGGGCCACCCTCCTGCTGGTTTCCACTTCCTGTCTAAAATCCTTACAGGGAGCAGTGAGTGTAGGCTGCATGTGCACCTGGCGGGACCACTGGAGAACCTCCGCGATTTTCTGTTTCCGGTGCTCGTGTTTGGAGCCGCTCTGCGGGGTCAGGGGCTGTGTGTGTGCTCGGTGCCATCCTGAGATGCCCTGCGCTCCTCAGAAAGCAGGCGAAGCGACCTAGCATGCAGGTGCCAAGATCCGTTTCTTCCTTGTGGCTGTTGAGGTGACTGAGCAGGGGAGAGAGACCACAGGACACGTGTTCCTGGCGTTCTGCCTGTGTCTAGGAGTGATTGTGCGTGGCAGCCAGGCAGGGGCTTGCAAAAGCAGTCGCGTGGTTTGGAAGAAGATTAAAACTTGCTTTGTACTGAGGCCTTTTCCCAGGGTGGTGGCCGCCCTGAGCCCAAGCTCAGCAGGAGCCAAGAGAGGGGAGCTCCCCAGCTAGGGGGGCAGCCCCACCTGGGGTGGGGAGAGGCACTGGGGGTGAACACAGCGCCAGGGTCAGTGCTGAGGGGCCTCATTGCCCAGGAGAGAGCACACCTGTCGCGTGGGCATTGTGGGAACTGTGTAACCCAGATGTGAAAGCGCCGGGCAGCAGCGCTGTCCTGAGACCCACATTGCATGGAGCGAGCCCTCTCCACAGGGACCCCGGGGGACCCCTTAGGACTGTCCTGTCCTCAGCTACTCCAGGCTGAGCAACTCTAATCTGAAAATTCAAACCCAAATGCTGCAAAGTCTGAAACTTTTTGAGTGCCAACATGACACTACAACTGGAAAATCCCATACCACGAAACTTTATTCCATCCACAATATGATTAAAAATGCTGTGTGAAGTTACTTGCAGGCTGCGCGTCCGCGATGCGTATGAAACACAAATGAGTTTGGTGTTCAGACTTGGGTCCCATCCCCAAGGTATCTCACTGTATATATGCAAATGCTCCAAAATCCAGAAAAGTCCAAACCCAAACACTTCTGGTCCCGAGCATTTTGGATAAAGGGCCTGCAATTTCCCAACTGTGAACCTTAGACGCCTTACAGGCAAGGAAGGTCTCGGGAGCTGACGAGACAAAGTCCCGCCCCGAATGGTGGCCTTTGTCGCACCCAGGCCCACTGAGCTGGGACACAGCTGGCCGTTCTGCTCCTGACTTCCAAACCCTCTCCTTCTGGCCCTGGAGAGGCTGCTTTACATCTGCTTAGTCTTCGGAGTGTGCCCTGGGTTCCCCAGAGTAGCCTCTTTACCAGAATGTCCTCTCTTCCTGCTTCCTGAAGCCCGAACATCTGGACAGCTAACCTCAGCTGGGAGGTTAAAGCAGTTCACACTGCACGTGGTGGTTGGGGTCGACCCCGTTCCTGCCTGGATGCGCCCACATCTCATCCACATTCCATCAGGCTCATCAGTAGCCTGCATGGCCGGCCACACGGAGGTGGTCCATACTGGAAGGCTGGACCCTTACCAGCCTGCCCTGCCCCTCCCAGTGACTCTCCTCCTTCCCCTCCTCCCCTGGGTCAGGAACTTGGTCCCTTTCTGAAAGGCTGTGATCCCTGATCAGGATATTTCCAACAGTAACAGCACCCACCAAAAACCCCAAACAAGGTTGGATTGCTTTGGGCTTTACTTTGGGGTGTGTCGGGGATGGAATCGAGGGTCTCATGCGTGCTGACCAGTGCCCCACCACCACGCTGCGCCCCACACCCCCAACTGCATCTCAGAGTGGCCTCCCAGTGTGCAGATTGCTCCCTCCCTGGCCGCTCCTCACCCTCGCAGCTTGGCACTGGCCCAGGTTGGGGCTCCTTCCCCCAGCCCTCACCCTCACACAGGCTGCTTTGCCAGCAGAGTGGCTTCCTCTGCCTCCTTTGGCTGCTGTCCCTCTGCATTCCCCCTGCCTGGGTGACCCCCAGGGCACGTTCACAATCCTCCTCTTATACTATAGCGACTACTGCAGCAGCATCCTTTCTTATTCTCGCTCTGTTTGCCACACCTAGACTCTGAGCTCTTGGGAGCAAGGACAGCACTTTTGGCACTGTTGCTGCCTTGGGGTCTGCTGTTCAGCAGATGACTAATAAATACCTGGTCATCGAATTCTGCCGCTGCGCCGTGGGTCTGCAGCACGGTGAGCACTCCAGTGCCTGGCTGGCTGCTGAGCAGTGACACGAAGGGAGGAAGCTCCGGGTGGCCTGCCTTGAATGGGGTGCAAGGCTGAGGGAGGTCGGTGACAGGAGGGCCCGTCTACCCCTCTCGCTCAGCTGGGCAGCGTCCCTCCACCCTCCCACCCATCGAAGAGCAGAGGGCAAAGAGCTCCTTGCTGCCACCTGGGCTTTCTGCGGTGGCAAGAATGCTGTCTGGGGAGGTCTGGATCCAGGGGCCCCTCAGGAATGTGATCCCGAGACTGAGAACAGCTGGAAGGCAGCGGGGGCTCAGGTTTCTTTTGGGGAGCTCCTCCAAGAGCCACACATCTGTGAAGTTCATCCGGGCACTGACTCACTGGCTTGCTGAAGATTTGCTTTCTTTAAAACTCCCTTATTATGGTAAAATACACATAACATGACATTTGTCATCTTAACCAGCTTCAATTCTGCAGTTCACTGGCTTTAAGCATGTCCTCAGCACTCATGCCTGCTGTAGCGTGTGCAAGGATTTCCTGCTGTTTAAAGGCTGAATAATATTCCACCTCGTCGGGTTCATCTGTGCACCTGTGGATGGACACGCGGGTTTGCTTCCACAGTTGGGATATTGTGGACAGTGCTGCCATGTGTCTGGGTGTGCAAATCTTTCTGTGCCCCTGCTTCTGCCTCTTTGGGCCCCAAAGACTGCTTTTAAAGGGCCAGGCAGTGTAAATGGTTTCCACACCGTGCATGACCGCCACTAGACCTGGGCTCACTGGGTGAATTTCCTTCTGCAGAAGAGTTAGGCACTGTGCAGCTGTGTTTCTTTCGAGGAGGTGATTCTACACTCAGTTGCCTTCTGTCACGGTTGACCTTTCGCAGATCATTTGCTAAGAGTGTTTAATGTTTGCCCCTCTCTTCCCAATTAGCGTGTGTCATCTCGGGGGAAGACAGAGAATAGTTATCATTTTTAATTTCATCGATCAAAGGTAGAAACATAACCCTCTGGTTAGTCTGGGCATCTTTCTGCGGACATGAATACCCCTTCTCTGACCCTCATGTGGATTGTCAAGGGCAGCAGGGGTGTTTTCTCCCAGAATTTCCATATATTAAATTTGCATTGTGTCCATATACAGTTTTAGGTCACACAGGGCAAACAGTAGACATGGCAATGTCTCTCATGCTGTGTAGCCCAAACATACACCCTCGGAAGTGTGTGTAGGGAAAGTTTCCAGGGAAAAATAGGTTTGGAAACTGCTTCATGAAGATCCTCCCTTTTAGGACTCATGATGCACAGTAACCTATGAAAGGCTCTGAGAAGTCCTGCGAGACTTGTTTAATTTAACCACTGATCCCCACCCCCTCTCTTTCCTGGCACTAGGGAAGGAGCCCAGGGCCTTGCCTGAGGCAAGCACCTACTGAGAGCTACTCCCAGCCCTGGCACCCTTTTTAGATGAGCGCCTACTGGTGCCCTTTCAGGCACGCTGCCTCCAGCACGTGCTTCGCCCTCTACTTAGAAGCGAATGCAGCTTAACCACGAGGGCGCACAGGGAAGGAGTGACTGGTGGGAAGGGTTCTCCGTGCGTCATTCACTTCATCTGCTTTCCACTTGGATGGCAGTGCGGAATGTTGCAGGGTCCCTGGCTTCCTGTGCCTTGCTGCCCCGTGGAACTGTGGTGATGGAAAGACTGGGTGGACTTCAGGGTCCTGATTTAAGCAAAGGAAAGCCCGTGAGACCCCAAATGCTGGCTCCAGCTATGCTGTGCTACAGCAGGGAGACCTCACCGTGGTCGTCCCTGGAGTGTCACCCCATCCACACCCTCCAAGTCCTACAGTCCCAGATCCAGTAGCAACAGCAGACGGCCTTTCTGGGGTTGTCCATGGTAGTGGGGGGCTAAAGACCCCCAAGAAGCGAAGTCAGAGGACCAATCAGAGACTGCATTGCAGGCCACGCGTGGCCATGTGTGCAGCTGCTTCTGCTCCTGAGGGTCCCTGTCCCAGCGTCCCCCTTGCTGAGGTTACAGTTGTCTCCTGTGTGCTCTGCTCTTTCCCTGTCCCGTGCACCTCCAGCGGGCAGGTACAGGGGTGCATTTCCCGTGGGGCCTGTGCACAGAAGCCAGCAGAGTGCTTCAGGGAGAGGGAGACGCCCCCAGCTTTGGCTCAAGGGTGCACTGGGGTTTTATCTGAGGAGAACCTGGGAGAACCGCCTCTTAGTGCACTGTGCCCAGGACCCTAAAGCAGCATCCGCGTGGCAGCAGAGCAGTCCTTCTCCCTGGCCCCACCCGGGCTACGGCCGCCGCTTTCTCCCACCCCTTGGGCTGGGCCACGTGTTCCAGCTGGGAGCCACACTGCGTGGTCACCTCCTGCTGTCACACTGCTGGCACAGCACGGTGCCTCAGGAGATTAGGAGTCTGGGCAGAAATAGATAGAAATGCTCTTGGGTGTAACAGCATCGGTTTTCACCTTGGGTGGGAGAAGTGGCGTAATTCGGGACGGAAGGCAGGCAGCGCTGGGAAAGGGGCTGAGTCGGTCGCTGTTCCCTGGGTGCTGCCCAGGAAGTCGGCGTGAAGGGCATCACGTCCCCGAGGATGTCGGCAGCCCTGTGTAGACCAAGCCGGTTCTCCTTCCAGGCCCTGCCTAGCTCTCCTCTCCTCTCCCGCTTTCTGTTCTGGTCCTGGCTGTGCACACAGGATGTAGAATAGTAAAACACCTCTTAACTTGGATCAGCTAGGGGTGAGGCTCCCATGAATAACTGAACCTCAAGTCAAAGGCCTCTTTGAACTCATTTTATTGCTAAGCTTCGAGTGTTACTTACCAGCAGACAAAGCACCCAAGCTTCCTAATGACAGGCGAAATTAATGAGTAATACTCAGCTTGTGCGGGTTGCCACACGGGCACATGCTCAGGGTTATTCTTGACTCTCATAAAAGCTGTATATTGTAGATTTTGTGCCTCCTACATTGTAGATGTTGAAACAGAGCCCCACAGCATGAGATAACTGGCCCGGGTCAAATGGTTGTCACGCAGAGCTGAGATCCTGGCTGTGGCTCATCAGGCTCAAAATCCATGTTCGCACCGAGAGTCCCAGCCACCCAAGGGTCACAGCGAGCCCGACTCAGACCCCAGCCTGAGTTCCATGCCGCCTGGGTTTTGTTTACTGTGAAACTAGCCCAAGTATAACAAAGCCAAATCCAAAATGGTGCAGCTTTGAAAAACCATGCTGCACTATGATCGCCGCACGATTTGTTAGGTTGAGAAATTGAGGGGCAAGTGCGGGCTTGGTGAGGCCCAGTTTCTGTGCTCCTTGCTTTCTGCAGGTTGCCGTTGGCTCTCTTCGGCATGGACAAGCTGGTTTGGCCTCTCGGGTGCTGATTCATATATTATAAAAAAGGCAACGGATTTGGCAGGAACCCTGAGTGGGTTTCTTATTAAAATGTTGGGTTTTTTAATCCTTTAATGTTGCGAGAGTTTTAGACTCTGGTGAAGATGTGGTGATCAACGGACTGTTCAGTTAGGAGTTGTCCAGGCCTGAGGTAACGGACCTGTGAAGGTCCTGAGAGCCCTGCACCCCGGAGCACCGGGTCAGCTTGTTAGAAAATGGCATTTTCCACAGCAGCCTGGTGTAACGTGACTACAACCGGAGAAACCCGGTCTCCCCTCTCCAGCTTGAGCAAGTTACTTATATATAACCACCTGGGCTTGGAGGTTGACCACAATTTTTCCGCATTTTAATGCTGAGAATTCTATGACAGATAAGACACAGGCTGAGAATCCCATATCTGAAATACTTGGGACCAGAGTATTTTGGACTTGGGTTTGGGACCTTGAAATGTTTGCATATAACATGAGACATCCTGGGGCTGTCTAAGCACTAAATTCATTTGTGTTTCATAGATACCTGGTGCTGGCCTGAAGGTCATTTTATATACTGTACTTTCTTAAGCACACCTGAGTTTTGAAGTAAGGCGTGGAATTTTTCACTTGTGGCTTCACATCAGTGCTTCAGGTTTTGACTTTTGGAGCATTTGGGGTTTTTTTTATTTGTTTGTTTTTTGTTTTTTGGTACCGAGGATCAAACTTAGGACCTTACACTTGCAAGCCAGGCGCAGTGCCACTGAGCCCTGAATTTTGGAGCATTTTGGATTTCAGGTTTTCAGATTAGAGATGCTCAGCCTGCACTGTGATATTATTATTATTATTATTATATTATTTACAGTGCTAAAAATGGAATCCAGGACCTTGTACAAGCTAGGCGAGCACTAGACCACTGAGCTACATCCTCGGCCTAACGTTATTATTTTTGATAGCTTCCATTTATTGAATATTTGCTGTTCATGGGCACTGCACAAATTACTTTTGCTTATTCACCATAAATTATGAAGGAGCACCAAAACCTGACTTATATTCACAATAGTTTGCTTCCTTGTACATGAAATGTATTGAATATTTAGCAAGACAAATGCTTAACCTATAATAATTAATGTATCTCAGAGAATCGGTTTTGTCTGAACAAATTAGAACTTTTTCTTTGAGTTTATTGGGCAAGGTGGGGAAAGAACACATGTTTTAATGAGGTCTGGATTTATAATCTCCTTGAGCCATTTGATCTTGGAGTGCTTGGTTCACCTCTTTAGCCTCAATTTTGTCATCTGTAAAGTGCACCATGGTGACGCTGCCCATGTGCGAAGTTGCTGTGATGACTGAATAACAGAAGCAGCCAGCAGAATGCCCAGCACATGGTCCATTCTTAACTAATTTCAGTTTCCTTTTTCCCCATAGAACAGTGCCTAATTTATGAAATAGATGGGTTTATTAAAAGAGAATCTTTCATTGTTTTAAATAAATTTCTCATACACCCCATTTTCTATTGGCTTTGTAGCACACCAAGCAGCCATAGATACATAAATGAAGAATGGCTGGGTATCAATAAAACTTTATTTATAAAAACAGGCACAGGGCCATATTTGGCCTGTGGGCTATAGTTTACCAGCCCTGAGATAGTAGGAAAATGACTTGCAAACAGGCAATTATAATGGTGTATTTTGATAGTCTAGGTGTTTATCCTGACCATGACATGTGATTGAAGTACAGAGAAGGGGCTCGGACTCAGCCTGAGGAGAGATGACCCTCAGCTCAGGATTTGGAACCGGTCGTCTGTCCGGGTGTAATTTCATACCCTTTCTATTTTCCCTTGATTGTGTGCTTACAGTGCTCACATGAGCTCGCACACTGAGCGATGGGCACTGCACACTGTCCTCTGTCAGGACAGGAATCAGGGCGGGGCTCGGATGAGGACGGGCTGGGCTGTGGTAAGGACTTCCGGGGAAGGGCCTGGGGCTTTGGGGGGCTTAGGCATGGCAGGGCGTGGAGCAGGGAAGGCCAGGCCGTGGGAGCCGGGCTTGTGAGCAGAGGAAGGTAACGGCTCAGGAGGGGTCAGCAAGGTCGCGATACATCAGGACTGAGGCCTGTGGAGTGGGGAGCCATGGAGGGGCGTTTTCAGCGGACCGTGGGTTTCCTCCTCCTGCGTTTCTCTCCGAGACCGATCACTGGTCATTGGACTCTCCCACGGCCAGGCGTCCCTGGCACTCCTGTCAGACGGCCCCACGCTCGGCTCCTTCCCGGAGGGAGTGGGGAGCTCTTCAGCGCCAAGGCCACAGTCGGCGTCGCCGTGCGCTGCGCTAGAAGCTGTCCGCTCCACCACAGCAGTGTTCACCTTACTCAGTACAGGTCGGAGCGGGAGTCGGAGTGTCAGTCTCGCTGGAGGAGTTAACAGTCACTCTGTCGATGCTTCAGGCTCTGGGATTGGGGTCTTTCCCTTCCTTCCCGCTAACGTGAGGACCGTTAGTAAAATGTACATTGCAGATGTTGGGAAGATTGTTCAAGGTTTTGTCAGTAGAAGGATATTGCTTATCAGTAATCTCTGCTATGTATATATTGGACTTTCCCGAATGCCAGAGAAGCCATCCACATCACATGAATGAAACATCTGAGAAAGCACACCTCTGCTCAGAATGACGCACATCTTATTTTCTTGAAGGAAAAGTAAAAGAGCAAAAAGGAAAGGGGAAAGGTGACTTCTTAAATAGTTTTCCCAGAGATAATCACACGAGCAGCTCTCCTGAGGCCATGTTCAGGGAGTGATTTTTCTGTTTCCCCTTTAAATTCTCCTGGGAAGAACATCTCTGTCTCTAGCCCTTTAAAAAGGGTCAAACCGAATGAGAAACAGGAAAGCCCTGGTGTTAGTAAATGGAGCACAGCACTTTCTCCTTTACTGACACCCGGACACTGCATTTCAGAGAAACAGGAGACAGGAGCTAACCATTCGGAGAAAGAGACAAAAAGTTAGATCGCTGAGTAGGGTTGAGAATGAACCTAAAATTACCACGTAAGTCATAGAAGCAGAATCACATGGAGTTGAAACACTCTGCCATCTCTCTGGAATGGGTTTCCTGCAAGAACTTGGGCTGCAGATTTGTTAGGCAGAGTGAATCCCTGTCCAGCCTGGATGAGTTAAAAATCAGTTCTCTCTACAATTTCCTTCAAAAAGGTCGTGATTATTCTTTTGGCACAAGTTAGAAAAGAGTGAAAGTTGACAGGCAATTTGAGCAGCCATTAACAAAAAAATAAACCTAGAGAAACCAAACCAAAAAAAAAAAAAAAATCCCCCAGAGTACCTGGCAGAGATGTCTATGATGTCACCGAAGGAAGCTGGCCAGGGCACTGACTCTAATTGGCGCTTTTGTTCGCTACTGTTGACAGCAAGCCTCCTACAATTGGAGGATGAGCTTAGCAGCAAAAGGCAGAGAGTAATTTAAGGTTTCCAAGTCATGTAGTATATCTTGAATTTTGATGGAGTCTTTCAGGAAAAAGGAATGTGTATACTGTATGAAAAACACAGGCTGCCTGCATGTGAGAAGCTAATTGTGGCTCCTGAGCTTCGAAGCCTGGCTCGCGCAGGCTGTCCCTTTTGTCTGTAATGACTCTGTGCACGGGTGCGTGCTTCCACATGTGTGTGCCCCTTGCCATTTCTGTTGTCTGCAATTAGAGCTGCAGAACACGGCAGACACACAGGTTCAGGAGAGGCTGCTGAAATCATTTTTTAGGGGGACAAAGTGCTGATCTCACTTTTCTCTAAATTCTTGTGACCCAGTCAGGAATTTTGTTTTACTGAAGCCTTTGAAACGTCAAGCAGTACTGCTTTCTTTGTAGTACTGAACTGAGTATTTCCTGTTATCTCCACGGAAGATACTCTGGATGTCAGCACATAGCTCGCACCAGATGGGCAAATCCCTTGTGGTTTGCTGATGGGACAGAGCCCAGTGGCTCTCTGCCTCAAAAGATGAAACTTCAGGGGAAATTTTCCTTCAGTCCCCTAAAAAACACTTTGTTCTAGTCAGTGAGTGTTAGCATAAGAAACTTTGAGGCTATTGAAGGCTTGTTCCAAAGCAGTTTGTTTTTCTTTCCCTCCCTCCCTCCCTTTCTTTACCTTTCTTTACCTTTCTTTACCTTTCTTTCCCCTTCCTCTCTCCCTCCCTCACTCCCTCCCTTCCTCCCTTCCTTATTTATTTGTTGAAGTTATCTCACCATGTTACCCAGGCTGGCCCCAAACTCCCGGGCTCAAGTGATCCTCCTGCCTCAGCCTCTGGAATAGCTAGAACAACAGGTCCATGCCACTGGCCTGCTCTGTTTCATTATTATTTTTTAATTGACACCCAAGCTATTTTCATAATAAGCTTCCTCTAGGCCTAATTATTTAGGATGTATAAAAATACATACTCCTGAAAAGGTGGAAAAGTTTTGCCTCTTGGTTTGTTTTCTGTAATGGTTTTGTCTACTCTCACCATCACTTTTGAGCATTATCCTCTCATCGTAGAGTTCATAGATTAATTGTAGAAAGTCTGCAGAAGTCAAAATGGAAGATAAAGCTCAGCCTTTTCAATTTATTTTATTAGTACATGTTTACATTCCTTTATGGAGTTAGTCCATGTATAATGTAATTCTAATCTCACTTTTGATAGTTTGGAATGTCTTCTAATTTTCCCTGCATACGTAAACGTCTCTTGTGTTCAGTACTTTTTCATTCCGAGGATTCGTTAGATCGTGAGCATTTTTCTCAGTTCTCAGCTCCAGAAAGCAGGCTTTCAGTGGTGGGATTGTAACACTGGACACTTTTTGCTCCTGTGAAGTCATAGCCAGGGACCGCCGTTACCAGGGGCTCCTTACCCTCTCTGGTCACTTCTGTGGGAAAAATTCCAACAAAAGCAGTTGCTAGGATACAGGGTGGACGCTGCAGAGAGCACTGTGGTGCGTGATGCTAGATGCCTTCCAGATAATCAGCCTGTTTACCCTTTTGTACAGGTTTGCAACTACTTCTCTTTCCTGCCCCTTTAGCAAATTTTTTAAAATTTCGTTTTGCAAACCAAAATATGATTTGATTTTTATTAGCAGAATCAAACATTTCCTGAGTCTTTAAAAACCATTTATATTTCTTATTTTGTCAGTTGCCTGGGCACTTGACCGATTTCTGGTTGGAATATTAGTTTATATTGATGAGAAAATATATTTCAGAAAAAAATAAGTTAATACTTGTTAACTACTCAGAGTGTTAAGTAGGGATAAATTTTAGGGACTTAAGTCTTTATAAACTTGTTTCTGGTCTTTTTAATGCATAGTCATTTAAATAATAAATAAAATTAATAACAAACAGTTAAACTGTTATAAAATCTACCAGTCTTTTCTTTAGGTATTCCCTCCCACCACTTAGTTTTATCCATGCTGATCGCATCTCCACAGCCAAGGAATCTACTTACTTCCAATATTTTTTGCAATTCTTGTTTTGCATTTTATTTTCATTATTATTGAAAATTGTTTCCCTTATCCCTCATTTATTTTCCATCTTCTTTCAAAATTTCATTAGTTTGATGGATATCTCTCTACTCTAGTAAGTTGGCCGATTTGCTATTCCTTTAAAATAATATTAGTTGTATTTCTTGCAGTCTATCCTTAAAATGTACAGGTACAAAAAAATAATCTGCCAGACTTTCTGTAGCCACTACCTTTGTGTGTTTTTTCTTCCCCTTTTTTAACAGAGCATGTGGTGATCAGCACAAACTGTGAGAAACACGGACATGTCCGCGAGAGCCTGTGTCTCTCTGTGTAATCTCAGCTCAAAGGCTCCTGGGGTATCAGCATAGAGCGAGCGTTCCTGATGGGAAAGGAAGGCCAGAGGCGAGCCTAGGATTGTGAGATGGGCCTGTGACTCGAACACTTTATGATCTTGTTAAACCTGCTGATGAAGTGTTAGCATGCTTTGCTGAAGGACTGTTTCAGTTGTTCTCTAGGGAACGGCCTTGAGGGGAGCAGGGGTTAAGTAAGGAGAGGCATGTATTAGTTCAGGAGAGCAGGCATGATCTTGCCTTGGAGCTCCACCCCAGAGCAATTTAATCAGGGAATGGGTTTCAATTTCCACATAACAGAAGCCACCCTGTGTATTTCAGAGATAAGGCTTGAGCACAGGGAAATGGCACTCACCACGTTGCTGGGGCAGCTGCAAGCTGGGCTCTGCATAGATTGCCAGCACAGTGCCCTGGAACCAGCCTGCCCGTGTCTCGGCTGGCTTTCTGGGGCTTAGGAAGTCACTGTCCCGGCCACTGGCTCCAAGACCATATTTTCTTAGCCACTGCCCTCACTGTTGGCTCCCAACCCAACGCAACGTCTGCCAGATCAGAGAAGAGAGAGAGATGGCCTGTTTACCCTCTCAACACATTTCCTAATGAAGTCAGCCCAGAGACAAGAACTAGGTCCAACACTGAGAGCTGGTTTGAAGTGTGTACCTGATTAGCACACCCCAAATCACATTGAAAACCTGTCTGGTCAGAGTGTCTGGAAGTGTTATTTGTACCTTTCCGGCCCACACTGTGGAAGCACACACCACGAGGCTGGCACCTCAGGTCATGAGCTTGTCACACCCATACCACGCGGGTTGTCCTGGCATCCTGGTGCAGGGGATGCTGTGGTCAGGATGTATTGGGACATACCTGGTGGAGTCGGTGATGGGCTTGATGAGGAGCAGAGAGAGGGTAAGGAAAGAGAGGTGACCAGGGTAATGTTGGAGACAGGACCCATTGCATTAAGTCTTGGCCCTGCACTTTTTAGACCATCACACCTGTCAGCCTGTTTCAAATTTTAAAAATTCACGGAGCCTTTGCCTCCCAAGTGACCAATTGCCCTATCGTCCCTGTAGCAATGTGAACCATGAGGACCGGGTCATCTCAAAATTTCCTCATACTTTTGACATTCTTTAGGGGAGTTCTTTAAGAGATAACATTCCGTTGAGACCTATTTTATTTTCCTGGTACATTTTTGTCAATACCAAAAGTGGAAGTCAAACAAGGGAGCCAGCTCAGTAGATTCCCCCAGCCCCACCTCACCCAGCCAAATGGAATGCACCTCTGGGTGGCCGCTGCCTTCAGAAGGGTGTTGTTTTAGGTGGATCCCACGCACAAGTAACCCTTATTTTGGTGAGCCTTCTGGGGCTTCCCACCCACATTGTTGATTCAGATATGCGGTCCATTCTCACATCCAATTGAGGACGGTTTGAGACACCTGGTGGCTGCCTTGCCCTGAGTTCCCTGGCCCACTCCACCCCAGGATGGGCAGGTGGATGCCCACAGGCTGAGATCAGAGGTGCCAGCCCATACTTCTACCCAGGCTTCCCTTCCTCCTGGCTTCTGGAGTGCTTCAGTCTCTCTACGGTTTAAATTTTGCACTTTTGCACTGTTAACTGATGGGAGTCTCGTGGAGGTGACCACTGAACAACTTACTAGGGTACAACTAAACTGGGTCTTGGTGGCCCAAGGCCAAGTGTAATCGTGGTTCAGGTGGCTAAGCTTATAGGAGTATTGGCCATTTCCTGCACTCCTCTGAATGCTCTTATTAAAGTCTTGTGTATCCTGGCCATCTAATAAAAGTGTAATGTGCTCCATCCCATCATTTAACCTCAATAAGCTGACTCATCAGTGGGAAGCCCAGGTGGATTCGGGAAGGTGTGAAAGCTCCGTGAATGCCAGAGAAGGCAGTCACTCCACGGCAGCAACGTGGGCTCAGGGCTGCTCCTCGCTTGCCAAGCACACGTCAGGCTAAGGTCCACACAGGTGCCATGTGGCTGGGAGATGAAAGCTTACAGGTGTGTGAGTGTCCCTCTCCCAGATCTGTCAGCCGAGCCAAGAAACAATGAATGCGCACACACTGTTCCCAAAGATGCTGTAGTGAACATTTAAAGGTGAATCTGCATTCCTGAAACTAGCAATAGGTTGCATGCCAGAGGGTATTTATTATTAAAAATCCATACCTGTGATCTTTGGTGTTCCAGGGTTGCCTCCGGGAGTACACGTAAGTCATCTTTGGGTGTTCAGTCCTGCGCTTGCAGCTTGCAGTAGTCCTAAATGTTTCATGTGGGGTTTGAGCTTTCCGCTGCTCTTGGAAGTTGATTGTCTCAGCCCCTCCCAGGATGGTGAAGTTCCTGGATTTTATCTTCACGATGGCAGGGGAAGGGAGCCAGGATCGCTTGGAGGTCCCTGGAAGCAAGGAAAGGCAGCAGCGCCATCAGGAGCACCCGGCTGGCTTGTTAAGCCACACAGCTCTGACATGTCCAGGGATTCCAGTGATGTGAACCTAGGCTGGGGCCCAAGAATTTGCATTTCTTGGTAGTTCCCTGGTGGTGCTGATGCTGTTGCCCCTGTGGTTCCAGAGTACATGACGAGCCCACTGGAGTGGTCACGGAAGGGAGATAGCCCTGCAGAGAACCCACATCTGAACTCTCCAAAAGATTCTGCACGACCCGCAGTGCCCTCAGCCCCAGACATGTGAACAAACCCAAGCCATCCTGGCCCCTTGTGCTTGCATCCCGTGGTCCCTTTCTTCCTGAGCCTGGGAGTGCAGATCCCTCTGGAACCAGATAGGGTGGAGGGGTCTCTGGAAACTCGAGCCACCTTGGGGCAGCAGCTGGCAAGTGTCGCCAGGAGTCCAGGGCAGGAGTGGGAACAGCATGAAGCTGCACCCAGATCCACTGGTGCAGAACCCCACAGCCAGGGAGCCGGGGAGCCCAGGAGCCCTGTTGGGCTTCTCGGAAATCCAGAAACGGGTGGGACTGAGCTTACAGGGTCTCCTGCATTCCAGTCTGGGCCTCAAAGTAGACAGAGCACCAGACACATGTAGGAAGACAGGGCTAGGGCAGGTCCCAGCCCTTCCTGTTGGCCTCCTGACCCAGAGGAGAGCTGTGTGTGGGCCTGGGCACCTGGTCCACACCTGGGCACATGTCCCCAGAGACAGCACAGGCTTCTCTCTTGCCTCTGCAAATGCAGAAGAAAGAAAGTAAGACTTGTTTTGATTTTCCTTATTAAATAAAACAGCTTAACGGTACAAAATAGAATGCATGTTGTATCTACTCATTGACTGGCTTTCTCTCCAAGTAGCCCGGTTCAATTTATATTGCAGAATCCAAGGGGGATTCAGAAGGAAAAACAAGAATGTTCGAGTTCCTATATCAACGTTCACTATTAACTCCTGCCTTTGTTTTAAAGATTGTAATTTGGGGAATGTTGTGGAATGAGAATACCAGAACCCCTTCTGTTTCCCCCGTCATTACAATGCCCAGTGCAGAAAGTGGGCAGGGCCGCCCCACCCCCTGGGGGATGTAGCAGCTGTGCTGGTCATCGGGGGTCACAGATGCCCCATCTCCTGGCCGCCCCCCCTCCCACCCTTCCCTGTGGTAATCAGGACAGAGGCAGTACATATCCCCAGATTTCACACACCATTCCTCCAAGCCTTAGACAGTCCATTCTAGACCAAAACACTGCATTTCGATTTGTGAGCAGATGGGACTTCTCAGTGGATTTTCGAAAGCATTGACAAGACCCCTGGTGGTCCGTGTGACGTGGCCCTGAGGATGCTGCCAGGGTGCTTGCAGGGTTATAGCATTGCCCTTGTGATTGCCTACGACTAGCTCTGTGTACGTCTCTGATTTATTCTCTATTTGCCCCTCTCTAGTGGGATCTTGTGTGTGACAATGCCTGGAAGGTGCATATCGCTAAGTTCTCCTTGCTGGTTGGATTAATCTTTGGCTACCTAATAACTGGATGCATTGCTGACTGGTAAGTACCAACACGCCTGCCGCACAACCTTTGGAAGCCACACCGTGCTTTTGCTGGTCACGATGTGGCCCATGCTAGCGGACTACTACTGTGTCTTTTCTCTGCCCTGCTGTTGATGCCAGAGCTGAAAGCTGATGCTGCTATGTGGAGAATGCAGAGCCAACCGAACTGGCCAATACACGTAACAGACCACTTGAGAATGGAAATGTAAATACGTGCAATTCTCTAGCTGCCAGAATCTAGCAAAACCAGCCTTTAGCCTAATCCATTACTGGATGTTTAGGAAGACCTTGAGGACCTAAGCGAGTTCTACTGGCCACCGGGGAATGGGTGCATGGATCACCAGATGCATTACACAGCAAGGGTTGGGGTGCACAGGTGCAGCGGTGTTCATCTATAGTCCCAGCAGGAGTCTGAGGCAGAGGATTACTTGAGCCCAGAAGTTCTGAGGTCAGCCCTGTCTCAAAAACAGAGGTAAAAATAGGAGAGGAGCTGGAGACCTTTCACCTGCAGGAACAGAAGGGGAGGGCAGTGTTGATTGGCATCTCAGAGTGTCACACACATTTGGGAGAGTCTCTGCCTTGGAGGGAGACGCCTCTCTGAGGGGTGTGGGGAGGAAGACTTTGGAGGATGTCAGCATTTGGGTAATTCCCAGGCACTGCAGACGATGAGCGTGCATCCTCGGGTGGATGAGGGGGTGTGGGCGCCTAGGACGAAGTGTGGATGGAGATCGGAGGTATTAATGACAGTGCTGATGATGGCAGCAGCGGCGTCTCGCACGTCCTGATTCCTGTGTGCCAGCCATGGTGAGAGACAGCCCCACACACTCAGACGCCCCGTCCTCGCCTACCCGATTAGGTAGGTGCTGTCACTACCTCTGCTTCCTCATTGAGAACCTAAAGCTCAGAGGCTTCAGTCAGTCCCCAAGCTCATTTGGCTTTAAGCTGGGCTTGACACCAGGGCACGTGGCCCCAGAGCGCGTGCCTCACGCCCTCGCTCTGGCTGCAGGCTCTCTGCAGTCACGAGGGCGCTGGGGCACTGGGCCCAGCGGGGAGACAGCTGCACAGTGTAGTGGCCGCCCAGGGACAGAGGGGTGGCATTGTGCTTTCCCCATCCGCTGTCTTCTGAGGAATCCTTTCTGTCACTTTCTGTGCTGTGAATCAGCACATCTGGGGCCTGAGGACCCCAGGGCTGAGGTGGTGGGGAGCGAACTGCGTGTCTCTGTGATGCCCCCTGTACTTGGGCCAAGGCCAGGGCTGGGTGTGTTGGGGCGGGGCAGGGGAGAGCAGCAAAGGGTTCCCAGGCCACTTTAAAGTGGTGGAAATTTCCTTCCTGAAGCTCGTGTCGATTTGGGAGTTCTTTGCACTGCGTATAATGTGATTTCCTGCATACCCGGAATTGGCTAAGTCACTTGTAAATGCTTCCTAGGGACACAGGCCCACTGGACAGTCACAGAACAGCCGTCAGTGACCTCCGGAGGCCCATATCAGGGTCCCTTTGGCTTTTTGTTTTTGTTTTTTGAGGTTAGAAGGTAGAATTCTATTTAACCAAAGGTTTGAATTCATAGGTTTTCAGCATAAGCTTTACTGATCTGAAAGATGCTCTTTCCCAGAAACCCGCATTAAAATAAATTAAGTATATATACTACTATGATCTCTGTCACCGTCTTCCTGAAAAATGCAGATTTGATGGAGCTTTTAGCGTCCTTATTCAGTAAGCGATTTAATAGAAAAGTCAGTATGGGCTTTATTAGTGAACCAGTCTGTGAAGGTATAGGCTCCTTCAGGGTTGCTCCGTGATTTCTTATTCTTGCATGCACACATTGATTGGCTGACTGATCACACCTCAGACCTGGGACAAAGGACTGGAGAGTTCGGGTCCTGCTCTGTGAGTCCCTGGGAGTCTCACGCTGCAAACCCACTGAGCCGCTGTCATTTTTCCCAGGGTCCACGGGGAATGGGCCAGCGGGTGGGTCCGGGCAGTCAGGGCAGCTGCTTTGGTGGGTTTTGAGACATTTTAAGTGGCCCTCTTTCAGTTTGGAAGTTTGGTGTTTTCCAACTCCATTTGCCTTTTTTTTTCATTTTTTGTTTTTGGGGTTTTATTTTTTTAATTGACATTTTACTCCTTGCTTAAAAGGAGGGGAACTCCAGGACTCATAGCTGGGAGCTGGTTGCTTGGGTGCAATGGGAAGGCGGACCAAAGTCATAGGATAAGCTTTCTGAGGCTTCAGTCATCATGTTTAAACATTTAAGTAGTGCACTGTTTTCTTTTGAAAGCTTTGTTTCCCACTCGGGCTTTGTCTGGGGAGACCCATCAGGCGGCGTTGCATAGCCAGATAGGCAGGTGGTGGAAGAGACGCCAATCACGTGCTCCTGTGCCCTGCCTCAGTTGCTCCTCGAAAGATGTCCTGCTTTTGTAATCCCACTGATGGGTCACATCAGAGGGCCCCTGGTCTTCAGCTCCTGGTGCCCAGTGGGGGGCACAAGCTGCAGACCCTTAGGGAAGGTGAGAGGGAGCTCTTCGGGGAAAGGATGCCCCAACAAGGGTCCCTCCAGCAGTGCCCCTCTGTGGCCCCATGACAGACCCTGCTTCCCGAGCTCCTTGCTGCTGAGAGCTGCAAGGCTGAACATTGTCCCTCGAGGGTTTTCTTCCGGTTTGACCACTCCGTGTACATAATCCCCTTATTCAAATCTCTCCAGTGACTTTGAGTGGTGAGACCCTACGTCCGGTCCTGATGGCTGCTGTCACAGATTACTGCAGGCTCAGTGGCTTCAGCAACACAAATTAACCACTTTACAGTTCTGTGGGTCCCAGCCCAACAGGGGTCTCCCTGGGCCGAAGCCAGGGAGTCAGCAGGCCACACTCCTTCCCGTGAGCTCTGGGACGGTCCTTTCCTTGCTTCCCAGCTGCTGGACCGGCCTATGTTCTGGGCTCTTGGTCCCTGCCTCCTCCTGGTGGCCCTCATACCACCCGCTCTGGGCTTCCCTCAGCCAAGGGGCCCCCCTTGTCCCACCTGCAAAACACTTCGTCTCCAGGTCCCTACCTTTAATCCCATCTGCAGAGTCTGCTTTGAGGGTTAGGACATGGATGTCTTTGGGGCCTGTTATTCTGCCTGCCACAGATCCTGAGTAGCCACCGCCTCGCTTTGCAGACGAGGAGTGAGGTTTTGTCTTCTCGGAGGGGATATCGCTCCTGAGAGCCACCTCGTACAAAACCTCCAAGGCTGTAACTTGTCGTGAATGCCCACTGGGTCACCCACGTGTGCCTGCACTCCACAACAGCCCCACTGGGGAGACATTACTGGCCTTAGGAAAAGGAACACAAAGCTCCCTAGGACAAGCTTGATCTTCCCCAACCCCACATCTTTCAGAAGTCATTTGAGCTTGGATTTAAAACCAGGGCACTCCAACTTCGAAGACCACATGTCAGTCCCCGATAATAAGGTTTACCTAGTGATATCAGCAATTCTGGGAGGAGGAACTTAGAATGGCTTGTATAAGATTAAAAAACATCGAGCATATTTTCTAAACAGGGAAAACCATGTGTGGTGGGCATGAGGGATGTAGAAATGCAGGTAGGAAGAGAGCTCAAACAGTTAGGTACCATGGGGTGGGTGCTGTGTTGGCACCCATCATCTCCTTTCCTGAGTGGCCTCAGTAGCCTGCAAAGCAGGATACTTATCCCCATTTTACAGAGGAGGTAGGTAAAGGTCAATAAAAGTGGATATCAGAGTTTATTTTTTTCCTTCATGTTAGAGAAAACTGAGTCACATAAATTTATATCTGTAAATGAGTTGGCTATGGATGGAATCATCTGGTAAGGTCTTTCCAGGTAAGGGCTTTGTGACCAGAGCAAGGGTGAGGGGAAAGACAGCTAAGATCTCCACGGCAGTAAGGTACATTGCTATGAGCTCATAGCCTTGATCTCATTTCCCAAAACCAATGTGACCAATGGAGTTGGTTAGCACTTTGAAAAGTCCTGAAGGAAATGCTCCCCATTATTTCTGCTCCCACATTTTCTTAAAATTGCACCCATATCGTTCATAGAGTAAGTCTATGCCTTACTGAGTGTCACTGTTTTGGTAGAAGAGATTTATTGAGAGATAATTCCTATACCATAAAACACACCCATTTGAAGCACATGATTCCATGAGTTTTAGCATATTTACAAAATTATACAAGCATCTCCCACTCTAAGTTTGAAGCATTTCCATCCCTTTAAAATGGTGCTGGAAATGTGCTCTCCATTCTCGCTCCCAGCCCTGGGCGACCACAAATCTACCTTCTGTTTCAGTAGATTTGCCTTTTCTGGCACCTTGCTCGTGTGTCGATGCCTTCCAGTAAGCCACACAGCTACCCTGTGTGGTGTTTAGAGCACCAAGCCTTGCTTCCCCTTCTCTTTTTTTTGACCTGGCAAATAGCGTCCACTCTACCCCAGTGTCTCTGAGGCTGCCCTTGCAGTCCCAGCCAGGTGAAATCTATTAGTTTGATGAGTTATTGCCACTCTTTTATCTCGAGTGAGTTAATGAAGAAAAAGAAGGTTGCTATGGGAGGATGGGGAACAAGTGGTTTCCCCATTCTTTGGACCTCTCTGCCCTGCCAGCCTCCCAGAAACACATCGCCCTCTACTGGTCCCCAATCCGGCCTGGCCTGAAGGGTTGTCTGTGAATTTAGTGCCAGCTGTCCTTCCAGTGTGCTTCACCCGAGCACGCTGCCAGTCCCACGCCAGTTATTTAAAGTTCAGATTACATGTCGTGGCCTTGCATGTGATCCCTTACAAATCGCTGCCTCTCATGTAGCTGCAACACACAGGCAGTGGGCTTGGCTTTGGCTCAGTAGGCTGCCTGTGAGATCAGGTACTTGTCTTAGTGAACAACCTGGAGAACGGAAGCAACGCCACTTCATTTCATGCCCTTCCTGAATTTCCAGCCAGTTCCAGAGGTCAGCAGCTTCTCGAGACATTTTATGCTGGGCATGTCTAGCTTCAAGCTTGGGGAGTTCTCACTGATTCTGCTGCTCTCACTTGGAATCACCCCTGCTTATATGCAGAAGTAGACTCAGCCACAGGAATTGTGTTCATGTCTCAGTTCTCTTATCCAGCTGCTACTTGATCTCTGCCCCCTTAGCTCCAGGGCTTGGATTGAATGATCCCCTTGCTGCCCCAGTAAGTAGTCCACGCAGTAGTCTGGTGAAGTGGCCTAAACAGTATGAAGACTTCGTCCACACATCTTCAGCATCTATGGAGCATGTGCTGGATACTGGGTTTCAGCATCTACTGTTGCCATCTTGCTTAACAGTGATTCCCACCTTTTTCCTTCTCCATCTGCAGGGTTGGCCGTCGGCCTGTGCTGCTGTTTTCTGTCATCTTCATTCTGATCTTCGGCCTGACCGTGGCGCTCTCAGTGAATGTGACAATGTTCAGCACACTCAGGTTCTTTGAAGGATTTTGCCTGGCTGGAATAATTCTCACCTTGTATGCAATACGTAAGTTGGAATCTTCATAACTATTTTATAAAAGTCAGCCAAATCATTCTTGCCTGGGAGGTTCTGCGAAAGATACTCTGCATGCTGATTGTTTGGGACAACAGTCTTTTGGAAGCATAAACTTTAGAGGTCCGGATGGTTGTGAAAGAAGATTTTTAGGCAACACCATCCAATGTTTATTTCATTTTTACCTCCAGCTTGGGCTCAGTGTGCGACAAAGGACGTGTTAGGTTGCATAATGGCTTGGAATTGTGGGGATCTGCCCAGAGCAGCTATGGAGTGGCTTTTGCTCCCTACCGAATTTTTCACATTGACAGTCTGTGCATGTCCAAATCCAATTGTAACTGAGTTTCCCATACTCAGTTCTGGAAGAGTATACCAAGTTCCTATTACTATGTGATCTGGCTGAGCTCTATTGACACCGTAAGATTTCTTCTTTTTCTTACAACCATACAGAGTCCAAATTTTCCACATTTCCGTGTGACCTAAGGGAGTCTAGAACTGAACTCTAAACATTAGTCCTAGATGAACAAATGCCAGGATTTATATTTTTAAAAAAGGTGAAGTACATTTTCTTCCATTGATCTGTCATGTTTATTGGCCATATTAGCTTGCTGTCAATGCTTATGTTTCACTTATTTGTAGTTGATTTTCTAGAAGACAACTGCATACCATAAAGAGGAGAGTTTCAGGCATGCATGTTTTAATTATTAGGTTTTTACTCTTCAGTTACCACATGGAAAGATCTTTGGGTACACTGTATGACAACTTATGATGTTTGGTCTTTCTCCCTTTGATAACATGGATAGAAATTGAGTATAGATTAGGTAACAATTTCTAACATTATAAAATAAGAATAGTTCTATTTCTCTTAAATTTTGACTTCTTTAGGTAACCTAAATTTTTGTTCCGCTGGAAGTATAACCAGTGCATGCCATGGATTTTTAGCCTCAAGGAAAGAAGGAGCATGAGAAGAAGTACATTCTTCTAAACCCATAGTTTGTAATTTTGTCTCTTATTCCAGCATTTAACTGAATTGCAGTTACTTTTGCAGTTTGTTTGTGTTTATCCCTTGTCCCTTGGAGAGTTCTTTTAAGACAAATGTGTGACAAGATTGGTTGTTTGAGATGATGGTGTTTTCAGCTTTGTTTCTTTGAAAAGAAAAACAACAATGACGACATAGGTGTTGGGCTTGAACACTTCCAGACACGACACCTGCGATGTTCTCTGTGGCTCTAACCCCGTCGGTCTGTGCAGTGGAGCAAGCACTCCACTCTGAGGAGACGAGAGTTCCCCAGTGGGGTTTTCTCTCCAGGCTGCCACCCTGCCAGCCTCCAGTTGTCCCAGGAAGATGACAGTCTGGTCCTTCCACAGGACCTGCCACTGGAGGGGACAGCTCTGCACATTGCTGAAAGAGAATATCTGTGCTTTAGGCACACAGTGGACAGTGCAGCTTCAGCATCGCCACCCCAGTCAACAGACGGCTCAGGGAAAATTGCCCGAGAGCAAAGATGCCATATTGGTTTTGTCTTGCACGCCAAGTGCTAATGATTGGTTGAAGCTGCCAGAGGCCTGGGAGACTTTTGAGGACACTTGGGGCTCAGCAGCAGAGAGCACCTGAGTCCATTCATCATGTCTGCCAGCGCTGAGGAGAGAGTTAGGGAGAGGGCTGCACGTGCTGGGTGACATTTGCCACCTGCATACACTGTCCCTGAATTAAGCCAGGCCAGGCGTGGAGCGAGCTTGTTTCAGCCTCACATTGAGATGTTGTACTCACTTGTGTGATCACATTGTCATAGCAGAGGCCATATGAAACCTATTGCTATAAAAAATGATGCTGAAGATGTTTTCTCATTAGATGACATAGTGTACTCTTCATAGTAGAAAGTCCTACTTCAGAGCTGCACAAGGAATGTGATTATCTGGACAGAGAATCCTATAGGCCAGGCATTTATACATTTTTTTTTCTGTGAATGGCCAGGTAGTAAATATTTTAGGCCCTGTAATCTCTATGGTAGCTATTCAACTGCCATTGTAGTATGAAGGCGCCACGAATAATATGGGAATGAATGGATGTGGCTGTTTCAATAAAACTTTATTTACAAAAGCAGATTTGTCCTGGGGGATAGAACTTTTCATCCACAGATATAAAGGGGCTCATGTGTGAGCCTGACAACACAAGCTTTAAATTCTGAACTCCCTTCCTGGTTCCACCTTAACTTCCTTACTTTATTTTTTATCCCAGTTTTCTATCTCCATCATATGTATTATTTTATTGTATGTATTTGTGTAAGCAGCTTTAATTTTTTCTGCAGTAAAATGAGATACTAGAAAGGTCACATTTTCTTAAATTTGGTGTTATGGTTTGTGTCTACATGTCCCCCCAAAGCCTCATGCAGTCACAGGTGGGGCGTTTGCAGAGGTGGCTGGATCTAGAATGTGTGACGCTAGAATTGATTCATGTTGCTAGTGCTAGGATCCAGGGCACTAGGATTAAGGGTGTGAGTGCTACCCACCCTACATAGCCTGGATAAGACATAAGGGACAGAAAGAGCTGTGGTTGACCTTTGCTTGCTTTGCTACCTTCTGCCGGCCATGAACTGTTTCTCCTCCACAATGCCCCTCTGCCCTGCCACCCTGCCTTGGAGCCAGCCAATCATGGACTGAAACCTCTACACACTGTGAGCTAAATAAACCTTTCCTCCCTAACTTGTGGGTGTTGGGTATTTTGTCTCAGCAATGAGAAAAGTAACTAAAACATTCAGACTAGCTTCAAACATTGTGTCAAATGCCATTGCAATGACACTGTCCAAGAATCAACGAGTGACTCACTGTCGGAGCTAATAAAGTTCCTAGGATAGCACCATTAAAATAAAGCAAAAGAATATGGAAGATGTCTTGGATTTCATCAAGATGATATTTAAACAATGAAACTTAAGCTGAGTTGATAGAAAGATGGCAGAGGAGCCATGTTTGGCAAGGGAGAATCAAAAAGAAGAACCAAAGTCACAATGGAAAGGCAGGACAATATGGGTGGGCTGGGGTGGGGCAGCTGAGACAGTCTTGGAAGACGACAGAGGTGATGACAGGAGAGATGTTCTGGTCAACAGGGCAGGCAACTACACATTTCCAGTCAGTGTGCTTGCTGTCATTTTATATACAAGTAGTGTATACGTTTAGGTGAAACTTGGGAATTTTTTTTGCTTAAAGAAAATTACTGATAAGCTAGATCACAGGGGTGAAGTCATTTTTAAGTCTAAAGAACACTTTAAAACTCTGGACCTTGATTCTTTGGAAGTTATATTTTTAATGGTCCACAATTTTTCTCCTCCTTTGACCAGAAGGTTTTTTGTTTTCAATCTCCCTTAATCCCCTTTCTGGAAAGGCCTGGCCTTTCTCTGAACAGGTCTGGACATCATTGTTGTTTTAATCCTGGAGGTGCTTGGCTATAGAAGCAGGAAAGTAATGATTTTTGCTATTTTGATTTCTCATGTAGCTTACCACGAGAGTGGACTCTTCATTTCGAGAACTGCTGCTGACTTGTGAAAGTTTTCTGCTATATTTGCAAGTCTAACTAAGGTCTTTATTTTTTTCCTGCTTTAAATTTTTTCTTTGGTACATTGTGGTTAAATATTCAACCCTTTAAACTTTTGTTTTCTTCAGCTTGTCAAAGAGAGAAGTGCTTGTGTAATTAGGGCATAAATTAGAGATTATTGGCATCTTCCCAAGGAGTCTCTGCATAGAAGCAGTGTACGCTGGCAAGAGCAAGAGAGAACAGGCCAAGCTGAGTGAGTTTAAGTCGGGCCACAAGTGCGGTTCCTCTGCCTGCCTCTGAGACACTGAAATAATTCAATACACATGGGTTTCATCAGTGGCTTCATTTTACCTTTACCTCTGGACAACACACACACACACACACAGCAGAATACTTGATTTAACCAGCCAGGGGCACAGACCAAGAAAAAGAACCAATAGGTCACACTTCCCTGTTTGTTTATGAAAGCAGGGCCGGGATTTTGCTCAGTGGTTCAGCTGCCTACCTCACAAATGCAAGGACCAGAGTTCCATCCCTGGTACCAAAAGAAAAAAAAAAAGTTTAGGAAAGCAAAGTCATATCACAGACTAAAGAAATCGTCACTTCCCAGTGTCAGCAGACGTGGCCCATCATGGAATGAATCCCTTCCCCACACCAGGATTTCTCATATCTCAGGCAAGAGAATACAGCACCGTTAGGACGTATCTTTCTCCCAAAGAAGCCTCTGGCCTAGTGGCCCACACTTTCCCAATTTGCAACAATGAATGATACCTTCTGCTGGCAGAGAAACCTTACTTTAGTTAGTGTGGCCAAATGGACAGAATTTTCTTTTCTTTATTTCTTTTCTTTTATGTTTTTCTTAACAACAGACAATTTCTTTTGAAAAATTCTCTCAAAGATGTTCTTATTTTAATAACTCTACTTAAACCTAGGCAGCCCACATAATTGGATGAATTTTACACGTAATCAAGGAGTGACCTGAAATTTCACAGGTGACTGAGTTACTGATTACACTGCAAGATTAGAAGCCAGGGCTTGGCTTCGCTGGTAAATAGGAAGGCTGTGTTATGCTGTGCTGTGGGTGGTGTGCGGCTCTTTCTCACACGGTGTTAATGGTTTTCATTCTCTGGGAAGTGGTTGAATAATTGCTAATGTGCTGATGTCGGACAACCTCTTTTCCCCTTACTATCCTGTATATTGTCAGGCTCCTTTGTTTTCCTTAAGTCTGATAATTTGTGTTGTTTTACTGTCTGTATCCGTGTGAGCTGCTAAAGTCTTGGTATATATTTCAGTCGTTAAGTGGCACCGCTATGCTGTAATTTTCTTTAAAAGTATGGAGGGACCCAAATGGCTGCATGCAGTGAGGTGTCCACGTGTGGAATGATGGCAGTGGAAACGGAGCTGCGGAATGAAGGGAATGGAGATGGTCCTGTCAAGTAGCAGTGGCCTCAGCTACCTTGCGATTTCATCCAGAGAGGAAGTGTTTCCCCTGCATGAGGGAGGGGACCTCCTCCCGCCCGAGGTACCTGGGTCTCCCTCACCACCTCAGCACAGGGCTTTCTCACCAAGGAAAGTCAGTTTCCCACAGGCATTGGACAAACCATTTTAATTTTACTTTGTTTTTTCTCTAGCTTCTAAAGAATTTTGGTTTAAGCCAGGTTCACATGGGCATGACTGGGAAATGAGATTAGATTGAGGTCCCTCTGGGAGTCATTTTCTTCACCAGAAACCCATTGCTAGTCCTGCAGGTAAACTGGGAAAAGCAAAGAGTAGACTGATAAGCAAAAAGGAATGACCTTTGTCCTCTACTGCCCTCTTCCCTCTGCTCTGTCTCTGAACAGCTGCGGCTTTTGACAGCACTGCGGATGGCGAGTCAGAGTAGAAGCACCTGGTGGACCAGTGCCAGTCCTGAGGAAGGTGGCAACACTGGGGCGCTGCTTAGTGCCAGGGGGCACCAGCCTGCCTGTGGAGGGCTGTGTTGTCTAGTGGGGAGCCACAGTGTGCCACCAAGGCTTACGAGTCCCTTAAAGAAAAGTTATCTGCACCTTTCTCCCTACCCCTACTTCCCTGCCCACCACACTGCAAGGGCACAGAGAAAGACCTGAAAATCAGGAGATCTGAACTGTCCTACAAGGGCCACGGTTGACTGACCATGATGGATGGCTTGATCTCGCTTGGCTCCCACCTGCCTCCCTGTGGTGAGCGCTGATGGAAGCACAGGGTTCCTGTCCGGAGTAACTCATGGAAAAGGGCACAGGGAAAGGACTCAAATCCACATGGGAATTCCCTGGGCCCCATCGTACTTTCCAGGCTTAGCACTCCATGGCTCTTGAATCCTAAGCTCAACTATTAGTCTCCTTGTGTCCAGGATTTCACAGGGCAATAAAACTGGGGATGCTCGGCCCCCAACCTGTGCCATTCTTGAGTCCACACTAAAAACCAGCATGGATGGGCTTCCGTGCTTGCTGTCTGTGTGGCTGCTTCATCAAGTGCCTGCGAAGGCCGCCAGGGAAGAGATGAGGGGTAGGATGGGTTAATGGTTAACGGGCTCCTTCCCCTGGCTCCCAGACCGACACTGGCCCCGACTCTGTGCTGCTCTGCTCCCACCATTTGCCTGTTAGACTTGCAAGTAAGTTCCAGGAATCCCAGGACACTCCCTGGGATTTCTCTCCTCACCTAGAAAGACAGGATGGCTATAAAAAGTTCAGGAATGTGAGGCAGCAACGTGGGACTGACTGTTTTTTCTCTCTTGAAAGAAAATAAAGAGATGAAATAAAGCAGCCACCTTGAAAGCAAGTAAAGCACACCAGGCATCTGCTGGGAAGGGAAATCATGACGGGCCTGCCGAGACCCCACTGCTAGTGACGGGGCACAGTCTCTGCGAAGAGCAGGGAGTGGAATACGCCTGAAATGGAGCAGAAGCAGCAGACTGCTCTCGGCAGCTGTGCTGCTCACATCAAGCCAGATACTCTGTTCAGCTTGTCGGAGTTTAGTTTAGTTGAGTTTTGACGACCCACTGGGAAACACGAGACTGCCTTCTCCTTCGCTGATGTGCTCAGTGAACATTTGAGGCCCTACCAATTTGTTGCCTTGATTGCCAGCTAGACCCCGGGCACTGCCAGCTGCTGAGGTTGCTGAGGCAGACACATCTTCCTGTCCACTGGGTCCCTCAGAGTCCAGTGAGTACACCTGCAGGGCCTGGCTCCGATAGGACTGAGAGCATCAGGTAGATACCTCTGAGGATGAATTTTGTGTTCACTATTTGCAGTGGGTTCCCAGAGGCTGGAGGAGCCAAGTTTCTGGTACTTCTCTGGGTACTGTGGGTAATTAGGGTTTGGCTGAGGCCTAGTGCATTCTGGGTACAGTGGGTCATTAGAGTTTGGCTGGAGCCTAGTGTGTGCTGGCAACTGTGGGTGATTAGGACTTGGCTAGAGCCTAGTGCATTCTGCATACTGTGGATGATCGGGGTTTGGCTGGAGCCTAGTGCATTCTGGTACTGTGCGTCACTAAAATGTGGACTCTAGTGATTTCTGGGTAATGTGGGTCATTAGAATTTGACTGGCCTCTAGTGCATTCTGGGTACTGTATCATTAGAATTTGACTGGAACTAGTGCATTCTGGGTACAGTAAGTCATTAGAATTTGACTGGACTCGAGTCCATTGTAGATACTGTGGGTAATAAGGCTTCACACACAAAGACCCTGTCCTCCATGATGACAGTGAAGAATCACAAGCAAGAAGGAATATTTTAGACGCAGGTTTTGGATGGATCACTCAGGCTGGCATGCTAAGCAGGCCAAGGAAAAAGGCCAGGCTAGGAACCAGGAGGCTGTTGCAGTATCTAGGTGAGGAAGAAGAGCCTGAACAAAGGCCTGGGCTGTGGACATGGAGAGGCTCTGAGGAGGTAGGGTCCACAGCCAAGATTTCTGTGAGTGGGGCGAAGACAGAGGAGTGGCCAGGTTTCTCCCTGGGTGCCTGCTTAGATGTGATCTTTCTCCAAAAGACAGTGCAAGAGCTTTGCCCCAAATATTCTGGTTTTAAATCCTGCAGAGTTTAAAGCTACTGACTGCTCCCTTCCTCTGTGGGGTATGGGAAAGAAAGGTGGTGGCTTCTGTCTCACACACGGTGAATTGCTGGTACCTTCAGGGCATCTGAGGACAATGCTTTCACAGGTGATTCCTTATTCAGAAGTTCAGGACCAAGGTCTGCGGATCCTCAGCATAAAGGTAGCAGCCCAAGGCAACTGGACCAGCTGAGTCTCCCCAGGGACTTTATAATGTGAGAAAAATAATGGGTACAGGTGGAAGAACTGGGTGAGTAAGACAAGGAGGGGCAGGCTGAGTGGTCAGCAGCATGTCAGACTGCGCTGGTAGCCAGGGAGCTGAGGAAGGGCCAATGTGTCGTCAGATGGTGTCAGGTGCTGGAAATGGCTTTGGATATAGCTATAGTTGGCTAGTAGGCTGAAGGCAACTATGGCAAAGACAACTTTAATTCAATTTGGTGGTTAATATGAATTATTTCAAGCGTAGGTTTTCATACATGTAGGCCTCAGAGGAGTACTGTCCTTTCCTTATGTCAAGTATTTTAGAAAGGAAGTTACTTCTTTATTGTTATAAAATATACATACCATAAAATTTACGATTTCTACTATTTTTAAGTATGTACAATTCAGTGATGCATCCATACTATTTTGCAGGAAAATAACTTTCTTTTCCTTTCTTTTCTTTTTGCTTTCTTCTTTCTTTTCTCTCCTTACAGCACTGGGGATCGAGCCCATGGCTTTGCACATGCTATGCAAGCACTCTACCATTAAGCTACTCCCCCAGCCCAGTAAAATAACTTTTGAGATGAGTGAATGTTCACTGGGTTAGTGGGTTGGAAGGCAAGTCATGAAAATTATCGTGATTATTTTTCCTTGAAGTCATCTAAACATTATATTCCCGTGACAGGGATTTAGACGTGTGACTGAGGTGTGTTAGAGCTCCAGTTGCTTTCTGTGTGATGCTCATTGCCCTGCTGAAAGGCCGTGTGTGACCACGTGCCACACTCCTCGCATGCTTTCCGCTCACACACACACACAGGTGTGCATCCATGTGCATGTGCATGGTCACAGGTAGGCTGGTGCAGAGCTGCAGCAGAGCCCTGCATTGGATTGTGGGCCAAGCCTCACCGCTCACCGGCTCTGATCTTGAACAAGCTTCCTGCTTACTACTTAGCGTCAGTTTGCCCACCTCTGAAAGAGCATGCAGATGGTTGAGAGGATAAAGGTGGTCACCAGCCATAAACCATGAAGTCCCAGACCGATGTTGGTGGGCACTCGGGTGCTGGGCGCTTGCAGTGATGTGACGCCTCGTGATGGCCGCCATTCTTCTGAGGTGGCCAGGCCTTTCCTGTTCTCCTAGGGCTTTGTCGTGCCAAAGAGAATAACTGTGGCAGGGACCTGGAGAAGCAATGGGGAAGCAAGAATTCCTTCAGACTGACTACTCCAGTGTCCCGCTGAATTAAATCCGTCCTGGAGCCTCCAGTCGGAGCTCCGTGTGTCCTAACCACTGCAAGTAGGAAGGGATAACAATACGCTCCAGAAAAATATTCCCCTGGCTAAATCGTTCTGAGGGACCTGGCCTCTTGTCAGACCACCGGGGCAGCCACCACCCACAGACACTCTGTTAATTGCTAAGGAAAAGCAGGGAAGAAATAGACTACGGATAGCCATGTCCAAGACTCACACATACTTTTAAAAGTTCTCAGGCCAAAAAACAGTTCTCAGGCCAGGGATGTAGCTCAGCGGCACCGCGCCTGCCTTGCAAGTGCAAGGTCCTGAGTTTGATCCCCGGTACCAAAAAAAAATACGTAAATTAAATAATAAATAAATAAAAGTTCTTCATTTCTCTGCCCAGTATTATTGATCCTTGCATGTTATAAAAATGCCTTCATATGCTTTATCTATTTTTGTTTTCTTTTTTATTATTTTGCAGTGCTAGGGATCAGACTGAAGGCCTTCCTTTTGCTTGCCAAGCACTCTTGGTGTTAAGTCATGGAGCTCGCTCCTTGTCCCTAGGACAGCTGTCCGCGTGTCCTGGCATAGTGGCCCTTGCCTGCCTCCTTAGGGGAGGTGGCAGAGCCTATTTACAAGTGGTTGGGGTAAGAATGCGTCTCCCAAACAGGTGTGCGCAGCTGCAGACAAGAGCCCTGCTGTGAACAGCGGAGTGTGTTTTCTTTGTCTCTTCGACTGGCTCTTCAGGGAAAAGCTGTTCAGGACAAACCCTCCAACGCTGGTCTAAGATGATGACAAACCTGGCAGATGTCCAGGGTGAAACGCCGGGCAAGGTCTGGTCCTGCGTACACAAGTTTACAGTCGCGCGGGGTGAACAGACCCCAGCCCAGCACCCAGGCCCAGGGAGCCAGCATGCTGGTTCCAAGAGAGGCATCTTGGGCTGTGAGAGCCCCACACCCAGGGAGCTGCCTTTGCTCATAGCTGTATCTCCAGCCCTTTTACTTTTTATTTTATTTTATTTGAGACAGAGTCTTACTAAATCGCTAAGGCCACAAACTTGTCCTGGCAGTTTTAGAGCCGTGACCCCTAGGAACCAACCTCGAGGACCCTGGGAAGGAAGGGGAAGCATTCCAGCTGGGAGTGAACCTCCCCAGGTCGCGTCCCCCTGACAGAGGCCAGGCGGGAGGGACTCACAGCCCCTCTGGACCTCCTGCATGGAACAGAGACTGGACACTGTGGCTGGCAGACAGGGCAGCTCTTGTTTCCCCTGACTGCCCCTTCTGAGGGGGCTTTGATGATTCTTATAGAAAAGGGTTCTTTGTGTCCACGTAGAGCTGGCTCTGCCTGCTGTCATTTGAAAGCCGAGTGGTGCGTGTGTCCCTTCTAACCTGTGCCTTTGGAAAGCGTGTCTCGCTGCTCTCCACTCTGTGTTCATTCTGGGAAAGAGCTCAGAACTCTCTCCAAACCAAAACTGGGCCGTTGGGCTGGGGCTGGGGAGGGATTAGCAGCCAGGTGGTTCTAGCAATTCCTCATTCACATCAGCTTTACGTAACGAGGAGAAATGCTGCAGAAACGCTGGTGTGACTTGGAGTTTCGGACGGTTTCTTTCCTGACATCCGTTTCATTTGTCAAACTGGCATTGCTGTCAGAGTGACGCTCTGGCCCCAAAGTTATGAAGTTGTGGCCATTAGATTGCAGACTAACCATATCAAATAGATCCTACTAGTGAACCGATTTTACTAATAAGGAAACTGAGACCTCTGATCCTTAGACCTTGTCTAATTTTCTCGTGATACTGGTAAGCGAAAGGTAGTCTTTACTGAATTTGCACACCGTACCTTGGGACTGTGTGCCACATTTTATTTAATCCACTGGAAGCCTATAATGTGAACACTGGTATTACTCCCATTTTAACAAATGGAGCACCAGCGTTTAGGGACAGTAACTTACCCACAGTCCCATGCAAAGAGATGGAGAAGCCAGGATTCAAACTCAGGTCTCCATGACGCCAGTGCTTGTGTTTGTAACTCCTGTGCTCCTCCTTACAGTTCTCTTTCTGAGTCTTAAAATAGGTTGTCAAAATATTCCTGAACTGGGAAAAAACATAAGTAATTCACAACTTCTAAATAATTATAAAATCAAAATAATAGCAACATACAATTTCCAATCCAACACAATTCGAATACAGGACATCTGTGTGACACATGATGGTCCTTTCCTAAGACAGGATCACCTGTTCACCCTCCCGAGTTACACAGCAGATGAACCGAGCTTCACATTCAACTTCGTGTTTAATCTCTCTTGGCATTTGGAGTCCAATACTCGCAGCGTACAGGATGCCTTTTCCCATAACTTTGCTATCTAAAATGACATTAACAATTTGAAGGTTTTGCCTGCACAGAATTCTCACACTGCATCTATTTCTCCACTCCTGAGTGAACCCCAGTGACTCTCAGTGAAACACCATCTCTCGGTCGCTCTGCCAACCTGTCCACACCTTTTGAAGATAAAGTTAGATTTGTGGCATTACTGAACTGTTAACCAAAGCAGCACTTCCTCCGTGTATGGCTGCAGAGACCGGAAGCATTCGGTGTTGCCTGTTTCCTGTTATTCTTCTGCTAACGATCTTGGCCTTTAAGAGACCGATGGACGTGGCACTGGACGTCTTTGGCCCGGCACCTGGGCTCCGTGGCATTTTTCACACCTGTGCCATTATGCACATGTGAGGTCTCGAATTTCCTGGCATCTGTGCAGCCAGTCATGCTGACTTCTGGCCTTGCCAGCGTGAATGTCCTCGGAAATCTTCCGTCCATGTTGATACGGGCGGCTCATCCAGGTGGTGGCTGACGGGAAGTACACATGTGAGAATCCGTAGACTGTCCAGAACACGGCACACTGGCCACAGCCTTCCCTCTGCACTTTGGGATCCAGTCCTGGAGTCCAGCCCCTCCGTGACCCTCTCTCTCTGCCCTCCTTCCTGCTCCCCTCCGTGTTGTTGGATGGATGATGACCTGGGCCGGCCTCCTTGCTTCCTTGTCTGCTTCATAGCCTCACTGCCACTGTGACCATCTCCTATTACAGGGGACATGGGAGGGACCGTGAGGGACATGATGTCTGCTCCTCTGTAGGGAGAGGAGGCCATCACCAGCTTTTTGAGGGAGACCTGTCTGGGGGTGACGCCTTCTTGTCCATGGACTCTCATGGAGAGTATAATTCCTGCACCCTGACAAGCTCAACCCAGAGCTTCCTCTTTAGTGCAGAAGGCAGCTCTAGGAAAAGTTAAGTGGAGAAACAGTCATCCAAACCCATGTTCACCATAAATAAGAGCTACCCCAAACCATTATACCTTTTGTCACTGACAGGATGGCCCTCTGTGGTATCCTTGTTCAGTTCTCCCTCATATCCTGTGGGCTTAGTGAGTTCTTGCATATGGCGCCTACCAACCGCATACAGGGATCAGTCTGGACTTTCCTGTGAGCTTGGAGTCGTAGGGGAAGAAGGCAGCGCCAAGTTACGCTCTGACACCGGAATCTTGTTCTTTGAAAGGGTTTCACTGAATTACAGAGGGCAGCACCACCCCGTGCGTCCCTGTGGTGACCTGGGGCCTTCTGGCATGTGCGTCCCTCTTTCCTTTGAAACCCTTACCCCGATCACAGTGGGGTCCTCTGACCTGTGCGTGGTTGGCTCTCGTTTTCCATTTCCTTTGTGGGGTCACCGTGGGGTCTTTTTTCATGTTCTCTTCAGGGGGTAAGTGCTCTTCTGCTATTTTTCCAAGCTCTCCTTTTTGGCATTTTTCCTTTCCACCTTGTGACAGTGGAAGTGAATGTTTGCACAGTTGGCTTTTCCATTCCGTAGCGGCTGCTCAGGCATCTGTGTGGAGCTCCCAGGAGAGAACAGCGCAGGGCTGGGGTAGGGCTGCCTCCCAGTGACTCCAGTGAACGGAGCAGGACAGGCAGCAAGATGGACCACCGGCAGTGGCCTGCTTTCCCCTCTTCCCCCCACGCCCTCAGTGGGGACTGCTCTTGTGATGAGATCACCCGCGCTGCACCTGCTGCCAGTGTGCTCCTGTCCTAGCTCGACTTCTCAGCAGTGTCTCCGCCAGTCCGACCAGTTCCTTTTCCTCACTGTCATAATGCCACACCCACTTGGTCTCATTCCTCCCTTGGGGTCTCTGAGAAGACCAGACCGGTGGGGCCCAGCATTTCTCAATCTCTGCTTTCTTCCTGTCCGCTGCACTGAAAGCACGGCATGAAGTCAGCTTCAGATTCCGGAGACTTCCGCAGTCAACGCCGACCTCTGCCGAGTCCGGAGTCACACAGCCCGATGCCTAGCGCCGTTCCGCTTGGCTGTCCAGTGGGCATTTCAGATCCAGGGAGGCCAAAATAGAAGCGTCCTTCCTCCCACTCCCCAGAGCTGTTCCTCCTGGTTTCAGTGAATAGAAGCACAGTCCATGCGGTGGCTCAGAAAGCCGTGCAGGAGAGCCACCCTTTCTTCCCCCGTCCCCTGGCTTCCCAGTCCTCAGCAGTTCTTCCAAATTACACTGAGTCCCCTGGTCCCCGTCCCCCTCTGCCACAAGCCCCTGAGGCAAAGCCTTTGCATGCTTGCCTGGATAACTAACCACAGTGGCTTCCTAACTTATCAGACCTTATCCTGTCCTCCCCTAAGCCCTCTGTTCAGAAGCAAGGGCTTCCTGTGTGAACCCTGAAAGCCAGAGCAATAGGGATTGAAACAAAGTGCAGTTCATTTCTACCATCAACACAGTCATCCCAGGCTACCAGGACAGTGCCCTGACCTCGGCAGGCCCTTCGGCGGTGCTGATCCAGCCATTGTGTGTGCATCCCAGCCAGCAGGGTGTCGGGAGGAGGAAGGAGCCCTCCTTCCCCTCAGCAGCCCCACTCCCAGCACCCCACTGCAGGACCCACAGACCTGCCCGGGCCGGCAGTGAGGTTGGCTAGGAGCTCAGTCTCATTCTGAAGAGCCAGGAGCCTGCAGGAGAAGGGGAGGTGGGTCCCTGTCGCCAGCCAGTGGTCTTCGCCTGGTCCTCCTGCGGTTGTCACTGTGCGTTCCAGACTCGCCTCAGCCTGTGAGATCCTGCAGGGTCGGGCCCGGCTGGCTTGTGGCAGATCGTAGCCAAAAAGACCCCTGGGCTCTCTTGTTCCTTAGATCATTGCTTCCCATCTCCCTTCTGCCTCAGTACCAACCCGAGCTCTGCAGACCTGGCCACATCGTGTCCCTGTGATCCCTGCTCAGATGACCCCGGTGGGACTTTCTCGGGCCTCCTAGTCTCACTTCCTTACAGCCACTCTGCCTTTGTTTGCATGTTTGTATCTCCATGTTGACCACCGCCCACTTTAGAGAAAATGCCATGCCAGCAGGGAACTTACCAGTCTTCTTCTCCACCATAGCTCCAGTACTTAGATTTGTCCCGGGCATGGAACGGGCATTTAAATGCTACTTGGGTAAAGAAATGATTTCATGGAACATGGAAATCTGTGTGGCAGCCTTGCGGAATAGACGTACCTGTGATTATCCAAGGTGAAGCCCGGCAGGGGCCGAGGTTTCCCGGTTATTTTCATGCAGTCATATCCTATGAGCATGTTGTATTAACAATAAAGAAATGAGACAGCTGATTTTGTCATCTAGTAGAGGCAATATGCTAAAATGTCTCCGAAAAGCTGCGTGGCCCCGGACAGATTTGGGCTGGATTCCAAACTGATTGCTCAGCCATATCCTACAACTATTGATTGATGAATTGGTATCAGTCAAAATAAAGCTCAGTGATTTGGTGAAAATACTGGTGTGCAAATCGCATTGTGAAGTGGACAGCATGGGGGAGAAAGGGTTGAGGATGAATGACGACGTAGGGTCTCTCTTCTGTTTTCCGGTTCCATAAGTGTCACTGCTGTTATTTGCATGGTTATTTCATTGTGTCCCTGAGACCCTGAGACGAAGGAAACAGCCAAGCTTGGAGGCTCTGTGGACAGCACAGTGCCTGCTCATGGTTGGTGCACAACAGAAATTTTCTCTTAATTAAGGTGCAAGCGCCCGTGTTGCTGGGGATTGAATCCACAGCCTTTTGCCTGCAAGGCAAGCACTACACCGTCAAGCTACACCCCTAGCCCCAGAGTGTTTGACGCACAACTAATGCATCACTAAAGATGGGTGGTCCTGCCAGGGCGGCTTTGGCAGGTTTGAGAAACTTTTTGTCACTATGAAGAGTCGGGGAATGGCCTCGCTTCATTCCTTCCTTGAAGCTCAGCACATTCCCTGAAACAGTAGTGCCAACATCAATAATTGGTGTCCTGGGTGGCTCGCACTGCTGAGTGGGCTTTCAGGAAAGCCAGGCTTCAGCCTCCATGGTAGAGTCCTCCTGTGATCTGCAAGCTGGTGGTTTGACAGCTTGGCAGCATGGCCTTTAGGCCTGCATAATCTGAAACTAATGTTCACATGGTAAAGGAAGCAGAGTTCAATACATTTCATATCCTCACTTGTGGTCTGCTTACACACACCAGGCTGAGCGTCATCCAGCGTTTGGTCTGTGAAGCAGACTGCGAGTGAAGTGGACCCAAAGTGGGCCATCCTTGTGTTACGTTATTCCATGGACGACATTTAAACTTTCAGGTGAGCACGAAGTGCACCCGGAGCTGTGGGCCCCGTGGAGCACTAGCTCTACTCCAGCCTCGAGGACTTCTACGATCGTGGCAGTTGGGAACAGAATTCTTGTCCTGTACTTGTTAGATCTGGACTAGAACTCGACTGGACTTTGGAGAGGGAGAGCGTGAAAGACGTGAGAGAGGAAGAGGGACACAGGGTACACCTCAATCTCGCTGCATTCTTAGGATGGGCATCTTTTAAAATCTGATTTAATGTCTTCTGTGATTTGGGGCCATTTACCTGGGATGGCTGAGTGTATGCAAATTTCCAGCAATCCTGCCTTTTCTCCTTGATATCTTTCCCCCCAGGCTATGATTGGATGTGAGTTTAGCTGGGCCCAGAGCGGGTGGAGAAAGCCCCTTCCTTGGCCCAGACTGTGGTTCACAGCTGTTTGCTATTAGAGATGAGGCAGCGGACAGATGGTGGCATCCAGCCTGGTCACACTGTGCCAGGCTGGCGTCTGCTCATTTCACCCAAAACCAGGGACTTTTTGGAAACACAAAATAGTGATATCGCTTTTGTATGTTAGCCTAGACTTTGATGTCGTGACATCTTGGGGCTGTGTTGTTTTCTGAGGATAAACGCGTCAGCTTTGCAAGGTTAGCAAAAAGGTAAGAATAAGGGGAGCTCGTCTTTGACTGGTTCCAGGAGGCCGTTGTCCCAGAGCGGGTCGCTCCCGGGCCTGTGGGTTTCAAGTGTGGCTGCAAGTTGTAGTCCAGACACCAGCACCCTCTCTTCTTATGCTTGCTTTGCATTATGTGTTCTGATTCTTTGCTAAGCGGGAGGGCAGCCTCCCCAGCCCTGTGCTTCTTCCTGCTCTAGGCCAGGTGCGTGCATTCACGCCGTCGCCGTCACGCTGGGCTCCAACCTTCGTGGGGCTGGAGGGAGAGGCGGTTGCAAGAAAGCAGCTAAGGTGGTGATGTGCGGTGGTGAGCACGGTGCAGGAGGAGAGATGCAGAGCTCTGGGGGGACGCTGCCGTCCTCCCTGCTTTCCACCTTGCTCACTCGGAATTCGCCAGCTCAGTATTACCACAGCCTCCTGCTCTAGTTCCCTGCACCCACTTCAGTCTTGATTGTGCCGGAAAACACATGAGAGTTACCAACTTCACTAGTCTGTAAGCCCGCTCTTCGCAGCGGCAAGAACATTCCCATCGGCGTACAACCGTCACCGCCACCCTTCGTGCAGCATTTCATCTTGCACAGCTCCATACCCGTTACACAGCTCTGCCCCTCAGCCACTGGCAGCGGCCACTCAGTCCACTCCCTGTCTCTGTGAGTTCACCCGCGCCAGGCATCTCACAGAAGTGGCATCGCGTGGTCTCTGTCATTTCCTGAGTGACCTGTTTCAGACTGTGATGTCTTCAGAGTTCATCCCACACTGAGGATTCCCTTCATTTAAATGCTGAGCCCTATCCCCTGGCTCGCATAGGCCGGATTTGGTCTGTCCGTTCTTCTCTCCAAGGACACTTGGCTGCTTGCACGTTTTAGCTGTTGTGGGCAATAATAACACGGTGCACAAACACTTTGTAAGACGCTGCTTTTGATTCTTTTGGTTACATACCCAGAAGCTGGGTTGTTGGGTCACATGGTAATTTTCTATTTTTGAGGAACAGCTGCCACTGGTATGGTTTTCTAGATCAACTGCACCATTTCACGTTCCCACCAACAATGCACTAAGGTTTCGACTTTTCCCCATCCCTGCCAGCACGTCTTGTTCTGTTTTGTTTTTGTTTGACAACAGCCACCCAAGTGAGTGTGAGCTGATGTTTTGACTGCATCCCTCCCTGAATGTGGGCGCTCTGGTGTCAGCGCTGTCATCTGTCCTATCGAGTCCCACTCCTCAAATACCAAATATGCGTACTGGATGATTCTGCTTCGTTCATTTGTTGAATGAATCCCTTTCTTTGTTTCTGTGGAGGACTTGGCCTCTCTCTGCTTGTAGGACCACCAACCATTTTGATCATGTACAAAATGAAACAAAGCCAAGAGCCAGGAAGACTGTCCGTCTGCTTGTCCCCAGCTCTGATTGGATTTTAAGGGTAACTGGTAAGGAAAATTTGCCCAGAGGTGGCTCTTTGAGCTTTCCTTCAGGGAGTGGGAATTCCTCCAGAAGAAATGCTACAGCACAGACTCTTCGCCTGTGACTTCCCCCTTGGTCCCTTCTTTCCTGTCATCCTAAAGAATTTAGTCAAGGAAGCCAACAGCTCCACAGTTTCTTTAACGCTTTGAGTGCAAGACAAATATACTTCAACTGTTTTGTTTGTTTTCGTTTTTTGATTCAGGGTCTCACTATGTATTCCAGGCCGGCCTCAAACTCATGACTGTCCTGCCTCAACCTCCAGAGTGCTGGAGGAGCAGGCATGGGCCACCAAGCCTGGCCTAGATTTACTTTTTAATCACCTTTTATATTGAAATTAGTTTCACCTTAACAGAAATGTGACAAAGGTAACACAGAGAATCTCCACACCCTTTGTCCACCCAGCATTCCCTAGTGTGAACATTTTGCACAGTCATGGTGCATTTACCAAAGCTAAGAAAGTGATGTTGCCACAGCAGTACTAACTAAACCATGGGCTCTGTTGGTATTTTGCCATCTTTTCCTTGCCTGTCCTTTGTCTGTCCTGAGACCCTCGACTGGAAGTGGTTGTCAAGTCTATGTAGCCTCCTCCGATTCGTCACAGACCCTCAATCTTTCCCTCTTTGGTGATCTTGACACTTGGTGCGAGGACAGCAATATGAAGGTTGGTGTTTTGTAGACCGCACCTCAGTGTGGATCTGGTCAAGATTAGGGGAAGAACCCCCACCCTGCTTATCGCGGGAGTCCCCGATATCAGCATGGCAAGGACCGTGTCTGCCAGCGTCTGCGCGGAGTTACGATTTCCCCCTTCCTCGTCTGTCTGTTAGAAGTGAGTCACTCTTCTCTTCCATCCAAAGGACTCCCAGGAATCCAGGGAGAGAAGCTTGTTGCCAGGTATCTCCCTCCCCTCCCCTGGTCTCATGTCTCTTAAACTCATACGCTTGTTTTCTCAAGTGATGAGAACTTTGTGAGAACGCCAGAAATGAGTTGTGTGTTGGTTGTTTTAATGAGAGTTAAGTGAGGGATGAGACCCACGCCCTTGGGCCGGCCTGCATGGGAAGGGGGCTTCTTGCCCTCTGCATGATGAACAACGCAGTGTGAGGGGGCCTGGCTGAGGGTGCCAGACTCCCAGGCTCCCTCCGATGGCGCCCTGGAGGGAGAAGGCGGCCTAGGGGCAGGAGATCGCTGCTCCGCTTCCTCCACACCAGCAGGCTGGATGGCCCATGGTCACGTCACCAGCAGTCCTGGCCTCGCCGTCTTCATCTATAACACAAGAGGCTTGGTCATCGAAGGCCACGCTGAGCCCATGGGCTGTCCCCTCAATGCTTGGTATTGCTGCTGACGAACAAGCAGCCTCAGAGCCCCGGCCCGAAGGACAGCTGTGCCCAGGCGGTGCCAGCTGCCTCTGTAGCTCGGAGGACAAGGCTGCCTTAGGAGAACCAGGAGCCTCCTGGTGGCACCTTTATTTGGACCCGTCCCCCACTCTCCAAACATGGACATTTCGGGAGATGATGGAGAAGAGACAGTCACGGATGCCCACTCCAGGAATCCGAGGCAGTTGGCTTTGCGTGGTGTATGTGGAGCGGCACGTTTTTCTTCTTTCCTCTCTTTCAGCAGGGAGCCTTGCCCGCCTCCCTCGATGCCTCCTTGCACCACTGCACCTGCACACCTCCTTTTCTGCCTCTCTCACCTTTCCTGTCTTGGCCTCTAAACTCCCAATGCTTTGCTGTCGGAGCCGGGGGAGTTTCTGGGATGTCTGTAGCTCACTTCGAGCCGGGTCATTTCATGCATCCATCTTCCCAGGTAATTAAAGACCTGAGAGCAGCGTGGAAAAGCAGCGGCGTCCTGCATGAATTCAGAGCTGGGCCTTGCTGCGCTGTGTCGGCAGCCTATGGGGTTGTTCTGTGGCTGCTCTTTGTCAGAGAAGAGCTGAAAAGAACTGAGTTGACCGAATTTCCCCGCGAAGCATTCCAGCTCCAGGACATGTCTCATCCTGGCAGCCGAGGCTCCGGAACGCTGTTGTGTTGAGGACAGGGTGCTTTTGTTTTTCCTGTGGGCCAGCTGCAGGCCCACGTGCTGGCCCCATACCCAGTGGACAGGGATGTCCTGGCTGCTGCTCAGGCAGGGCTGTCACTGAGCACGCCATGGCTGCAGAGGACTTCACGAAACCCATAGATCTTACAGGTACTGACACGACGGGGTATCATAGTGGGGAAAGGCTCGGCCCTAATCCCGTTAGGGGTGAGATCCTATGAAGACATCTGTATTCTGGAACTTTGCATTCTAATTATGGAAAATCACATTCCGTACAGCAGACCATCTTAACCCTTTCAAAATGTCCAGTTCAGCAGTGCAAGTCCATTCACAAGGTTGTGCAGCCTTCCCACCACCCAGCTCCAGACCTCTGTATGGTAAAGCTGAAACTCTGGATCCTGAATACTAATCTTCTCTCAGCCCCTGGCAATCACCGTTCAACTTTATTTCTTTGAATCTTGTGACGCTGGGGAGCTCATGTAAGTGGAATCCTACAGCGCCTGTCCTTTGTGACTCACTTGCTTTACCTCACAGGAAATCCTCAAGGCTCTTTCAAGGCGTGCCGTGTGTCAGGATCCCCTCCCATGCTAAGGCTGAGTCACACTGTGCTGAAAGGAAATGTCACATTTTGCTCACCCGTTCACCCTTGGGTGGCTTCCACATTTTAACTACTGTGAATAATGCTGCTGTGAACGTGGGTGTGCAAATATCTCTTTGAATTCCTGCTGCCAATTCTTTGGGATAGATACCTAGAAGTGGAAATATTGGATCATATGGTTTGGAGACTTTCTTTGAGGTTCTGCTTTAACTTACCATTAGCATTAATGAATAAAAGTATTTGCTGATTAAAATAATACTAATGATAAAAGCAACAAGAGGGAGAAAAAAATGTGGTCATTATTTGGTAATTAAGAGCAAGGTGGGGTAATGTGGGAACCAGAGGCTGCCTCGCTCCCATCTGAGTCTTGTTTTCTTTGTAGCATTAAGCATCTGTCTGTTCTTGCCTCCAGGAAACTGTGTTTCCAAGTGATTTTCCCATTGATAAGATTCAGAAGGATTTATAAAGTGCTTGCAGCATCGTAGTTGTCACGTATCTATACTTTTGAAGAATTAAGAAGCATGTCAATTCATTTTTGTGTATTTGTTTTCTTGAGACAAGGTCTCACTGCACTGTCTAGGCTGGCCTCATGCTCCTGAGTTCTGGCGATCTTCCTCCCTCAGTCTCCCAGCGTAGCTGGGACTATAGGCATGCCACCACACCTGACTTAAGTAGCAAAAGTGCTCACTTAAAATTAATCTGATGCATTAACGTGTTCAAGATGGGGCTGTCATTGGTATGTCTGGCTGCTAGGCAGCTTGAACCACCAGTGGGACATGCATGACTGTCCCATTGGGCAGCTTTTTTATTAATTTCATTAGTAAAGAGACTGATGATAAAAGTGATTAGATCTGTTTGTACCATAAATGGTACAAGCTGCTCCATGGGACAGTCATGTATGTACCACCAGTGGTTCAAGCCAGCAGGAACATGTTAAAACTTGGTATTATACAGCTGACATGCAATAGGAAGTTCTTTATTTTAGAGAGGAAGCATTCACCTTGCAGATTCACTGTGAAGTATCTTTACAATTTCACGCTCTACCAGTGCACGAGTATTTAATTCACTGTACAAAAAAATTGATTCATACAGACTTTGTTCTCCTGCTCGAGCAGTGTGTACCATGTCAGCATCTGAGGCATGAGCCTGGCTGGCTCTGAGTACCAAGACCTGAAAGGTGCCAGCTCAGCTCTCCCACTCTGCTGACCAAACAGTAATTCTCCTGGAGAAGATACTGACTTTCATGTTGGATTGAGCAGAGTAGCATCTTCTAAGGGTTCTAGGTATAGAGGAGAAGCGACCTTTACTGAGTCAGTTCCTTCTGTTAGATTCCGCCATGTGTTCGCAGTGCCCGGGTGCATGGGGTAGAACAATACAAAGAAAGAGCACCAGCGTGGGGTAGACAGGGAGACAGATCAGAGTCTGGTCCAGCTTGGCCTTCTCGTTATGTAGGTGGGGATGTCCATGCACGTCTCCTGGGATTGTGAGGGATCTGACTTGCTCCTTGAGGTAGCAAATGAGTCTGAAGGAGTGTGGTGGGGGGACTTCGATGACGATATAGGCACAAGAAATAACATCAAGAATCAATAAATGGAATTATATCAAATTTAAAGGCTACACAGCAAAAGTGAAGAGCGAAGAGACAGGTTACAGAGTGGGGAAAAAAAATGTTGCCAGCTATTCCTCAGATGAGGACTAATACCTGGAATACGGAAAGAACTCAAAAAAAATTAGACCCCCCAGATTTAAAGATCCAATCCACAATTGGGCATCTGAGATGAAGACACTTCTCAAGAAGTACAGATGGCCAACAAATACATGAAAAAAAAAGTTGAACATCACTGGCCGTTAGAGGAATGCAAATTAAAACAACCCTGAGATTTCTTCTTACTGCAGAAAGAATGGCTATCATCAAGAAATGAAATAATAGCAAATGCTGGTGGGGATGCAGGGTAAAAGGAACCCTCCCACACTGTTGGTGAGAGTGTAAACCAGCACAACCACTATGACAGCAGTATGAAGATTCCTCAAAGAACTAAATCTAGAAATTCCATTCCACCCAGGCATTCCCCTTCTAGGGATCTTTCTTTGAGAGTTATACATCCTGTTACAACGGTGTATGTGTACCGATGTTTATAGCAGCACAATTCATATGAGCTAGATCTTGGAAGTGACCTACATGTTCATCAACAGATGAATGAATTAAAAAGTGGAGTGCACAATGGACAATGGAGTGCTACTCTGTCATAAGAAAGATAAACTTGAGTCATATGTAGAAAGATGGATGCACCTTGGGACCATAATATTTGGTGAAAAACACCAGACACACAAGCTCAAATATTTCATGGTTTCTCTTATATGAGAAACCTGAAGTATAAATAAATTAAAGAGCAAAATAAAAGATAAGCCATAGGAAACAGGGAGGTAGATATTTTGCAAATAGGAAGGGGATTTAGAGCCAGAGGGAGGAGGCTAAAGGATTAATCTGTGCTTGGTGCATTTCCACCTCCCCATGATGAGTGCGATCCTTATGCACTGCAAATAGGTACTAATAAAATTTTTTTTTAATTTTTAAGATGATGATAAGATAAATAAGAGGAACCATAAACATTCCCTTCTTGTGCTCCACCAGGCAGGGCTCTAGCTCCTTTCTCCTCCTGCCATCCTCTTTGTGACCCGATGACAAGGTGCTGTGGCAGTCCTTGTCTCACAGACGACAAACACAGTGTAGAGGAGGAGGGAACCGGAGCGGCCATGTGGCCAGGCAGTGGAGAAGCAGGGCTCTCAGCACGCCGTGGCTGGCTGTGTCTTCCCGCAACACTGTCACGGTGCAGTGCGGACCTTTTAGCTCAGGTTTTACTCATTTTTATTGACGTGTGCTCCTGGGACCCCACAGGGAGGTGACTTGACCTCATTCTGCTTGTGCCTCGTCTTGTGCCTAATCTTGGCCAACATATGGCAGAATGGACAGCAGCTGTCCTGGCGCCGGGCCCCTGGAAAAAGGTGGGGTGTATGATGGACACAGCTGAGGCCCTCTGTGCCCCAGGCGCTGTGCTCAGTGACGGGGAGACCTCCCGAGCCAGGCTTTTGCTCAGCTCCTGCAGCCGGGCCCTGCAGGTCAGTGCTGTGCCTGGGGCCTGGGACTTCAGTGAGGCGCAGCCACCTTCTCAGGCCCTGCTGCAGGAGATGCAGGGAGAGGGCTCGTGGGGGATGGCATCCATGCTGTCACTGTGGTGTGTGTTGGAAGCATTTGGTGGCGGCGGGGGGTGGGGTGGGGGGTGCTCCAGGTAACAGAATTTTTCCAGCATTTCCCTTGAGCTTGGGCAGGTCTGTGTGACGAGTTCTGGCCCAGGAGCAAGTACGGAAGGACCCTTCCCTCTGACCCTGAGCATTAATTTCCTGTGCAGGGCCCTCCAGACACCTTGCACATCAGCCAGCAGCTTTGGGGAGGACAGCTGCTCCCCAAGTGTCAGCAATGAGCAGAGACCAGTAAGGAGAAAGTGAACGGTCGATATTAAGCCTCTGGGGTTTGTGAGAGTCATTTGCTCCTGCAGCGTGTCACAGCCTCTGACTGATTGACAAACCCACTGCAGTGTTGTCCTGTCTGTGACGATAGCTTCTGGACCATTTCTGTATGACTCGATGTGAGCCAGGACTCGCAGCAACGATGTCAGCGCCGGCCGGGGCACATCTTGGTGGGAGAGCAATGTTCCGCATGCGTGAGGCCCTTGTTCATCCTTAGCACCAATGGCTAAATGGCTGGTTTCTTGAAAATGTCGAGAGATGCTTGATTCATTGATCAGGCCATTGTTGGGGACTCAGACGTGTAGAAATACTATCAATGTGTGCATCCAAATTAAGCATTCCCTGCCATACACGACTTTTTTCTTTGGTGAGGGGCGTGTGCAGGAGATCAAACACAGCACCTCATGCTCGAGGAGCACATGCTGACCACTGAGCTACATCCCCAGCCCCTCGAGGGTTCTGCTTACTGATTCCTTATTACTGTGGTTTGAAACAGTTCTGTGTGCAAAGGCCTTGTACACGATCTCGTGCAGCCCTCAGATATCACAGGATAGGTTAGTGGAGGTATGGTCGGTGCTCAAGTGTATCATCCCTGCTGGCACACGAATTCCTTTTAGCTCGAAACTGTCATCTAAACATTTCCCGAGTGTGCTCTACTTGTTGCATGTAGACAAACCATCCATACCTACAGAGTCCCTGTGCCAGCACTACACTGGGAGAACCCAGTTTGCTAGGAATTATGTCTTGGAACCGATACCATTTAGAATGTCCACACCCTGAACCACCCTGGCCCACCAGACTTTTCACACATCGTCCCTCTCTGTCCTCCTCCCTTCCCCCTCTCTCTTTCCCCAGCTCTCCCCCAGCCTGGCATGTACACTTGTATTAGTTCTTGTTCTCTCTCCCCCCCCTCCTCCCTCCCTCTCTCTCTCTCTCCCCCCAAAGATTTAAATCAATCCTGCCCTAAGATCCTAAGATCCCTGATGCTGGGGAAATATCTGCACCTTATTCATCATCCCTAATGAATAAGCTGCAGGAACAGGAACGGCTGAGCACCCGTCTGTAATCTGAGCCATCCGCAGCACGGCTGCAGTTTGAATTGCACAAGTTCGCACTGGAGCACATCTTCCAGAGCTTCGGCTTTTCAGCCTATGTTCACTCTGATGCCAAATGAGGGGAGAATTTGGGCAGGGCAGGGGGGAGATTTTAGTATTTGGGGAAGGAAAAATGGCAGCACCCTAATCCCCAGAAGGTACATTAGTCTTTCTCTTTCACCTAAGCTAAATTTACCAAAACCAAGTAGAAGTCACTGCCCACCTCCCCATTTCACCTCCCATCCCCTCTACCCCAAGCTCTGCACGTGTTGTGCCTCAAGTTGCTGCACAGTGAGCTTTAGTTTCGTGGCAAAGTTCGTAGCGTGTGTGAGATACAGATTTCACCCTTGGTTCTGAGATACATGCTCGGCACTTTCTGAGCGAGCGTTTGGTGCTCTTCAGAGCTCACAGATTATCATTCAAAATGGACCTCTGCTTCAGAGAACTTCCAACATAACAGCCTTCAGATCTCCTCTGCCATGAGGAAAGAGCCTGTTTGGTGGCAGGGCCTCGGGGCCTTCGAGAGGAAAGAATTGCTGTTGAGGACCAGACTCAACGTCAGAGACCAGCGCTTGCCTCAGAGGCGGGCCAGGTGCGGGAGGGGAGCTCCAGGGAGCTCATTAAGAGCGAGCGGCAGACGCACACTGTGCCGAAAACAAGGCAGAGGCCCAGACCCGCGCTCCCATCAACACCGCTGTGCTCAAGCAGCGCTGAGAGCGTGCGCACAGTCCAGAGCTCCGTTGGTGCTGCAGTCTGACGTTTCGAGGGGTTGAGACACCCCAGCGCCGGACAGGTGGTGTCTAAGCTAGGGTCAGCCCTCACTGACCCGAATAGCGGTCTGCTGTCTGCAGGGGTGATGCAGACTGCAGCCGTCAGGTGGGGGGTGTCGACACCGGGAAGGAAACGACGCCCTTCCCGGGAAACCGGCACCTACTGCCCAAGCATTAATACGAGTAGCAGCGACGGTCAGCTGGGACATTTTTAAAAGGCCTCTCAAGTCTGGCAGAAATGCGTGCTGACATGAGGGTTGAGATTCTCTCGTGTTCCAGCCTTTCATGTCGGGGAGAACTGTCCAGGTTCCCTCTTCCCGGGCCCAGTGGACCGTGGGCCAAGCTGACTCCAGCCCTCCCAGCACAGCACCTGACCAGTGTGTGCCCCGCAAGGACAGAGAGAACCGGAGGTCAGCTGAGCGGGGTACAAAGTCTCCAGTGCTGTGGGTCACAACGAATGTTAGAAGAGGAGCCAAGGGCGTGAAGGGATTAGTCACATGCCAGGCATGTGCTGTTGTTGCTAGTTTCCAAGGAAACAGATTCCATGACAATGCTGCTTGGCCAGCCGTCGAATACCCGGGTCCTGTTCCGTAGAGGAATGTCCCCGAGGAGCTGCAGAACACCAGAGTCCTCAGCCACAGAACCCCCTGGCTCCTGGGGCTCTCATAGTGGCCTCTGGGCCCAGGGCAGTCAGCTCAGGAGCATCCATCCTCTGGAGGAGATGAGACTCCTGTGTGAGGTGTCAGCGCGTCCTTCCGGGGCCCCTGCACAGGTGCTGTTGGGTCTTACCTGGCTGTCATCGACAGTGCAAGACTGAGAGGCGTAGTTGTGCGCTCACTGGGTATCCTGAGGCTGCCGGAAGGGACTGACGTTCGAGCTGTGGTGAGGCGTGCCTGCCCTCACGTTGCTGCCACTTGTCCACGAGAGAGAGGGAGAGAGAGAGAGAGTGTTGATGGCTTCAGTGCATCCAGCAGACTCCCACTTGGCCCCCAGGCTGCCCTTGCAGTATTCCCCGCTGCCCTCCACCCTGTATTCCCTTCTGTTGGCCCGGTCCATCCAGCCTCCTCCCTCCAGCTAATCTACAAGATAGATGAAGGAGGGGGGATCCTCACTGATTTTTGTCCAAAAGACCTAATACAATGAACCGAGATTCAATACACAGAACTATATGTAGTAGGCACCAAAATATTTGTAACATAAGTGAGTGAATTAAGGGCGATGCAGGAGGGTGAGAGTCCTTGGAAACTTAGGAGAAGAGGAAAATGGGTTTGAGCTTCAAGAGGAAGGACAGTCTGCCTGTAGGTGAGAAGGCCTGAGATGAAAGCCTGTGGGTGGGAAGAGGACCAGGAAGGCACGCGCTTGAACGGGGGGCCCAGTGACTGAAGGGGGAGCTACATGGCGAGGGCAGAAGCAGAACAGGAAGCACGAGGTGGGCTGGGGGGCTCCGGCCCTGCCGGAAAGGCAGTAGAAGAGAACTCTGGGAAGACCCGCATTGCTCCTTGATCCCGTGTTGGCCTTCTTAGGCCCAGGCCCGGCAGTGCTCAATGGGGCACTGAAGAGGGGCCGAAGGAGGCTGCTGTCCAGTCTTTGCTCGGGTTTTCCACAGACAGAGAGCGCTGCGAAATGACTGCACCATCAGTGTGCGTGTTCTGAAACAAGCATTAGTGCCTCCTGACGGGTTCCTATTGGTACGATAGCTTAATAAAATTTGTAGGCTTTTCATTACCCCAAAAGCAATGTTTTTCCAAGGAAGTGTACATGGCAATAAAATATTCAAAGATGAAATAGGGAAGAGGCTTCCCGATGCCTGCTAGAAATGAAATTGAAATACGTATGGCACCAAATGAGCTTATTTCTGTTGTTAAAGTTCCTGATTTGCCAACTACTTAAAAGGCAAATTCAAGTAAACAGAATAGGAATGTGATTTCCTCTACAGGGGATATTTTAATAAGAATAGAGACAGTTGATAGGCATTTTTATCTGGATGCTTTCTCGCTGCTCCATTAAACCAGAAATTGGTCTTTGCCAGTAGTGACTGAGTATATGTATCCAAGGAAGATAATTAACTGGAAAGGGGCCAGTTGCAGAATTGCTTATCCTGTCATACCCAATACCAGCGCTGTATATTCAATACAGATATGCACATCATAGGTTTTACACTCCCTCCCCGGAGAGAGAGACTACACACTAAGCAGTAAATTACATCTGCTGATAGTAGCCTGAGCACTGTCTCCCGAGGGGTCCTCTCCCTCCCCACCGCGGCTGCTTCGGTGCTCCCCCACTGGCCCATATCGTTACTGGCGATAAAGCTCACTGGATTGCGCGCCAGCATAGTAAGCAAATGGCTTGGTTGTGCTGAATATATTAAAAAGCAATTAGCTTCCTGAGGGTCAGTAGCTGATACTCCATTTCAAAACACAGAGCGAGTTCAGATATAATCATGAAAATTCATCAGACTCAACGGCAGTTTTATAAGCAATATTTTGACAGGGGGTGGTTTGTGTTGAAGCTGGGAGTACTGAAAATGTTAAATGATGACTAGGGGTAGATAAATCTACTGATTCACTTTTCTCTTGGATGTACTTTTTTAAAGTTCTCTCATTTTTCTTTTTCCTCATAGCCTATTGTCATTGAAAGTCTTCCTTGTAGCTCTGAGATGATTATTCTCCCATATGCACAATTACTGTATGAAATAAATAATGTTTTTAAATTTTCTTTCCATACTTCTTACCGCCGTCAGTAGCAATTATTGTTCATCCAGTTTTCTGCATTCATTCTTCAACCATCCTTAAGACCCCTTCGCTGTGAAATAGACACCAGAGTCCATCAATTTTCTCTTTAGAAATGGTTCATTAAAACCACAGCTTCTCCCCTAATTTTAATCTAAATCTACTAGAATCCTAGAAGGATCAACTGGAAAAGAATGTCTAAGCTGTTGCTCAGGATCTTACTTGTCTTAGCAGCAGACCTAGCACTAGAACTTCCTCCAAAGCTGGCTTTGGCCTTACACCTTGACGGTTTTGCGAGTTGTCACTGTGTCCAAACTCTGGCGTTGGCTTCTCAGCCCCTCACTCTGCTCTAGGACTCCAGCCCTCTAAGACATCCCTCTATTCTGCCCCCAAATTCATCTTTCCAAATTGATGCTTTCATCATGCTCACAGTCTTTCTCACTGGCTTCCTGTTGCGTTCAAACTCTTTAGCTTTCCAGTTGATTCCAATGGAATTCCAATGGAATCAGTGAGTCTCTATTGATCCCAAACACCCTTATTCTACCCAGTCTTCTCTTGGTCCCCTCAAGTTAACACGACCACTGCTGGGTCCAGTATGTTGCTTCTGGAACTTACCTCTGAGGTCTCCCTTAATACCATGTGTTCCCTGCCACCAGTCATCGAAGTTCTAGATGGCACTGACCTAGTCCTAAACATCATTCTCATCCATCCACCTGTCATCTGACCATTTAGCATGTGCAAAGCATGGCAAGCAGGACCAGGCTTCCATCTGACCACAGAGACATGAACACTCAGATGCCAGATGAATGTGTGAGAAAGAATATTCAAAAGTGGGAGGTGAGCTCAAGCACTCTGCCTGTACTCTTCCTGCCAGCTGGAATGCCTGTTTTCCCTCTGACTCTCTGGAGCTCACCTTCGAGAGGTCAGAAGGTTGTTTTCACCCTGAGCACGTGATGAATGTTTGGTTGACATTTGAATGGCACGATGGACATCCTGGTACCTGGCTTCCACCACACTTTTCATTCAGAATCAGTGCATGAATTCTCTTGCTTTCCATCACCACTATAACTGTATACCTGACATTAGTAACATATAAGGAGAGAAGTTTTATTTTGGCTCACAGTTTTGTAGATTCTGGTCTATGATCCATTGGCTCCAGAGTGGCAGGAACACAAGGTAGAGCAAAACCAGTCTGCCAATAAGCCAAAAATAAAGAGGAGTGGGGCCAGGTCCCACAGTCCTCTTCAAGGTCATGCCCAGTGATCCAAGGACCACCTGCTAATGGTCCAGCGAACCTCCCAATAGTGCCACCCAGGTGTCCACGCCTTGAACACATGGGGACATTCAGCATCCATCAAGCATCCTCACCCAAGGCTCCTTGTGATCCCACATTTCTGTTCCAGAAGAAGTTTCTAGAAGGAATTGACTGAGCACAGCTGTGTCCAGGGCCCTCAAGGCTCAGTGGGATTCACAGCACTTAGCAGATGATTCTGTGCATGTTGATGATTTATTACAACAAAAGGACACAGAGAAAAATCAGCAGGGGGAGAGGCAGGTGGAGCAAAATGCAGAGCAAGCCAAGTGCAAGCTCCCAAAGTCCTCTCCTTGCGGAATCACAAGGACATGTGTCACTCCAACGGGAGCCATGACAAGGCGTGGGAAGTGCTGTCTACGAGGGAAGCCCTCTGGAGATGCCACCCCCAGGGTTTTGATGGAGGACTGGTCACATAGGCACCCTCTGCTTAACATGTGCCGACATCCCCACATGGAAAGCATGTTCTCAGCCCGATCCACTCTGTACCATGTAGACCTGGACAGCCATCCTCGTCGGTTAGGGAAGGGGAGGACCATTCCAGGACCCAGGCTCTCAGACACCAGACATGAACTAAGGAGAGCAGGGTCAGGACAACTGCAAAGGATAACTCCATTGTGCACCATCACAACAGCTGAGGGTACAGATGGCACACAATTTTGACTAATTGGAGTTTTACAGGAAGGAGAGAAATTCTGTCTCTCGCTTCGTATATTTAAGTCCTTTGTAAATGTTTGAGGATGAAATAATAACAGGAAAAAAGATTTGAGAACAAAATTGTGAGAGCAGAACAAGACAGAATTGGAAAGAGAATTTTGGCCTAAATTCTCCTACACTCTCTGCATTCAAGGCTCACGCCTGACCCTGTCTTGTGCTTCTGGCTCCCTGTGACATGTGTGGTCCGTCCTGAGGCTCGCAGCCGAGGCCCCCATGCCTGATGACATGGCATGCAAAGGGAGCCATGTGGGGCAGAGCCCAGGCTGGTCTCTGGTGCCTGGACTCCCCAGCCCACATGTGTTCCTTCCACACAAGAAAGTAGAGTTCCAGGATAAGAACACTCTCCCTGGCCTTCTCCTCCTCTGCTCCTCGTCCTGTCCATGTTCCAGCCTCTTGGCATTTGCTGCTTTCCTGCCTTCAGAGAAGACAGCTGTCAGGAGGGGCCCAAAGGACCAGATATTATCACATCTAGGCATTTCATTCTCATTTTCAAATTCCCGTTACCTGCTACTGCATTCCCACTCTGCCTTGCAGCCCTGAGCACCGGGCCTGCCTGCCCACCTGCCTGGCGCAGGTTCACTGTGACCCGCCTGAGCTATGCCGAAAGTTCCCCGGCATCTGTGTCCTGGAGGTGGAACTCAGGCTCTGCACCAGGTTCCCAGGGTCCAGCAGCTCAGCACCGAAGCTTCTTAGCTGTTTGAGCATAGACTAGAAAGTATTCCTTGGTTCCCTCATCTGCAAAATAGAGGCAAGAGTGGTGCCTACCTCCTGGGGTCATTGTAGGATCAAAGGAGGCACAATATGCCCTTCATTCCAAGAGACATCTACTCCTCCACCCCACACACAGGAACATTAGTGACTGTGAATCTGGACCCATCTTCAGTCTCCGCTGTATCAGACCTTAACTGCAGTGTTCTCTTTCTTAGCGGCACATTCAATAATGAGGCATCTTCAACTCAGCAACCTCTTGGGTTACATAAATGCTATACAAAGTCTGCCGCACTTGGCCCCCTGCCTGGCAGGACACAGTGTTCAGGAAGGTTAGCCGTGGCTGCCATTCCCAATGTCATCATCACGATCATCATCAAGGAGAGCAGGCAGCTGACGCTCACTTAGTGATGGCTACGCTCGGGTTTCTAATACTTAGAACCCACGAGACAGAGTCTCATCAGCATTTTACAGCTGGGGAAACTGAGGCTTGGGGGGTTCGGGCAGCTCACCTGCACACACAGAGCTGTTCAGGAAGACCTGAGGGCCATCACGTGTGGCACAGGGGCCAGGATCTAAGCCAAAGGTGGCGGCTGGTGTCTCTACATGATCTCTGAGCTATGAATGGTTTTCACATCAAATACAGTTGAAAAGAACCGAAAGATGGATGTTTTGTAAGCTGTGAAAATTAAATTACAACTTCAGTGCCCACAAATGAAGGTTTTGGGGGGACACAGCCTGGCCTGTTCATTTCCTCATAGTCTGTGGTGGCTTTTGCTTTGGTAAAGCTGAGCATCCTAGAAGAAACTGTGCCCCACCCCACCCCCAAATAATTGCTGCTTGGCTTTTTTGGGAAATTTTGCTGACTCCTCGTCTGTCCTTGGCACTGTGACTTCTGGCCCTCTGAGGAAGGAGAGCCGCTCATTCATCTGTCCCTTCCACATTGTACTCAGTAAGCATTTGCTAAATTGAAATCCTATAATCTCTTCAAAGTCTGAAACGTAAATCTCAGGTCAGACTGGTTACCATGGTGCCAGATAAACATCCACATGAAACGCTCCCAGGTCTAGGAGAGGAAACCAGTTGCAGAGTCTCTGCAAGACACTCTTCCAGTAAGTTCATGTTTGTACTGCAGTATGTTTTGGAGAGTAAACAAAATAAAGTGACTCTGAAGGGCAAGGCCACACTGCCGGGAGCAGCTGAATGGGTCGATAAAATCTCAGGTGGGAGATGTTCTGGGAAATTGAACACTTCATAGCTGCTCGCTTATCAGCCCTTGGAAGGCCTGCTGTGCTCGACAGCCGTCAGGAGACCCTGGGCAGACGACCTGCAGAGGAGGGAACCGTGAGTCCTGGCTTTGAAAGCCCTGCTGGTTTCCAGGGATGGATCAAAGCTGAACCACGATCGACGTTTTCTCCGCACTGGATGTTTACCAGGTCGACAAGCACAGGAGCACTCAAGGTTTCGCTGACGACACTCAACTCAGAGTCCGACCAGCCTGGGCGCATGGGCCCCCGGCCAGGTGGGAGGCATGGAGTGAGCCCGGTGCTCCAGCCACGGGGTGCTGGAAGGAGCGGCCCTCGGGCCGCAGAGCACGCTTTCCCTCCAGCTCTGTGTGCGCCTGCAGCTTGGCAGCCTCAGCTGCACACACCTGGCTGTAGCCACTTGGGTGACGTCCTTGACGTCCTCCCCGCACCACCGGAGGCTTTGCCTGGTGTTCAGAGCCCTGACTGAAGACAGCTTCAGTCTGCATGCCTGTGGGGAGGAGAGAGTTTCCTACAGACTTGGAATCCAGAGCTGGGCCACCTGCCTGTCCTGGGAAGGCCACCTGCTCCCCCTCTGCCCCTGCGAGACGCGGCCTTCCCTGGAAACCCAGTTCAGCACTCTCCAAAACTTATTTGAAGAGTTTTAATTGTATTGTTCAATGATTTCCTTTAAGTCATTTCCCAAGAAAGCGTAATTCTTAAAAGATGGGGTTTTTTTGCCTTCCTAGATATGGCTTAGCCACCTTTAGTTTTAGAAAGAAAATCAATGGAGGGAAAACAGCAGGAAAAAACAAAATTCCCAACCAAAGCAGTTTTTAAAATAGAAGTGTCTGTTCCATAAAGTTCAGCAGCATCCCCTCTAGATAGTTCTCCAAGAGTCATCGTTAAATAAAATGGCATTTATTTCCTTATAATTTGCCTCTTTCTCCTAAACGTATGACAAACAACAAATATTAATTGTGGTTACAGTGTATTTAGTTTTTCTTTTAGCTTTTGAAAATGAAGATGTACTTATATGTCAAGGAAATTTTCACAAGAAAAAAAGCCATCCTTAAGATTTGTTGAAATCAGGCAGGCATGGTGGCGCACGTCTGTGATCCCGGCACTTAGGAGGCTGAGGCAGGAGGATCCCTGTGTGTTCAAGACCAGCCTGGGCTACACAGTGAAGCCCTGTCTCAAGAGGAAAAAAAAATGTTTTTTGAAATCATCTCTCATATGGAAGCAATAATATTTGTGTACACACATGAATCTTAAACATGAAACATTTCCACAATCTTTGGGTTAAAAGCTTGTGTGGATGAGTTAAAAACTGTGGCTTCTAATTGAGAACTTGAACATGTGTTTATGTCATTGCTTCTAATAAGCAAGTTACACGTGGACTTCAGGAAAACACTTGTGACGTGGATGCTACCTTGAATGTAGGGTTGGAGAAAAATTACAGGGAGGTGATGGTGATGTTTTAGAATGCAAAGGCTATTTTGTGTCACCCTGTTTACCCTTTTAGATTTAATTAGGGGCTTTGGAGGGTGGGACACAGAGACTCACATGTTTTCTCCAAGATCTCTCCTACCCAGGAATGTCTCCATCTGTCTTTAGAAGAAATGCTGGAAGGAGACTGGAGGAATCATCAGCTAAGTTGAATTATTCATGGGAATATTAAGAAGGGAGAAGTATTTTCTTAAAAAAAAGAAAAAGTAAACCTTACATTCTAGTGACAATCAGAATTAGGTTAAAAATAGAGCCATTTCTGGGAAAGACCATAGAATTTTAATTAGCTCATCACTCTGAGCAATTCTGGTGCCTCAGCAGGTTCGGCTCAGCGGGGATGCCGGGACTCCCAGGCCACATTCGCCTTTATTTCAGTGTGCTTGAGTAAAAATAGCAACTGGGGTGCAGCCTGAACGAGCTGCGTGGAGAAGCCACCTCTCCAGCCACATCCATCCTGGAGAGGCTCTGCTGCTGCTGTGTGTGCCTCTCTCCTGCTGGGCAGGCCCTGATCGTGACATGCCGTCCGAAGAATAGAGATGAGCCTGCGTTCTGTTGGAAGCCTTTTGCATAACTTAATGCAGCCCATGGTTTGTTTTCAGTTCCCTGAAATCTCACAGATTAAATTATCCATCCTTGACTTTTTTTTCAGCTTTTAATCACTTTGACCCACTTTATGTTAAAATGTGGCCAATTTGACAGCAACGAAAGCACCTTTTAAAGCAATACTTCCACATCTTTTGAGGTCAGAGGCCCTTTCCAGAATTTGATGAAAGCTATGGCATCTTCCCCTAGGAAAATGCATATCTTTCATGCACATGTGCATTTATAGGCGTGCGCACACACATACATCCGTGCATGCAGTTTTTTGTGAAACTGCAGAGAATTAATTCCGGATATCCCTAAAGCACATGTGTAGATCTGAGTTTGAGAACTGCCTGGCCACTATGGTTTGAATGTGTCCTCCAAAAGTCATGTACTGGAATCTGAATCCCCCAGGTTGTAGGTTAATGGCCTTTGGAGGTGGAGATAATTAGGGTTAGATGGGCTTGTGAGGGTGAGTCCCCTTGATGGCACTAGTGGCTTTAGCAGAGAGACCTGAGCTAGCACACTTGCACCTCGTCACTTCGTGATGTCTCTACCATGCTATAATGCAGCAAGAAACCTTATCCAAAGCGAAACCTCATCCAAAGGACCATGCGCTCGGGTTTCCTGACCTCCAGAATCACGAAACTTCATAAACTTCTTTATAAATGACCCAGTCTCAAGTATTTTGGTACAGCAACAGAGAATGGACTAAGATGGTAGCCAAGAGACAGCTGCGGTTGAACTTGTAGGATGAAGGCTTTGGGGCAAGACGTACTTGCACTGTCACCAACACTGGGATCACGTGGGAGACACACAATGCCAAAAAGGGAACATGGTTCTAGGATGTGGATGCCATCGAGTCCTTGGATTCCAGCAATCCTGCTTCCTGCTTGGACCTCTTGTCCTAGAGGTCAGAAAGAGAGGGCAGAGCTGTGACCTCCAAATCTCAAGACCTCCCACCTTTGCTCTCTGTCCTGTCACCTGGACCTCGCTCTGGTCCCATGATGATGATGGGCCTCGCAGCTGCCTGGTGATGATGCAATGAGCTGGAAGTCTCTGGAGGAGGCTGAGACAGCAGAGCAACAGTCCGAAACACGTGGTCCACCCAGTGCCCACACTGCAGAGCCCAGTGCCTGGGTTTGCCCTGTTCTAAGCAGAAGAAAGGGAAGTAAGTTACAGATGGAAATCCCAGCAGTATTTTAGGGTGCATTGGTGGAGAGGAAGGGAGGGAATAAATCCCTTTCACTTCATGTGACTAATATTTTAGTGCTAACAAATAATTAGGAGCCCTCCGACATAGAAGCCATTGGAAAACTACCTAAGATGCATTCATAACCCTTCCTCTGCCACACTCAGCTCTGTGGCTTTAGGCAACTGGACTCACCTCCCTGAGCCTCAGTTTCTTCATCTGTGAGATGGGAACTCTAGCACTTTCCTTCTGGGACTGTCATGAGCACATACTGCAAAACCGTGGAGTAAAAGCCTACACCCTCCACGTTCATCTTCAGCACCCAGAGGAGTCTCAGTCCTAGTGGGGCACCATATGCCTGTGCTGATTGGGAGAGGCTGTTAAGGGCTAGGATGACCACAGAGCCACCTGTGGGCCTACAATGGCCCTGGGGCATTAGGAGGAGCACCCTGCAAGCTGGACAGTGTCGTCACCCCTGGCTCCCTGATACCTGCAGCCGTGCTGTACAGAAACAGGTGCTTCCAGTGATGGCTGAGGGATGAAACTTTAAGCACCCAATGAAAGGCCCCAAGTCTGACCTTTCATCCACTGCACAACTTTGATTTCTGGGCTGTTTTAGCCCAGAAAGATTTCATTGACCTTCTAGAGGCCATGAGACCCGTGCTCTTGCTCCTGAGACAGCGATGACCCAGGGAAGTGGAAGGCTCCCTGGAAGCGCGGGATCCCCTCAGATGCACAGACCCTGTCCTCCAAAGGTCTGTGTACAGAGATGCTGGCAGAGACAGAAGTCACCTCTGCTGGGGCTCCATGGGGCTCCTGGAATGAATTATTTCTGAGTTTGATTCCAGCAGGATCCTGCTCCTTGCCTGAGACTCTGTAACAGGTGCTCACCTTCCCTTCTGGAAAAGAGCCATAGGGATTCTGCTAGATGAGTTGAGCAACACTGGCAAATCTCAACAAAGTTGTAATTTTGGAGGGTTGAGGGGGAGACAGAGCCCACTTGCTCAAGTAGACTTTACCCACTAGTCCCGGGAGCCTGGTCTGGAAGTCACATGGTAACTTCTGCTGGGAACGTTTGGGAGGTAGAGTGTTTAGCCCTGTGCTTTGGTGGCTCTCTGAGACTGATATTCCAGGCTGGGATTTGCTTGTGTGAGAGATCTGAGCCAGTTTCATAGACTTCAGCAATTATATAGACCATGTAGAACTATAAACAGCCTTCTGTACCTGTGGAGGCAACACAAACCACAAATAGTGGAAAAAGTTGCATCTGTACTGAACGTGCACAGATCTTTATTTCTTGTTATTGCACGAACAATGGAGCATAACAGCTACCTCCACAGGACTCCCTTGTACTGGCGGTTACAAATCAGCTAGAGATGACTGGAAGCACATGGAGATGGGTGTAAGCTCTGCATGTACTATGCCGTTTTATGTAAGGGACTTGAGCATCTGCAGACTTTGGTGTCTGTGAGGGGTCCCGGAACCAATCCCCCATGAATACAGAGAAGTGACTCTATTCCATATGGCATATCTCAAATAGCAAATAACTCGGGGTGAATTGGTTTCTGTACACTGCTACTGGTAACAATAGTAATAAAGTATTAAGTTATTTATTGAATCAGGATCTGTACTGGATACGGGGGCCCTGTTAACCCAGCTCCCACTCAAAGAGGAGAATTGGGCAGTGAGCACCACTCAGCAGATGGGGGTGCTGACAGCAAAGAGGGGGACACAGGCTGCACAAGGTGGTGGAATCGTTGCTTGTACCTCACCCTTCCAATTCTGACATCCACAGTCCTGCCACTGTTGCTTCTGCTTTTTCGTGATGCAACAAGTTTCTTGACCTGTGCATAATTCCCATGACCAGTTAAAGGAACCAGAGAGACATTAAATGAAAGAATAAGAAACCAACCTGTCTCTGATTGACAAATGAATACATTGTTTAGACTATGAAAGTTTTCTGGCTTCTCTTTGCCTTCTGCCTCTAATGTTCCAGTGGACTTAAAGATGAGGAGGATGGTGCTATTGACGGGATAACTACAGTATTTCTTTGAATGTTTTAAAAAAACCCTTGGGCAGGGGGAGAACAATACATTTTCCAACCCTTAGTACCAACAGAAAAGAATATTTTAATGATATCATCGTGGGGACCAGGCTGGACAGTGCCCGTGTTGATGGGCCTCATCTGTGGTCCTCAGTGTTTAATTCTTCCTGGCCAGAGACCTGGTAGGACAGGGACTGCTATACGGCCACGGGGCCCCTCGGCCCTGCTCTCGATGTCCCCCGGTACACCGTGGGGCTCAGCAAACCCTAACCAACGTCCTGGACAGTCCACTGGCCAGTGTCTTAGGAAACCTACTCTTGTCGGAGCAGCATCCCCAGGCAGCTTCCCTGTGGCTTCTTGCTGTGTTTCCCCAAATCAGAGCAGGGAACGGAGGAGGCGCCCATCTGTAGCTGGAGCAGTTTATTAACTTGGCACTGTGCCTCAGTTACTCTCTTGGTCCATCTTTTCTTGTGGCTCCAGGTCTTGGATTACTCCCGGACCACTGACTCCCCTCTCTCCCTCTCTCTCTCTCTCTCTCCCTCTCTCTTTCTTTGAAATGCAGGCGCACCCGGCCACTCTCTTGCTTCGTGGCCTTTCAGCAGCTCTCACTGTCCTCAAGCCCAGTTCCAAATCTTAGCCCACTCTGCCCAGCCAGTGAGCAGACCCCAACTTGTCTCCTGTGCCCCTCCTTCTCCCTGGGCTCGCAGGACGGGAGCCGGGCAGGGCAGGGCCGAAGTCCCCAGCTCATTCTCCTTCAACGTGGTGCTGTGCCTGGCACTCATCAGAAGTCACAGGCCGCGGGATGCAGTTCTGGAGGACAGAGAGTCGCAAGCACAGGGTGCGTGTGGATGCAGCTGGGACCGCAGCTCGGGTGACAGCGGGGTGAGCAGAGCACACCCAGGCCAGGACTCTGCTCCCCGCCCAGTGCTGAGAGGTCAAGTGGGAACACAGAGCAGAACTCGCTTCCTTGGCCTCCCAGGGTCTGGACTGAAAGGCTATCAATTGGCCACACCTGTTTAATATTTCATTCACACTCGCACACGGAAACAAAGAGCGGGCTGTGGCAGACGCAGGCCTGGAGTTTCCTGCCGTCCGGTCCCGGTCCCCTCCCCCTTCAGAGCCTGCACCCCTGCCATCTGCGCATAATGCGCCTCCTGTCGGGGGCTGGGCTCCGGGCACCTGCAGCTCTCCCGTTTCCGCCTCGCTCTGAGCATGGAGAGGTGGAGATGCCACATTTGGAGGTGACAGTTGGCGGTCTCTGCCCTCCTGAGTTCCAGTCCCGTCCTGCTGTTTTAAAAAGATGGGCGAGGGCTTTGCCTTGCCCATGGGTTCTGATCCTAGGGAGCTCAGCCCCATGGAAGGAGTCCAGAAACACCGTGGCCCTTGCCCGTGTGGGTCTGGAAAGTTTCCTTGGAGAGTGTTTTGATCCCTGATTAAAGTGCACACTCGTTTGATTTTTAAAGTACGCTTTAGGATAGTTTCCTTCTCGGGCACTAAGGATGGAGCCCAGGCGAGCTAGGCAAGCTCTGCACCACTGAGCTGCACCCCGGCCTTGGTGACCTCTGCACCAGAGGCCTCCTGGAGCTTCACTTTGCCGACGAGGAGTGGCACACGAGTGTGGTTCCACCATTTCCTCCGCTCTCTATGATCTTCACGGAGATCTAGCTGGCAGCTGGCCACAGCAGTTCGATCCTCGGGTGTGTGGTGTTCTGTTTCTGATGTAGCTGCTGGCCAGGGTAGGAACTGCTTCTGTGTCCAGGCTCCTGGCGTGGGATTGACACTCCTTTCACACTTCACAAATGTCCGCGGCACAAATGCCCTCGTGGCCTGTGGAGATGGCCTCAGGTTTCTCCTGGCCCTGACAGGAGAAAAAAAGCGTGTTGGGAACTGGCCCGGCGAGTGCTTTCTGCTGGACTGTGCGGGGCGTGCTGCTGGCAGGACTGCTTTGCAGTCTGCTTCCAAGTGAGAGTGAGGTGGGAGATGTCCCAGGGGAGCTCACCGCAGCCCCCAACCTGCTGTGACTTTGGGGGTGCCCCAAGCCCCACAGCTCTGGGAGTGGCATGAGGCCACCACCCCTCGGGTGTCCAGCCCGTCACTCTCTCTGGGTGCTGAACTCCACACGCCTCCCTCGAGGTGTGTCCTGGTCCTCACCTGGCTGTGATTTCTGTCTGAGGCTGCAGAAGGTGGCTAATTCCCCAGTGAGAGAGGACAAGGTGCAGGCTGAACAGCCATCAGCAGAAATGGGATTGATCCAGCCCTTTAAGAGATACACGGTGAGGCCAGGTGTGCTGGTGCACACCTATAATCCCAGCACTCTGGGAGGCCGAGGCAGGAGGATTACAAGTTTGAGCCCAGCCTGGGAAAATCCATTTTAAAAATAAAAAGTAGGGCCGGGATTTAGCTCAATGATTCTGCCGCTGCCCTACAAGCTCAAGGACCCGAGTTCGATCCCCAGTACCAAAAAATTTTAAAATTAAAATAAATAAAAAGTCAAAAGGCTAGGATGGAGCTCGGTGTGAAGGCCCTAGATTCCCCCCCTAGTACCTCAAAACAAAGAAGATGCACAATAATGTAGGAATCTTCAGGCTCCTTAAGAAATCAGGGCTGGGGGTCCTGGCACCCTTGGGAGCACCATCTTCCTTGTGTGTTTGGGGGGTTCTGGGAGAAGCCAACTGGGAGGCTCTGTGGAAGGAAAGCTTTGATCCAAACCTCAGCCAATCAGAGTCTTGGGTGAGCTGAACGGTTTAATTTGGGGTCAGCACAAACAGGGGAGAAATAGAAAGTGTGCAGACTACAGAAATGGCGAATGCAGCGCTTCCTGTGTCAGGGACGGGGGTCCCCCACGTCCTGAGCTTCTGTGTGCCCCTCCCCGGCCCCACCCCTTCCAGAGGCTGCTCCCCACCAGGCTGGCCTGTCTCTGTACAGCAGCCCGCAGTGTGGGTCTGACACCTGCGTGTCACCTCCCCAGGGACCCCCAGGGCCCAGGCCCCCTTGGGGCCTCTCTGCTTCCTAAGTAACTGGGGCAGTGACTGGGGCCAGGGGCAATGAGCCGGGCATGGAGATGTGTGCAGTGGGGCTGGCAGGGCCGACAGCGAGCATGTGCAAAGGTCCTGAGACAGTCACTCTCTGCTGTCGAGCCAGGACCTAAAACCCGTCGAGAGAGGAGCAGTCCTCTATGTTAAGCTTCGTAGGTGACGTGACCCCTGAGAACAACAGTGCAATAAACTCTGAATCACTTCTGCTTCCTGGAGATTGAGCTTATCTGATCCTCCCGAGGATGGGGACAGGGCAGGGGACAGAAGGCAGACCAGTGCTTCCAAAGGCAAATACCATCTACTTCCCTTTTGAGAGTCAAGAGGTAACAGTTTTTATTTCAGAATATAAAACAGCACCTTAACCATGTCTAAGTATAATGTGCGTGGCATTGAGCACATTGCAGAGTGTACAGCCAGCAGCACTATCCCCAGGGCTTTCTCGTCTCCCCAAACTGAAACATCGCGCCTGTTCGATGCTTGGCTGTTGTGAATGATGCTGCTATGGACATGGGTGTGCACATATCTGTTTGATATTCCCACTTCTACTTCTTTCGGACAGATACGCACAAGTGAGATTGCTGGATCATATGGTAATTCTGCTTAATTTTTGCGGAACCACCATATAACTGTTTTCAAAAGTGGGCTGCACCTTTTGACATTCCCTCCAGCAGGCACAGGGTTTCAGATGGCCTCCATCCTTGCCTTTTTTCCTTCTGTTTCTAATAATAGCCATCTCGATGGATGAAACGACTTTCCCACCAGAGTTTCAGCTTGTGCTTCCCCGATGATTAGCGATGTTCAATACCTTTCCTCTTCCTGCGGGCTTACTGGCTGTTTGAATATCTGGCTCGGTTTCCATTTCGTTTTATCTTGGACTCAAGATCTTGGACTCACTCAGACGCGTGTTTCAGAGTGCGGCCTGGGAAGAACCACTCCACGGAGGAGGAACACGCCGCACCAGCTAGCACGGCGGCGCAGGGTGTCCGTTGTCTGCCCGCCAGCGGGAGCTCCTGGTGACTGGCTCACTCCCGACTCCCGGTGCTCATCCCGCCCCGCTGGCGTGATCTGTGACGCCGGCTGTGGCCTGAATCGTCTCTGGCCTGTCTCCGTATGGCGCCAAAGAAACGAAAGAGCTGTCCTTTGTGAGACTGGATAATCTGGATTCTTTGGGCCCTTCCACCCTCAATGACTGGAATGAGACTGGACGTCAGTGGAGCGCGCCTGACGTGATGCTGCCGTGCAGACGAGATGGGTCCCACGGGAGCCCGTGAGGCAGAGGCAGGCAGGGGCGGGATGCGGCTTCCCTGGGGCACGCCCTCCGCCTCGCTTCTTCCTCACGGGTTCCTCTTACATTTTCCACCACCGGTGGACAAAACAGCCCCTCCTGGGGCCTCAGTTACTTCTTCCTAATGATCGGTGGAACACCGAACGTGAGATGAACTCTCCTAAGCGGTTGAGCGTCCAGTGCAGCAATGTTCCCTTTCCGTGGCAGATCGGTGGAACTCACTCGTCTTGCTTGACTGAAACTTTCAACCGGTTCTTAGCCTCTCCCCCTTCCTGCTGACCCAGCCTCAGGAGACCACCGCCTGCCCTTCGAGGCTGTGAACTTGCCCGCTTTTGCGGACCTCGGGTAAGTGGAATTGTGCAGTGTCCATCTTTCGGTGGCTGCTCGTTTCATCAAGCATAATGTCCTCGGGGTCCATCTCTGCTGCATGCGGGTCAGATCTCCTTCGTCTTGGAGCTGGATAATACTCCGTGCGTGCTTTGTCCCCCGTGTTGTTTATCCATTCATCCAACAGTGGATGCTTGTGTCATTTCCCCATCTTAGCTCTTGCCACAAGAGCAATAGTAGTGAGCTAATGCTCATTATTCCGGGATCCTGGCTTCAGTTCTTTTGGATGAATACCCAGAAGTGGGGTTGCTGGATTTGGGAAACAACCGTACTTTTTCCACCTTGTATCCCACCCACAGTTAGGTCTGCCACTGAGACCCAGCCTCTCTGCACAGCCTCCTCCTGGGTGCTGGTCACCTCTTCCGGGCTGTCCGCTCCCTGCCCTGCCTGTACCACCCGAGTGCAGGACACTTGTACTCACTTTCCCCCGATGGCCCAATCCAAATGCTGCCTTCTTGGCCAAGTCCCCCCTTGGATCTGGCTCCCCCGCAGCCCAAGGCTCACACCTTCGTCATGCTGTCTTACAGCCATTGTCTTCTCCATGAGTCCGTGGCCCTGGAGGCCAGCAAAGTGGCTTTGGCCTCCGGGTCTCCTTACCCGGTGCCCTCTTCCTTCTTCTTCCACCATCCATTATTACTTTCTGCGGCCCAAAGGACAGGCGTGGCATGTCGAACAAGAGCACAGTCCCTAACTCAAGTGTTTACCTTAGTAGCTAGAAAGGTCAACTCCAGTCTTTCCTTTATGACCTGCTTTTAGGTATGTTTTTGGGATTCACAAAGAGATAAGCTTAGTGGGTGGAGTTTAATAATTAAATCTGGTGGCTACTCCAGTGGGTTGAAAGCCAGGAAAAGTGCACCTGCTCCGTGGTTAAAGTGACTTTCTTGGGCTAACTGAGAAAGGAAATAATCCTTCTGTTATTGTGAAGCCACCTGCACTGACAAGAAAAATTTCAGAAAGCTGTCCGGAGCATGATTGGCAAAGCCTTCGCAGAGGTGGGATGCGCTGGGCTGCGGTTTATAGGGCCTTGACCTGTGTTTAAGGTAAGGGAACATTTGTTTGGCAAAAGCAACAGCAAATATCACCTTGCCATTGAAATGCCGCCGGATTCCCGCGACTCCGGGAATGTGCAGTGGGCACTGTGACAAACAGGGACTTTTCACACAGGACCTGCTTTCCTTCTCGTATCTCCATAAGTCTTCGTTTCTCCTCCAGGCCACAGTGCTGGACTTGGTTAGTGCCAGCCGACTGTCTGTGTCCTGGCTGGGGCCCAGAAACCTGCCTCTGGGTCAGAAGTGTCACTCGCAGCACTCTGACTCCCTCTGCCCTTTGAAGGTGCTGTTCCCACTTTGGAAAGGCGTTAATACCTGATGTCTCTATTTATAGAGCTCACTGAGGACTTCTGAGGCTAGGCGTCTCCGAATGCTTTGGAAGGCTTGAGTGAATGGTACACCTTACTACGGATGCTTGTTGATGTCTCGGGCAGATTGCAAAACATGGAGACCCCAGCTGGCCCATGCTGCCTGCAGAGCCCTTGAGAAGGAAGACGACAAGGTTATAACAGAACCCCAGGCTCAGGAGGAAATGTCTCACGCGGTTGGTGTCCTGGCCTGGATGTCCAGCCCAAAAATAAACACTCCTGTTCCTGGCACTGAGGGGTTGCCCAGTGCAATGGAGAAGCCAGCAGGAGGGTGGCAGCAGGCTAGGTTTAGGGTCAGCTTCATTTTCAGAAGCAAGGGAGGAAGTGAGAGGCTGCCAAAAGGAGGTTTCTCCTTCCCCTTGGCCGAGCGCGCTGCCCTCTGGGATGGGGCTGTGGCCCTCTAACCTTGCAGATGCAGAGGTTGGGCTGCAGACACTGTTGTTTTTCATTTTTTGTGTTTTTTTGGTACCGGGGATTGAACTTGGGTCCTTGCGCTAGCACAGCAGGCAGTGAAACCACTGAGCTAAATCCCTGGCAATATAATTTTTGGGGGGGCGGGATACGAGGGATCGAACTCAGGTCCTTGTGCTTGCGAGGCAGGCGGCGGAACCACTGAGCTAAATCCCCAGCCCTGCAGACACTGTTTTAGGACCCAATTCTGCCAGCTACTGACCCGCTCACCATTTCCTTTGGAGGGTTTCTGGTGTCCATGGTGATTCCAAATCCCAAGGGCTGCCGCGCCACAGGAAGGCGCTGCAGAGAAAGCATGCGCACTTTGATTTCTTTGATTAACAATGAAGTGCTTCTGGTATCACACCCATTCCTCAGGTTGAGAGACACAGCCTTAAGGAAACAGCCCAGCCCTTCATGCCTATTCCTTGTCTTCCCACCCTCTGTCCTGCTGTCCCTGTCTGCTGTTCCATCACCGTGACTCAACTTTAGTTTGACCACATCTATTCTTGTCCCCACGCAATGTCTAGAACATGCACTGTGCCATTAGAAACTGTATACAGATGGCTGTATTTATCCTGCTGGACTTCCTGTTATTTTGAACTCAGAATTCTCTGGGAGTTTCCTTCCTCTAGAAGGAGGACCTGGGGCCGTGTCCACTCTGATAATGGGGATCCGCAGGGTTGACCCAGGCTTAGGTGCTCTAGGCCCATGACTCTAGAAATGCAAAGCAGCAAGGGAGGTGATCCAGGGAATAATGTGATTCTCTCTCCTCCCTGCTGGAAGCAAACTTTAGAAGGCTGTGAGCAGAGAAGCCAGGCAACAGACAGCCCAGCTCTGAAGCCTGTAAGTGGAGCTGACGCACACAGTGGGTGGGGTGAGAGCCCATGTCAGCCCCAAACTCATCACCACAGTGGCCTTGCTATGAGCTTCTCCTGCCCAGACATATGTGGGCTCCAGAAGCCTGGCTCTTTATTGTATAGTATGCACTGTGTCTATAATATATATGATGTGTATGGAGTTTTTATCTGTTTGGGTTTTTCCTGTTCTTGTTTCTGGGTTTTGTTTTGTTGGTTGGTTTGGTTTTGTCTTAGGCCAGAGAAGGTGGCTGTGTTTTGGAGTAGGGTGTGAGGAGTTGATGTAGGATGTTTGGCTCCTCCTTCTTTTTCTAATCTTAAAGGCCTCATACTGTGCACAATGCATTCGTGGCTTTCCTCTGCTACTCTTATCTCTGACTCTCTGTTTGAAGGTAAGGAGTCTGATGGTACCCGGGCCTCGCTATCCGTCAGTTTGGAGGAAGAGTATTTTTTTGATCTGGAAGCTTGCCTTCCACCAAGCCAGGGTGGAGTGTGGGACCCAGAGATAAGCATTGCCCTGCGTCCTGTGGGGCAGCACGAGTGTTTCTGTAAACTCCGGAGTGGCGCCTCCTTGTGCTTCCTGTTGCCTTGCAGCACAGGCATCCAAGGGCCTGATGGTTTGTGAGTCAGAGTCAGCACTGGCCCGTCTGTGGCAGAGCAGCGCTTTGTCCCGGCCCACACTGCCCACCTGTGAACCAGCGAGGCTGCTTTCAGAACTGCCAGGGAAGGAAAAGCTGAACTGAGGATGACGCTGAATTAGGAGATTCAGGCGCTGATTACATGGCCACTGGGCGAAAGTAGTGCCTTCCGTGTTATAGAGCTTCACTAATTTTTTTGGCTGGTGAGTTAAGAAATTAGAAACACAGCCATAGTTTGGATCTGAGGTGTCTCCCAAAGGGCTGTGTATTAAGATAGTCCAGAGGATAGCACTTGTAGGAGGGCATGGAACCTTCTGGATGTGGGCCTGAGCAGGGGGTCTGTGGGTCACTGGGGTGCACATTCTCAAAGGGGACTGCTGGACCCTGGTCTTTTCCCTTCTCTCTTTCACATCCTGACCATGAGGTGAGACATTTTGCTCCATCACATGCTCCTTCCATAATTCACCACCTCGGCCCTAAAAGTAACAAGGCCAATGGATCCTAGACTGGAAACTCCAAAGCTGTTACCCCAGGTGAACCTTTTCTCTTTGTAAGATGATCATCTCGAGCATTCATTACAGCAGCAGAAAACTTACTAACACAGAAGGTGTGGATAATTGGAATTTCCAACTCCTTTCCTTCTCCCTAACACTCTTCTGGGGCCTCTACTAAAAAGCAGAGACCCTGTCTCAGTTCCCTCATGTGGCTTATCCACATGACCCGAGGGCCTTAACCATTCACTCCTCAGTAGATGTGCGTCTCGTGTTGAATTGTCCATTGAGGAATTTCTTTTCCCATCTGGTGCCCTTACTGCTTCTCAAGTGGGTGGATCATGCCATGTGGGCACGCGTGTGTGCTTCTGGATTGGACGATCCCCTGAGCCTTTCGTGTGGCTCTGGTCTTGGCCATGCCAACTCTTTAGAAGAGAACACCGGTGATCAACCTCAAAATCCCCATCAGACATTCACGTCTGCCAAGGAGGTTTACTGGGGGGAGAGGTCACTTAGATACCAGTCATTCCAGGGCCCACTCCAGAGAATTCAGTCAACCTGGCCAAGTGTCTTCCTGGGGAAGAGCAAAGAACCTGCCCATAGGAGACCTGCAAAACCAATGGCCTGAGAATTGGAGGTAACTTTGCATGTGGCTTCTTCAGTGTGTCATGCTCAGGGCCAGAGCTAAGGGGACACTGGCCTGTGGAGGGGAGGGTCTGCCTCTAGGGAAGGTGGTAGCACCCTGATGAAGGAACCCTTCAGAAATCACATGAGTCTGTTTAGGGGACAGTGGGGATTCATACAGTCCCCACCTAGGAAGCCAGCACTTGACTGATGTGTTGATATGGGGAATGAAAATTCCAGTAGCCTGATCTTTTGGTTTTCAGTGGAATTGTTTCCCTGATGTTCATGCATATGCGATCTTGGAAGCCCCAGTAAAACCCTGACTCCGAGCAGTGTGGAGTGGCAGAGCCCAGCACCAGGGTGTTCTGTGCTGAGTGTGATGGGGGTGAGGGCGGATGACTCAGGGGAGATGCTCAGGGGACACAGGAAGTTATTTAAACTGCAACGCTGTAGAGCAGGGGACTGGCCCCTGGGAGATTCTGACACACATGTTCATGGGCTTCTGACCATGGTACAGGGGATGGAACATAGACAGAGATTCTCTTTTTCTCTTCAAATGCCAGAAGAACCAGGTTTTGATTTAGGCAGCCAGGTTAAGATTCTGATTATGTCTTTTTGTGACCCTCCACCATCTTCTCTTCAAAAACTCCAAGAATAAAAGATTATTCTTTGGAATAGGGAAGTGGCAATTCTTGTGTGTATTTTAGACTAAGCAGAGCACTAGTGAGTCTTACATCTCCTGATGCATTGTGGGACCTGTCAATATTTGCACAGTGACAATATTTACTTCCTGCCTTCATCTCTAAGTAAGACTTTCTACCCTGTTCCTCAGCAACAGAGTTTGGCAGGAATACAGCTGATAAGAGGGTACTGTCAGTGACAGGAAGGTCCCGCGGGCTGCCTGGTCCTGGCAGGCTGTGACCAAGTTGTGCACGGACCCCAGCCCATCCACACACCAGACCTCACGCCATCTCCAAACTGTGGCTCAAGCTGAGTCTCACTTTGTGCTTTTCCTTCTTGGCAAAAATTCCTCACCCATATTCATGCAGAATGGTGATTCTTTTGCTTTCTGCTTGAACACCAGTAAGCAACATGAATTCTGTGGAAACTGGGCAGTTTTCACACAAGGTAAGAATATGGTTTAAGGAGTCAAGAGATCCCATTTTCCATGATCTGGGTGAACCCCAAGAGCAAGTTTCTGGTTTTCAGATGGAAAAGCAAGATGGAGATCAGAGCCTGGAGAAATGAAACGCTTAAAGCAGGGTTCTTTCCCTGTAGTTGTAAACCATTATTACAGCTAAGGCTTGGAATGTGGGTACTCACTTCTCCCCTTCCCCTACCCCTCTCTCCCTCCTTCCATTTGTGTGTATGTCTGTGACTCGGTGTGAGTTTGCATCTGCGTGATGCCTGTGTGTGTCTGCGTCCCCGTGTGTCGATCTGTGTATATGCATGTGTGCATCCATGTGTGCCTTTATGTATGTGAATGTGTGTGTGTGTGTCCATGACTCTGTGTGAGTCTGTGTGTGTCTGTGTGCCCATTGAGGCGGGGGTCCCCATCAGAGCAGGAGGACAGGAGGCGCACATCCTCCTGTCCCGCCAACCCCTTCCTGCTCTGTGGTCCCCGCGGGCCCACCTTTGCCCTTGGCCCTGCCACCCCTTGCAGGCCACAGCAGCCCGCAGCGTTCCATCCACTCTCCCACATCCCCTGGTCACAAGGGATCTCCGGCAACCTCAGGGTGGCCCTGCCATCTGCACAGCACAGCACAGCACAGGCTCGGCGTCGTCTGCTCAGCCCTGCAGGTCTGGGGGCCGCGCCTCTGGGGCAAGTACGTTACAACTGGGTCTCCTGGTTCAGTCCCCAAGGAAGCAACAAGTCTCCTTGGAGACAGCTCTGGTACCAAGTAGTGGGGCTCTGGCCTCTAAGGCCTACTCTATGGCACAGCATGGGGTGGCTGGGGCAAGAGATGCTGATGACACGTTCTTAGGGAGCCGAGGGAGGCCAGGAGGAGAGGTTTCGGATGGCAGGGGAGTGGTGGAAAGGTCCGTTCATCTCGCACTTGCCCTGGCTGTGCAGGCTCGGTGACTGGGGCTTCACACTGCCTGGCACCCTCAGGGCAAAGCCCCGGGTCTGTGTTGTTACCCAGCTCAGTGCCCCTTGCCCCCACCAGGTCTGGAGCTCTTCCCCCCAGCACTGGCTGATTGGACCAGGTTGTTTTCCTTTTCCCCGTTCCTTTTGCCCTCCTTTACCACCCAAGGGGCTGAATTGCCAGCATTTTCCACCATCCTCTGATTACGCTGGACAAAGAGCCATCCGACCAGCATGCTAACGGGGAGATTTCTTTTCCACCCATCCCGAGTGGGCCTCTGAAAAGCTGGGAGGCTCTGGCTGAGGCCTCTCGGCTCTCACTTTCTTTCCTGCAATTCTACCCAAATGGCATTAGCCTTTTATGAGGCCTTTGTCTGTGGCCGTCCTGAGGGTACTTTTCACCTCATATTGGTTTCTTAAAAAAGTGGAATTTGTTCAAATCGGCCTGGCCTGCATTACTTCTTGTAGAGGAAATGCCGGCTCGCAATTATGTTGGGAAATCCAAATGGGATGTTTTTTTAAACAAATCTTCCTTTTCCACCACTAATTAAATGCCTCAATAAAAGAAGATCATTAAAAATGAAAATGCTTTTTGATGCTACCAGAGTATCGGCCTCTGATCACTCGTGGGATGGGGAGGCACAGAGGCTGCCTCCCTCGCTCCCCACAAGAACTTTCGTTTGTTTTCTCTCTGATGTGGAGATAACTCGGCCTCCCTTGAGGAATTGGCTCTCATAATAAAAGTCATTATTTGCATTTTTAAATTACATTACTGATTTTTCTGTTAGAATCCCAAGTAAGACTAACACATCCTGCTCTGACAACCAATTTGACAAATTGACCGGATAATCCGGTCTACAGCTAGCAAAGCTTTGGAGCAGTTGTAGTCACACTTTTCTGTGTTGAGCCAGAAAACAAATATTTTGGGCCGTGCAGGTCCCTGTCACAACTGTTCAAGGCCACCATGGACCCATGGATCCAGGATGGAGGCGAGGGTGTGCTGACTGTGTTCACTGAAATGTTAGTTTCACACAAGAAATATGTTCTTCTTTTGGTTGTTTTGAGCCCTTGAAAAAAGTAAAAATCATTCTTAGCTCATGGGGTGACTGGAACAGGCAGTGGGTCCTACAAAAACCAGGCAGTGGCAGGCCGGATTTGGCCCCAGGGTCATAATTTCCCAACCCTTCTCAGAACTGAGTTTTAAAACTGCAATTCACAATACATTTGTGGGTGGGAAAAGGGCTACAAAGTCATTTTATGAGTCTTGCATTCTAAAAGAAAAAGAATAGAATGCAGTGTATCACACATAATAAGGCTTCAGTTGTTTCATGAAGTGTGTGTGTGTGTTTATGTCACTATGCTGTTCAGTCCTTGGAAACCTACTTATATCAACCTTGCCCTCCTTATCCCCCAGTCTTAGGTACATTGCAAATGCAGATTTGGAATCCATGGAGTGTTATAATCATAGCTAGCAAGAGTGGATAGAGGGGTATCTATGCCCTGACGGTGCCGAGACAAAATACCTGACACCTAAAGTTAAAGGAAGAAAGGTTCATTGTACCTCACAATTTGTAGAAGTTTCAGTTGAAGGCAGGATGGCATGTTTTTCACAGAGGAAAAACAGTTCATGGCAAAGCAGGGCAGGCAGAAGGCAGCAAGCAGCAAGCAATGACAGCAGCCCTCTTTCTGTCCCTTATATTCTATCCAGGCTACCCACCCTTGGAGCAAGTAGCACTCACACCCAGGGAGGGGCACACTTAATCCCAGCATCACATACCCTAGATCCAGCCACCTCCAACAAGCTCTACCTATGACTGCATGAGGCTTTGGGGGACATCTAGATGCAGGCTGTCACAAGGTGGCAATGATCACTTTCCTTCACGTAACTCAAGAATCAGGACTCCGACATTGGCCCTCTCTCCCAGGTCTGTAATCAGAGAAAGGAAGAAGTAACAGGAAAATTCCTATCATTAAGATATTCGGCTGCTGTATGGCATGGCCCACTAAATACACATTTCTTGATTTTATATTTAGCTTACTTCTAAATAGTTGCACAAACTTGTCTTCTCCTCTCTGCTCTTCTGCCTCCTCAGACTCCGTAATATTTAAAGCCCTTAGTTGGTTGAGTATTCAATATTCTTCACTGAACAGAAACGTAATAGTGTGTGGGAGGAAGGACAATGTGTTTTAATGTAATAAAAATGGCTTATGGCAGCCGTTGACAGCCTAACTGCAAGATGTGAGGAGGAAGAGGAAGGGGAGGAGGAAAAGGCATATTTTAGCACTGTAATTTAGGGCCTTCAAGGGTTGCCCCACAGGCAGTCCACATCCTAGAGAAGGTTCCAGAAATTCTGGGGACCACAGGGCTACATGGCGCTTTAGAGTTGTGTTTTGGTTGGGGGAGTCATAGTGGCTGGGATGTCGATGTGAGACAGAGAGAGGGCTCTGAGGTGCCCATTTCGGACCCAGCTGTAAACAAATGGGGGGGAAGGAGAAAGGCAAGTGAGGGGATGCAGATAGACAGTGTCTGGGGTTCCCACCGACACCTCTGTGCTTCATGGAGGTGGAGGGCAGGTCCCTCCAACTCTGTAGGACTGGGGAAGCAGGAGGATGGCTGGGAGGTTGAGCAAAGACCAGCAGGGTGCTCCTGGTGGCTGCTGGCAGGAAACACTCCAGCTCCCGGCTGTTCTGGCAAAGGCATGCTGCCTCCCAGCAAAACCAGACTGGTTCTCCTTCCTTATCATCCTGCTCAAGGGAAGCATTGTGGCTTCCTTGTTTACACGGAGGGAGAAACTGTTTACTTTCTGAAACAGTAATGAGAGATCAGCTTTTATTTCTAGGGCTGTGCTGAAAGCTAAGCAAACAGGTGGAAGGGAAGAGAGTAGCCTTGGACTTCCCTCTGGAACACGGACTTTTGAAATCCTGCTGGTCATCTCCTGCCATGCCCTGGCTGTGGAGATGTGAGGACTTTTGACCTACAAGTGTTTTGAGAAGGGAGTGGCTCCTCATGATCAAGGACCCTTTGCTGTACAGTTCAGGGACAAATTTCTGCACATGGAAGAAGGTTTGAAGCCTTATTGTCCCTAAACAGCTTCCTGGTTGGATCTCGGGATGCATGGGCATGACTGGTGAGGCACGGGGCTTCAGGAGCTGGTGGGGTGGGAGGATCACCATGCCCAGCTCCATGTCCAGAACATGGTGGGCTCTTCTGAGATAGATTTGTAAGTGGAGGATGGAAGTTCCTTCATTCAGTCAACAGAACCTGGGCCTGGGATTGTGTGCACTCAGGTGCACAGAGGGGAGCCCTGAAGCAGGCAGGGCCTGACTAAAGAGAGGAGCTGAACGGAAGATGGGTACAGTGCAGACTGCTGTTGTCACTCAAGGCCACATTATCCAGAGCATACCCTTGCCGAGGTAAGAAGAGAATGTAGAAGCTCCTAGAAGATGGCACCAGGAGGCCAGGGAAGATGGCGCTTGGACTCCGGTTCAGAGTCAGAACCCCATAATTTGTAGAAGTTGTTCCAGGCAGTGATCAGGAACCAGTTTCATCCCTCACTTCCCTGCTTGCTTGCTTGCTTCCTTCCTTCCTTCCATGGAGTCAACTAATGCACACACAGCAAGGATTCGAGATGTGGTATTTAAGAAGATGAAAATACTGTCTCTTTCCTCCTGGAGCCATGCATTCAGGGCAGGAGGCGTGTAGCACACAGATGAACAGACAGGTGCATGTATCCCTTTGCAGGGACCATGTGATGAAGGAGGACCCAGAGCGCCAGGGAAGAGTGCTGGGAGGCCTGAGTTAGAGGAGAGGTGGAGAGTAGAACCTCCAAGAGGACGTATTATCCATGTGGCTCTTAGAAGCCCAGGGGAGGACAGGAGGACCGGGGCTAAGGCACCAGCTGTGTGCTTTGGAGGCTGGAGGGTCTTGGTCTCTGAGCTGCAGAGCGCAGAGCCCTTGACTACATCCTGAGGAAGGCAGGACAGAACAGACCAGGTAGGACTTGGGGCCTCCCAGGTAACATGAGCGTTTTCTTCCATGGGGATTGGAGGAGTAATGAGGTAATATCAGATTTGGGTCCTAAAAGATCGCTTTGACTGAAATATAGCTGGGAGGTTGGAAGGTGAGAGGACCATGAGAGGCAACTGCTGCTGTCCAGACAAGAGGGGATGGTGACTGGACCAGAGAAGAGGGGGAGGAGCCAGGCCGGGCAGCGGTGGTGGGAGACAGTGACCAGGATCTAGAAGGGTCTGAGCAGAGGGCAATGGCAAGCTGGAGAAGAGTCGGGAGGTGTCCCATGTGCACGGTGAGCGAGAGCAGAAGCTGCCGATGGAGGGAGAGACAGGAAGAGAGCAGCCCCGGGTATCCCAACAGAGATCCCTCCTGAGGTCCGGGGCATTTGGGCGCTCACATCGCGGTGGGGTCCTGCTTCCCGTTAGCAGGGGATGATGGGGCAGCTCTGCGGTTGCAAGTGCGCTTCGATGCAGCCCAGACTTGGAGGCCTATTGTTCAAGTCAGTCTGTCCACTGGCATTTTCTTTGTGTGATCCGTGGGGGCCACAGGAAGTGGGAGGACTGCTGGTGAGCAGGGTAGTGTCCTGCTTGTGTGGATGATAGTGTGACTGCACAAAATGGGGGACACTGGGCCCCAACAGTGAAGCAAGCAGTACGTCCAGGAAAGGTGCAGCCCCCCAGCCAGACTTCACATTGTCTCAGACACCACCTCTGGGGCCAGAACTTTTAATGGCTTGGGGAAATGTGTGTAATAAAATACCAAACAGCAAAAACAATCCAGTAACCAGTTTTTAAATAATTCTTTGAAAGACTGGGGAGGACAGGTTCTAAAATGTGAATGCTCTGTGCTGAAATTAGTGGTGATTCACATACATACCCTTTATACTTTCAGAAATCTCCCATGGTGTACCTGTGTTTATCTTGAGAAAGTAAAATGTGCAGCATACTTTAAGCGCTCCTGGGGAGAAAGGCTGTGAATCGGGCAAAGTCCTGACCCAAGACGGCCCCACCAGGGCCTGGGCCTCTCCGCTGGGTCTTAAAAGATGGTTAGAATTATCCTGGTGCCTGTGAGGGCAGAGTGCTTTTCACAGGAGGATTGAGGTGAGCAGAGGTGATGGCAAACCATCTGGAAGGTGCATGTGAGGGTCAGACAGGCAGTGAGTACAGCCCGGGTACTGGATGCCGAGGTGCTCATGGATCCCTTCCAGGCTCTCGTCCTGTTCAAAGAGTTGGACAAGATGAACAAAGAATGTAGAGGTTTTGCATTCATTAAAGGTATTGATGGTAGGAAGAGAAGGGAGCATGGCCCGGTTGAAGTAGGAAAAGAAGCACACCCTGCACAGTGCAGGGCGGGCATGTGTTCTGTCCATGATTGACAGATCTCCACAACTGACAGGTCACACCCAATTGCCCAGCCACTTTTCCATGCCCTAATCTCCTGCCTTAGCCCTGCAGGTCACCCTGGAGTGGTGGGAGGGACCCCTGGAATGAAGCCAGAGGCCCTGGGAGTCCATCTGGGGATTCAGACTTAACCCCATGGGCATGGGATCGAAATGGCCCTTGGTGTCCAAGAGTGCACTGGTAAGCTGGATGGCAGAAGAGGTGAGGGTTTGATCCCCTCCAATGGAGCAGCGTGGTGACAGTGGGTAGGACAGAAGGTACTTTCTGGACCCCAGAGCCACATCCAAGCGAGGGAGGAAGAGGTCAGATCGATGTTCCTAGCTCTCAACCTGGAGCACCTGCGGGGACGTTTAAGTCATTCACAGATGTGGAAGTCAAAGCAAGGGTTGACTTCCTGTGAAGAGGGCAGGGGTGAATTTAGTTTCTGGTGTGCAGTGTTGGCTTTCAGAGGTGACAGAAACATGCGAGCAGAGACATGGACGTGCCGAGCTGTAACGCTGGGACATCTGGGCCACAGTGGCATCATGAGCGTCCTGAAGGGACCACCAGGACCTGTCCTGGACAGGGAGCCCGTCTGCAGCCGGAGTGGAGGACCCTTCAACAACACCAGCTCAAGTCACCTGTTGTCGTAAGTGGGACATTTTAATGCTGACGTGGAAGCCAGTTCGTGACAGCAGACGTGTGTACCCTTTCACTCACTGTCACTTGGCCTGGTCTAAATGACCAAGGAAGGCCACAGCAGCCCCCTCACTTAGCGACCAAGAGAGACCCTGACAACTGAGTCTGGCTGTACACACCGCAGCTTATACATATAAATAGGAAACAAAAGCAACCAAAGATGTTTGGCATCAGTGAAGCCACTTTTACTACCTGATTATTTGGGGCAGAACTGGTTTTACGTGGAACCAGAAATGTATGCCACACACGTCCAACCCAAGGAGCCTGCTGTCTTGCATCCATCCGATCAGTGCACTCCCTGCATCACTCTCTCATCGTCCCCTGTCCTGTTTCTAGAAATATCAGCTACCAGTACTTTCCTTATAACCTAGAAGTGACTGGTTTCCTCTAGGGAATTGTTCTCTTGGGGTGAATGAAAAACTCAAATGTGTGTCTCTGCATCTGTCTCATCCATCAGAATCTCTGCGCCCATTGAAACGCCTCTGTGTTCATTCCCCAAATGCTGCTGTCAGGAGTCTGCTGCATTTGAGGCTGTCTTGGAAGCACCCCTACAGTGGAAGAATGTAAAGAATAGGGACAAAACCAGATGGAGTTTGCTTTCAGATACAGGGACATATTTATTACAATCTTAGCAATGGATCTTTTGTTTGAGTATTGAACAATAAATAGCCACTTTCTTTGCATACAGGGAGCTGACACGGGAGAGTCCACTTGATTCCCAGTACTTGGAAATTATTACAGTTCTCATCAGCATTAGGGTGATGGTCCCCTCAACTTGGGCTCCATCGTTGGCATTAGCCGAGACCTACAGAAGCACCTTGACTTCTTTTTTAAAAAAGGCATCAGGTGCACAGTTTGCAAGTAGCTTATGTCTCCAATGCTAAGAACCAAAACGTGATGTTGAAACAGTTCGTGGCTGCCTAATGCTTATTTCCTTTAATATGCTTACAGTTTGGGTCTGGCTCTTTCGAGACATGCTCTCCATTTCTGTCTCTAGAAAAAGCATCTGTCTGAATCATTCTGTGCATTCACATTAGCTTTGAATTCCATAAATTCTTAGTTTTCTTAGTTTTCCAGGAAACTTAGGACTCAGTCTCCCTGGCTCCAAAGCCCAGGTCTTTGACCACATGGTTGTGTCTAACACTATCACCTATACCTTTGAACTTTTCGAGAGAGGGCTTGTTAGACTCATTAAAGAACCCAGTTGGACTCTCCTGTATCTGTCATGTTTTCTTTCTTATTTTCACTTTTGAAAAAAGGGAAAGAAAATCTGACAATTTTCCCCGGTTTGCGTCTGACCCCCAAAGGCTTTGTACCCAACGTAATGGGATTGAGAGAGGATGGATTCTTAAGAGCTGGGTGGCACTGGAAGGTGAGTCCATCTTACAGGTACCATCTTGGAAGGCATTCATGCAGTTCTCAAAGGACAAGCCAGTTCCTAAGAGAAGGTTCTTACAAAGTGAGGCCTCTTCGTGTGCCTGGCTCCTTCTGTTCATGCCCCGTTCACTTCTACTTGGCCGCTATATTGTGACGAAGTAAGGGTGGCCCTCGCTGGATGCAGTGAGGATGCCCTCACCAGAATTATAAGCCAAATAAACCTCCTTTCTTTACGAAGCACCCAGCCTCCATAATGTTATGATTGCAACAGAAAACAAAGACACAAGTGTAGATATTTGACCAAGTCGAGAGCTGAGGAACAAACCTGCTCTCCATTATTACTTACACTTTTTTAACACATGTGAAATATTACATAACTGATTCTTTTTAATTTTGGCTTTCTCTTCCTTCCTACTTACATATTCTTGAGGATACAGGCAAAGTATCTTCATTTCTACATTTTAACATCAAATCCTAGATCAGTGTTCTCCAACAGAACGCTTGAAATGTGGCTGGTACAACTGAAAGGCTGAATGTTAAATTTATTTAATTGTACTTAAGTTTGAATTTAAGCAGCCATATGTGACTACAGTATTGGACAGTGTCCTTCTGGAAGAAAAAGCTACAGAAATGAATATATTCCCCAGTGCTTTCAGAGACGGGGCTCTATACTGTAATTCATGTACCATTCCCTTGGCAAAAATCCTCCAAAAGGATTTCCTAACTTAGGAATAAATGAGTCAAGTCTAGAATTTACTGACGGCAACACTATTCTAACTGTTTATAGGATGCAAGAACCTTCTTCTGCCACCTCGTGCCTGCCAGCCCATTCTTCTCCCGTGGGGGGCCTGCTCTCTAGTAGGCACCGACTTTGACAGTGATGAGCACTACAGCGGGTCTCCCCCTAGCTGCTCCCCGGGGAGGGGGTGTCAATCATGGTCATTATGTCCGGAAGCAGATGGACAATTCTGGAGCAACCTGTGGTCCACAGACAATTGGCTGCTCGCTGGGTGTTTAATTATGTCTCAGCAAACACCAGAGCCTGCTCTCCCAGATAAGCTTAGCTGATTAAAGGCTCGTCATGGTGATAAATTATGCTAGTCTGACTTTAAAAAAAAAAAGATATCTAAGAATAAAGACAGTGTGCTTAAATGATGGGACTCGGGGGGGGGGGGCCCTGGGGGGGGTTGTTGTTTGATTTGTTCCTAAAGCATAAACTGGCTTCAGATTGGGTGTGCGTGGAGGTCCTGGACCCACTTGGTAACCAGCTTCTCGGGCCCCCTGAATAAGTTACTCACCTGGCAAGAGAATCCAGAACACGTGCTGGGCTTCAGGCTTATTGTAAGTTGATGGCTTTGCAAACCAGCAGATGCAGGACGAGGCTGTGTGTGTGTTACTGTCTTCCTCCTAAAGAAGAAGCTTCCAAAGGAATTCAACCACCATGAATCCCTCTCTACAGGAGGTTCCCCCTGCCAGGAGCAGTGACTGGTGTCACTGCGCTAAGTCGATAGCAGAGCCATGCCTTAGCCGAGCACACTCACCCTTGGCATCTTTCCCGCATCTTTCTCCGTCATTCCGCACCACTTACTGCCTTTGGAAGCCCCACCCCCTCTCTGTGTTAAGATGCCAAATAAAGCCTCAAGTTCTAGCCTCTTGTTTGAGCTGCTTGGAGAGCTCTATCTGTGTGTCCATCAGCTTCCCATCCCTGCAACACAATACCTGAGGGAATCGCCTTAGAGAGAGGAAACATCTATTTTGGCTCACAGTGGTGGAGCTTTCCATCCATGATCTGTCAGCCCCATTGCTCTGAACCTGTGTGGAGGCAAAACTTCATAGTGAGAACGTAGTGGAGAAAAGCGTTCACTTAGTGAGCAGAGACCGAACGAAAGGGTCAGAGTCCCTTTGAGGACATCCAGAACCTGCGTACCTCTCACTGTGCTCACCTCCCAACAGCCCCACCCCAAGGAAGGAGCCTTTAACACACGGCCTTGAGAGAGACACCCAGGATCTAAACTGTAGCTCTCAGACACAGCTGTGTGAGTCAGCTTCATCTTTCCCAGTGCCGGTTTCTCATCTGTCAGCTTGACCCACAGCCCCTGAGCAGCGCACCTGAGAAGGAGGAGGCAGCTCCATTCCTGCCCCGCACTGAGGTGGAGGTGTCGTGCTTATGAGGCTGGCTTGAAGCTGATGAACAATCCCAGCGATTTGGCTGACCCTTGATGGTAAAAGGTCTTAAGATTGAAGATGCCCAGAACCTCCCAGAACCCCCTTTGAACTCGGCTCCCTGAGTCCATCCCATCTGGGTGCAGGCCCCAGCGGAACTTGCCGTGGAGGGTCAGGGAAGCCACTCTTTAAGGAGCACTGTGATCGGAGACCTCTGCACACAGGAAGAGGAAAAAGCAAGAGTGTGTATGTTGGCGGTGAGGGACTGGCCAGGCTGCCCTGGCCTTCACGGCGTCTGGGGCTGTGCTGCATAACGAATTTCAATTTTCAGTTTAGCGTGTGGCTGCCCCAGTGCACTGAGACATTCCTCCCACCGTCATCGTGTTGGCCACATGGTGTCTTTTGGAAGTAGAATCATGTTAGGCAGACACATCTTTAAAATACCAAACCCTAGTGGGTTTGCTTTGAAATTCAGAGATCTATCATGGAACAGAATGGTAACTGCAGAAAAGCTTCCCCAAGGGCCCGGGATTTAGCTCAGTGATTTCGCCGCCTGCTACACAAGCGCAAGGACCCAAGTTTGATCCCCGGTACCCAAAAAATAAATAAATATATAAATAAATAAAAAGAAAAGTTTCCCCATAGACCCACCTAGCATCCCAACCCTATTATTCACCTGGAGGAACAAAATGCAGGTTTAGGACTTACTAAACTGGGATTCTTTTCTTAAGTCTTCGGGCCAGAGTGCTCCTTGTGTCCATGAATCAGAATACATTTAGTCACTCGGGTCCTAGAATTTGTTTAGGAAGAGAGAAAAACTATATGGAGATTTAAATTTTGATTTTTTTAAAAATCTGCTTTCTTTTCAAGAATTTGCATGTTCATCAAGCACAATGTTCAAGTTTTATTTTAAAAACCAAATGTGGCGAAGGTCAGGTATGGCCTGGACTTGCTTTTCTCTCTCTGCCCTCTGCCCCAAGATATGTCTGCTCACAATAGATGATGAATGAATTGTTCTCAGTTTCTGCTCTCTTGCCTCTTTTTTCTTCTGTCAATGTGATCAAAGGCAGCCCAGTGTGAATCAGAGGGGCTGGCTGAACACTTGCCCCAGATGTCTGGAATGGTTTTGTATGACAGCATTTCCATTTGAATGTCACCCCTAAAAACGATTAACAGTGACTGTGCCCTTATGTCCTAAGTGGAAGAATACTATGATCTTTTTTCTGTGTTTTCATGTTGTGGATCCCACGTGGGGAGAGAACAAAACTAATCCATCACAGGCATTTTCCAGTGAAGCCTGACTGTCATCAGACTAAAATGGAACCTCAAATGTGTCTTTAAAACTTTGCCTTGAAATAGCCTCTTGCATCATGTAAAAGTTGAGCTTTGGGAATAAAATCTTAGGGACAACAACAAAAACTGAGTTTTGATGGCAAAAGTTCTCCAGCATCTCAATCCTTTGTATTTAACGTTTTCCCTCTCAACCTAACAAGAGAAAATACTTCTCAAACATTCTTTCCACTGGGCTCGGAAGGGCTTCAGAGCTGCCCAGGAATTGGCACCAGTGCAAGAACTCTCTGCACAGAGAGCTGCATGTTCTGAATGCATTTCCTTTAGGGCCGAGACTGGTAGGAGCCATAGAACCCCTGACTTTACAGCAGGCCAACTTTAATGCCAGGAAGTGACTAGACTGTGCCCTTGCTGCCATATGCAATGGCAATGCCCACCTTCCCGGGGACAAAGCAGATGGGCTAATCTGTAAGGAAGGAACTCCTGTGCAACCAGGACCCTACTTTTACCTGTACTGCCTCCATTTCTGTTTCCAGATGCTATGTATGTGTGCTTCCTAACTCAATGGCATCGAAACCCACAGACCCCTGGCGACAGTCTCTGGGTTCTCTTGTCCTCAAGTTCTCATGTCTTCGGCATCACGGGGCTGTCCTTTCCCAGAGCCCCCCGCCCCGTCTGTTTTCCATGAGGACTGCACTCTGTTGCTTCACAAATTTGCCAAGGCCAATTTTCTCGTGCTTTGTCACATGCAACATTGAAAATCATTTTTTTTCCTTTCCACAAAGGGACACTCAGAAAGTACTCATACTGTGGTTAGAAATGAGGTCATTTTGCAAGTTGCCATTATTGTGCAAAAAGCCCCCAACTTTTGCAAGAGTTATAAACTTTCCCAAAAGTTCGTTTATGTCACGGTTCCTGGGAAATAAAGGGACATTTCGTCTTAGACGCTGTGATGGTGGTGATCGGGTCTCGAGGCTGGTCCACAGGGCTTTCGGGCTGTGTCCCTGAACTATTATTACAATGTGCTCTTCCTAGGCACCGTGTAACGGTGCAGGCCTTTTGCCCTAGGTCATGTTCTTTAACTCTCATGAGTGGTTTTTCCATGTAGTACCTGGTGTCATTTCATAAGGGAGGCAGGACCATGTTAAAGACCTTTGTCAGGGTCACATGGCTGGTACTCGGCAAGTGGAGATTCCAGCCCATTTCAGAGCTCCTGCTCCTTGTGGCTCATTCTCTAGGTCATCTTGAATGGACAACACTAGTGGGGGTCAGGAAACGCCCCCTGGGGCGGAGAGTAGAGGGAAGATAGATTCTCGTGGGCGCAATCATTTTAGCTGCATGCGTCTGCATAGGGATGCTCAGATTCTCCCAGGCACCACGGGCTGGGAAACTACAACTCTCACTCCGGGGTAGACTGGGCCAGGGCCGCACCTCGGTGGCAGAGCCTGACAGTCTCTGAAGATGCATCACCATCTCTGTGTGCTTCAGAGGCCTGTGCACTGGCTGGTGGTGATCAGATTGGGGCTGGGAGGAGAGCAGGAGGAAAGCACTGCTTTCATTTTTACCAAGGTCGGGATCGCTGATCTAAAGGCTGTGAGACCCGAAGGGCAGGAGGCTGATCGCTGCGATGAGAAGAAGAGCCACGGACCTCTTGGGTCACCTAAGGCCTGGCTGGCCACTCCCACCCTCTCTGCCACCCTGCCCGACCATCCTATCTACTAAAAATATTAAAAGATCGTAATTGCTGCCTTCCTAGCTTCTTCCAAGTATAAAAATAAAAGGCAGCATGCCCAGTGCCAGGAACGCTCAGGCCCTCTGCATAATAACTGCTGTTCCTGCCCTCCCCATAAGCAGCTCCATAAATCGTCCCCTGCCTTGGGCGGCAGCTACTCCCTGAAAGCAGTGGCCAGGCCAGCCGGAGACTGGTCTGATGAAGACACGGCCAGCTCCCTGTGCTCAGGCAGCTCTGACGAACTCAGGGAATTTGTGTGGGACAGTAGAGCCTGTGCCTTTGTGTAAATGCGTCAGTGAAAGCTGCAGTGATTTCTTAATTTACACACCCCAGACTGGCTCCCTTGAGAACTGTGCCTCTCACAGTTGTGCAGGTTTGATTCAGCACGTGATTATGACAGCGAAGTGTGACCACGGTGCTCGACACTCAAGGCCACAGAACACAGCCCTGATTTTCCTTTTAGAGCTGCGGGAAGGGGATGTAAGTACAGGTTCTAGACTGTGGCTCTGGGGTTGTGCTACTCAGCTTCTTATTGCTGTGACATCATACCTCAGAATAACCAACTTAGAGGAGAAGTTTGTTTTGGCTCATGGTTTCAGAGGTTTCAGTCCATGGTCAGGTGGCTCCATTGCTTCTGTGCCTGTGGTGAGGCAGAACACCATGGTGAGGAAAGCTGCTCACCTCATGGTGACTGGAAAGCAGGGAGAGACACAGCCAGAGCTGTGGTGCTGGTGGCCTCCTCTTCCAGCCAGGCCCCAGACTGTTGGATGGTGCTTCTCACATTCTAGGCAGGTCTCTCCTCTCAGTTTGCTGTCCCCGATTCCCTTATCTCTGGAAACACCCTCACAGACTTGCCCAGAAGCATAAGTATGCTTTACTGATTTCCTAGGCATTTCCCAATCCAATCAAGTTGACAATCATGTTAGCCATCACAGGGGTCCGGAAGGAAGAGGCTCCATCTCCTTGGAAGTCCTGAGGAAGAGGGAGGCAGGGGGTGACTGAGCCGGGGACTGAGGGGTGGGGACAGGGGCTGGATGGGCAGAGGCAGAGGGGCCTGCTAGGGAAGGTCTGGGGGATAGGGGAGCACAGGGCTTAGACTCATCTGGTTTGCCTGAAACATTGAGGTATGTGAGGAAAGCAGTGAAAGAGAAAAGAATTGGCCAGGGAAGGTGGGCTGAGATGAAACCATGGAGAACCATGAATGATGGAAAATCCAGACTTACCTGTTTAGCAGTGTTAAAATAGAGCAGAGCTGTGCCTTGGGGAGCAGTAACCTGTTAGCACTGTGTTGGATGAGTTAGGGGAAAGTCTTTGACGTGGGAACTCCCAGCAGAAGTCATTGTAAGCTGGCAGCAGCGGTACATTCCTGTGGTCCCAGCTACTTGAGAGGCTGAGGCAGGAGGATGTCTTGAGTCCAGGTGTTTGGGGCCAGTCTGAGCAACATAGCAGTGTCCCATCTCAAAAATGAATGAATGAATGAATAAATGGATAAGAAAAAGAAGCAATTACAGCAGCTGGGTAAGATTAAAGTGGGTATGGCCGAAGACACTGTCTCCTTCCTCCAGCCGCCCCTAGTAGATGGGCACGAGCCAGTTCTGACTTCCAGTGCTCCTGGATTGTTGGGAAACATTTGCTTCACTGCTAGTTAGGGTGAGACGCAAATCTCTGTGTGGGCATTTTCTCTAACTTCCAACAGTCGCTTCTAGGATACCACAGCGACGTCCGGATTCGAGTCAGCTCATTTGTAAGCTTATGTGTCTTAGAAGTGGAGGGACAGATGGAGCCCTTGTAGGGGCCAAAAAGAGCCCCCGCTTCCAAAAGAAGTGCATAATCCTCGTTTTAAAGATGTTTGGAGTTTTTAAGAGGATAAGTGGCTGCCTCCAGGCCACACAGCTGTCAGTGGAGTCCAGCTGAGGGAGAATTTGGCTTAAATGCTGGGGGATTTAAGCGGGGCAGTATTCCATTACTTGGTGGTCATAAATGCGTTACTCAGCATCTGTTTACAGAGCCCACGCTCTGCCACAGCAGGACATGGCTGTGATGAGGAGGACATGACCTGCGGAGTCCCCTGGGTGGGACTTGAGAGCCCAGGGTTCTGAGTCTTTGCTCCACACCCGGACACAGGCAGGAGGAATTCACTGCAGAGATGCTAAATTCCCGGGGCTGGACTTGGCTGAGAACTAGTCCATAGTAGTGTCAAATTTCTCATGTCCCCTCCCATCCTTATGCGCCAAAAATTCCAAGGCAGAGACTGGGTACTACGAGCTCTGTCAAAAGAAGAGGCGCCAGAACAAGATGGCACTCAGTCGCAGACGATCTCAGAACCTTCCGGAGCTTCTGAGGACGCATCGTGTCACTTGGGTTGGGAGAAAGCTCACTTTCAGCCAAGCCCCAAGCCAGCATATTCCTTCACCAGACCTTTCTCGCGAACACCCCCTTCCACCACCCTTGCTGGCCTCCTCTGACCCTCCGTTTGGTTGGCTGAAGCCCATGAGGTTGAATGCAACACAAAGGGGTTTTCCCCGCCTTGGTGGGGGAGGAAGCTAATTTTAGCTGCCATGTGTCCTATCAAGTCAGATCTTTGTCTTTATTGTAACCTCCATTTAAAAATAAACCAAAAGCAATCCAAGTGACATGTGTTCTCCAAAGGCAATGTGATGAGGTCCAGAGAGCCCCAGGCTTGGAAATCATATTTTGCTTTTGCTACCAACTGACTCTGTGACCTTATTTTCCCCTTGAATAAAATGAGCAGGTTGGGCAAGAATCAGCAGCTGCAGACCGGCAGCACACGGGCAGCCTCTGACCTCAGCCATGTTTTGTGTGACCTTGACAGTGTTTTATTTTCTAATTGAATCTAAAGGCCTTTACAGGAGGCCACACAAGGCTATCTGCGACAGGCTGCACCCTCACGTCAGCCTATGCGCTCCTGTCCGCCTGGCGTTCAGCTCCACCTGCCCTCCTCCGTACTCTCTGATGTGCCTTTCATCTGAAACAGGCTGAGAGATTTTGAGTTTCTTTGCACCTCCAGGTCTTTTATGCCTCTGCTCACCTTGTCCTTCGGACATTGGAAGAATTATTTTTTCGTTGGAAAAAAAATCACGTCTGGTGACAGCCAAAAAGCAAACATCTAATTACTCCAAGGCCGGTAGGCCAACAGGTGTTACAAGCACTAAGGCAGCTTTGTTTTGTTTTAATGTGCTAATGCTATAGGGAGAAGATGAATTAATTATGGAACCTCAGCACTGAACTGTGTTAGGCTCTACCTGAAGTGTGGAGGGCCCTGGTTTCCACAAGTGTCGGAATTAGCAGCATCGTTACCAGGGGACCTTTATGGAAATACAGATTCTGGGTCCCTGCCCCAGACCTCCAGAGTGAGACTGTCTGGGTGTGTTTTGTCCCCTCTAAATTAGGGTGATAAAATTGCCATCGTATGGTCCAGTAGGCCACAGAGGGTCTTAAGTGGGAGCGTGTGTCTGAGCCACTGTGGGGCTCTGTTGCTCCAGAGTGCTGGGCCCAGCCCAGTTTCTGACTCTGTAGGCTGAGAAGGCCCTGGAATTTGCATTTTTGACATGGTCCCAAGTGAGGATCCTGCTGCAGGTCTGTGACCACGCTGGCCAAGCCCTGTTCTCCAAGCGCTGTCCCCATGTCATAAGACATGGGGCTGTGAGAACAGTGTGGGCTGCCGTGTTGTATACGGGGGTTGGTAAGGTGGCGCTCAGTCTGGGGAGGCTGCATTTGCTGGGTTGCATGTGGCTGACGTGGAGTGATGACGGGGTGCCAAGGGATCCGGACAGAGGGATGGGGAGAGTCGACTAGAGGTCACATGAGGTTTCGAGTCACTGGGAAGGGCTTTGCTTCTGCTTTGAGTGGGATGGAAGCCCTCGGGCTGGCATGATGTGTGCATCGTGAATCTTCTGGTGGGGCTGTGACTATTCAGAGCACACAGCACAGTGGGACCCTCTCACCCCAGCTCTGAACCCGGGTCTAACCGGGTCCTTGGCCAGACTTCCAGCTGAGGGTTTACAACAGGGCATGAAAGAACAGGAGAGCAATCGCATGGGAAGGTAGCTACATAAAAACAGAACCCGCCTGCTTCTGCACCAAGTCAGTGCCGCTTTTACAAAAACCTAAAAAGGTTTTTTTGCAGTAATTGAGCAATTCAAACACAGATTGGTTATTAAATCATAGCAAAGAATTGTTCATTTCATTAGATATGATGATGGTATTGTATTTACATAAGATAATGCCATTTTGAAGAGATATATATTTTTATTTAGAAGTAAAGTGATGTCATTTTATGATTTAAAATACTTTGGGAGGAGGGGAGAATAAGGCAAAGGAGCCAAGAAGGGCAAAGTGTGCACAGTTGCTGGGCCCATGCACACTGGGACTTATTACTGCTCTTCTCCCCTCTGTGAACATATAAACTTCCAAAAGAAATGTTCTAAGCGCAGATGCCAGAGAAGATGGAAGGGCAAGAGAAGAAGAAAACAGTAAGGCCTTGCTGAAGACCTTAGTTTCATTAGTTCTTCCGAATTGGGAAAATTATGTGGAAGAGCGACGTGTGTGGACCATTACTGTCTCATCGGGTACACAGTAGCGACCCTGTGAACTGGCGTGGAGATCCAGCCTACTCATCCCAAGCCCAGCCCTGACTCTCCTGGTTGCTTGACAGCTTCGTAAAATAACCGCTGATGAGAAAGAAGAGTGGGGAAAACTTCTTGCCCTGGCGTTTGGGTTGCTCAGCACGGGAGGTTGTGGGGCAGAGCTGGACATCACCTGGGGCTGTTCTGTGTGGCCACAGTCCTGGGGGATCTTAAATCCGAAGTCCCACAAGGCTCCCATGTGCTCAGGTGGGTGACACAGCATGCATACCTGGCCCCCTTAGAGTGCGGTTTTGACCTACACATGGGCAGCACGAGAGCCACTGCGGAGGGAGAACTGGTACTTTGGAACTGGCTGCTGGAGGGCCCGGATGTTGACTTCTAAACTGTGTTCTCCACCCTACAATCACGCAGCCTCCTCTTTCCTCCTCCTCACAGCATGGGAGACCTGAAATGCAAGGATTCCACTGACTGTGGGCCCTTTTGACATTGGAAGTTGTTTCTCTCCTTAGCTTTTTCTGCTCTTGTTAAATCCTGGAGTTTAAAAGTATCATTTGTTTAAATTCTTAAGAATGTACCGCTGAACATCGCTGTTTTTAAACAGAAGGGATGGCTGAGCAGAAACATTAGGGGCGTTTAAATCCCTCTTCCTCCTTTGAGTCATACTGTCAGTTTTTAAAGAAACATCTACAGCTGTAGAAATAATCTATTACCTGGAAAGGAAACTGAGCTTTATGGCTCCTGCTGAGTTTTACGGTTGCTGTGTCCTTAGAGTATGTTCAGCATGTGCACACAGGACGGGATATGGACTTTGGGAAGCTCCGTGTACGATGTCAGGCCACCCTGACAGTGTCACCAACAGGTCCCTCCCGGGAGGACCGAGACTGACCGCTGCAGAAACCGCAGGGCAGGGGCGCCCAGGTGGAGTGACGGAACTGACGGAGGAGCCCTTGTGGGTTTATCTCCTTTCCACCCACCACTGTTCTTCCCTACCTGAGCGGATCCCGACAAGTCCCTTAACGGCACTGGCTTTGGTCCTCTTCCAGGACCTGGCCATTAAGAACCACAGCCCTGCACAGCGCCAGGCAGCCTGGCTGACCTCCACGCATGAACACCACCTGCTGAGCACACTGGGCCGAGGCCCACAGGCGCCGGAGCTGCGCCTCTGCTGTACCCAGCTGGTCATCAGTCCTGCCCTTCTGTGTTTGAGCAATTAAATGTCACGTGCCTGTGTTGGCCAGTGCTGGAATGTAATTTGTGGGAAATATTTATAGTTTCCCTGGTTTTTATTTGCTCTTTTCTAAGGAGGGTGGGGTAATACTCTTAAAAATCTTTCTGACAATGCCTTTGGGTTGGCAGGTCATAAATGAAGAAGAAAAATGAAGTCTTCTGTGGGGAAGGGCACATCAGAAGCCACCACGATAATAGCAGCCTTTTGCAGTCGGGCCTTTGAGTGCTATTTGGGTCTCCATGGCCCACCCACAATTTCAGCCCCTCTTGCTATAATAAGGAATCCCACAATCACGTGGCCTGGGGTCTGTTTTCCAGGCTCTGGGGCTATGTCCATGCCCATGGCAGTAATTCCCCAGAGGTGTGTGCCTTCCGGCACAGCTTGGTGAGTGGCAGGAAGGAGGGGACAGAGACTCCCATTGTCACAGCCAGCGAGGCCGGCAGCAAGCAGAGGCGCCCTGGTGTCCTCTTCCTGGCCCGGCCAGGAGGGGCGCGGAGTGGGGGCTTCTTCCCTGGAGCCTCTGGTGGCTGCAGGGTGCGCTGCACCCCGAGGCCCAGCAGGAGCCACTGCGGAAAGTGGGTGCCTGAGCAGGGCAGGCAGGTGGTCAGCACCCCCAGCTCCCTTGGGAAAGCGGGGTCTCCCTCCACTCCCCCAATTCCTCCCCTGTGATATTGGAAAAGAGGAGGGACCAGGAGGTGGACGGTGGGTTAGGAAAGGAGTCCCAGCAAAGCCTGTGCATTTTGGGGCCCGGCTTTGCGTCCTAGAGGCTGCTCAGCTGTGCTGCGTGTTTTCTGAGACTGCCGTCTGTGCCTCTGCACCTACTTCAGACGAGCCCACAGAAGCACCAGGAGTGGGGAAACTGCTCGGAGCCTGGCCGAGGCCGGGAGGGAACCTGAGTCCCGTCTCCCACCGGTGGTGCTTCAACCTGTCCCCTGCAAGACACGCTTTGTTCCAAGGACGGAGATTCTGGGAATGCCTGGTTCTTGGTTTAAATTTTCTCAGCCAACTTAATATATTCCTTTGTGACTAGCTGACTCCCATCGAGAGGAACACTGTGGACTCATTTCAGAGAAGCCAGGAACACTTAGCAATTCCAAGAAAATATATACTCCTTGCCTTCAGCCAGCATGCACGGTGGTTTTTAAATATGTTAGGGCTGGGCTGCAGCTCAGTGTTAGAGCACCTGGCTCACATGCACAAGGCCCTGGGTTCCATCCCCAGCACTGCAAAACAAACAAGGTGTTTAAGAAGAACAGAAGGTGTTTAAGAAGGTGTTTCATTCTCTTACATATTCCAGGAAGGCAGGGCATGCAGTTTGTAAGACTAGTTCCAGATGTTTGGGGCAGTTTTTTAATTTATATGCATAATTACTGAAGCAGGGAACAGGGAGGTAGGTGTGAGTCCACAGCGGGGCATTCTCGTTCTCTGCCTGGGTTTCTGGCCGGTGGGTACTTCAGACTCCCAAGCCAGGGATGAACTGTACCAGCCACCAGCAGCACGAAACAGTGTTTCACCGGGGCTTCTCCGCATGGTGCCACAGGCTTGTGTTGGAATACACAGGGCACGGTTCTCAGGCAGCGACGAAGCAGCTATCTCAGGGATGGTGGCGTGCAAATAACCTGCTGTGCTGGGAGTGCTAATCTCTTCCATAGACTGTGTCTAGGGAGCAGCAAATAGGGGACATTTTAAAAAAAACATGAAGGGCTGGAAATAGTGCAGAGGCAGAGCACCTGCTTGACATGCTCAAGGACCTGAGTTCAGTCCCCAGCAAGGGAAGGAAGGAAGTGGGGAGGAGGAGGACAGAAGGGAAAAGCGTTATCAGGCAAGGAATTTCTAAGTTCATGATTTGGCATTAAATACACTGGGCCTTTGTCTTACAAACTCAATTCGTTCATAAGGGCTGGTTGTAATCAAGTTGGTCAGTGAAGGCCCAGGCTCCCCTACACAGCCTTCAAAGTCTCTCTCCTCCACACAGGCAGATCTCAGTGTCCTTAGAGAGACACTGGCCCACAATTTCTCAATTAGCCCCACACAGAAAAGGATGTGGTAATGTTCCTTGAGAACTCTTTAAGGGTTACATCTGTATCTGAGGCCATCTGGAAGCACAAGCAACTGGCATTCAGTTTGTAACTCAACTTTGTTCGTAAGTTAAAACTAAATTCCAGTTGTAACCCAAGTTGTTCGTATGTTGAGCCGGTCGTAACTCAAGGATCCACTGTACTCCTAACAACATAGTAGGCTTCTGAAACCCCATCAGGCCAAGCCTGCGTAAGAAGGAGGGAATACGGGAGGGTTCACATGTCTGGTGACAGCACAAGAATGTGGTGATACACATTCAGGGTCTTTGAGAGCTTTGTGCTCTGCTGGCATCCTGCGTCCTCATCAGCGCCTTGTGCTTCAGCACATCTGGGACACCCAGCATCCCGAGGGTGTCCTGTCACCAGCCCCGGGTGTGGCACCCACGCCACCTCCTGGTCCCCAGGGGCTGGATCAAGTGATGGAGCCACCAGGACCCACCCTGGGGACTCTGCACCCTCAGACCCTGCGAGAAGACCATGTGGTGGGTTCCTGCTCGTCCTGCTCCGAAGCCAAGGTTTGAAATGTGGTCGTCTGCCTGTAGAGCCGCTTCGTGGCCACTGCATAAGAGTAAGGGACTCCGGAGCTGGATGGGGCCTTGGGAATCCTCCTCATCCTGGCCCTCCAGTCTCTGCTACGGAGGAGGTAGATGGGACCGAGAATCCTCTGCCCAGCCTTCTTGTTCCGAAAATGCACATGAAAGCCGATGCCTGGCTGCATGTCTGTACCCGATCTCAGAACTGTTGTGTGGTCTCCTCTCCACACGGTAATGAAGAAGGCATGTCTGGGAGGCGGAGGCAGGAGGATTGCAACTTTGATTCCAGCTCAGGCAGCTTCAGCAACTTAGCAAGATCCTGTCTCAAAATTTAAAAAGAAAAAGTGAAGGAGTAGGGGTGTGACTCACTGTGAAGGCCTTGGGTTCAATCCCGAGTACTGTGAAGCACCCACCACAGAGCAGCACCCCCACCCTTTGGTCAGTATTCGGCTGAATGCTCAGGACAGTAGCCTGGTCCCCCAGTCACGTGGAAATGACGCTCAGGCCCTCCCTCCGAGGAGCCCCTGGTGACAAGCAGTCCTGGATGCCCCTCCCTCTGACCTCCTCCTCTGTCACCCCAAGGGATGCACTGAGCAGTACAGCTTTCTTTTCCCCGGGAAATTTGCAGGAATCTGAAAATTTCCAAAAAACAGATCTTCCGAGAGTGGCAGCTTCCTGACGCGGCCACATGTCCCACATTTACTCCGGCGCCCCCCCGCCCCCATGCTCAGACTGTCATGGTCGCAGCCCTCAGGATTTACTGACCAAATGCCACAGCTCTGTCTCAGTCGCCACGTCGTTCTCCGAACCTTCAGCAATTTCTCTGCTTGTCACCAAAGCCTGTCTGGCATCTAAGCACCGCAGGTCAGGCTTCTCCATCAAGGTGTCGGGGGAAAGTTGGTTTACAGTGGGGATTCTCCATGTGGTCTTCTTGGATTCACTCAGTTCTGATTTCTTGGTTCGGTTTTTTGTGGTGCTGGGACTCAAACCTGGGGCCTCACACATGCTAGGCAGAGCTGCTGCACTGAGCCGTACCCCCACCCCTGGACTGTTTTTCAGTAGTGGATTGCTTCTAGATGTAAGAGAATCACCACGAAATAAGATACATGCAGAAGAAAGCATGTGGACTGTCCTTGTAGATTATTTTTCTTCTCCTTTATAACAAACCTTAGACCTCGTCCTCAAGGAAGCCCGCTACGCTTATGAGGTCTTTCCACTGCTGTCACATAGACTTCCTGTGCCCAGCTCGGTGCTATTTAGTGCTCACACACCCTTTTGCAGTTAAGAAAACTGAAGCACAGAGCTCCGAGGTGATAGAACCAAGGTCCCAAGTACCAGGGACAGGATTTGAACCCCAGACCTCTGGCTCCAGAATCCAGTTCCAACACTGCATGCTAGACACCTGAATTTGACTTTCATGCATCATAGATGAGTTTATCATGACAGTTTATCGTTTCACATAATCAATAGGGGAGGAGTCTTGCTGAGCATCAGTGAAAATCCACTAAGACAACTTGGGTTGGTTCGTTGACAGAGAAGTTGACTAAGAAATACCAGGGCACAGGGCAGAGCCAGGTCCTCCGCGGCACTGTGGATGCCCACCCGTGGCAGCCGACTCTGTGAAATAACTGCACCCCAGAGGGCATGGGGACTGGGGACACCATCCCCGTCTTTCAAGACCAAGGCCCACGGCACCCACCAGGCCACTAGAACCACCTCTAGGGTGGGTGAGCCACTGGGACAAGGCTCCTTCATGCCGCGCTGGGAGCAGGCGTGGGGCATGGGGCTGGGGGTGGCACGGACCTCTCCCTGCCGGGCTCTCCCCTCCTGAGGGACACCAGGCCTGAAGGCTTTCACATGCTGGTGGGTGCTTTCTCTCCCACTTCAGAAAGTCTGGCTTCTCACCTTCCAACGGGAAGGTGTCATTAATGGCAAGTCTAACATCCCCACAGCTCCATGATAATTGCTTTCTTTAAAAAAAAAAAAAATTTATAGCCACCTGCAGAACATAGTTGATTTCAGTCAATGTGGAAAGAATTTCTGGTGACTCAAGGCCAAAAAAAAAAAAGAGGCAAGTTATCTGAAAATGGTCACACCTGTGTCGCTTCTTAAATTACTGCATTTTTCCTTGTCCCAGAGCCCAGGGAGTGGCTTCCCCTGCAAGTGCTGGTTCTGCAGGGCTGAGCGGGCCCTGGGCCTCTGCCTTCCCAACAAGCACCCGTGTGATGCTGACAGTACAGGCTGTGGACCCCACTTCAGGTGGCAAGAAGTTAGGGGGCCGCTCGGACCACTTGTGGAGAGGTGGAGAGGTCCTGGAGGAGGGAAACCCTTGAACAACTTAGTAATTGTCATTGCTGACAGTCATGCTAGCCCACTTTCTGCCACTGTGATAACATACCTGAGAAAATCAACTGAAAGGAGGAAAAGATTTATTTTGACTCTCGGTTTCAGAGATTTCAGTCCATGGTCGCTGGTTCCATGGCTGTGGGCCTGAGATGTGGCAGAACATTGTGCCAGAATGTAATGGAACTGCTCACTTCACAGTTGCCAGGAAGGGAAAGCGCTGGAGAGGAAGGGCTGGGGACAAGATATTGTCCACAAGGACACCCCTCACGGCCCACCCCTTCACTAGGACCCAGCTCCTAAGTTTCTGTTGTTCCCCAGTCGAGATCTCACCAAGGTTTAACCTGCTGATGGAGTTAGAGCCCTCATGACCCACTCACCTTTCCAAAGAGCATCAGCTCTGAACACTGCTGCACTGAGAACCTACTCCCAACACATGAGGCTTGGGGTGCACGGCATGTCAAAACCATAGCAGCAGCCCCACGAACTCGTCTGCAGTCAGGAGAGCCCGAAGTCAGACTGTACTATCACTCGCCAGCCCATCAAGGGGCCGTTTTTCCTGATCATCTGCCAACCTCGAGCTTTGCTTTCTGATTCTTTGCATGATATTACACAGGTGTAGATTAGTTTGTGGGGCTGAGCATCCCAAGGTGGGCCTGTGATAAAAGAACTGTATACTAGGGGGCCGGGAATTTAGCTCAGCGGTTTCACCGCCTGCTGCACAAGCGCAAGGACCCGAGTTTGATCCCTGGTACCAAAAAAAAAAAAAAGAACTGTATACTAGCCCTCCTTTATCCATGGATGATACATTCCAGGATCCCCAGAGGATGCCTGAAGCCTCACGTGTGTTTTATTCTTCCCATTGATCTTAGTAACCTCAGCATCTAGGTTTTTTTCTTTCATTATTGAGAATTTTCCCCTTTCACTTAAAGGAGGTACTTTACCACTTCCTTTAATCACCTTCCTGAATCACCTTCCTGAATCACCAGCATCACTACTCTTGAGTTGTGACATCATGAAGTAAAACAATGGTTACTTGAACACAAGTGCTGGGGCACCACAGAAGTCACCCTGATTAACCAAGATGGCTACTAAGTGACTAACGAGTGGGTAGCATATACAGCATGGATACACTGGACAAATTCACTCCTCGGTGAGGAGGAGGACATGAGGTTTCATCACACTGCCTGACTGCCACGTGGTGTAAAGCTTACAGAGTGTTTACTCTGGAATTTTTCATTTACTCTATGTATATCATGACTGACTGCAGGTAACTGAAATGGTGGGAAACAAAACCACAAATAAGGGAGGACTGCTGTAGTTTTAAATACTCTCCTACATACTGTATCACTAAATTAGAAGAAGTAATGAAAAGAACCCACAAGTAACATGTGACACCTGCCGTACTAGCAAACTCAGTGACGTGAAGCCACCATGCTTCTTGCCATGAGGTCTCTGACTTCGTCTAAAAGTGACATAGGTGCTACATTTTCTCCTCTGACACCTGTCTGCTCCATGCCTCCAAGCACTGAATCGACTGTGGCTGATGCAGATTTCTTGTTTCCATGGCAGCAGATCTAGTGCTTTTGCTTACCAAATGAAAACTAGAACTACAGCTGTTAGTCTTTTCTGAAAAGACTTTTTCTTGTTATTTGGGGGGACAGAAATGCCGTGCCTGGGCACTGCCAGGGGGTAATCTCTTAAGTGAGCTTGGCCAGTGGTGTTGAAAGGAACAGCATCCCAGCAAATAGCCGGGAGGGGGCTGTTTAAGCCCATTTTCCTGATGATGTGGCAAGAAAGGCTCTTTATAAGCTACATTCAGTGAGACCAGCTTTATCTCCTGCTCACCAATAGCTATGATGGTGACTGTTCATGGCCAAACAGAGTTCTGATGATGTCGTTATGTTTTCCTGAAGATGAGCTGGTGAGGTATCGGTGGCCCCAGTGCCCTGTCCTGGTCAGGACTGATAACATCCTTGCAGTCAGGTCTAATTTATCTGCTCCACCTCTCCTTTGCCCTCTTCCTGTTACCTTTGCCCTCCTACCTCTGCCACAGTCTCTGGACTTTAGCAGATGAGCAACTGTAACCATCCACAAAGCCCACCCTTGAAGCATTCGCTGGACACAAAGACATGACAAGTGTTTTGCCTAAGGAGCTTTCTTCTGTTTCTTTTTTAGTTCTTTTAACTACACTTTTTACAAAGCACAAAAGAAAACTTTCAGGAATGCTGCATATTGTAGAAGAAGAATAACAAATAAACCTGCATACTCTATAGGGAAACAATACTAAAACCCAGCTGGTTTTTCAAGAATTCAGGACCATTATTGTAGGGATTTGCGCAGTAGGTCTATGTTGGTTGTCACTTGGGTGCTACAAATTACAGTGTGGGGACTGTCTTTTTACTCAAGGTTAAATTAAGAGAATGGATTCTACAAATTACAGTGTGGGGACTGTCTTTTTACTCAAGGTTAAATTAAGAGAATGGATTCCTGCCCAGAAGAGGAATCAGGCCTCTCTGTGTTCGGGAGATGTTTGCTGAAGACAGACCCTGTTTTTCCTTTTGGGGCAGCCAAGATGACTCAGACACGGCCCCTGCCTGGGACGGATGCCCAGGCCAGTGGGCAGCAGATTCCGGTGTGGTGAAGACACTTCCTAGTTAGGTCATCGCTGCGTGATCTGAGCCTGTTTACTGTTTGTTTCTAATGATGTTTACGTAGATAACTCGGATTCAGCTCATTGGGTCTGACTTGGTCTCCCAGTGGAGCAGGCTGCCCGGAACTCACAAGGAGCCCGAGGCCAAGCCTAGGAGGAGGAAGGGCAGTGCAGGTGCGGACCGAGGCCACGGGAGGCCCTGGATCCCCATCCAGAGACAAGAGGGTCCCCAGTCCTGCATCCTGGTCAGGGAGGAGTGGGGACAGCGTGAACATGCCAGGAACTCCTGGACAGTGAGCCCAGTGGCAAAGAGCAGAGGAAGGGGAAGTGGCCTTGCAAAGACTGTCCCCCCGGCCTCAGTGCCTCCTCCTTTCCAAGCTTAGAACCTCTGAGCTATGATCTGGCCGCCAGCTTGCTCTGTGACCTTGACCAAGGATCTTGCTCCCTTCCCCATTGGCCCTCAGTTCCCTGGTGGAAACGTCACTGGAACCACAGGGCCATCGGGCAGGGCGCTCATGTCTCCCATGCTTCTGTCTTCCAGGAATAGAGCTGTGTCCGCCCGGGAAACGGTTCATGATCACGATGGTGGCGAGCTTTGTGGCCATGGCGGGCCAGTTCCTCATGCCCGGGCTGGCCGCCCTGTGCCGGGACTGGCAGGTGCTGCAGGCCCTCATCATCTGCCCCTTCCTCCTCATGCTGCTCTACTGGTCGTGAGTATCCACTGCGTGCTGCCGGTCATCCAGCTGTCCCCTCGCTTGCTTTTGATTGTGTTGTTGCCCAGAGAGCATCTCTCTCTCTCTATCCCCCCCCCCAACTTTAACCATGTGTGCTGTTGAAACATACACCAAAGTAGACAGAGAGCAGAAGGAGCCCCATGTGCCCTTCACCAGCTGCAGTAATCTGCCGGTTCCACCTGGCTTCTCACCTACTTGCTCTGCCCACACCAAGGGGATATTTTAACAGGAAATCTTTGAATGGTTTGTCAGGCAGAGGGGGTTGGAGACTAGGAAATGTTGAAGGATGTGGAGATGTTGAAGATATGATTTAGAACCCTGTCTCCTCTGGCTGAGGAGCAGACACACATCAGCCCATGGACCCAATCCGACCTGCCTTCGCTTCTTGTTAATAAAGGTTTATTGAAAGGCAGCATAGTGTAACCCTCAAGGGTTTGTCCACTCCTGCTGAAGATGAGAGCAGTATGACTTTCAGAGCCCTCACAAGCTTTTGACTTGCTGACTTTGGGAGGAGCAGGGACAGCTAAACACACAGGTCCAGGTGGGACCTGGATAGCTGGATTCTTTAAAATTCAGCCAGGGGACTACTGTTCAGTCAAGATTGAAAACCACTGCTCTGTGGAGAGATATTGGGAGGAAGGAGGAGTGTCTTCCTCGTTTTCCTTTCTTTTCTTCCCTCTACCCCCTCCCGGTGATGCCCTCTCCCTTCCACGGGGCCGTATATATACTGTGGTGCTGGTAGTATGCACCACACTGTATTGCTGTTGCTTAGCCACTGACAGAGACTGAGCATCTGACACACACAGTGCATTGTGTCCTGGCTGTAAGTATTACCTGTGCAGAGCATCCTGTTACCCAGCTTCCTTTCAGGGTACCTGGGAGCGAAGGCGCCCGCCCCACCTTCACAGTGCAGCCCGAGGGCATGGTGCTGCTTTTCCTCAGCAGCGCTTCTTGCTGGGCGTTGTGAGAACACCCGGCCAGCAGGGACCCAGCAGTAACCAGGACGCAAGGGCCACCTGCCAGGACGCAGCTTTCAGCCACAGCTGCCAAAACCGTGCTCCTCCTTGCTCGAACCCGGGTCTGAGCCTAGGCCGGGCCAGCGGGGGCCGGGCATCCTCCTGCCTCTAGCCGGCCTTAAGAGGTGGAGAATGAGGCTGTTTCCTGAGCAGGGTGGAGGGAGGCCTTGCTCGCTTCCTTTCGTCTTCTAAGGAAGCCCATCCTATCCCCTCCCTCACGGTGTCTGTCACCAGCCTTGCCGGCGCTGGCACTCAGGGCCACTGATGTGTGGAGCACGTGCTCACAGAGCTCTGCTCCTGCTGCAGGGAGCAAGTGGCCCGTCCTCGTGTCTCATCAGCCCAGGCAGAGGGCGCTGGCCGGGCCAGGGCCTGGACCCAGAGTCCAGGGCTGCACATGGCGCTATCCCTGCCTTCTGTGCTTCTGCCCCTCGTCCCTGCCCTGCCCACTACCCCAGCCACCCGGTGCTGTCTACAGCCAGAGGGCTGGGATGGGAACGCAGCTGCCCAGCCCTGCTCCCCTGACCCAGATAGGAGGACACCTGAGCGGGTGGGGAGCAGAGAAGGGGCCTCCGGGGCAGCTCCGGGTCTACAGGGCTCCAGACACAGGAAGGGGCAGGGGCTTTTGTTTACCTTTATTTCTTATTTAAATTTTAGAAATATATTGAAGTTTAATGACATCAAGTCAAGACGTTCATTTATTTAAACACATTTCAACTTCATAAACTTTCTTTGAAATGCACAAATTTAAAATTAAAGTGTGGTCACTTGTGAAGAGCCAGGGAGGGGACCTTTGCTGGAGAGGGCACCTGTGCCTGAGGGGATGGCGTCCGGGCCGCTGCACCCTGAGATCAGCCCGCTGTGCGGTGGTCTGGGGTGGGCCCATCTCAGGCACTCTCCTCATGCCTCCCTAGGTCCCCATTTCTCACCCCCGTTAGCAGTGGACCCTAAGAGTTTCTACTGTACCGGGTTGTCCAGAAGACTGAACTAAGGAGCAGGCTGGCTGGGATGTCAGAGCCTGGAACTCGGCCGACTCGGCCGCTTCATAGCTGTGTGGCCTTGGGCCAGTTCCGTAACCTCTCTGGTCCTCAGATTCAGCAGCTCTGAATCACAGTGGCCAAAAGTCAGGTTAGGAGAAGTCAGTGAACTAATATACGAAAAGCACTTATGCCTGTGTGTTAGTGGTGGTGATGAAGATAATTTTTATATTGTATATGCATGTTATTATTTAAGGTGCTCAGCACATGTCAGACGTATAATAAGTTCTCCTAAAGTTAAATACTAACAAATACTGCTAGTATTCTATCATCTCTTCTTATATGTAGAACTGTCAGGGAGCAAGTTCTAAGAACTGGCAGGGAGGCCTGGGTTGAGCTGCAGTGAGTGCTCCCGCTGTGCCTGATGCTGGCTTCAGTCCCCAGCACCAGGAGGGCTCTGTGTGGGGCGGTGTCTTCCACCTTTGTCCACCAGCTGGGAAGCTTCCACAAGCACTTGGGCTCGGGCGTCATCTCCCAATCACCGCACTCCCCAGCTGCTGCTGTGCGGTTTGACAGGATGCAGAGACTCCTGGGGACAGGGACCAGCTGCCGGTGGCCAAATATTGAAAGCCGTTTGCTTTCCTTTAATGAGCAAGTATTTATGGCGTGCACCAGGGTGCCCAGCGGCACGCCGGGCCTGGGAGCAGTTCTCAAGGGCAGGCATGGAGCACATGTGTCAGCAGGAACCATAAAGGCAGCTGCCCAGGCCGGGGACCTCCAAGGTTCAGGCTGTTGTGTTTGGGGCTGTAAAGACAATGGTATGGAGACTGGCAGCAGGACCTCATGGTCAGGATGGGACTGAGCAGACGTGGACCCCTCTAAACACAGACACACACACACACACACACACACACAGAGCAGATAAAATACAACACTTAGAAAATACAGCACTGAGCTCCATGGCAAGAAAGAGAAGTTCCAAGGGGCTGGAACAAGGAGAGGATTCCAGCCGAGCGCTCAGGGAGGGGCTCGTGGTATCTGAACCAGAGGGAACCTGAGGAGCGGGGGTCTGAACCCTTTCCTGGGGGTGGAACTGAGCTCTCGGGCCCTCTACAGTTTGGATGTCTCATGCGCTAGAAGCTTGGTACCTGGGTGGTGGTGCTGAAAGGTGGCAGAACCTTTGCGACACAGGATCTAGTGGGGAGTGGTTGGGCTCTGGGGGGTGCCCTGGAAAAGACTGATGCTTGCGTCACAGAGCGAGCCAGTTCCCAAGGAAGCGCAGAGTTAGAGCAAGACTGACCCCAGACTCTGTCTGGGTTCTCACTGTGCCATGGGATCTTCTCCCTTGTCACGCTTCTCAGCAGCCGAATCGATGGGGCCACCCAATCTTAGACTTTCAGCCTCCAAAAGTGTGAAATAAATAAGCCTCTTCTTCAACATTACCCAGCCTTGGGCATTTTGTTTTAGTGACAGAAAAAGAACTAACACAAGCTTCTTATGCAATTTGAACTGAGCTCCCTGAATGCAGCCAGTGGTTCATACCCTCGGGGTCAAAGGGACAGAAAGTCTGCTCACCACCAGGACTCAGCCTAAAGGAGGCTGACTCCCTGCACCATAGGCAGAAAAAGATTCACCCTGAAGAAACAGGAGCCCTGACATCTCCGTTATGCATGAAGCGTTCTAAGTTCCAGCTGCCACTAAGGCCGAGATGTGGACCTTGCAAGGTCAACACCAGAATTCACGCAGCAGATTCTCACCAAAGATGAGCTCACTAGCAAAATTCACAGATCCCTGGGGAAAGTGTTAAGAGGGCCAGAAACTATAGTTCACAGAGTCTGCATCTCAGGAACCACAGAAAATAAAGCAATCTGACAGAGCCGTGAGTCTGGCTGTTGTTTACCATGGAGTTACCACCCCCCACCACACAGGGATGTCTTCCAGACACCAAGTGCTGCACGTGTGTACAAGCACGTTCCGAGTCCCCTGAAGACTCCATGGGGTAGCTGGGACCCCAGGGGCTCCAAACCCATAAATCAGCAATTAATGCCCTTTCAGATCATCAGCACCAGGGAGAAAATTCGCTAACACAGAGGGCAGAAGAGACCACGCTGGGGAGCTGACCTTCGCGCTGAGACCTAAAGGGTCAGGGAGAGGAAGGCACACAACGTATTCCAGGCAAGCTGGCATCCACGTGGCTTCCTCTGGAGGAGGAGGAGGAAGGTCAGAACAGCCGGAGCCTGGTGGGCAGGAGGGAAGGAGAGTCAGAGTGCAGGTAGGGCTGTGGCAGATGGGCTCAGTCCACAGAGCTGCAGAGATGGACCAGCAGGTCCAAGCACGGAGGTGCGCAGTCTGCTTGTGCTCTGAGAGAGCCTGTCTGCTGTGTGGAGAATGGAGGGAGCCCTGGCAAGGGCTGGTGCAGAAGCAACCGCTATGACTCACGCTGGTCTTTGTGAGATGCCCTGGTGCCCGCAGGAGGGCCGGGCAGGGTGGACTGCAGAGGTCTGATTGGTGCTCTGGAAGTGGCCCTGGTGAGTCACCCTGTGCACCCCCTGTGGCACATGAGAGTGAAAGAGGAGTAGTCACGAGGCTGGCTCCGTCTCTATGAGACCTGGAGGCTCAGGGAGGCAGGGGTCCCGGGGGGCCTGGCCTGCTGCTGGAGTCTGGAGGGCGACAGGTAAGGGACAGCCCTGGAAAGGGAGAGTTTTGATGACGAAGGCATGGAGGGCCACTGAGAAGAGCTCGGAGACCCTGGAAGCCACCTGCACCTGGCCTTCAGGGCCCAGCGGGAGCAGCTGCGGTGCCCTGTGGGCTTTAGGTGAGGAAGAGCTTCGGAAGCCTGATGGAACCTGAGAGGACAGAGGCTGTGCTCGCTCCGTGTGGGTGTCAGGTGCTCCGAAGCCCAAAGGAGGCCCTTTGTGGGAAGTGGCAGGTGATTCGAGAATGGAAGAGGGGGCTGATTGGAAGGACTGTTGCATGCCAACTGTGCAGACTGGGACAAGCTGTCCTTCGGGTGGTTGCAGCCTGTGCCCAGGGTGTGCTGTGTGGATGGAGCGCCTCCCTCGGCGAGGAGCCCCTGTGTGTGGCAGCCTGGCCCATGTCCGAGGTCCAGGTCTGAGTTATGGAGAAGACCCCGGATGGAAGACCAGGCAGGTGAAGATGGGACAGTGACGTCAGTCTTCCCAGTGGGACGCGGTGCTGGGGGAGCCGGAGAAGGCTGCCCAAGTGGTGCTGTCCACAGGCAGGAGGACTCCTGGCGCTGTCGGGCACGTGGCATCTGGCTCCTGCAGCCCCTCCCTAGGGTCGGCCGCGTGCACAGCTCCTCTGTGCAGGGGTGGCTCACAGGAGCAACTAAGTCCGGAGGGAAGCCACACTCCCAGCTCGATCTCATGCGCCCTCTGAGGGAGACACGCACTGTGATGTCGCCTTGACCCTGCAGAGCTGAGAGTCTCTCTGTGGGACGGTGTTTTCACCGTGGTTCTTCTAAGTCGGGCAGGTAGCACTCGAGACTGGCAGGATTACTCTCATTTTCACATGGGGAAACCAAGGAATCAAAAAGCTTTGCCGAAACACTTGGAAATGGAGGAAGTCATTAATAGCTGGTTTGCAAAGGTCAGCAGTTCACAAAGTGAGTCCCTGGGCCGAGTCTGAGGATTTGTTTCCAACGAGCTCCCAAGGGAGGCTGCAGTCAGGGTGGGCGGGTTCACAAGCACTGGGTGCCCACGCGCCCGAAGTCTGAGCAGCCCCCGTGGGCCAGGCCCACTGCCTCCTGGTCTGGTGCGCTTTGGATAAAGACTGAAAGAAGGAGAAGAAGAGAGATCCTGGAAGTCAGCTGCGTAGAAACTTCATCAGTAAGAGGATTCAAGGTTCACTTTCGAAGGGTGGTTGAGGGCACCTTCCTTGTGGAGATAGCAGACATCAGGGTGTTCCTGAAGCGATGACAGAAAGTGACAAAAGCTCAGGACATCCTTCCCTCCAGGGCTTCTGCTCTCTGTCTGTCCTCCCCCCCTGCAGGGAGCCCTGGGTGCGGCTTTCACTCACTCCCTGTCAGCACCTGCCTGGGACCGAGCTTCTCCCAGCCTGCCCGGCCCTGCCCCGCCCCGGGCTCTGGGGGAGGAGGAGGAGCCAGCTCCGCCTAGTTCCTAATTCCCTGGGGAGGGATAGGATGATGCTTTGCTCCCTGTTACTCCCTGTGCCTGCTGGGCTACGACTCCACGACTTCATTCTGACTTGAGGAAAGAGCCATTGCCAATCAGCGTGATCGTCAGAAGCCTCTGGAAAGTGGGAAATAATGGGGGGGTGGGAGAGAGATGGGCTGCACCGTGGAGCGCTGGAGGCCCAGGAATAGTGTCAGTTCCCCAGAGGGCAGACGACAGAAGGCAGGAGCAGGAGACGCACACTGTCAACAGGGGCCACCGGCTGGGAACAAACCAGCGCCAGGGCTGCTCAGGCCAGAACCACAGGACAACAGGAGCTGCTGAAAGGGACTTTGATCTTCTGAAGTTTCTAGAGAAATGACATTACAAAACATTTAAGTGGCCTCAGGTTAGAGAGATGTCCAGTGTAAAAAAACCTCACATTTCCAGTGTGTAAATGGTCCGAATTCTTAAATATCATTAGAAATGCTTCAACCAGAATGATAGTTGTTTTTGACATTTCTTGAGGGTTTCCTTTGGGGGAAGTGTTGCTTTTGGGTTTTGTACTGGAGTGAGCTGCTGGTTTGCTTGGTGGTTTTGGTTTTGTTTTTGTTTGCAGTACTTGAGAATGAACACAGTATTTTACTGAGCTCCATCTCAGCCCAATTTTTTTTTTTTTTTAATTTTGAGACAGGGTCTCAGTAAGTTGCTTAGTTGCCCAGGCTAGGCTAGAACTTGCAATCCTCCTGCCTCAGCTTCCCAGAATGCTGGATTTACACGTGTGGGGCCAGTAGTACCCTTGACTGATGTGGTTGTTTTAGCTTTTTGAGACAAAATCTTACTCTGATGTCCACTTCTTGGGCTCATGCAGATCCCACACAGTGGGATGACAGCGCGCCCCACAGCCAGCTAAGAGTGTGTTCCTTAGCTGGTGAAGGGAGCCAGGCACACACAGATGCAGTGAAGCTGAAGTCCCTTGGCTGCTGCAGCCTGAGTCCCACAGGTGGACACCAGAGCCAGCCCAAAACCACCACTGCCCAGCTCAGGAAGGGGCCGTGGTGCTGCTCGCACAGAGCCACACTTCACATCCAGGGGGACTGCTCAGTGTCCTCTTTGTATTTATTACATTGGCTTTATTACATTTATTACAATTGCAAAGCATTTCTTAAAATCACAAGCACTGCTGCCTACCCCTGTAGAGCCTCTTTGCAAATTTGTTGTGACTGAATTAATTTTGCTTCATAATGCTGAAACGATTTCAAAAGTCCTTTTAATATTATGTGTATAAAATCCAGCAGTTATCAACTACAGTATTTTTCTTGCTCAAACAAACTTGAGAGACACATCTTCCTCCATTAAAAAGTTTCACTTCAAAAGGGGTCAAAATGGCAGAGAAGCTGAGCCGGTCCCAGCACCCAGAAGGAAGCTCCCCCGCTGCCATCCCATGCTCCTAGGGCAGAGAAGGTGAGCCTCGCGGGTGCCAGAAGCACCCCTCACCCCACCATGGAAATGAGAAGACACATAAACAAGCCTCAAAAACAGACTCCTAGATCACCTTCAGCAACCCCAAAGGGAAACAAGATGGAACAATCTGATACTCAACCACCTGGACTCTCTGAACTGGCAACAAAAGAGAATCTGGGAAAAATGAAATC
>NW_004624756.1:21657833-21745637 GCF_000247695.1 Heterocephalus glaber
GTCTTTGCAAATATGGAAGGGTGGAGGGGGTGAAGGGAGGGCAGGAGAAGGGGAAAAAATAAGAACCAAGATGTTCATGTAATGGTACAAGATCCCAATGATGAATGTAACTGTATTGTATACCTAAAATGTACCAATAAACTAAATGGGAAAAAAAGGGCGGTCAAAATATCACGTTACACAGAGAGATGTTCTTACAGATAAAATAAGGGTGTGGGGTTCCCTGCACAGGAGGAGGAAAACAACTGTGACACCAACACAAAGTCTCACTGGAAAATGGAAAAGGAAAAGGGAAGAGGTGAGTCAGAAAAAGTTACACTCATAGTGAGCAATTATTTTTATAGGTTATGGGTTTTTACAGGTTATGGTGAATTTGAGGAGACATATTGGAAACATAGAGGAAAAGGGAAAGTAGACTGGGGTAATGTTAGCCAAAGGGAGACCGAGGGTGGCCCGTATTTCAGTGGTGAACACTAACTAAGTGACAGTATCAGAAGGTTCTCTAGGCTGGTGCATGGGGGTTTGCTGATGGTGTGGGGTTTTAAGGAGCACTCGGTGAGAGGTTGCCTCATTATTTTTAACTTCTGAGCGTGTAGGGACTATGGAAAATATTAGGACCCCCCTCGGTCAACACAGCTGCTTTCATGTAGGAGTGGAGAGAGGCCTGCGAAGAAGAAGAAGTGACGTCACCCAAGACCACACACTGTACCAGAGCATCAAGTCTCTGTTGTCCCCAAGGCCAGTGTTGTCAGAGGAAAACATCTGTCTTGATACCCAGACCCTCAGGAAGCCGGGGGTCCTTGGGACCAGCTTAGGGATGGCTGCAGCTTTGAAACCAGGTGGAGAACAATGCGTGCCGGTGTGTGCCTGTGTGTGCATGTATTCATGAGTGTGTGTGCATGTGTGCATGCTTTGTGGGAGGGTGAGGTGGAGCTGCTGGCGCCTGGCTGAAATCGAGTAGTGGCTTCTGGTGACTGGTGTCCAGTGCTCAGCGGTCACTGCACGGGGCTGGCCAGAGTCCACATGGATGAATACAGTGGGACCAAGGGGGGGCCAGCACCGAGAGAGCGGCAGTCCTGGACGGGGTGGGAGTGGTCACACTCCATCATCAGAGCTGGGTAACCAGCCATGGCAGGTCTGCGGAGGGGGGAACGGTGTGCATGGTGCTGGCAAAGGGCGCCCCCCAGAGCCAGGTGTGAGTCAGGGCGGACCTGAAGGGAGATGTTGGGTCCTTGGTACGGCCCTGGGCTCTGTCACCCAGGCAGGGCCAGGATTCGAGGAGCAGCTGGTTCCCCGTAGAGGGTGGAGTGGACTCCCTACAGCAGGCCATTAGTGCAGAGGGGCCGGTGCCGCTCCAGGTGATGCAAAAGCGGCAGAACCCCGTCCCTTCTGCCCACTCATCTGTGGCTCACACCTTTTTTAATCATCTGCAAAAATGCACTGTGTTTTCAGTGCCCTATGTGGCTTATACTTTGTGGCCTGATAACTGTGTGTGTGGATCAATTAGTAACAGCGGAGGAGGGAGAAAGATGGTGGATTGTGACTCTAGTTTAAGTGAATTCCATAATATGCTCATAATATGAACAGGGGGACATTTAAATTTTTTCTCCATTGGTATACACCCAGAGTTGGTCAGTCATAAAAAGGCCAGTTCCCAAAACGTTTCCGGTGCTGGGTTTACCTGTCTGACGTGAACCTAACGCCACCCAAGAGTATTTGCCCAGCACACTGCCGTGATCAGGGTCTCGCTGGTCATGTCGGAGTGACCGTCAGCCCTATGTGATGTTGGAGCCTCGCTGCCAATCCACCTACCCTGTTCTGCAGATGTGGGAAACAGAGGCACAGAACAGTAGAGCTCACAGAACTTGACTGTCCTGGTACAAGGCCACAATACTGATGTAATAAACCCAGCCTTCCTGGTATGTTTGCACGATGATTTTCTAATGGTAGGAGGACTACGGAACCTCGGTTCCTGATAACAGTACAAGACACGGAGTTCTGAGCCTATGTGACCAAAAAATTAGTGGGGCGATACCCTCATTAATGAAAGAGCTCCTTGTTCTACCAAGAGACTTGCAAGGAGTCCATTCGCCTTAGGAAAACCTTGGAGTTTAACCATCCTTGGAACCAATCCTGGTTTAATTTCAGGATACTCATCCCTTCCCCTCAAATTCCCAAGTTTAATAAAAACTCATAAATTTGCCTTAGAAAAACAGAACAGATTCATCCATTTGCTATGCCCTGAAGTAAACCTCACTTTATTTTTTGTACAATAAAAATAGCTAAAGTGTAAAAAAGAAAGAAAAACTCCACATGATAACACACCTATTAGACCCAAGCTTGTACTTTTACAAAAGCTTTGACCCAGAAGCTATATTTTCCCAACTGGTACTTAATTTGATTCTAGCCTTTGATGGATTGATTTTTCTTTTGAGATTCCCTTCAGAATTTCCAGATGCCCTAGTACTTGGCCGTGCCCAGAGCATCTACTGCTAGGGCTGCCTCTTAAATCAGCGCCTGTCTGGCACGGCCGGCAGCTGGGTCACACGCACATCTTGAACCGCGAGTCTGCCTCCCGGGCCCGGGGTCCTCTTCTCTGCCGGCTCAGGATGTGGCTCCATGCTAGAGCCGGGGCTTAGCATGTGTTTTTCCCCAGCAACACAGCTTTTGGCCCCCAGCCACTGTGTGCGGTTCATCCCCAGGGCCTCGGCCTGGCAGGGCACTGCACTCGGGACGCGTTTATTCCATGACCGATGACGTCTTGCCTCACAGACGGGGAGGCGTGTCTGTCTGCACAGGTGTTGCCCTAAAACTGTTTGGAAAAACAAAGGAACAACCCCAAGGTACAACTAACTCAATAAAGCATTAGCAGTTACTCTTATTTCCTTTTGGTATTTTCCGTATGACTAAACATTCTAGAACAGTAAATTAAAGAGGATACACATCCTCTTTATCTGGAGAACTGCCAAGGGACGTTTCCTCAGAGTGGATGTTGAGTGGCTTCTCAAGAAGGCTGCCTAGAAGGCATAATGTCAGATTCTCCTGGGGACCGAGCCAGGGCCTTTGCATTGAACTACATCCCTGGTTTTGTTTGTTTTATTTTGAGACAGGTTATCGCTAAGTCCGTAGGTCACCAGGCTGGACTCAAACCTGTGATCCTCCTACCTCACCCTTCCAGAGTGCTGGGATCACAGGCATGCACCACCATGCCCAACTGTAATTTATTACAGTAGTTTTAAATATCAAAGGACAACGATCAACTTCACAGTTTCCTGAAAGGATGGTGGTATTAAGTTTTAACTACTGATTCTACTGAACAGTTCTGCAAGCTAAGGGAATACGATATAAGACAGACCCGGGAACTGCGAATCAGAAAGGCCTGAGCCCCAGCAGTCCCAGCTCACTCAGGGAAAGAAGCCAAGATGGGAACCTGTATACGCAGCAATGCATTGCTGTCAAACGCTCGGTCACATGCTGCGGCAGGGCAGGAGAAAGACGAGCTGCTTCTTGGCTTGAACGCTCACACCCAGCTTGGGGGAACTGAGGCGGCCTGTTGATTACAGAAACCTGGAGAAATATTTCTCTCCAGACACAATGACCTGTTATGTAATGACAGCATTAGGAAAAGATTTCCATGTAAAAACCATCCGTGTAACTCTTAAGGGCCGACACTCTTGGCAGAGCTCTTGGGTGGGCTCTCTCGAAAGTCCACTTTTCCTGCTTTGCAAGCATGCTGTAAACATGGTTGATGTAGAGAAAATCCTAAGAGACCAGGCTCCAGGCCCACTCTGCATCTGGTGCCCTGGCAGGGCGTTGGCACTGTGGGGCTCAGCTCGCTGGCTTTGCCAGGGCTGGGCCCAGTGCCCACCAGAGACCCCAGTCTGACGCCCAAGTTCATCTCGTCACTGTGCTCTGCTTGCTGAGTGACTGCAGGGCTGTCGTGATGTCACCGGGTGCCGATGCCGTGTGCCGGTGGGATCCTCCAGGTGGCAGGGTGTGTGGAGGAGTGGTTGTCTGCGTGTCCCCACCACTGTCTGCAGGGCTCTCGCTGCCCTCCTGGTATGGTCACCACCCCCTCTGCTCTGGTGTTCGTGGCCTTGGCTTTCTCTCCTGGAGTTCATGGGCCCGAGTCCACCCCTGAGTGGTTTTCTGTGCAGTGAGTGATAGTGTAACCCTCGTGCTCCTCGATCAGACATCTTTTTTAAAAGATTAATTGGAGCCACACGCCAAGGGACCTCCCACACCTTGCAGTGCTTTTCTATTAGGTTTGATGCTCCCAGTACATGCCGGGCAGTGGTGTGGTTCTGAGGGTTCACCAGCCTGCATGTCCTGGGCTTATCATGCCTTCATGGAAGGCCTCAGGGTGACTGCAGGACAGGGCGGGGCCACTGCCAAGTGGGTAGATGGGAGCTGATCTGCAAGGAAGGGCAGTTTTGAGAGTGAATGCAGTTTTCACTGCAGTGTGAGGCCTGTGAGGCGCAGCAGTGGAAGCCCTGGAGATGTGAGCAGGTGCCCTAGAAGTGACGGGGCAAGAAGTGAGCTCCAGGGAGAGATAAGAGAGGCACAGTGCAGGGCAGCTGAGTTCAGGTTCGAGATCAGAGGCAGTTTGCCTCCTCATGCATAACATCAAATTCATCACTTTGACCGTTTCAGTGGCCACATTCATGTTGTGTGGTTATCACCACTTTCACTTCCAGAACGTTATCAATCCTGTAAAACAGATTCTGCACCCATTAAACTCCCATTCCCTAAACCAAATCCCCACCGGCCACCTTCTGCCCTCTCTCCGTGAATCTGCATCCTCTAAGTATTTGTCCTTTCTGTCGTTGGCTTATTTCACTCAGCATAACGCCTCAAAGGACTTCCATTTCGTTATAACAAAATACTTGAGTACTGGTAATGTACAAAGAGTAGAGGTCCATTTAGCTGGTGGTTCTGGAGGCTGGGAGGCCCACAGCGCGGTGCTGGCCTCCAGCGATGCTTCCTGGCTGTGTGATAACGTGGCAGAGGATATCACGTGGTGAGACAGAACTCTGCTCACAAAGCCACCATCCCTTCTTGGAAGCCCCACCCAACAGCATGTGCATGTGGGGGTTAAGCCTCTTAACACATGAAACCTGGGGACACATTCGACCATAGCATTGCATGTGTCAAAATGTCCTTCCTTTTCAGTTAGACTCCAGTGTATGTCTCTCTTGCATCTTGCTTGTCCATGCATCTACTGAGGGAGTCTGTAATATTTTCATTAAGTAGAGAATAGGTTCACCTGTGATTTGCATCATTGAGAATTCCATAGCCAAACTCACTGACTCCCATGTCCTTGGCCTTAGCGCACCAGGGTAGTCCCACCTGTCACTGGGGTGGTGACAGGAGAGCTCCGCAGAGCAGCGCCCCTCGGCCCTTCCCGGGGCGCCCCGCCAGCCCGGCGTCCACAGGCGCCTCCGCCATCGCCTCCCCAAAGCACCGGCCAGCGCTGAGCAGCCCCAGGGTCTGCGGCGAGGGCATCATCACGCACCAGCGACCTGCCGTGAGGCGAACGTCTGCGGGGCTCCGGAGAGAGGGTGGAGGCCGAGCTCGGCCACATCCGGGTCCGCTCCGCCTCTGTCCGGCTCGGGCCCGTTCCCGGTTCCGGGACTGTTACCGGGCTCAAAGAAAGGTTTTGGGATCGCCCGCGCGTGGCTGTGGACCATGGGCCATCCGGAACACGTTTCTGAAAAGGGCCCGGGTCCGCCGATCTTTCACCTGGGACGAGAGGTCCTGAGCGGTGTTACCCCCGGAGGGAAACAGCCGTCTGCCCCCAGGGTCCCCAGGGCCCGAGGCCCCGGGCCAGGAGGGAAGTCGCGTCTGCAGCTCGGGTGCGTGTGCGCCCAGCCGTGCGCGTCCTGCAAGTGGGCGTGGCATCGGCTCCGCTAACCGTCCCTCTGCGTGAGGTCCGCAACCTCAGTGAGCGGCTGGGTCTCGCGCCCTCCGCGCCTCTCCCGCACCCACGGATGTCCGGGGCGGCCCAGCGCTGTCCTCGCGGGGCCTCCGCCCTTCTGGCCAATCGGCTGACCCCTGCTGGAACCTTGTGCTCCAGGGAGCCGCCTCCTCCTCCACTCTGCATCCAGCTGGGCTCCTGTCCCCTCTTCCCAGGGCCTCCCGCTGGGGGCTTAGCAGGCCAAGTAGGAGTTTGCGGATGTGCCCTCGCCTTGCCGCAGAACCCTGGGGCAGCGATGGGCCATGCGGCTAGGAGCGACGCTTGGCAGACAGGAAGGTCTGAAAACCTCCCGCGTCAGATTGCGGGTTCATATCCTAGCGCGGCCTGGGAATAGCTGTGCCTGTAGCCAGTGTCCTTCTTGTGCCTTGTTTGCTGAGCTTTCCCACCTGTGAGGCGGGGACCGAAGTCTCACCACACGGCAAAGAGCTAAGTACTTCCAGTCCTGAGCTTCGTGCTCCGTCCCTGTGGGTCCAGCCAGGCCATTTGCTCTCAGAACCGACCTCCTCCTCCCCTGCCTAGTGGTCCCGCAGTTGGGTCCTCGCCTCGTGGACGTGTTGTGATAGCAGGCAGTGAGAGACCTGAATAGTTCAGCAAAAAGTGCTGCGGTGCTGGCCGCAGCCACTCCTGGCACGAGCTGCGAAGCCACCCACCTGGAGCGCCCCGGGCTTTCCCCGCTCCTTGCCTCTGACGGCTCCAGAAGTCGCCCTCAGGGTCACCTAGCAGCCATGCGTGAGCCAGGCTGCACCAGACAGACGTGTGCTTCACACTTTCTGGTTGAAAGTGATGGATTTCTCTGAGCTTCGGCTGTGCTCCTTCCAGGTTCTGGGCCACTGGCCAGCTTTTTAACTTGCGTGGCGTCACTGGGAGACTAACGCGGGACTCTCTGGGCTGCTTGTGGCCGGCGGTCCGGTGAGTTCTGTGTGACTTGGGCTGAGTTTAAATCCCTGGAGCGCATCGCAAAACTCAAGTGCTCCGAGTCCCCCGTGGGCTTGCGGCAGCCATTGGGAGGCCATTTCCCAAACGCCAGCCATTCAGGGGCCAGCCAGGCGGTTGGGTTGCTGCTTTGCCATGTCCACCCGCCTCAGGCTGTGGCCCTGGAGTCAGGTGTCAGGGTTCAAGTCCCCACTCTGCCCTTTCATCTCACTGTGGTCCTGAGCAACGCAGATGAACTCTGCCTGAGCTGTCCTGTCGTACAATGGGGCGATAATAGTTCAGCAGGTAATGAACTTGACACAGCAAACCAGTAGGACGGCGGCTGGTGATCATCGGCCCAGTGTGAGGAGAGAGATCTGTTGGCTGTCGCCATTGAAGACAGTTGAGTGGCTTCCATGATCCGCCCACATCGCCTGGGAGAGCGCTTATTCTGACTCCCGGCCCATGCTGCTGCCCAGTAGATTCTGTGAAGCCTGCAATCTCCACCACCCACGGCATCAGGACCTGTACCCACTGTTCTCAAGTTCAGCCATCGTTCTCTGTGGACCTGGCTCGGGTGCCAAGGACATGCTGAAGAGTGGACGGCCTCTCGGGAATCAAGCAGCATCCCAGAGTCCACCCAGGTGCCCTGGGCTGCACTTGAGGCCTCCGTCAAGGGGCTCTGGCCTCCGCCTGCACCTCTGCCCCCTGGGAAGGAAAAAGTCTCCTCCCGGGAGGCCCGGGGCTCTAAGGTCCAGCCCTGCAGCCCGGGGGCCAGTGCCGGGACTGGTGGGATTCCGGTGACAACAGCAGTGTGTGCACAGTGCGGGACTGTATCACGCTGATGGCCTGATGCTGCTCAAGAGCTTGTCACCTGTAGTTCCTGCCCTGGCCGCGCCAGGGGTCAGAGCTGCGTGTCTTGCAGGGCTCACCGCCCTGTGGGCACAGCCTGAGGGGCAGTGGAGGAGCTGGACTTGCTAAGGGGGCCGGGTTGGACCGCACATGCTGGGGCAGAGCCTCCTCCGCCTGTCTCCTGCAGGCGCAGGCGGGGGCTCCTGGTCCAGGCTTGGAAGCTGGGCTGCGGCCTCCCTCCCAAGCCCCGTCTCTGGGCCTGTTCTTCCCCGCACAGCGTTTGTTTGTGGCCGTCGTGTTTCAGAACACAGTCCCTGCCCCAAGCTGGTGCCCAAAACATTTGATGTACATAATGCTCGGCCCGGGGATTTAGCTTAGTGGTTCCACCGCCTGCCTCACAAGCACAAGGCAAGGTCTCGAGTTCAATACCTGGTACCAAAAAAAATAATAATGTTCAACTATTTTAAAAAGACAACTGCCACGTGTTGTATACCATGTTTTAATGGTTCAGAAACTACCTGCAAAATAATTTGTGCAAATTATATATCTCTCCCACTGGGAAAGGACAATCTAATGGAAATCATGAAATGTTTGGAATCAAATCACAGATGTAGCTAAAATGCTGCATGAAATTTTAAAGTCATATAAATATATATATATTTAAAATGGACAATTGTATACCTAAAATGTACCAATAAAATAAATTTTTTAAATGGACATTAGTGATGCATATGTCCATCTCAAGAAATTTTTTTAAAACATTAAATTTAAATAATATCAGAAAAACAGAAATAATATAGCTGAACATTTATAGGGAGTTGACATTTTTGTTAGATTATTTCATTATGAAGAAGAAATCTGATATGACATCTATATGTACCAATTCTCTGACAAGGGATGTAATTTACTATGTATCACAAACATATACTAATAAAAAATTGAGGGCTGGGGATGTAGCTCAGTGGTCCTGCCACCTGCCTTGCAAGCGCAAGGTCCAGAGTTCGATCCCCAGTGCCAAAAAAAAAATTGAGATTAAAAATGCCATTTTGGGCCAGGAATGTAGCTCAGTGGTACCACACCTGCCTGGCAAGCTCAAGGTCCTGAGTTCAATCGCCGGTACCAGAAAAAATTAATTAAAATCCCAGATTTTAATTATCTGTAATACTGATGTGTTATATCTGTTTCTGTTTGCTTGAGTTATGTTATTCCAAATTAATTTTAATAGAGGCCAGTAAAACATTAATCTAGATTATTGAAAGAGAAAAATCAGAGCCTACAATTTGCAACATATGTTTCTACCATTTGTTTCAACATGTGTTTCTTTCTATTTGTGGGCTGGGGTCACCAACGTGGAGGCCATAGCCTTTGATATTTTTTCCAGCCACTGGATTCATTTAATGAGACGGTGCAGGCCGACCAGGCAGGGGTCAGGCTGTCCCAGCAGCTCCTTCCCCGTGCCCCTCGTGACTGCCTGGAAACGACACAGCTAACAAGAGGGTTGGGGGCTGGGCTGGCTAGGACTGTCATCCTTCGCTCTGAGTCTCCTTCCATCGCTCCTAGTTATAGGAGTCTCCCTGTTTGTACAGAGCCATGGTCACCCTCCAAGTCCTGGGCTACGGCAGTGACCACTTCCCTCTCCGAGTCCAAAATACTGACTGTTTGGGCTTTTACAGGAAACTGCACCAACCTCTGCTCCGAATAGTCACTGTCCTCTTTGATTTTCTCCTAAATATTGTCATATGTGCAAACTGACAAAATAAACTCATAATAAAAGGTTAGGTTTCTTTTTCCTCTACTGGAGATCCTCACAAGATTTCATCTTTTAAAAAACAAAAAAATTCTGTTGCTGCTGATTTGTGACATCCTCTCGGGGTGCAGTGACGCTCGGCAGCAAATGGAAATGATTCTGAAAGGAAGCTGGGAGAGGGAGCTTTCACATGTGCGAGAACGGAAAGTAACTCCAGGCCAATCGTGTTAGGACTAATTTGCAAAACTTAACATGATCCCATTAATATTTGTGCTTTGTGACAAAGCATAGCTGAAGCCTTCGGGGAGTTGCTTTTCACGCGGTTGAAATCCGTATGTGGGGAGTCGGGGTGCAGCCCAGGGATAAGGCGCCCGTATAGTGTGCACAAGGCCCTGGGGTCTATCCCCAGCACTAAGAAAATATTTTTAAGAAACAAGCCATGGTTGTTTTGAAAGCTATACACTGATTCCCTGACACGGTTGCTAGAATGTAGAGTGTTATTCACACCAGCCACGTTTTTCCAGTCTCGCTTTACACACCTTCTCGAAGGGAACTGGGTACATCTCAGCACCCACGATTTCGTCTCCCTGACCGGGCTGGCACGTGTGTGGCCTACGGGTGGGGGAGCACCCCTCAGGCCTGAGCCGGAAGACACTCAGCCATTCCCTGTGCATTTCTGCAGGATATTCCCTGAGTCCCTCCGGTGGCTGATGGCGACCCAGCAGTTTGAGGCCTCGAAGAAGCTGATCCTGCACTTCATACAGAAGAACTGCATAAGTCCGGAGAGCGACATCAAGGGCGTGATGCCAGGTGAGCGGGTGTGGCTGGGCTGGCTGTTCCACTCCCCTGCAAGCACCTGGTCCGAGAAGGGCAGCCGTGGCCCCTGGTGCCCAAGACTGAGAGTGAGCTGAAATTCTCTCTGCTGGTTTCTTTCACGATCATGATCAACACACACTGTTCATCCGAGTCCGGAGGCAGGGTGTGAGCCTAGCACACAGCTGGTCTTCACCGGGCTGTGGGCTGTGGGCTGTGAGGCTGGGCCCTGCCAGAGCCGGGCCCGGGTGTGGACAGCCTTCACAGGCCCTCTTTTCCCAACTCTGCCCACCAGAGAGCTGCCGTTGTCTATTTCCGGCCATGACCTATTTGCTGGGCAGTGGAAGAACTGGAAAAGGGAGCTGTTTTTGTGTGGTGCTTTGGATCTGTAGATTTCTTGGGAGTCGGGCAGTGCCACAATCTAGGTGGGGCAATCCTTAAGTGACACTGAGGAAGTGTCACGTCCAGATTCCTGGGCCCCTCACCAGCACTCCGAGATCTGAAGTGAGCCCTGAGGACTTGGATCTGTAATAAGCACAGAATAGGTTCCGGTGTGATCGATGTCCAGATCTGCTAACCCTGGTAGCTGCAGGCTCTGCCCCACCCCGACCTGCAGGCCTGGTGTCCAGTGTTGTAAAATTCCCGGGAAAATGATCCACAGCTCTCCCCTAGGAAGTCCCTGTGCCGACCGTTCATTGATTCATCTAATGGATGCTTCCTGGCCACCCGCTGTGTGTCGGGCACTGCTCTAGAGCAGAGAAGGAAGCAGGACAAGCCTTGCTCTTGGGAGCACACAGCAGGGGCCTGGGGACAAGGAGTGGCTATCTGGGCTCTCAGTCAGGTGGGGAAAGGCCGGCAGAGCCATGGAGGGCGTGGTGAGTGACTGCAGCCAGAAAAGCTGGGTGGCCCAGCTCCGAGCTCCAGGAAGAAGGGACTTGAGCCAGGCAGGGGAAGGGGCATGGAGAGATCTGGATCCGAAGCCTGTGGTGCCCAGCTGGCTTCTCACCAGATGTCCAATTAGGAGCTTGCTGGACTCCACCACACACTTTAGCACCGCAGAGACCGGCCCAGGGTCCTGGCTTCCAGAGGGTTAAGTCTGCTCCCTCCGGGGCCCTGCCTCTTTCACCCCGGGCAGTGATGATAAACAAGATGTGTAAATATTAACTGATATTTAATCCTAAATGCTTTACACAAATTAACCTCTTTCCACCTGTCCTCTGGGGAGATGCTATGATGACCCCCATTTGCAGATGTGGAAACTGAGGCACGTGGAGCCTGAGTGGCCTTGCCAGAGGTCACACACCTATTAAGAAGTGAGCTGGGGTGGGGGACTTAGCTCAGTGGTTCCACCGCCTGCCTTGCAAGTGCAAGGACCCGAGTTCGGTCCCCGGTACCAAAAAAAAAAAAAAAGGAAGTGAGCTGGGACGTGAACCCATGAAGTTCAGTGTGAGTGGCTTCAATTAGCTGCCCTGAGAAATGAGGGAGACTTCGGAGATATCCATGGAAAGCAATGAGTGTTACATTCAGCTCCTTTTACTTCCGTGTGCACAGAGTTTGGAAAAGTCCCTCGTTTCCATCAGAGAAGTAGAGAGACAGGAACACCTCTGGGACCAGCAACCTCACAGGGCCTCCAGTCGGTTAATGCCACTTGGAACGCAGAGCCTGTGGGCTTCTTCCCCAGAAAGACAAGCTTAGTGCTGTAGAAGTTTTATGTTGTCTGATAGGCCAGCGATGAGAGGAGCAGAGACCCTGACAAAATATCAATAGCTCCAGAAAGGTTAATTTAATTCCACTTAGAATAATGTGGTTACTTCTGTGGACTACAGTCAATTCTTAGACTGGGCTCTGGGGTTTAATGTTACTAATTCAGGCCCTAATGTAATTGCTGCCGCCTTAACATTGTATTTCATACACAGTAACGCATTCCAGTTAAGTGTGGGCCACATTAAAGAAAGCAACAACGTTAAGCTTATATAAACGCGCCAATGGACATTTACATTTATTTCCTTCCTGGAAGGTTGGCCTGGTAAGAAAGTGCGGCCATTCCAGGTGATTTCGGATGAGTTTACCGGCAGCAGGGATACCGGATGGTTGGAGCTAAGGGTATCTGGTGATCGTATTCCCAAGCTTTTTAAAAACACAGTCACATGCCGCATCGCAGCACCTGGATCACTGATAGACGCATGCACAGCTGTGGTCCCGTCAGGTTTCAATGGAGCAGAAAGTTTTCTAAACATCAGAGCTGTTGCAGTGTCACAGTGAGACACATTTCCCATGTGTCTGTAGCGAAACTGTAGTGACACGCCTACTTCACTGCCAGTCGTGTGAGCAGGAACTCATGCAGTTCCGCACAGTGCATGACACTTGACGATAGATGATTGCGTCAGTCACTTCCCACTCAGTCTATTGTACCTGCATTGTTGTTTCCAAGTGCCCTCCTCATTAGAAACAAGAGGTTGGCTATGAAACAGCAGCTTTGCCTATCGAGTTTTCGCGTCTGTTGGTCTCCTGGGGCCCTTTATGCCATCTCGGTTTGTGGGGGACAGTCTAGGATGTGCGCACGATGACACAGCACCTAACCACACTTCCCAGACTGGATCCACTAGCCCTGTCGCCAGATGACGCTAATGAGTGTTTGCTGTTTTACTCTTCAGAAAAGGTGTCTGTAAGTCAGAAGAGCCTGTTTCTGCTGAGGGGTGGAGACCAGCCAGGGGACCTGGGGAGCTGAGTGTTGTGGACAGAGGGTGGGATCCCAGCGGGGCTGGCTTTTGCACAGACCTTGACCCGTATGCCTAATTTGGTGAGGAAGAAGGTTCATGTGTCCCTCTGACAGAGGAAACGCTTTTTCTCTCCTTTCTACCCCGGGTGATGACTTAAGCCCAAAAAATTGTTTAAATAAATTCCTCAACCCCTATTTTTAAGCAACATGTTTCTTCTTCAAACTATGAGGAATGAGGTTTGTGATGGACGAGGCAGGACAGGCGGGTCGAATGTGGCCCGCCCCAGAGTGGGAGTGGCCCTAGGGAGTAACAGTGTGGGGCTCCTGGGTGATATCGCAGGGGTGCACGCCCCAGGGGAGCAGGGGGCTCCCCCCGAGGCAGCAACACTCAGCCCTGACAGCTGTGATGCATTGGCTTCAGGACCCCCGACATCTGCTAACCTGAGCCCTTGTATGAAATGGTGCCATGTCTGCATACAGCCTACACACGTCCCCAGGGACTTGAGTCTTTTCTAGACGATGCAGTGTGATGCTGTGTAGACGGTCAGCACACTTTATTGCTTCAGGAATAGTGACAAGATAGTCTGCACGTGTTCAGTACAGATGGCGTCCTTTCAAATATTTTAGATCCCTGCTTGGTGAAGGCCAGACTCCAGTCCTGCAGCCATGGCGGGTGGGCTCCATAAGCCTCTGAGCCCTGAGGGTCCTCAGTAGATAGAGGCTTCTCCGTCTCCCCGGGCATTCTTATTTATTTATAACACATTTCTTGTCTGGGGTAATGTCATACATACAGAGAAGTTGCCAAGACAGCACCGGACTCAGTTTCCCCATTGACAATGCCCTGTGCCCTGACGTTTCCGTGCGCATTTGTCAGGAGTGAATCGTGGTGGAACCACTGCTAACCAGACTCCAGCGCTCTTGGGAGTTGCTGGTTTCCCACGGGGGACCTGCGCAGGGTCCCATCCAGGACGTAGGCCGCCTCTCCCACCCCCGCAGCCCTGGTCCAGGACAGGCTCTTAGTCTGCCCCGCTGCCCGACCTGGACAGTGCTGGGGTCTGTAGGCCCCGTGTTCCCTCGGAGCCCGTGGTTGGGGTGCAACTCCAGGAGGCCGAGCGGGCACTGCTGCAGACGGGGCAGGCTGCTCCGGAGACCACAGCTGTCCCTTGTCTGGGCGTCCCAGTCAGACTGCCACACGGCTCCAGGACACCCGAAAACTCCTGGCCTGGGGCTATGATGTTGGGGCACGGTCAGGCGGGGTCGGGACGGCTCCTGAGGACGCCTGTGTCTCAGAGCTGTGCAGCCGGACACAACCCTCTCGGCTGGCGTGTGCGTCACCGACGGGTTTCGTGCTGTCGGTGCAGGGATGGAACCCAGGGCCTCGGGTGTGCTCAGCACTTGTTCTACCACTGAGCTACGCACCCAGCTCCAGCCCCGAAGGCTCCAGGCTGTTCGCTGAAACAGTCACATACACGTGCACACATGTACATATGCACACGCATACCCACGTAGTAGACACGTGTATTCAAAGACCCACACGCTCCCAGGATGTGGGCAGAAGTAGCTGCGGTCGTGGCCTGCAGCAGCACAGCCCCACTGCTCTCTGAGCCCAGGGCACCCGGATGCATGTGATTCTCCCGCTCATCGCCTCTGCCCAGAGCCTGGCCGCCAAGGGCCCCAGGGACCTAGAATCCCATCCCTGAGTGCGGTTCTCAGGCACGGGGACCTGAGGCCACGCTGTGCTTATTTGTGTGCAGGCTGCCTGGTTCCATAGTAGCAAGGGTTTGGGATGGAAACTCACTGGCTGTGGGCTCTGGAGCCCTTCCAGGCTCTACAGGGGAACTTGAACAGCGAAGTTAGTCTTTCGAGCCCCGAAAGCCTAGAGCCTAGCCCAACTGCAGGGGAAGGGACGGCTCTCCCCAGGCCCCCAGGCTCACCATCTGTCTCTTGCAGAGCTGGAGAAGGAGCTCTCCCGGAGGCCCAAGAAGGTGTGCATCGTGAAGGTGGTGGGAACCCGGAACCTGTGGAAGAACATCGTGGTCCTGTGCGTGAACTCGTGAGTCCTGGGCCACCTTCGGCCGTGACACGCAGTGCAGGCCGCCTCCGCACCCCGACTGGCTCTGATGAGGACAGGGAGCGTGACACTGCCCAGCAGAGCCACTGTCTGTGGGCAGAGGGGGCAGGGCTTGAAGACGTCCACTGCCCACCCAAGGAGCCTGTGTCCTGCATAGGGCGGGGACCCCCCAGTGCCTTGGGCGGACAAAGGCAGTGGCTGTGCTCTCCCCTGCAGCCTGGCCTGCTCTAAGGCACCCACATGAGGCCAGCTGCAGAGAGTGTCCGGTCCCCCGACCCCGAGCATGGGCCCAGATGCCCCAGAGCCTCTTGCCCTGCCGCTCGGCCCACTTCCTGTGCTCAGGGCCCTTGGCAGCTGTGTCCCAGCTCAGTGTGAACCTGGAAGGTCCTTCCTGTCTCACCTCACAGATCGGTGACCCTGCCCTTCCTGGCTGCGCGAGGTGGACCCTCGTTCGGGTCAGAGGTCACCTGGGTGGTTAGCTCTCAGGGTCAGAGGCCATCCAAGCGAGGGCTTTGCACTTCTTTATGAAAGGTCCCAAGGCTGCCTTCCAGTAGAGAGGCCCAGGAACGGGCCTCCGTTTCCTCCCAACTCTCTTCTGTCAGTGTATCTATTTTAACCACATCTTGATATTGGGGTTCCAGATTCAATTTTGTTTGGGCAGGATACGAAAGGTCTCGCTGCCAAACAACACAAGAGCAGAGGTGCAGTCACTTCTGATCTTTCCACCCTCGGCTGAGGCCAGGCCTGGGTCTGTCCGGCCCCATGTCCTGCCCGGTGTGGCCCGGGCACGGTCACCCAGCTGCTGTCCAGTCTCAGGCAGGTGCTGGCCAGGCGGGGTGCCATTAGGGGCAGAAGGACTTTCTCCAACTTAGGCTTAAAAAGAAAATTGGCATGGAGAAGACGATGCATTTGCATTTTAGTGATTCCTGTGAGAGGAGGGGAATTCATCTTCCTGGTCTTGTTATTTTATTTCAGTTTTTTTTCCTTAAATTCTTTTATTGGTACATTTTAGGTATACAGTTCATTTACATTTACCATTGGGTGCTTGTACCTGTACCTGATGTATCTTGGTTCATATTTTTTCTCCATTACCTGTGCGTCCTTCACCCCCTCCGCCCTTCTCTATTTACATAGATCTCATTTCCAGTTTTTTTCTTTTCTCATAATTTTTCCTTTCCCTTCTTCCCTTTCTCCTTCCCTTCCCACCACCCCTACACCTTTGGACCTTTTCCTATTTCAGATTATCAGTTATTCATTTTAATCCTTTTAATCCTTATTTACACTTTCAGTTTCTCACACTAGAGAAACCATTCGGTATTTGCACACATGTGTCCTATTTATTTCACTTAAGAGGATGGCCTCAGTGTGCATCCATTTAGCTATAAATGGCTCTGGTTTCTCATTCTTTATGGCTGAGTAGTACTCCATTTTATTAAAAAAAAAACACACATTTTCTTTATCCAGTCTCCAGTTGATGGGCACTTGGGCTGTTTCCAAGCTTTAGCTATTACAAACTGTGCCGCTATAAACATGGGTGCACATGTATCACTGGGGTATGATTCTTTTAATTCTTTGGGGAAGATACCCAGCAGGGGAATAGCTGGGTCACATGGGACCTGTAGTCCTAGTTCTTTGTCTTGTTATTTTAAATTTACCTGTTGTGCTGGCCGGGGATTTAGCTCAGTGGTTCCAGCACCTGCCTTGCAAGTGCAAGGTCCCAAGTTCAATCCGCAGTACCAAAATAAATAAATAAATAAATTTACCTATTGCAGTCAGAACAAAAGGAAGACTGCCTTGAGAGCTCAGTGGGCAGGAAGAAAGGAAATCCCTGCAGGAGCTCAGGAGACTAAGCCAGCTGGCTCCATTTCGGGTGTAAATGCCGGCTCCGGGGAGCTGGGTTCCCCTCGTGGAGGGTCCCCTGGTGGTCTCCCCTTGCCGGGGGCAGGGTCTGAGGCATCCTGAGGTCAGGTAAAGAGCACTGGGATTTCTCCACCGCAGGAGAGGAGGGTTGGGAGAGAGGAGGCATTTTGAGCCCTGGGATGGAAGAGCCCTTGTTCGGAGTGGGTTCCCAAGTCTCCAGAAGGCTGAGCACCCCGGGAGGAGGCAAGTGTCGCAGAGCTGCACTTCCCAGCTGGGACCCTCCAAGGAGCAGGCATGAGGGCCGTTCCCACAGTGCTGCCCTGGCTCTGAGTTCATGCGCAGAAAGTGCCTTGAGTTACACACTGGCTCCCTGGAAAGAGACCACCTGGGCCTTCTTTGAAGCCTGTTTTTTTGCATTTTACTCCACCACAGCCCTAGTATGGCAACAGCATGCTTCCCCCTCACACTCAGCTGCTTCTCCCTCTCCCGGTCACCAGGAGGGGCCGCAACCCTGGGGTCCGTGCACGCCACCCACTCCCCACCCTCGTGTCCCCCACAGGCTGACAGGGTTCGGGATCCACCACTGCTTTGCAAGGAGCATGATGGGCCACGAGGTGAAGGTGCCACCGCTGGAGAACTTCTATGCCGACTACTACACCATGGCCAGCATCACACTGGCATCCTGCCTGGCCATGTGCGTGGTGGTCAGGTTCCTGGGGCGCAGGGGTGGGCTGCTGCTCTTCATGATCCTCACCGCCCTGGCCTCCCTGCTGCAGCTCGGACTCCTCAACTGTGAGTGGTGGGGAGGGGCCAGGTGAGAGGGTGCGCGGTGGGAGGCTGAACCGCTGAAGAGGGAGGCGCACTGGCTGTCATGGTAACAAAATACCAGGGAGGACTGACTTAAAAAGAGCAGAGGTAGGCTGTGGCTCAGGTGTTAGAGGGGTCAGTCCATGGCGAGCTGGTCCATTGCTTTTGGGCCTGTGGCGAGGCCCCGATTCATGGTGGAAGCATGTGGCAGTGCAAGGTGCCCACCTCATACTGGCTGAGCCACAAATGACAGTGGAAGAGGTGGGGCCAGCGCCCACAGCCCCCTTCCAGGGCGCCCCCACTGGCCTAACTTCCTCCCTCAAAGCTTCACCCTTTAAAGTTTCCACCACCTCCCGAAACCTGGAGACCAGTGCTCCATCCAACACATGGGCCTTTGGGGGACATTCGAGGTCTAAAACTACAGCAGAGGAGCTGAGGAGTGTGCTGGGGCCTGGGCGGGCATTCCAGATTTCACGGCTTTGACAAGGACGGAGCTTAAATTAGCATCTCCAAGAGTGCTGGGCTTTCTTCCCCTCGGTGCCCTGCTCTGTGGCCTCACTCCGAGAGTCCCAGCTGCAGGGCAGCTGCCCAGCACACCAGGCCCGCCACAGGTCCTGGTGGATGTGACTTTATGACTCACTGGGGCAGACTGTTTCTATGGGATTCATCACGTGACACACAGCAAATGACGGGTTTCTTTTGTGTGACTTTAGGGGGAAACGACTCTGTTTTAACATCTTGCACAGGGTCCTGACTTTCCATAGATTTTCCCAAGTTATGCATCTTCTCCTTTGACCCAAGAATGCCTCGATAAATGTTAGAAATAATCTAAGCCAAAGCTAAAGAGTCCATCCGGCCCCTCCAGCAAGCTCAGGGTAGCTGCTCACGAGATATGCCCACCTCTTGTGAGGAAATGGCACCCGGCCTCCTGAGCTGACCACTGGGCTCCTTCTCATGCCCTGGTCACTGGGGGAATCTATGCCACGAATGCCCCCTTCGATAGAAGGAGAGAGAACCTGGCTGCCAGAATCAGACCCACGCCTGGCCTTTGCGCACACACCGAGCAGCCACATGCAGACCGATGCCAGGGAGCTATTTTTCCAACTCGGGCCAGTTCCTGAACATCCCCTGCCTGCTGGGAGCCTGATCCACTTTGCAGCTGGAACCAGTCATGGAAACGGCCCAGAGGTGTCTGTCTCTGTGTCACTAGCTGTCCTTCCAGGAAGCCCGAGTCCCTAGGGTGGACAGATGCCCTCCTTGGCCCAGAGCAGGAACCCTGGGGAACTCTGGGCAAAAGGCAGGGAGAGTGAGGAGCAGACTTGGGGGGCAGAGCTGCAGCCCCTCATACCCAGCCCTGAGCTCCAGGGGCTCCCCGGCTCTAAGGCCAGCGGGGCTTTCGCCTTCCTTCTTAACAAAGAGCTCTTTGTTCAGTGCTCAGGCCCCTGGCCCCAGCCCAGATGGCAGGGCCCTCGCTCAGCAGCAAGCCCCTGGGTCGCACACTGCCAGGTCCGCGCCTAACTCACCTTCTCCTTCTCTCCGCCTCCTACCCTCCCGGCTGTGGCACCGTCATCCCTCTGCCCAGTGATTGGAAAATACAGCCAGCACCCAGACTCAGGTGAGTCCCAGGGCTCGCCCGCGCAGCCTCATCTTTTGTGGCCTCGTGGGAATTTTCAGAAAGAATCACCAACTGGTTTCCATTTCCTCTCTCTTCTCCCCCTTTGCCCTCCAAGAACTGCAGCTGAAGTTGGCCGTAGGTTGGACACTATACATCTGTGTTCTCTGCCCCCTCCTGCCGCTAGAGAGGGCGACTCGTGTTGCCCGGTTCTGTGCAGCTTGGCACGCATGCCGCCTGTCCCCTCAGTCAGAGCAGGCCCTGGCCAGGTGCCAGGGCAGTGGTCTCCGGACAGAGCCAGGGTGGGGGATCAGAGCCCCGGGGTGCTGGGCTTGGCTGGCTGCACTGCTGGGGGAAGCCGCTGCCCCCTTGGGGCTCTCGAAAGCTGGGTGCTGTCCGCTCCGGGACAGCGGAGTCACCGGGCTGCACCTCCCACTGCTGCTGCACATGCCTGGCCCCACCTGGGCCTGTGCCCCTCCGTGCAGCCCCGGGGTGGCAGCCAGGCCCAGGTGTGTGGCCCCCAAGTGCATGCGCTGGACACCACCTGCGCACCCAGACTCCGGAGCCACTGTCAGGCCCTGGGGCTGCCGCGCACTCTCCCAGCAGGCCTGGCACGTACTTCTCGGTTATGTGCCTTTTTGACTAAGATATCCTAGATCTGGCTGCGAAAGTCTGAGGCTGAAGTCGCTGAGGCGCCCTGGTCCCCCTCCTGGGCACCGCCACTGGCAGCGCTGGGGCGGGCTCGGTGTTCAGGGGCGGAGGGAGCCAGGCGCGTGCCTCCCGGGGCCCAGGGCCCCCATCCCTGCCCCACTGCTCCCCGCCTGGCCCCCGCCTCCCTACCCTCACGTCCCCTTCTCCTGCCCTTCAGGGATGAGCGACAGCGTGAAGGACAAGTTCTCCATCTCCTTCTCCATCGTGGGCATGTTCGCCTCCCATGCCGTCGGGAGCCTCAGCGTGTTCTTCTGTGTGGAGGTCACCCCCACGGTGATAAGGTGGGTGACAGAGTGCCAAGGGAACCCACACCAGCACTGCCGTCCAGGCAGCAGCCACGGAACAGGGAGCAGGAAGCTCTTCCGGGTCCAGAAAACAAACCCGGCAGTGACGGGAAGGGAGGAGATTCTGAGCTGCTTGCTCACGGCCCACACTGCAGCTGAAATCAGAGCTCTTAACTCTTCTAAGCGACCTCAGTAATAAAGCTGCTTCAAAAGGAAAAAGGAAGCCAGGCACAGTGGCAGGCACCTGTAATCCTAGCAATCTGGAGGCTGAGGCAGGAGGATCCCGAAGTTCATGGTTAGACTGAGCAACCCAGCAAGCCCTCTGTCCCCAAAGTAATTAAAAAGGAGTAGAGAGGACCTATCGCTTGCTGGCCTGAGGAGTCGATGTCACTGACCCAAACGAAGGTGTCAGGAGGCCCAGTGAGTTACACCACTGACCTAGCTAAGGAGGTTCAGTGAGCCAGATCCTCCACCTGTCAGTAACGTAACACACCAGGCCCTCTGACCCCAGGCATTCTGGGTAAGAGATACTGAGCCTGTGCTGGCTGCCACTGTCCTACTGAAGAGCAGGACTTGATAGCAGCACGCCGGGAGTGTTGTCAGCGTTGCTAACACACGTGCTGTGCAAGGACCGGTCCTTATTCAGCTGGGAGCCGAAGCCCAGGAGTCAGGGCAACAGGTTGACACCCTCAGGAGAGTGAGAAGGGGCGGCTTCAGTTCTGGGCAGGACGCAGAGACACGCTGTCTCCACCTTCCGGGCTGGGACCAGCAACAGGCAGGTTCCTGGCCCGCTTCCTTCCCATGTTCCTGGAGGCCGGCTGACTGCAGGGCTTGAACAGGACCTGGATTCAATTCATCCTCTTGCATTTTTATAATCCAAGTCCGGCCAGATGGACTCAGCTCCTAGAGGAAAATGCTAGGGTATTTTAAGTTTAAGAAAAGAGCAATCCAGAGCCCTGTAGTCTGTCTCTGTCCTGCCCCCAGGGCCACTGGAAGGAGATGCCAGGCACTTGTCTGGGGCCTGCAGTTGCAGAGTGACTTCCTCTGCCTCCGTCACCTGGGAGAACTTCTTCCTTTATAAGAGAATCCAGCAGAGAGGACTCTCTCAATAAAGCCAAGTCCTCGGCCAGATGTTCTGGGCTCCCTCTGCCGCTGGCAGCCTCTGCAAGCCTGTGTGCATCCCTCGGGGTCAGGGAGGCACCAGGAGACTCTGGTAGTCAGGCACCCCCTTATTTATTGTTAGATTTTGCTTAGTAAACTAGACTGAAGGACATGAAATACCCTTTTCTTCTTTGATGCAAACCTGGAAAGACTAATTCAGGATAGGAATTCAACAAACGTGTCCTGAGGTTCAGTTTCCCAAGACGACCAACCAGAAAAAATATCTGACCCAGAACCAAAGGGCGCTGAGTCCAGAGCGTCCCCGGCCAGGCCGGAGCGTGTCCGGGGTTCCGGATGCACCTCACTTCTCGCCGTAACCTCTTCTCTCCCGCGGCCTGTGCGGGCCCAGGTGGACGGGCATGAGCTTTCCTCCCAGGCCCCACTCTGCACGCTGAGGCCGGGGCCAGGGAGGGTGAGGGGCGTGGGCCCCACGGCCTCCCTCTGAATGCAGGACTTGCCTTTTTCCACAGCGCGGGACCAACAACCTTCTGAGCAAGAACAGTAACAGACATTAGGGTGCCATGGGGTCGGGGTGTGGCTCAGCGGTAGAGCGCCTGCTTAGCGTGCTTGAGGCCCCGGGCTCAATCCCCATACTGCAAAAAAAGAAAAATTCTCAGGTGGGTGCGGTGGCGCACACCTGCGTTGCCAGCACTCCGGAGGCTGAGGCAGCAGGACTGCCAGAGGTTTGAGGCCAGCTTGAACTACATGGCAGTTACATTCCTCTAACAACTGTTCCAAATGTGTGTTCATCCTCGGCGTCTCAAAAATGCAGTGAAGACAAGAACTATAAAAGAGGAAGTGAGAAATGAGAGGTTCGCTTCTTGTATTAAAATGCAAAATGGTAATGCGCACGGGTTTAACAATAGTGTGAAGATTCTGCAGCTCTCAGCTCAAGCTCGCTACTTCCAAGTCTTCCTGTGTATCGTCTTTCTGTTCTTAAAGTTGTCCACATATTATCACTAGCAAAATAAAGATACTCGGTGTAGTCAAATTGGGCTCCTAAAGCACAAGCAAGGAGGCCTTGCTCCGGGCTCTCTCCTAGCTGTAAAATCCAATTACTGCACGGGTCTCTGCTGTGGAAACACGGGCATAGGCTGCCCTCTAGTGGCCACCTGCAGAACAGCAGAAAATGCCTAGCCAAGGTCTGCATCTTGGTAGAGGAGGGTACGGTAAAAGCAAGCGTCTCCATACCCCACTAAAGATGTCACCAGAGAAAAAAACAAGCTGAAAATGGTATGCCAATTTCCATCAAAATTGTCCCCAGTACTCCATGAGTTCAAGGAATCCCCCCCCCTTTTTTTTAACTGGAGATTGAGCTCAAGGCCTTTGCACTAGCTACACTCCAGCCCTAGCCTTGTTGGTTGGTTGGTTGGTTGGTTAATCTTGAGACAGGGTCTAAATTGCTTGGGCTGGGCTCAAATTTGCAATCCTCCTGCCTCAGCTTCCTTGAGTGTTGAAATGGTGTGCCACCATACCCAGCTTCAAAGAATCTTTGATAGAAAACCAAAAAAAAGTGCTTCCATAGAAAAAATAGATACATATAAAGATATAGTCACACATTGCTTAACAACAGGATATATTCAGGCCGGGGATTTAGCTCAGTGGTTGCGCCACCTGTCTCGAAAGCACAAGGACCTGAGTTCGATCCCCGGTACCAACAAAAAAGGATGTATTCTGTGAAGTGCGTCCTTAGATAATTTCACTGTTGCGTGGATGTCCTAGAGTTCTAGGACATAGCCCTAGATGGTCTAGGCACTCATGTGACAGGAAGGGGACACAGATGCATGCAACTGCTGCTGCTGTCACATAGCCAACTGCTCTGTAGTTCACTTTGTAAGAGCAGTCCACTCTAAAGTAACCCTAAAAAGTCCAGCTTAGTGAGTGCACAAGCCACCAGCATGGCCAAGCATTGCCTCCTGTGTATAACTGTGTTATCCTTTCCTGTTCCTGGCAGCACATCAGGCCTCTCCGCCAGCAGCCTCCCAGACACACAGGAACCCACGGTGCCGTGCCATCGTGGTGGCTGCAGGGTCACCAGGCAAGGGAATTGTTCAGCTCCACTGCAGCCTTATGGGAGCCAGTGGTGTCTGTGGCTCGTTGGCTGAAATGTTGTTACGCATCTGTGACTGCATTCCAGGTTGTATGGACTTACCAGTGTATACTGCATGCTGTACTCACACGTAGACGTGCATAGGGTTTTTCAAATGAGCCACGAACAGCAGCAGCTCCACACAGCCTCTCCAGGAGTCTACACTGTTCCTTCCAGTGCAGCAAGGGTGCTGTTCATACTTAGTGCCAGGAAAGGCAGGTGGAAGCCAGGGAGGTTTCAGAGAAAAGGGTGTCATGCTGGTCTCAAGGGCCGGATCAAACATTATCCCCAGCTCCTGATTACATCCCTCCACCACCCTGCGGCTCCTGAAAGGACCGGATTTATCAGAAGTATGGGGAGGCTATTATAGGTGTGCATATTATTCACCCGATGGATGGCTGTGACCTCACTGCTCTTGGCTGTGGTCATCTATATTTAACCTGTCCCATTCCCTCAGGTGACACGAACTTCCCATCTAGGAAGCCAGTGTGAGCCATAAGCATCTGATGCTTACTAAGTACAGTGTGTGCCAGTTGATGCTACAGAAAATAATCCATGCCCTTGCAGAGTCCATGGACGAGGAAGAACGTCAGGCATGTGGGCAGATATTGACAGGAAGAGGCACATGGCCCTGAACCTTGTGTCTGAAAATGGGGCTGGCACCTGGGAGATCCCCCAAAGTATTACACTTTCTTATTTGCATCCTTGATGGGCCAACAGCTGGATGGTGCAACTTCCACATGGTGCCTGTGGGTTGAGGGTGGCACAGCCTCGCTGAGTCTCCTGCCCAGGGCTGGGGACAGGATGTGCTCCCCACTCAGCAGCCATAGGCAGGACCCAGGTGTCCATGGGGTGTGGACAGAGGGCCTCAGCTCCTTGAAGCCTCTGGCCAGGCCACCACGGTTCTTGCCATGTGGACCTCGAAAACATGGCCACTTACCAAAGACAGCCAGCAGGTCTGCTCCAAAGCCAGTCCACTGCGACCTGATCACAGAAGGGACATCTCACTCCCCAGCTGTGCTTCAGTATTAGGAAGTGGCCGACTTGTCCCTTGAAGTCAAGCCCAGCCCACACTCAAGGCACCGGAGGGGATGCTGGGAGGGGAGAAGCAGTCTGCAGCAGGAACAGAGATCTGGGCCCAACAGGAGCCTGACACAGCCCCAGGCCACATCCCCCATGGAGGTCTGTGAGAGCCAGGTTTGGACCCTGGGCACAGGGCGGGCTGCTAAATGCCATGACAAGCAGAGCAGAACACAGACACTGCCTGGGCAGCCTCAGCAGCCGTGGAGAGAGCCGTGTGCATGGTCTCTGGTGCTTGGGAAGAAAAGGGGCCTTGGGTCTACCTGCACAGAACATCGAGACTCTGTCCCCACAAGAGACCCGGCCTGCACAGCGGGACAGTTTGGGTGGCATAGCAGCGTCACTGAGGTGTAATTACACACCTCACAGTCACCCATTTACAGCTCACAGTTCAGTGATGGAGTAAATGTGGGGCGTCTGTGGCCACGATCCCATTGTGTGCCATTCTATCACGCACCCCAAACCCCCGCATGCCCCTTTCCATTCGCTCTCTGCCCTCACCCCAGCCCAGGCAGTTGCTCATCTGCTCTCAGTCTCTGATCTGCCCTTTTTGGCGTTTCGTATAAATGGGATCAGACAGTCCCTCAGCATGCTCCTAAAATCGCCCACAGTGTAGCATGTGTTCGCGTCCGTTCCTCTATACAGCTGACTCTTATCTGCCGGGTCTGGTATGCCACATTTCATTTGCCCGTTCACCAGCCAGCGGGCATCTGGGCCATGCAGGGTTCAGCTACAGCAATGATGCTACTATGAGCATTTGCTTGTCAGGCTTTCATGGGTATGTGTTTTCCATGTGTTTCACATGTGGAATTGCTAGTTACATAAAAATTTATGTTTAGTCTTTTAAGAAACTACCGATCGGCTTTCCAAAGTGGCTGCTAGCAGTACGAATATATGAGGCTCATTTTGACGGTCCAGTTTCTCCAGTCCGTTCAATGTGCTGTTCATTCTCTTTTTCACTACAATTCTCTGAGCAGGTGTGCAGTGCTATGGCCCTGCGGTTTTGATTTGCATTTTTCAAATGACTAAGAATGCCGTGCTTCTTTCTGTGTCTTGTTGGACATCTGTGGTTTGTATAGTTTCTCTGGAGAAATGTCTGTCTTTTGCCCATTTTTTACATTGGGTTGTCTTTTTTTGTATTTAGAGCTCATGATATACTCTGGACACACACCGTTTATCGGTTATTTGCTTTGCAACCATTTTCTCCCTGTCCGGGCCCTGTCTTCTCCCCTTCTGAGGCATGTGTCCTCTGAAGGAAGATGTTTTTACTTTCGGTGAAGTCCAGCTTAGCAACTTTTTCTTTTCTGGATCCTGCATTTGCAGTCATAGCTAAGAGCTCTGCCTGACCGAAGGTTACACAGATTTTTCTCTTACACTTTCTTGTAGAAATGCTGTGACTTTAGCTCTCTCCTGTAGGTTCTCTGACTCGTTTTGAGTTCACTTCTTTACACGATAGGAGGTAGAGCCCCAGCTTCATTCTTTTGCGTGTGATTATTGCATTATGCAGCCCTGCTTTGAAAGGACTACCCTTCCCCCCCACCCCCCGACTTTGCTTCTGGCAAAAATCAGCCAGAAGTGTAAAGGTTGGTTTCTGAAATCCCTACTCTGTTCCATTGATCTGTCTATTGATACAGCAGCACAGCGTTGCCCTAAGTAATGCAGCTGCAGGGTCCGTTTTGAATTGGGAAGGTAACTCTTCCAACTTTGTTCTTTTCCAAAATTGCTTTTGGCTACTTTGGATCCTTTGCGTTTCCATATAGATTTTAGGATCAAATCATCTTCTTAAAAGAAGGAGGAAGAGAAGGAGGAGGAGGAGGAGGAGGAAATCAGCTGGGATTTTGATAGGGTTTGTGCTGAAACTGCAGATCAGCTTGGGAAGAAAGGCCATCTTCAGTGTTGTGTGTTCCAGTCCGTGAACGTGGAATGTCCCTCCATTTACTTCTGTCTTTTTAAATTCTGTCAGCAGTGCTTTATAGTTTTCACCATGCAAGTCTTGCTTGTCCTTTGTTACTCATCTCTAAGCATTTTAATTTCATTTTCAGGTAGTTTGTAGCTAGCATATAGACACACGTGTAGTGCGTTGGCCTTTGATGTTGGTCTTGTAGTAGTGGTTTTGTGAATTAAGAGCCACCTACGGTGCCAACCAAGAGGACCACAGACGGTCAGTAGCTGGCAGAGCGCCCCCCCTTCCTGCCTGCTGCGGGGACCTCCCCTCAGTCCCTTCGCCTCAAATGTCCAGGGACAGGGGTCCCTTCACAGAGCGGTGCATAAGTCTGGAGCAGCTGTTAGAAAGTTCTTCCGTAAACCAACTGCAGTCCCATCTCTGCCCACTGCTCTGGGGCTGGACACGCAGTTCTGCACTCCTTGGAGACAAGAGCACCGTCAGCTGTCCGCCCCAGTGAGGCCCCAGAAAAGCCCATTCTGTCTTGGCCTGGCATCGGAGCACCCCACTCCCACTGTCGCCAGAAGTGCATGGCTTCTCAGTGCCTGAAGACCCCTGGCCGTGGGAGAGGACCTGCCCAGTGTCGTGTGTCTGCTCATCCCACCGGAACCTTCCTGGGCTCCTGCTCTGTGAGCTCAGGACCGCAGCAAGTGCCTCCCAGTCAGGGAAGCGTGGCCTTGTTTCCCGGCCATCCTGCCATAATCCTCAGAGCGGGGCCCTGGGTCACACAGGATGACGGCTCGTTCTGAGGAAGTTATTGTCTTTAGAGAACAGTTCTTTAGAGAACTCCAATTATGACACAGAGAAAGTCTCTTTTAGCATCGCTCTGTCTTTAATGTCCTCTGTAACTTCTGGTCATCCGCCATTTCCTTTTCCAAAGCCTTGGGGGAGTAGCACAGTTTACTAACACTTTGGTTTTTCTCTGCATTACTTATGGCAAATAAATCTGTGGGGATTTTGTTGTTGTTCCATTTACAGTAGGATTCTAAATTAAGCTCAAGTTTTAGAGTTGATAAAGAAAAGCAGTTGCTGAACTAAAGAGGACCCACAGGTGGGGCCCTGGTGACCTGTGCGATACAGTGACCGGCGGAGCTTCCCTGGCATCTGCCTGTCTCCTACTGCTCTAACTGAGTGCCCCGGACTGGGCAGCATACAAAGAACAAAGGTTTGTTCGCTTGTGGGAGGGCTGTTCCCAGTGAGGGCCCCTTGTTGCTGGGGACTCTGCAGGGTCCCACAGTGGAGCAGGGCAGCCCCTGGCAGGACAGGCCGGGCAAGCTGGCTCGGGGCCCTCCCTTTCCTAGAAAGCCTTCCTGCCACCATAGAGCCACCCACCCTGACCACGTCTGATGGGAATCACTCTCCAAAGGCGCCGCCTCCAAGGGCCAGCGACAGACAGGTTAGGTTTCCGCTGCATGCAGCCTGGGGCCGCAGTCCATGCTGCTCGGCCATGGCCTCTCGTGGTCCTAAGGAACACCTTCCCGGCCCTGCCCCCCCCCCCTGCTAACCCTGCGCTCTGCCTCCCCCTGCAGGTGCGGCGGGCTGGGGCTGGTGCTGGCCAGCGCGGGCTTCGGCATGCTGACAGCACCCATCATCGAGCTGCACAACCAGAAAGGCTACTTCCTGCACCACATCATCTTCGCCTGCTGCACGCTCATCTGCATCATCTGCATCCTCCTGCTGCCCGAGAGCAGGGACCAGAACCTGCCCGAGAACATCTCCAACGGGGAGCACTACACGAGGCAGCCGCTGCTGCCGCACAAGAAGGGTGAGCAGCCGCTCCTGCTCACCAACGCCGAGCTCAAGGACTACTCAGGCCTGCACGACGCGGCCACTGCCAGTGACGGGCTGCCCGAGGGCGCCACAGCCAACGGCATGAAGTCCATGTAGCCTTCGAGCGGCTGTCCCTCGGGCCCTCGTGGGCTCCGGGCACTGGGGGTTCTGGCACGGGTTCACAGACCGGGGAGTGGACGCCTGGCCAGGTCGCAGAGTCAGCAACGCTGCCACATTGCCCAGCCGCAAGGTTTTCAGCTGGTGTCAGGGAATCCTGTCTTTCCAGAAGTCCAAGGAACGGGTTGGAGGAACAGACTCTTCAGAAATAACCCTTCACAGACTTTCTTTTCTGCCATTAAATGTTTATATTTATTTTGGTCATTTTTACGAGAAGCACTTTATCCCCTCTCCTCTCACTGATCATGAAATGGAACCACCGCCTTCGCCAGCCAGCGAGGCAGCTCACCCCAAGGTCACCCCAGGACCCAATGAGTGGCTGACGCTTCAGGGGCCTCCGCGGCCCCCTGTGGACAGCGTGACACCCTCATGGAGCCTCCCAGGCCTGGATTCCAGACAGTGACGCGCACACGAATTCGGTCTTTGCTAGAGGCTGTGTGTGGTTTTTAAAGTCTACTTTTCCCCTTCCGTGTGTAAGGTAAGAGCTTCCGTCCCATGTGCTGGGGGAAAGCGGCTCCCAGACGCCACCAAAGCCAGCTTAGCCTTTCTCTCTTCAGGGTCGTCCTCTGTACTTGATGCTGGAAGCTCTTTGAGGGAAACTCCGACTGCACCAGAAATTGTAACTGATCAGCGATGAACTGCCGGCTCTCTGATGCCTGGTTTGCTTAGCTGCTGCCCAGCTAGCAGGCGCGTAGAGGTCTGGGACTTGTTCGTTTTTATTAAAGCTCCTCCCCAGATTTAGCTCCCACAGAGAAATTCCCCTTTTCCAGTCCGCTTTGTTGCCAGCACTACTTGAAAACCATGGCTACTTTCTGAACTAAAACACTAGGAACCTAACTGACAAAGTCGACTGAGGCAGATCCCGGGAGGGAGGGCGGCTCTCCCTGCACGGTCACCACAGCTCAAGCACACACCCGACGCCAGCTCCGCTGTCACTCACGTGCCCAGGGCACCCTCGGAGGCAGCGATCCCGGTGGGGCGCAGGCCGGGGTGCGGCCCCTCAAGGGAGAGTCGGAGTGGCCACAGCAGGATGAACCAAGAGAAGCAATAACTCACCAAAGCTCAGCGCCGCCTGCCAGGCTTCGAGGTTCTCGCCGTGCGCCTCATCTGGCCTGGGGAGGTTTCCTCCCCGCGTCTGCAGAGGACACTGAGAAGCCAACCTCCCCAGCGCAGGCAGGCGGCTCTGCAGCGGCTCAGGCCCTGCTCGCCGGGCTTCTTGCTGGAGCCGCCCGCCACACCCCTGGCCATGCGCACAGCGCCGGGCTGTGTTCTTCCGGGCTGTGTTCTTCCGGGCTGTGTTCTTCCGGGCTGTGTTCTTCCCAGGACAGTCGCTCCTCTTGGAAAGGGCCAGAGCGGTTGTTTCTGCTGCTGTTTCTCCCGGTCCCGGCCTCCTCCCGGAGCCTGCTGCCTGGCCCGTGGGGAGTGACAGCCCTCGCCGTGTTCCGGTCACAGACGCCTGGGGCCTCCAGGGCCTCGCTCAGCCCGGACTGTGGCCGTCCCCCACCCACCTGCTCCAAGTCTGGCTCGGCCGGGCCTCCCAGTCTCTCCTCGCTCCATGTTTCCTGTTAGTCCAGTTCACCTTTCCAAAGCCCTTTCCTCACATCCGTGCAGCCTTTGCGTGCCAAACTTGTGAAATACCTCTCACCCTTCCCAGGGCACTAGCAGCAAACCCTGCTGAGGATGGGCTGGGACACTGCAGAAGCTGTGAGCAGTCTCGGGCCGTGCAGCCTTTTCAAAGAAGCCTGGAAGCTGCCTCGTGCTGCTGAAAGCACTGGGAGGGTGGAGTCCAAACTTCTGTCCCGCGTCTCTGCTCTCCGTTGGGGAAGGATGATAAAACCTTGGGCCTACAGAGCTCCCTGCTTCAGCAGTTAGGTCTGAGCCACTGTAACCAGAGGAGACGCTGCTTTAAGGCGCAGGCTCCGGACCGAAGTCGAGCAGTGCTGGGGTGGGGGGCTGGCCCGCCGCAGGGCCCTGCTGGCAGCAGAGGGTCCCTGAACCTCCAGTGAGGCGCAGAGGGATTGCTTCCCGGGCAGAGCCCAGAGATGGGTGCCAGGCAGAGGCAGCAGCTTCCCAGGGCTGACACGCGCCTGATAGTCCTCGGGTTTGCGGCCTCAGCCCTGGCCCCCAGCACCAGGCTGCCAGGGTTCTGTCTAGCAGTGGCTGAGACGCCTCTCAGGCTCTTGCCCGTGGTCTCCGGCCACCCACCCAGGTCTGGACTCCCTGCAGCCCTCCCCACCCACCCCTGCGCCCTTGTCCACCTTTTTGATAAAAGTTAGGCACAAATGTGAGCACGTGAGACGGGACTGAGTATTTCTTCATTCTGTTCTTTTCCAGAAGTCAGTAATAATTCTTATCAAATATCCCAATCAGCACCCAAGGCAAATAGGAGAAAAAGTCTTACGTGTGCTTGTTTTCTCAGACCCTCATCGCTTCCAACTGGAGGACAGGACTGGTAAGTTGGGTTGGCCACAGAACGCAAAAGCAAGCGGAAACAGACCCGGTAATGGAAGTAGCGCAGACACAACCACTTCCCAGACCCAAACCGGAACCCCTGAACTGGAAGTGCCGTCCGGTGATGTGCGGCCGCCACCTCGCCCAGCCCCAGGGTGGAGGGTGGGCTGGGGGCCCAGTGCCAGCCCTCTCCTTGTTTCGAAGGACACCACCTCACTGTAGTGTACCGTGTGTGTGAGAAGCAGCGGTGTGTTGTGTCTAGTGAGGAACGCATCCCTACCTCTGTCCTTTCCACAAGCCGGCCGTGTGGGGCTGGAACCTAGGAACCCTGTGACTGTCCATGCCGACGGGGTCCCTCTGGCTGTACTCGTTCATAGCACAAGCTCACACTGAGTTCTGAAGTGTCATGCACAGCTACGTGTCTGCATGGTGTCGCATCTGTTGTACCTTTGGGGAAAATTTGTATGTAAATGTACAGAAATAAAAATGTTGCCCCATGAACAGATTTCCTCTGGAATGTCTTCCCTACCTCACCTGAGGGCATCCAACGAAGGGCATTTCACAACCATTGCCGACGAGTAATAAAAACCCTGTTGATTCAGACCTCCCTGCATCCCTACTTTCCAGGCCTCTGTACTGCGTCTCCGCTGGCCCCGGGGGGTGGGCCCCCCTCTGTCCCAGAGCCCCAGTTTAAAGGCAGTCAGATGCAGAGATCGGATTCACAGAAACTGTTTATCCAGGGCCGTTCTCAGACCGCCTGAGAGCTCAGTATATTGAACAGGAATTCTTTTCTCTCATTATGTTCTGGTAATCCGGGGCCTGAGGGTTCCTAGAGAGGTCAAGAAATGACTATCTTACACTGTGATTCTTCGAGGGAAGACTGATGACCCAAAACTCTCTTCTCTAATGTAGTATTTTTTAACAAGAAAACATTATTTCTCTAATAAAGTATTTATACCAAACTCTTCTCTCCATAGCCCTGATTTTGTGTCACTTACTCTTCTATTCCAAGAGAGGTGCCCACGGTCTTTCCAAGCCACAGTAACATGGGCTGAGGCTGCAGAGGTCTGTGGGGGACGTCGGCATCGGAGGGTGGCCCCTGGAGCCCCAGACAGGCTCCTGTGAAGGCTCCGGTTCCTGGCCAGTGTCACCACCCTCAGCTGGCTACCCTGGCTGGATGAGAGAAGCCACGACTGGGCCCTCATGAGGCAACTCTAGTAGCAAAAGGGTCCCAGGGACACCAAAGATTAAGAGGGCCTTCCAGTGGTACCAACCCTTCCTGCTCACAGAAGCATCCGGGGACTTTGCAGGCCTGCCAAAGCCGGGGCCCTGGGGAAAGGCAGGAATGGAACTCAACTGGTAGACAGAAAAAGGCAGATACCTGGGCATGGGAGACAAGAGAAGACAGAAGGGGAGAAGAGGAGATAGTAACAGGAAGAGCAAGAGGGACGTGAGCCATCAGAATCCATAAAAATGAAGGTGCTAAGACTATAGTTGAAATGTAAATTCCCCAGGCAAAGCATATTAACCCCAGTAATAACCCAACAATGTAGGAATCAGTCCCATCTTGTAGATTAGGAAACAGAGCCCAAAGCAGCTGGAAACCTGACAACATAGCTCTAGTAAACAGTGTAAAGTGGGCCAAAAAAGCAAGAGAAGTGAAGTGCCCAGGGGAAGAGTTCAGAGGGAATACGCTAGGGAAGAAGGGCCGGGGGAGGGTTTAGGGACAAGACAGCAAAAGAAAGTCCCCTGGGAAGGGGTTAGCTGAAGTGAGATGATGAATACATCAACTCACCAGGCAGACAGGACAGAAGCCTGGGGAGCCTGACACAAACCTAAACCATGCTACCCTAAAGCACATTACTAACCCTGATTCTAATTGGGGATGTAAATAGTAACAGAGTTGTGCCTGACTTAAATTTGGGGTTGTTGGATTCTACCCATCAATCCCAATACATCCATTTCCACCCCTTTTCCACGTCACTGAGTGGTCAACAAGAAAGCCTTTCCTATCCCCATGTTTTCCTCCTTCCAGGCCCCTCAATATGAGCCTTTCCAGCCCACTCTGCTGAGAGCTTAACCTGGCAAAAATAAAATGGGAACACAGCCTGATGACCAAATCAAAACTCTTTTATTTAAATGTCCGGTTAGAAATCCTCCCTTCTGCCACTCAGAACTTCTCCGGAAAAGCCTCCATTTCCTCCTTGATCCTGTTTTCCACGAGCAGGGCAAAGTCACTGTCTGTGTTCTGAAGGTTGTAGCTGACGAACACCTGCTTGTTGGTCTTCCTGGCTGAAAGAGAGCACAGTGACCCACTGTGAACAAGGCCCACAGGCTCCAGGTCCCCACCGCTGCCTGGCCCTGTGGGCGCTCAGGGAGAGCGGGGTTCAGGGAGAGCAGCCCCTCTGGCTCCACTCGGGTTCCTAGGTGTGGGCCCCTGCGCCCCGCTGCACCAGAAGAATGGGGTGCAGCCAGGAGCCAGTGTTAACAAGCCTTCCAGGGACCCCAACGCTGATGTTCCAGAACCTCTGCTCTGCACAGGGTTTTAGCTTTGGGGTTTTTGTTTCTTTAAAAACACAGATGAGAGCCGGGGATTTAGCTCAGTGGTGCCGAAGCCTGCCTTGCAGGCAGAAGGTCCTGAGTTCGATCCCCGCTACCAAAAACCACACAGATGATACACTGAAGTTCTCCCTGAGCACCAGCCCCTTCGACTAATTCTGTTTCCCTTCCAAGGTAATCCCATTTCTGTGCATGCACACATTCATCTTCACACGTGTGTACATGTGTGACATCCTGGCACCAAAGGTGAGCTTTAGCCCCTTTCAACAGAACAAGCTATGGCTACACTGGCCCAGCTGCAAACCAAGCAGAGGCCCACAGCCCAGCATCAGGAAGACACACGGTATCCCGGGGGCAGGCAGCAAGGCCATCAGGGTCAGGGCTGGCCAAGAGGTGCCACGGCCGCCTCGGCCTTGCCACACCCGGAGCACCTGGGGCATCCCGGGCGGCCACCTGCAGCTCCAAGCCCACCCTCTGCCCTCTGAGGTCCCCTCAGGACGCCTCACCAGCCTCCTCCAGGAGCAGCCCGGTGCCCCGGCCTCTCCCGCCCAGCCAGAGCCCCTTCAGAGGGCCGGGCGCCTGTCACCCCACCCCACCCGAGCTCTGAAACTCCCGAGCTAATTCAGGAAGAGCAAACCTCCCGAGCTTAAGGCCTGTTTCGGCTGCTCGAGGCTGGACGTCTGGTGTTTGGGGCTCGGGGAGTCTGTGGGCATTATCTGACTGCCTCTTTCCCGGGCCCCCTGTGCACCTGCTCCTCCACCTCATGGAGGTGCACGAGGCAGCCTGGGGGCGCTGGTGCAACAATGATCCAAAGGCCAGTGCAGCCTGGCAGAGCAGGGAGGCCCCTCCTGGCTGCGCCCATTTGGTGGCCCTCTGGTTGGCAGGAAGGTTACCCTGCATGGGCCCCTGCAATCCAGGCTCCCCTTTGGCTGGCCCGGGAGCACAGCAGCACTGTCTGCCTGCCTCGCCCTCCAGCCCAGCTCCGCCTGCAGAGACAAGAGCTCGGGCCATCCTTGGCAAGGCTGGCGCTGTCCCGCTGCCGTCACCTTCCACGGTGACCACGGCAGGACCCCGCTCCCTCTGCATCACAGTGCATCCAGGCGGAGAGAACAGGAGCTGCGCGTCACCACCACCCTGCCTGATCTGAGCTCTGTGCAGCCCGGGACCCTGGAGATTCGGGGGCCACGAGAGCCTGCACTCGTCCTCCGCAGAGGAGCTGGAGCTGAGCCGCTGTCTAGACAGCTCCTGCCCCTTCCTACGGGGTCTCCCGGTCTCCATGCTTGGCCAAAACACACAGTGAGAGGCTGGGAAGCAGAGCTGGTGTGGTCTCCAGCTGACTTTCGTGAACCCTGAGGGAAGGGCAATGACTAGGGATCTGGGGGCAGGCTCGAGTTAGTGGGATTCTTTCTGTCTTCTTTGCGACTTTCCTGTAAATTTAAAATTGCTTCCTGAGAAAACGTTACCAACACACACAGTCAGGGCTCTCCAACGCCAGGCTAGAGAAGCAGCAGCTGCGAGTTCCTCCAGGTAGAGCTGCCTTCCCACCGCTACGAGCCAGGCGTGGCGAGTCTGGGCCTGGGACCTTCCTCCTGCCTGCCTCGGAGCAGGCTGTTCTCCCCGGGACAGCTGTGTGCTGCCTGCCCCGTGCACACACCTCAGGGCGACAGGGACAGATGCTCCTACTCTTTTGTTTTTATTTGTTTTGAGAAGGGGTCTTGCGATGCAGTATGGAGCCCCGGCTGGCCTCACACTCACTGTGATCCTCCTGCCTTAGCCTCCTGAGTACTGGTATCATGGTGTGTACCACCACACTTGGCTCCAAAGATGTTCGTACTCAGCAGGGATCAGGCCGGCAGATCCTCTGTGTCCAGCACCCGGCACAGCTGAAGGATGAGTCCTCTACAGTGCGGGTGCACACCCCCACCCTGGGGCTGACCTGGAACTGAAGTGCTGAGGACACTGGGGAGCACGGAGAGGGACAGGGTGTGCACACCCGGGTTCCTGGAGCTGAGGACTGCAGAAGACAGGCCACTCTTACCTGGGCGACCCGAGTGTCCTCCGGAAGTGTGTCGGGGTGCCAGAGACTGTGCAGCCTTCTCTGCTCACTGCCACCACGCACACTCAGGGGCCAGCCCAGCATCCCCTCTGGGCCCTACTGTCACACCGAGGGTACAGGACAGCCCTAGATGCACGGTGCCAACAGCTGCTCCCCCATCCGTGAGGACCAGGGTGGGCCGGACTGCAGGGCGTCAGTCACTCTCCCCTCCACGAGGACAGGAAGGAAATGTGCTTGTGGACACGGCCAAGGGGAACACGCTGGCCTGGGGCGGCGGGAACTCAGCACACCGCGCGTTACAGACAGCCCAACACACAGCGGCGCCGTGCCAGCTCTGGCCACAGCCTCCTCGCCTCGTGGCCCTGGACAGCGGGCCGCCTGGCCACCTACCGAGGCGCTGGGCGAGGCCGGTGGGAGCGGTGTCGGAAGTGTCTCCAAGGAGGGAGGTGCACACGGGGATGGGGTCCTAGGAGGAAAGAAAGTGTGCTGCAGCTTCCCCCTCAGTTCGAGCAGCCATGCAGCTTCTCATTCTCCGGCAGCAACAGTAGCAGGCTCTGTGAGGAAAGGCGCCGCTCCCAGGAAAGAAGGGCTTGTGCCTGTCCACAGCCTACGAGGCTGACGCCAGCCCCCCACACACAAAGGAGGTCGGGGAGCCAGGACAGGCGAAACTGGAACCATGGAGCTGGAACCCTGGAACCATGGAGGGGTTACCAAGTTCTAGGGCGGATCTCGCACGAAGGGCTTCAGTATCAGGAAGCAAACAGGACCACGAAGACAAGACCGCAGCGAGGACGAGTGGATCCGGGTGTGGCTGCCTAGCATCCCAGTCCCGAGCAGAAAGCAGCACCCCAACCTCACCTCGGCCTCCGAGCGGCCGTGGCCCCGGCCCCGGCCCCGGCCCTGATGGCTGTCCGCGCTCCTGCGGTCGGCAAGGGCCGACTGTGACTGCGAGACGGGCACCAGCCACGGCCCCGAACAACGAGCTAAAACCTGACACTCGCAGTTCAGGGACGAGGCACGAAGGGAAGGAGGGCTGTAACTGATGCGATGACACGCACGCGCCCCGCACATCCGCACGCCATCTCACCCCAGTCACCGTGAACAAGGTCTGGCTTAAAAGGAAAGCAACTCACTAACCTGGAATAGAGCCAAAGTTAGTTTTTATCAAACAGCAGACTTCACGGACAAACAGCAAGGGTACGGAGCTTTGGGGGTCCTGGGAAGTGACAATGACTTTAGAGGGACACAGGCTCTGGGAACCTGTCCACGCGGGGACAAGCGACCTGCACACTGACTGTTCGCAGCACAGTGTGGCAGACAGACCAGAGCCTGCACCTGCCTCCTGCCGGTTCAAGGTCATCACTTCCAGAACTCTTCAGGTCTACCAAAGATGGGAGGCCAACAAGCAGGGAAGAATGAAAATCTCCTGCATGCTTTTGGGTTGAGAAAGTATACAAAGTATATAATTTTAATTAATCCACTTGTTTGGAGATTCCAACTTCAACACTTGGCTGTACGGAAATAGCTTACATTAAACTTTCTGAAAAAAGCAAATTTAACTTCCCGGATGGCCTTTTTCTACAAAGATAAAATGTACAGCCCTGTCCTGTCGCCTATTAACAGCCATTACTTCCCAAGGCATATGAAGACACTGGCCCATCCACGCCCAGTGGCCCTGCTGGAGGGAGGAGGGTACCCCTTCCACTCCGCTGGGGCCAGGGGATACCAGGTCAGGGGCCAGCCACCCTCCAACTGGCTGGGCCTGGAGTCATCCACAGCAGGGGCCTGAAGAGGAGGAGCAGCCACACGGTGTGTCCTCCGTGGCTCTGGCCCACGTGTGGGGTGCAGCCAGGGGCTCCCACAGACCCTTGGTGTTGTGCTCCACCAAGGGCCAGCACACTACCTGGGAAGGGCCAGAGAGTAAAGCATTGGGCTGCAGGGACCATCAAAGCACAAGAGCTTCGTGGGGCCCTGTTCCGCTGAATCACAGGCTTAGGGCTGTTCTGGGCCTGTTCTGCTCACAGAGAACCTGAGCCTTCCTGTTTTTCCCTCTTTTCAAACTGGCCCAGCTCTCTGCCCCAGAGGAAACATCCAGGCCCCCAGTGGAAGGAACAGGGCCGGAAGGGAGCCTGGTGCCTGTGTCTCCTGCCTGGACGTGGTGGAGGGGGACGGACTTGCACGGGGCCAGCCCCAGGTAAAGTGCATTCACTCCCTCACCCAAACCAGTGCTGCAAGAGGCTGAGGCGGGCCCAGGAGGGGCAGGGTCTGCCCAGGACACGGTCCGGGTGCTGGGGCCAAGTGGCCGACAGCTCACCCACCGCGTGTGACCAAAGCCTCAGGACAAGGCGAAAGCACATGTGCGGGATCTCTGAAACAGCCCTATCATCCTGCCGGTGTCCCCAGGAGCCCCGCCTCTCCTCCAACAGAAGAAGCCCTGGAACTGCTGCCCCCCAAAGGCCACCTGCCTGCCGAGGTCCCCAAGCAACCGAATGCTCAGAAGAGAACGGTGAGGACCGGAAGGGCCGACGCTACCGCGTGAGCATGTCTAGCAGTCCCGACACGATGCTGTCTGCTGCCCCAACCTTCCTGGGACCCGCTGCTGTGACCTGGCACCAGCTCGGTCCCTCCAGCCCCGCGGGCCGCAGTTCGGCCTCCCAGGGCCCCGCCCCTGCCCGCCCGGCCACGCCCCCGCCACGCCCCTGCCCCCGCCCCGCGCACTCACGTAGCGGCTGCACATGGCCACGGCGAGGTTGCGCAGGTGCGGCGTGGCCCCCACCCACAGGAACAGCGAGTCCGTCAGCCGCATGACGTGGAAGTGGACGAGCTGCTCCCACAGCCTCGCGCTGAAGTTGTGCACGGACACGTCCCCGCCCGCGGCGGCCCGCGGCTCCTCCATGCCGCGCCCGGCCGCCCCGAGCCCTCAGACAGACCGTCCCTGAAGCCGCCCGCGCCGCGCCGGCCAGACCTGAGCGGACGAGCGCCGAGAAGCCGAGCGCGGCACCTCTTGCTTTGCCCGACGCAGGCCCAGTGGGCGGGGCGAGCCGGCGTGGGCGGGGCTGACTCGGGGCCTCTCCCGCCCTCTGCAGCGTCTCTGGACGCGCGGGAAACCCGCCTTCGTCCCGGGGTCCGGCGGTGACTTCTCGGAGCCCTCGGGCCCGGCGCAGAGCGCTACTGCGGTGTCATCGACTCGCGGTGAGGGGCCGCGCTTCCCCAGGCGCATGCGTACACAGGCGCAGGTGACAGCCCTAGCCGCGGGCGACCCCGCCCGGAAAACCCCGCGGCCCCGGCGCGGCCTGCCCTGCAGGGAGCCGGGACCGCGCTGCCCCTTCCGCCCCGCGCACTCAGGGTCTTGTCCGTCGCTGCGGACAGCGCCGCCTGCCGGCGGCTCCCTGAGCTCCCCGCCTGGGCAGCCGCTGTGGCTCCCGACTCCTCCCTGCCGCTCTCCTCATTGGCTTCCGAGGTGCCCGTGAGGCGGGAGGTGGCAGCAGACCGATGAATCGGAGCGCGCCACTTCCGCTGGTCGGTTGCCCCGGTCTCTAGCCGGGCCGCCCTGCAGACATAGGTCCGCGTCCGGGCTGCTCGCCGCCTGCGCTGCGCTCCGAGGGTGCGGAACTCCGTTTTGCCCCGGGCACCCCGTGCCTGGGCCTGCCCCCTACTTGCCAGCCTGAGAAGCTGCCGGGGGAGTCAGCCCTGCCCGCCTTTCCGCTGCCGCTCGGAGTGCGCAATGGGTGTGGGGAAAAGGGTGGTTAGGTGAATGGAGGGGCTCCGGCCCGGACCCCACTGCCGATCAGCTGTGTGCCCGTAGGCGGGGTCCCCTTTGCCTGCGCTGTGAGCCGACACGACTGGCTCAGAAGGTCGCAGAAGCGCTTCGCGGAACTGACACTGCAAGTCAGCTAAGAATGCGGAGCGGCAGCCGCGCTCTCGGCCCGGCCCGGCCCCGACAGGGTGTCATTCCGCATGGAGCCGCCAGGGGGCGGGTGGGAAAAGGCGGGCCAGACGCACAGCTGCTTTCGCTTTCTGAAAGCCTCCCGGGAAGCCTGGAGAACCTGTCGCTTTTTTCCAGGCTCTGCAGTCCTACCACAGTAGGATGGAGCAGCGGGTCCGGTTACGTGGCTGAGCCACAGCCCACAGATGCAAAGCCACCCAGGAACAGGTGCAAAACAGTTTGAAAAGACAGGGCGAGCTGGGCTTGGGGTCTTGCGTTACCCTGTCTCCTTGCTCCCCAGTGTGAGCGGAGCCTTTGTCTGGCGTCAAAGTCTCTGGCGATCAAGAGTCATAGCACAGATTCCGCCAGGGACCCAGGTTCCCACACTGCGACACGAGCACGGCCCTCCACGGAGCCGGCCCCAGCCCAGGGTGCGGGGGTGGTCTTGCGCGGTAAGAACGCTGGTCCTGCGCCCTTTCTCTGCGGGAGTCGGTTCATAATGAGGTCTCTGCCTATGGCGCTGCCCCCGTGGGCCCTCACGGTGGCCGCAGAGTCCTAAGAACTTCCCGGATGTCGATAACATCACGGAGTTGCTCAAGAGCATCTCCTTGGGCCTCGGAGTCAAAATCAAAACCAGACAGGTTAAATGCCAGAGCTGGGAATGTGTAATAACAAACTAGCCTGGGCTGCAGGTAGCATCTGAACCCGGACGTGTCGATGGCTGGATGTGATGGTCCAGTTTCTAGCTTATGCTGCAGATGTTTCCATCTTGGAATGGGGCCCTACACCTGCCTTTAGGAACCCAGCCGACAGCCCCACGCCGGGCAGCACAGGTCCAGGAGGGGAGGGGCACTGTGGCTCAGGTCTGGGCTCTTCCTGTTCTAACCCATTCGCTCCTAGTTAGCAGTGTCACCTGGGCTGGTTCCTACAGGGTTTGTAAATATGGGGCAAACAGCAGGTTTGGCGAGTAACCCCGCGCTGCCGGCTAGAGTAATAAAATGAGGATGGCTGGGCCTGTAGCTCAATGCGGCTCTTGATTTTCTACAAAGAACTCCTAATGGCCAAGAAATGTCACCCCAAGCTGCGTTCCCCCCTCCTAAGTGGTCGAACTATTTTTTAAGTCTTTGTCTCATCTGAAGTTTGAGTGATGATTTACCTTCTGCTGTGAACCTGACCCTCCTACCAAACCCACCTACCTACCTTTGCTGGAACCCACAAGGCGCCCCGTGCCTGTTGCCTGGCAGCAGGTCCAGTCCGATCTGCAGATAACCGAGCTCCCACCGCTCACCTCCAGGCCGTCCCTGGGGCCGTGTGGACCTCTCTCCTCCATCCCCGGCAGCCACCTGTCTGCTCGATTGCCATCTTAAAATATGTCCTCCTCCGACCCTACATTCTCTCTGGTTATCTCTCCCTATCTCTGCCCCCTTTTACTTCAGCCTTGGTGAATAAAGCTAAAGAGGTGGGAGCCCAGAGAAAGGCAGACAGCTGCAGGGTCCCCGGAGTGCACCTTGCCAGGGACCTCTGCACAGGAGCAAGCCTTGGGCCCAGCGAGGGGGATCCCTGCGCCCCAAGGCAGAGGAGGGGTTTCTGTGCTAAGCGAGACAAAGGGGCCCCAAGAGCCGACGAGTACCTGGCCTTTCTCAAAAGCCATGTCCAGCGTGCGGTAAGAAACAGGCCAGGTGTGGCTGGTACAGGGCAGGGCGGGCTGTTTAACAGCTGGATTTACCCTCCAGGGTCCCTGCACTCCACCCCTGACTCCCGGGAAAGGGGCTCTGTGCGCTGCCCCAGCCCCGCTGCTCCCTTCTGTCCTGAGCTCCCTGCATCGGGGTTCCTGTTTGTCCTCCAGCTGCTCCTGCCCGCCCAGGTCTCCGCTCCCTGCACCGGGCCCCGCACCTCCACTGCCGGGGAAGCTGGGGCCCCACGCAGCCTGCCTCCCACGTCTCCCAGCTCAGGAGGCCCCGCCTGCGTCTGGCATTGAGTCTGGCAATCAGCAGGCTCTCTAACCTCTCAGCAGGTTCTTCCCCTCCTGCCTCGATTCACCTTCCCTTGTCAGGAGATCCTGCGGCTCCACCCACAGTCTCCCCACCCTCCTTGCTGCCACCGTGGACACCCAGCCTGGTCAATGGTCCGTGTGTCTGCCCGTCCTCTTACTATTTCTTCTCAAGGTAAGAGAAGTGTCTTTTCAAAGCAGATTTTCCTCTTACCTCATCATTGGCATAAGAAGATTAGAGCCTCGAACCAAAATTTCCCGAGGTGAGCAGCCTGTTTCTAGGGATGACCTCTAGAATGTCAGTTTCTTGGTGCTGTAAGAACTGTGAGCTGGGTGCAGTGGAACAGGACTGTAATCCCAGCTCCTTGGGAGGCTGAGGCAGGAGGATGGCAAGCTCCAGGCCAGTCTGGGCAACATAGTGAGACCCTGACTGAAATAAAATAAAAGAGCTGGGGTGCACGTGGTGGCCCACGCCTGTGATCCCAGAACTCAGGAGGCTGAGGCAAGAGCACCCCAGTTAATTCGAGACCAGCTTGGACTACATAGTGAGTTCATGCCAGCCTGTCTCAAAAACCCAAAAGTGGAGGGGGTGGGATTTATAGCCCTGAGCCCTCTGAGTCCCGTGCAAGATCATTTTGTCTCCCAGGGAACCCTGCTGTTTTCTAGATTCCTCTGCCTGACTCCATGAGCCTGGCGCCTGAGAAGGGCAGCTGCGGGCGGCCGCAGAGCGTGAGCCTGCGCCCCACACCCTGCCGCGGGTCTCCATCTGCAGGGGCGCCCGAGGCCCGCGTGGGGCTGTGGGTTTTTGGAGAAGTCCCTGGGCCCCGCCTGCTGTCTGCCCTCCGGCACACAGGGCCTCTGAGCGGGAGTGTGCGCTTGCTTTTCCTCCTGGCAGGAAAAGGAGCGCTTCCACCCAACAAATAAAGACATGGCGGATGGGAGCAGCTGGGTCAAGCAGAGCCCGGGGCAAACCCTGGCTGAAGCTGTGGGGTTGGACCGGAGCACCCGAGCAGCTGTGGCCAGCCCTTCGCCTCCAGGTGCACAGGGCGGGACTCGAAGGTGCAGCACCCTGTGAATCTCACAGAAAGCACTGGGAAAAAAATTAAATCCATCTTTATTTTAATTCTTATTTGTTCGTGCTTGCTGTCCGAAATGATTACATTCATCGTGGGGAGTTGGTGCATGCACGTAACACATCTTCATTCTTTTTCCATCCCCTCTCGTGAGCCTGATTTATTTTTCTTAACGCTCCAGTGTATCCTTCTTTAAGGCAGAGTAGTACTCCATTGTGTACAAATACCACTTTTCTTTATCCATTCACCCGATGATGGACATATATATAGGCTGGTTTCAAGGTCTAGCTAGTACGAGTTGTGCTGCTGTAACTTGGGAATGATAGGTCATTGGCTCGATGTGAGAGAGTCCGTTTTTTAGCTTGTGCTGTAGATGTGGTTTGGAATGGCTGGAGGGGCGAGAGGAGCCGAGCTTGCTCTATGTCATCCTTCAGGAGCCCAGGCTGACAAATAGCTTAAGAATCTCTTTTCAAGCCCGGTACAGCAATGCACAGCTATAATCCCAGCTACTCAGGAGGCTAAGGTAGGAGCTTGGGCAATTTAGTGAAACCTTGTCTTAAAATTTAAAAAGGGCTGAAGTGTAACTCAGTGTGAGGTCCTGGATGAAATCCTCAGCACTGGAAAAAAGAAACAATCTATTTAAATATCCATATACATTTAGTCTACATTGAATTTGAGCACAGGCACATTAAAGACAGCTGCTCTGGACATCGCCTTGACGCAAGATCAGGGCCAAATACTTTTCTGAAGATCTCTGTAGCTGATCCCAGCCCCTTCACTGTGTCAGGCTAGCTCATGTGTTCTATTGACAGCACTTGGTTTTATACAGAAAACCACCCGTCAAACGGTGAGTTGCCTAGCAGTTTTCTACTGTTTCATGCATATGTTTATTCTACAAGCAATTATTGAGGTCTTGCTGTGTGCCAGGGACTGGAGTTACCCAAAAGTGCGGTCGACAAAGTTGTCTTTAGTGAAAAAATGGACAAGCAGAGAACACGATGTGAAGCAGCAAGTGCCAGAAATGAACCGTCTCTTGAGTAAGAGCGGAGAGTGTGGACACCGTTGTCCTGTTCTGGATCTCAGGAGAAACATTTTGTTTCCCCATTTACTACGATGTTGTAATAGATTTGTCCAGTGACGCCTTTACTGTGTCAAACTGTGATCCTGCTGTACCTAATTTGCCATCATGAAGGGATGCTGAAGCTTTTTAGATGCTTCTATTGAGATGGTCATTTTGGTCCAGGGATTTACCTCAGTGGTGCCACACCTGCCTGGCAAGCACAAGGTCCTGAGTTCGATCCCCGGTAACTGGTTGTTTAATTTTTAGCCTTCATGCTATTTGTTGATGTCATACATCTATAATTTGCCTGTGTTGCACCACCTCTGTGTCCCCAGAATGAAACCAACTCCATGATTGAGTGTGATCTTATCAACAGACTACTGAGTTCACTTTGTTAGCATCTTGTCCAGGGTTTTTGTACAATGGAGAATGATTCACCACAAGGAAGATTGAAGTCTTGTCATTTACAGAAAAATGGATGGAGGCCAGACACAGTAAGACAAATATCCTATGTTCTCACTCATAGGTGGAGACTAGAAAATGAAAACAAATCAAAAGTCAGCCTGAGAGAAGAGGGATTGCTAGGGGCAGGAAGGGTGTGGGCAGGACACAAGGCTGAAAGCAGAAGGCTAAGTAGACCCGGGCAGTAGCCAGTGCTCAGTGAGTACCAACATCACAGTGCCACCTCGAATCCCGTTAACCTGCAAGACAAAAAATCAAAACTAAAAGAGTAAACAGAACGACTCACCCAGCACGGACGGGGCTGCTAGGAGGACTTCCTGGAAGCAGAGAGGGCAGGGCCAGGCCTACAGAGGATGCAGAGAGCCGCAGGGGTGGAAGCAAGAAGGCCAGGCCGGGAGGCCAGTTCAGGAACTGCAAGGAGATTGGAAGGCGGAAGCAGGGCTGAGCTCAGAGTCTGAAGCAGGACAGGAAGCTGCTACAGAAAAGGAGAGGCCTGCCCAGCTAAGCAATCCAGTGGCCAGAGAGGAAGACCCAAAACTGGATTCTGCAACATGCTCCCAGTTGCCCGGATCCCAGGAAAAACCCAAGCTCTAAATGCCTGGGGCATTGCTTATATCGGAAGGTGGCCTTATCCTACTTCGGATTGCTGTGGGCTACAGTGTGCACAGGCCTGGAGGATATTCTAGGTGGAGTAGGCCAGTCACCAAGACGGATGCCCCAGGACTGCACTCCTCAGAGGGATGTGGAAGAGTCCTCGGATTCCTAGGACAGGAGGACGGGTGGGGTCGGGAGTTGCTGCTTCCTGGGGACAGTTTCCAGTTTGGGAAGATTAGGAAGTCCTGAGATGAACGCCAATGGTCAGTGGACATAACATCACTGACTGCACACCAGCAAAGGGTTAGGGTGGTAAATGTGTGTAGTTCACATTGACCCACAATTAAAACTCAGAAAACGATAGGCAGCCTTAGCCTGGAGGGTCTGTCTTCTGGGGTGTGTAATTAACCCCGGATCCCACCACGCTAATGAGGGTCTATGCACATTATTGGCCAGACTAGAGTGGGTCCTCTCCGGGAACCCAGGAGAACTTACAGATTGCTGTTGACACCACAAAGACTCTATTCCACAGTTCTCCACTCTTCTGAGTCCGGGTCATTTCCAAGCGCCCCACAGGGTCTGATCCCTGCACACGCCGACTCACTGCCCGAGGCGCCTCTGTACAGCAAGAGCCACAGAGGAGTGACTGTACCCTCTTCGAAGCACCACCCTCAGCCCTTTCTGTGCACCCTTCTGTCCCTCAGAGCGGCCTCATGAGGGAGGCACGGTTACCTCAACAGTGGGCCAGGAGCCAAAGATCAGAACAAGTAAGACATTTGCCCTGGGCCTGTGTGGTTGTTGGGGTTGAAATAAGAATCTAGGATTCTCAGCTCCCACTCAGTCCAGGGAGCTTCCTTGAACTTTCTTCCATGTCGAGAGCGTTGAAATTCAAACTTCTGTTCTCGGTTCTGACTCCTACATTAATTCTCCCAACCACTGTGGCACGATATGGTATGGCCTCTGCTGTGTTTTGAACGTTATGTCCCCCCAAATTCATGTATTGAAATCCTAACCCCCCAAGGTGAAGATATTAGGAGGAGAGGTTTTAGGATGCAGTGAGGACAGAAGGACTTTTCCCTCACAGAAGGGGTTGATGCCCTCAGGAAAGGCCCTCGAGTGCTGTCTTCCAGCAGCAAGAATACAGAAAGACAGCGCCACCAGGGAAGCAGAGCGCCCTCGCTGGACCCTGAGCCTGCTGGTACCTTGGTCTTGGACTTCCTAACTTCAGAACTGTGAGGAATAAACTGTGTTTATAAATCATTCAGCCTAAGGTATTTTGTCATAGCTGCCTGATCAGACAGACAGTCTCCCGTCCTGCCGTATAACCATAGTGATAACAGTTACCCATCCCTGGGCACCTGCCACACATCAGGAGCTGTGCAGTGCACTTCAGGTACTTGCATTCACGCTGTTCCCTTAGAGTCACCATGCAGTTTGTCACTGGATTCCAATTGCAGTCCTCTTCCCACATAGCTCTTCCACTTCCTTTGTGTAGTCAAGAGTAGTCTGGGGAAGGTATTTAAGGCTTTTTTTTTCTTTGAGACAGGGTCTCACTTTGTTGTTCAGGCTGGCCTCGAACTGGTGGCAATCCTCCTGCCTCAGCCTCCTGAGTGCTGGGATCACAGGTGGGCGCCACCACACCCAGCTTTGAAGTTTTTCTTAGGGTTAGAGAAGATGAGTCATCATCCCTTACTATGTCACCTACTGCTTCCCGGGTATCCCCTCTGTTGATCCTTTCCTCTGGACTTCCTCCCTCAGGGCTGGGTTTCCAGGCCAACAACATCAACCCAGAGAACAACAGCAACTCGACACCTCTGCATACATGAAGTCCCCCCAGGTGTCTGCTGCCTGGGTGACTGACTGCCCCCAGCCTCCCAGATGCTCTACTGTATCTGGCTCCAAGCCCAGCAGGGGCCGAAGAATGAGCCAGTCACTACTCGCCTCCTCCTCACCAGCTGCCTTCCTCCCGCACAAACACAGGCCATGGAATTCTTCTGGCTGACCAAAAGAAACCTCCACCTGCTCTTCTTTTATCGTTCAAATCCAAACAGCTGAGACAGGCATGAGGGCAGAGAGAACAGGGCCATTAAAGTCCCGGTGGAACCTTTAATAGCTGTCCAAAGCAAGCTAACTGATCCCTGGCCTGGTTCGTGGGGTAGGATGCGTTGTCTTCTCAAAGTTGGAAATCCTCCCTGGTGGTCAGAGGCTCCTGACCCCACCCAACACACTTCCGGAGTAGGCTCCCCTGTGTGCCCGATTATCACAGGGGGCTCCTCCGAGCTCTCGACCGCCCGGACACTGAAGATCCCGAGTCCAGCCCAGAAGTCAGTGGGTGGCTGGGCTGTGCCCCGGGAGGTCTTCTCCCAACTTTGCTTTGAAGCCCGAGTGGCACAGCCCAATGAGATGGAGAGAATCTCAGGTCCGCAGCACAAATTCCCGGAAAGGGATCTCGCCTAGTCCAACTTCTGGGCTGCTGTGACAAAGCAAATTGTCCCTGGGTGCTAATGACATAGGGCCCCCAAGCGCATCCAGTGTTCATTGAATACAATCGTGGGAGGAATAGGGAGCGGGTGTGCTTTGAAGGCATCTGGTGAACACTGCCGAACACCTGGCATGATGGGGCCAGGCAGGGCTGTCAGGGAGGAGGCTCTGCTTATCTCTCGGATACTACAAGAAACTGGTACTGGGACCGAGTACAATTAGCAAGCAACCCGGAGGGTCAGTGAGAAGCCGTAGTTCAGGGGAAAGGGTTTTACGTGGGGTCACGCTGACCTCAGCTGCAGCAACTCAGCAGCGCTCTGCCACTTCACGGAGCAGGGCCTAGGTTTCCTAGGCAGCCACTGGGGGCGGGGCCATACTCGCCAGTCCGACAGCTGACATGCGCATTTGAGTCAGGTAGAGCTTCAGTCTGACTCCTGATAGAAAACAATATAGCTGAATAATGGAAGGCAAAAAGCAGGTGCCACTCATAGCCCGCTAGTACTGGGCAGGGATGTGTGCTACAGTCAGAGTAGGAAGATTGATTGAGAGAAAGATAGCTTCTGTCTAAGAGACAGAAGAGGACCGGGGAAGTGAGTTGCCCATGAGCCCCACTTCTCAAGAGAGTCTTATGGAGCAAAATCATAAGTTGGGACAAAACTACAGTCAACTGGGTCAGGGATTTAGCTCAGTGGCACCATGCCTGCCTCGCGAGCACAAGTTCCTGAGTCCCCGGTACCAAAAAAACTACAGTTAACTGATAAGAGTACAAGTATAGTGGCTTAGGTAATATTGATTAAATGGGAATCAAATGAGGATGCAAGTCCTGGAACAAACAAGGATTTTTAGGGACGAAATGGGCCAGGGATGTTTTGGTTCCAAACCAAGGTGATTGATACCTATTTGAATATCAATCGCGGCTGTTCATCTCTAGGGGAAGTGTGTAGGTGTAGTCAGTTTTCTTTGTCTGGAAGCCTGGCCTTTAAGGAATGCACCTCCAGCCACAGTTGTGGTCTGTTCTTATCTTCTGCCCTGACTTCTTCCAGGGCCAGCTCTATCTGACTGCCTATAATATTTCAACTGGGCTGGGGATTTAGCTCAGTGGTTCCACCACTTGCCTGGAAAGCATAAGGTCCCAAGTTCGATCCCTGGAATCAAAAAAATTTTTTTTTCAACTGACTTAGCTGTCTGTAATATCATCATCTCTCTGGTGCCCACCATTCAGCCAACATTTCTTCACTCTCCTCACCCTCTAAGTTTTTACTTCCTCCACCGCTGCTTGTTTCTGCTGTTTCTTTTCCTATTTATACCAGTTTTGAATCCACTTCTTTCAAAACCATCCATTTCTCTCCGTAGAGGTCACTGAGGATCTTGACTTCCTGTGCCTGTTTTTTTTGTTTCTTTCATTTGTCCAGCAGAATTTTGGATAAATGTCACATCTCCTTTGGGGTCTGTGTGTGTAGCTCAGTGGTAGAGCATTTACCCTGGTTTAGCATGGGTGAGCCCTGGGTTTAATCTCCAGCAACACACACACACACACACACACACGCATGCATGCACACACACACGCATGCATGCACACACTCAATTTTCTCCTTTCTGCCAGATCCTTTATACTCCTCATCCACTTGTCTAAGATTTCCTAAGTAATTGTTAGTTCTCTGAATTTGGTGTGCTTCTTATTCCAGTTGTCTTTCTGCAGTAACTGCTCCACTATCCTCTGATATTTGTTTTGTTTTTTTTTTCTTAAGCCTGTTGGAATTTTAGGCTTCATCTTATTCATTTTAGCTGTATTGCAGCATATTCCTGTCTCCCAGCTTGGGACAAACCAGCACCAGGGCTGCTCAGACCAGAACCCACAGGAAAACAGGAGATGCTGAAAGGGACTTTGATCTTCTAAAGTTTCAAGAGAAATGTCATTACAAAACATTTGAGTGGCCTCAGGTTACAGAGATGTCCAGTGTAAAAAAATACTAACATTTCCAGTGTGTAAAGTCAGATGCTAATATTTCAAATCAACTTTACAGTAAGGTTGGCCAAAATGAAAAGAAACAATGCAAAGTTGATTTGAAATATTAGCATCTGATATCACCAATGATGCAACTCAAGCCCAGGATTTAGCTCAGTGGTCCTGCGCCTGCCTGGAAAGCTCAAGGTCCTGAGTTCGATCCCTGGTACTGAAAAAAAAAAAAATGATGCAACTCACCCTAAGCATATCACGCCTTGAGATATAGCCTTATCAAAATATAAAATTGATAAACATGTATATATAGGACACTTGTTCTCTTTTCCTGTAGAGATGTGTAATGGCGAAGCGTGCTCACCACTCTTGGCATATATTAAATGCAAAACCTGCACTAACCCAAATGAAGAAAAGCCTGGGAGGCCAGAACAGAGACTCTTGACTGTTTTAGCAGTGAAGGGGGCCATGTCACAGATAGGCAAGCTGTGTCATGGAGAAGGACAGGGTCATTCCAGGTGGGCAGAGACCCAGGGGCTTCCGGGAGCCATACCTTTAGGAGATCAGTGGGCAGCCTGGTGCCCTCTGGCACGTACTGTGCCAAACCAAGGGTGAACAATAACACCAGAAAGACACCTCACATCCTGTGTGAAGGGCTGAGCTCCACGCCAAGATTCTGCACCACACGCTCTGAGCAACAGGTAAAGTCGAGGAAGACCTATGAACAAGGAAGGAAATGTTGTTGTCCAGCTGTAGTTTAGATACCCCGGACATCACTTTCCGTGATACACTGGCCAGGGAAAGAAGCAAGAAGTCCTTAAGTAGTAATGTTAATGCTGATTTTTAAAAAATCTCTTGGGCGAGGGCCAGGGATTTAGCTCAGTGGTTCCGTCACCTGCCTCGCAAGTGCAAGGTCCCGAGTTCGATCCCCCATACCAAAAAAAAAAAAGATTACAAAAAATCTCTCTCTCGCTCTCTGAGAAACTTGGAATAGTATATTAACACTAAAATGGAAAACGCCACTCAAAATTTAGGAAATATTGAGAAACAAACTTTTTTTTAGAAAGTGATTTTAATTTGTATGTATTAATTTGCATTAATATGTAAAAGATACATAACATAAAATCGACTATTGTAATCATCTTTATGCTCACAGTTTACTGATATTAAGTGCAGTTGATACTGCACACACACAGTGACCACGTGCAAGACTGTGACTGACCACAGATCAATTATTCAAAAACATTTTGTTTGCAGCTGGAACCGGGGAGCAGCTCAGGGGCAGAGAACTTGCCTAACATGTGTCAGGCTGTGATTTCCATCTCCAACACTGAAAAAAACAGTGTTTGTGGGCCAGGGATTTAGCTCAGCGGTTCCGCTGCCTGCCTAGCAAGTGGAAGGTCCCGAGTTCAATCCCTGGTACCAAAAAAAAAACCAGTGTTTGTTCTGAACACGTGTAGACTTTTTTCCTTGTCATTATTTCCTCGGTCATATAGTGTAACAGTCATTCACACAGCATTTACATTGTATTGAATATTATAAGTAATCTAGAGATGACAAAGCAAACGAGAGGATGTCCGTTGGTTCTATGCAAACACTACACAGTTTAGATAAGGGCCCCCAACACACCTGCTGGTTTGGGGTCGGTGGAGGAGTAGGAGCCTGCACCTGTTAGCCTCGGGTCTGGTTAGGGAAGGCAATTGTGCATTCATGCCATCGCACAAGCACTACCACTGTCCAACTTCAGAGTTCTTTTCATCTTGCAAAACTGAAAGTCTACCATTAAACAAATCCTCATTCCCCTGCCCCAGTCCCTGGCAACCACAGTTCTATTTTCTGTCTCCATGAACTTGACTCCTCTGATGTCATGTGAGCAGAACTATACAGTATTTGTGTTTGGGGGACTGATTTATGTTTTCACTTCTCATAATGTCTTCAAGATTGAACCATGTGGTACATGCATCTGAATTTCCTTTTTAAAAGGCTAAATAAATTTTATTGTAAGTAGTGACCATGATTTGTCCATCTATGTATCCGTCCAGGGAGGCCTGGATTGCTTCTACTGTTTGGCTATTGTGAATAATGTAGTTATGAACCTGCATAGCCAAATAGCTCTTTGAAATCCTGCTTGCAGGTCTTTTGGATAGACCTGTGAGACTAACCCTTTTGCTAAGTTTCCTTTTCTACAGGCTACTTGGAAAGAGGCAGAGTTATTCTTGCAGAGGTTCTCTAAATGCATTCTTTTCTTAAAAATGTACTGTGAGTGATATATGCACACCCATGTGTATAGCAGCATGGTTTGTAATAGCCAACTCTTGGAAACAGCCCAAATGCCCATCAACTGATGAGTGCATAAAGATGTGGGTTTTTAATACAAGGGAGTACTGCTCTGCCATAAAGAAGGATGAGCATCAGACATTTCTAGCTAAATGGATGGACCTTGAGACCATTCTCTTCAGTGAGATAAATCGGACACACATGTTTAAATACTGCATTGTTTCTCTGGTGTGAGAAAGTGAACGTGGAAATAAGGACTGAGATGTATAGTGGATGTTGGGAAATGGGAAGTGTTCAAATGGGAAGGGGAACAAGGGAGGAGGCAGGGAGAAAGGAAGGAAGGGACAAGGGGAAAAGTGAAAATAGAGGGAAAAAATGGAAACAAAGCTTTTGTGCATGGGGGGAGGGGAATGGGTTAAAGTAAAATTTATTTTTTTAAAAATGTACTATGAGGCCGGGCATGGTGGCCCACACCTGTAATCCCAGCACTCAGGAGGCTGAGGCAGGAGGACTGCCATGAGTTCCAGGCCAGCCTGGGGTACATAGTGAGTTTAAGGCCAGCCTGAACTACATAGCAAGACCCTGCCTCAAAAAAAAAAAAAAAAAAAAAGGACCTTGGATGCTGCTGGTGGCCACGCTAAAGCAGACTGAGCTCTTCCAATCAGAAGCATTCCCGTTTCTGCAGGGAGGTCACAGCAATGCCGACCAGGACAAGGAGGCAGGGGTGTGACTCTGGGTGTGGGTGTGGGTGTGGGTGTCCGCGCGCGCGCGCGCACCCATCTGAATACACATTGTAATTTTATTTAAATGGCAAGCAAAGGTCTAGAGCGCACTTGGAAGAGAAAATGGCGAGGGGCAGACTCTGCAGAGCAGCGGCTGCTGGTAGAACTGTTTCTCCTGTGGGCGACATTCTTACAATTACCGAGGTGACGGCGACAGCCTAAAGCAGCTCCCCACCGTGGTTCACCTTCAAGGGCTGCAGAAAGCTTGCGTTCACGGCCCCCTTCTCCTGCCCGGCTCCCTCACGCTGCCTCTGCTGGGCCTTGTGCCAATCACCCACCCGCCCGAGAGCCCAGAGGCCGCGGGGAGGGGCGGCTGCCCCGAAGAAGGAAAAAGAGCCAGCGCCCCCCGAAGCCGGGCCGCCCCCTCGGCAGATCCTGACTGCGAAGGCAAATCTCTTCGCCAAAGCTCAGCGCTCTCTGGCTCGGGATCGAAGCCATTTTAATGCAAATCCACGACCCGAGGCAGCGGCAAAGCACCCGCCTCCCGAGGCCCTGAAAGCCAGCATTCCCACCCTGGCGGCGCCGTGGCCTCTCCACGCTGGGAAGGGCGAGGGCGGTGGGACAGAAGCCCGGGAGGGGGAGCCACTAGACTGAGACGCACAGATCCCAGCCCCCCCACCCCCACCCCAGTAACAACGCGGGGAGACCCTCTCCAGCCCACAGATTCGCCAGGCATCCGACTTCTTGACATTAATGTTAGGATTGGTGGCTTTCCAATATTTCTAACTGGAGACCATTGAGAAATGTGTTTTTAAAAAAAGGAAAAAAATAATGACGGATGTGCAGCTGTCGCCGGCTTTCCTTCACATTCACTGGGAAAGTCTGGGTTGCCTAGGAAACCGCTCACATCTCACAGCACAGAGCAGGCTTTGGGGGTTGCAGGGCTGTGCTTTAAGCGGCGAATTCGGCTAGCTGTGTGTGAGTAAGGGGAAGAATCCTTAGCTAAATGTCTAGTAATTCCAGTAAATGTCTCAAGATGTATTTTGCATTCAGACAACGATGCTTCCAAAATGTATACAAAGCTCCCTTTCTATCAGACCCCTTTCATTACTCAAAACAATGATTCCTTGTGTGCAGTAGACAAATGCACAATCACTGGAGATTCTGCCATTGAAAATCATCTGAAAGCTGTAAGAACGGAGGTAATTTTAATAGTTCCTGTTCATCTTAGCCACAGTCCGTTATGCGTAAAAATAACATTGAATTTTATTTTACACAGGGATATTTCTATAATTATCTCTGGAAAGGAAATTTCGTACACGTTAGTACATCTTTCAAACTTACCACATGTAACAGACCATGAAATACACTGTCTCCAAATACTCATGTATGACACACAACATCCTAGACTAAAAGGAATTGTGGATGACAAACGAAGAGTTCCTGAGGACCCAACTGAGAACAGATTGTTTGGTCCCGCCCCCGCCCCCCCCCCGTTCCCAGTAGGTCTTCCTGCAAATTACACGGAATAGGGCTGACTTTTAAAATGCAGATAAACCGGAAGACTTTAGGGGGAAACGTGGCTGTTATCAACATTTCAACACAAAATCGGGTCCTTCTGAAAATGGAAATGCGCACTGTCATAACCCCAGCAGCACGGTTAAGAACGATGGTGCCTAGGGGCTGGGGTGGAAAGGAGGTCAATCAGTCCACGGCCTCCGGGCCCTGAGAAGGGCAACTTCCAGCCTCGATCGATGCCAACCCTCTTAAGAAGCGGGAGCGGAAGGGCCCCTCTCATCTGTGTAATCTTAAACACCCATTTTCTCCCGGCGCTCTGCGAAGAGCTGGCTCTGAAACAGAAGCTGAGAAAGGAACCCGTTAGGCGAGGGGGCAGGCTCAGATTACCGGGGGCCTGCGCGAGTCTACACTCGCAGGGCCGGCGGCTCCCTGGACGTTAGTCCCGGGCAGCTGGGCCCCACCGGAGCCGCCACCTCCGGGTTGACACCTGTCGCGACCCTATCAGCCGGGACACGGGCCTTCCCGGGACTCGGGTGCCTGCCAGTTGGGATTCAGTCTGCGCCTCTCTATAACCTGCTGTATGACCTTGGGAATTGTTCGCCCTCGAAGCTAGGGCATCTGTAGGATCGATTAGGAAGCCGGGGGTCAGGGACCGGCCCGGCAGGCCGCTAAGGAGGAGCAGAGGCAAATCCTCCGCAGCACCCGAAGCCGCGCTGAGGGTCTTGGCCTCCGAGCTCCAGGTGGGCACCTGCGGGCGGCTGGGCTTTTGTTCCCGGGGCTTCACTGCGCATAGCAGAAGTGAGTTGAAAGCCCCCTCCCACCCCGACCCACCCCACCCCTCGCGGGGGGAGAGGAAGGCGATGACAGCTTGCGGATGGTTCTAGGAGGCCTCGCTCCACAGCTGCGCGCTCTGCGCCGCCACCGGGCCCTGGGTCACACGCCTTCGCCGGAGGATGGAGAAGTGGACCGACCCTGCAAACTACGCCCCCCCCGGGAGTGTGGGGCGCTTCACCCATGGAACTGAGGGAGCGGGCTCTGCACCCTCGTCCCTGACCACGCGCGCACGCGCCGTAACAAAGAGCGCGGCTCCGGGCTCCAACCCAGTGAGCGCGGGTGTCGGCGTCGGGGCCCCGCGTCTGCGCACTCGCGAGCGCGGCTGCAGGGTCGGGGTGGCTTCTCCCTCGCAGCACTGCAGTTTTGAGGCGTCCCCGCCCCCGATCCGCAGCGCGGAGCCTGGGACCACGCGGCCGCGGCGCTGAGAGACACGAACGCTCGCGGCGGCGCGGTGGTCTTTGGAAACGGCGCCCTTGCTCGGCTGCGGGGAAACCGAACGCTCGGCGGGGCGCCGGACTGTGATGTTAATTCCCAGCCTCGGGGCGCGGCCAACGCCTGGGAGCCCTTTGTTCCGCCGACGGCCCCGCCCTGGCCCCCACCCTCCCCCGCCGAACGCGGTCCACGCGAGAGCAGCCACGCCCACGCCCCCGGGGACAAAGGCCGCGCGGGGGGCGCCCTGCACCCGCGGAGGGGCCAGGCAAAGCCGGGGGCCCCGAGGTCGCCCAGCCTCGGCTCCGCATCGGGGGAACCAGGGGCTCGAGCCAGACAAAGGCGAGAGCACGCGGCGCTGTGGGGCACGGGGTCCAGCGGCGTCGCGGGCCTGGGGGCCTCTCCGCCCTGGTCGGTCACGACTCGTCGTGGGGTCACTGCCTCCCTCCCGAGCTCCGAGGGTCGGGGAAGGGCGGTGAAGTTGCCGGGTGCGCCGGGCTTGGGAGCCCGGCCAGGGGCGGGAGAGGCCTTCATCCCCGTTCCTTCCACCTGCGCCCTCCCAGCGCCCGGTGGCTGCTCCACCTGCTCGGGTCCTCCGGGCGCCCCAGCCAGAGCCAGCTCGGCCCCATCCGGGCTGCAGCGCGAGCCGCCTCGGTGCCCCCACCCCGCTCCCCTCCATCCCGTTCCCGCACCCCGAACCCCGCACCCGTCTCCCCTCCCCCAAGCCGGGACAATGCAGCCCCCTCGGACCCCGCCCCCCACGCCCGCGCTGATTGGCCGCCGCCCGAAGCCCAACCCCCGGACGGCCCCCGGCCCGGACCATTACGTCAGCCGGCCCGGCCGCGCCCGCGCGCGGGGGACTGGGGGGCTCGGGTGGGGCGCGGCCTACCCGTGAGCCCCTCCCTCCCTCCATAAAAAGCCGCGCCGCGGGCCCGGTGCTCTCAGCCTGGCGGTTCCCGATCGCTTTCCGGCCGTCCCGCGGTGGGCGTGGAGGAGAGGACAGACAGACTCACGGACACAGACCCGAGCCCCGAGACGCGAGCGAGACACCATGCGCGAGATCGTGCACATCCAGGCGGGCCAGTGCGGCAACCAGATCGGCGCCAAGGTGGGCGCGCCTTCCGGTGACCCTAGGGCGCGGCCGAGTCGGGGTGGGGCCAGCGAGCGCCCCTGGAGGTCCCGGCCACGCCACGCCACGGCGCTGGGCAGGCGGGGCTCGCCCCGGGCGGACCTTCTTGGTCTCTCCGGGTGGCGAGGGGGGCGTGGGCTCTGGGCGGCTCCCAAGGAGCGGGTGTCTCAGTCTTTGTCATGGAAACCCGTTTGCAAACCCGACCGTCGCTTGGTCCCTTTCTTCCGTGGAGATGTGGCCAAACACGCAGGTGTCCTAGAGGCTGTGCGCGCCGGGAGGGACCTGGACGCGAGGAGAATTGATTTTACTCGCTGGAATCCGGCCGAGCTGCAGGGAGGGGAGGGGAGCAATTGTCTCGCTGCCCCTGGACGTGCTCGGAATCGAAATCCCCTCCTGGTCCCGCCGGCCCCTCCCCGGCCGGCCACGGGCACGCGCCGCCTGCCGCCCCCAGGCTGTGACCCTGCGCACGGTCACGGTCGACCCGCAGTCCCAGGCCTGGCCTCGGCTGGCTGCTCCCAACCCCCTACCACCCCATCCTCCCTGCCTGCAGCTGTCGGCATGGGCGACGCCCAGTTTCCACTTTCTGACCCTGCAGTAGCCAAGCCTGGGGTCACGCTGTCCTTGAAGTCTCCTGAAAGGTTAGGTTGTCAGAACTGCACCCTGCACCCGGGGCTTTTCATTGTGAGTTATGGCGTCCCCGGGGCCGTGCGTGGGGAAATAACAGCCTTTTTCTGTCTCAGTTCTGGGAGGTCATCAGCGATGAGCACGGCATCGACCCCACTGGCAGTTACCATGGAGACAGCGACTTGCAGCTGGAGAGAATCAACGTGTACTACAATGAAGCCACTGGTGATCGCCTTGTCCCCCCCTTCCTTTTGCTGCCCTCTTTTCCCGTGGGTGATCTCAGGAGAGGGTGGACTGGCCAGTTTTGGGCACCCTCTCATGCCCGGGATGCCCTCCCCGGTGCCAGGCAAGCCCTTTGAAAACCTGGCGGTGGGTTTCCTTTGTTTGGAGGCGGCATCCTTGCCTCCCGGAAGAAAGGCGTGACCCAGCCCCTCTCCTCAGAGCGCTCTGCCTGCTGGACTAAGGCAGCTCTTGTTCCCGCAGGTAACAAGTACGTACCTCGGGCCATCCTGGTGGACCTGGAGCCGGGCACCATGGACTCAGTCAGGTCTGGACCCTTCGGCCAGATCTTCAGGCCAGACAACTTTGTGTTCGGTGAGTGCCTGGCGATGAGGAACTCACTCTTAGGATAGAAGAAGGTGACTGCCGGAGGGAAAGAATGAAGAATGTCTAGTTGTGTGCAACTTTAATACAGGCTTAAAAAATACATAGGTTTGTCTTTCAGCTTCTAATAGTCACATGTCCCAAGCTGCCTTCCTCTTAATTACATCCACGACCATGTAGTTTAACATCCAAACCTTTGGTGACAGCCAGGAATAATTTTATCTGAGTGCTGACTCCTTTATTAAGGGGTTTGAGGTGAGAAGGAATATAACCCGGTCATCAGTGATTTAAGAATTTTCTCTTTCTGTAGGCCAGAGCGGTGCGGGGAACAACTGGGCAAAGGGCCACTACACAGAGGGCGCCGAGCTGGTGGACTCGGTCCTGGACGTGGTGAGGAAGGAGTCGGAGAGCTGTGACTGTCTCCAGGGCTTCCAGCTGACCCACTCACTGGGCGGTGGCACTGGCTCGGGCATGGGCACCCTGCTCATCAGCAAGATCCGCGAGGAGTACCCAGACCGCATCATGAACACATTCAGCGTCATGCCCTCACCCAAGGTGTCGGACACCGTGGTGGAGCCCTACAACGCCACCCTCTCCGTGCACCAGCTGGTGGAGAACACGGACGAGACCTACTCCATCGACAACGAGGCCCTGTACGACATCTGCTTCCGCACCCTGAAGCTGACCACCCCCACCTACGGGGACCTCAACCACCTGGTGTCGGCCACCATGAGCGGGGTGACCACCTGCCTGCGCTTCCCGGGCCAGCTGAACGCAGACCTGCGTAAGCTGGCGGTGAACATGGTGCCCTTCCCGCGTCTGCACTTCTTCATGCCAGGCTTCGCGCCCCTCACCAGCCGGGGCAGCCAGCAGTACCGCGCCCTGACGGTGCCCGAGCTCACCCAGCAGATGTTCGACTCCAAGAACATGATGGCCGCCTGCGACCCGCGCCACGGCCGCTACCTGACAGTGGCTGCCATCTTCCGGGGCCGCATGTCCATGAAGGAGGTGGACGAGCAGATGCTCAATGTGCAGAACAAGAACAGCAGCTACTTCGTGGAGTGGATCCCCAACAACGTGAAGACGGCCGTGTGCGACATCCCGCCCCGAGGCCTGAAGATGTCAGCCACCTTCATCGGCAACAGCACGGCCATCCAGGAGCTGTTCAAGCGCATCTCGGAGCAGTTCACGGCCATGTTCCGGCGCAAGGCCTTCTTGCACTGGTACACGGGCGAGGGCATGGACGAGATGGAGTTCACCGAGGCCGAGAGCAACATGAATGACCTGGTGTCCGAGTACCAGCAGTACCAGGACGCCACGGCCGACGAACAGGGGGAGTTCGAGGAGGAGGAGGGCGAGGATGAGGCGTAAGAGGCCGCCACGCACAGCAGGTTAGGGAAAGCCGAGAAGGAAGGCGAGGGGGTGGGGGGTCACTGTGAAAATGCCCTAGCGTTGAAGGAGCAAGCATGGTCTACCTTAGGTGTGTGCGCTGGTTCTCTGGTGCTCTTCACTGTTGCCTGTCACTGTTTTCTCTTTTTGTAACATTGATGACATTGATGTAACATTTGAGATACTTCAGAACTACTGTTGTAATGGCTAAAATCCCATAAACGTTTGTGTCTTAATGGTGTCCTCTTCTTTCTCTACCTTTTTTTCTTGATTCAGTTCTTTATTATCAACTGAAATAACTTTCTCAACATATGTCAGTTTCTTCCTCAAAGGGGGAAGGGATGGGTTAAAGGTCAGCTTACTTCGTGTGTATGGTAAAAATTAAGCCAGTGACAATCTTACCAAATTGAATAGGGGAGATCAACCTGAACTTTAAAATGCCTGTAAGCACATATTTTATTAGTTGAAGAGAACCTACTCGAAAGCATACTGGGTTTCCATGTAGAAATCCTGTGCCTTTTTTATGGTAGCAAGGATTAAAGGCAGGGTCTTCACACTGAGCTCTATCCCCAGTACCCTTTTAAAAAAATTTTTTTTGAGACAATGTCTTACTAAGTTGCTATCCTCCTGCCTCCACCACACAGTGCTGCTGGGATTACATGTATGTACCCCCAAATCCAGCAACAATTTTTTGAATAGTTCATACATGCACATAGTGCATAAGTCTAAAGTTAGTTTTCCTTCCTCTTGGGTTTCTTGATACAGTTTTCCTCCCCAGAGGCCAACCATTCTTATCCATAGCATCTTTTTTACATCCTTGCAAAAATACTGCATATATTTTCAAACTTTTGTAACTTATTCCTCATTTGTCTTTCACACGCTATTCTGCAGCCTCTTCACTAAACTGTGTGTGTGTGTGTGTGTGTGTGTGTGTGTGTAAGTACACATAGGCAAGTGCTGTAGATCACACACAGGCCTTGTACATGCTCTACTAATGAGATATAACCCAGCCCAAAAATATATCTTGGAGAAACAGCTTTCCTCCCGACTTGGATGCATAGCATTCATTATGTAGCTGTGCCCTGTTTCATTAGCCAGTTCCCTACCAATGGATATTTAAGTTGTTTATCCCTTTTTCTTTTCTTACATTGCCACGATGGATAATTTTGTGCGTGTATCGTTGTGCACAGGAGAATAGCTACTCTACAAATTTCACAAATGGGATTCTGCCAGGTACACAAGGATATATAGTATGTCTTTATACAAGAATATAAACTATGCCTTTTTTTTTGATACCGGGGATCAAACTCGGGACCTTGTGCTTGTGAGGCGGGCACAGCACCACTGAGATAAATCCCTGCCCTATACTATGCCTTTTAAGTCGATGAAGTCACCTATACCTAGGAACAGATAGAGATTTATAAACACGAGGTTCATTTTCAATTAACTTGTCCCTAAAATCATGCCTCTACTATACTACAAACTCTGTGCTTAAGTTAATCTCATTTGAGTTACTATGGAATTATAAATACAGAATTATTGGAGAATTTAAATAGGCAAGCCACAGTAATTTTCATAATTTATTGCATCCTTACCATGCAAGTGTGGGATTTGGGATTTGAACAGAAGCCTCACCCTAAACCTGAACTCACCCACTAAGAAAATATGGGATTGCAATGATTCCAGGGATTTTCAGTTAAAATGCATCTATGGGATAAATTGGTTTTTGTCAAAATAATGCTAATACTCTGCTTTAATCTGGGTCAGTTTCTCATAAAAAGAAATGCCAGTAATAAATGTAAAAATCTTATTTATGTACTATAAAAAGAAAAGGACCATCAAGAAAACAAAGTTCAGAGCAGGGAATTTAGCTCAGCGGTTCTGCCGCCTGCCTTGCAAGTGTAAGGACCTGAGTTCAATCCCCGGTACCAAAAAATAAATAAAGTTTAGGATTTTTCTAGTATTTATACAAATTCAAAATTAGAAAGAAAATGACTTGTAAATCCAACCTTGTATTTATTTTGTTTACATGAGTCTACTACTTGAAAAAAGAGGAGTGTAGATGAAAGATTTTTATTTTAAAAGAGGCTGAAATATATTTGGAAACAGTTCCAAAGCAAAGTGTGAGCAGTATCCATCGACACAGCATAAAGCTCAGTTGATTATGCCGTCTGGCTCCCATTGAAATTTCAGAGCAGCCGTTCCCTTCACAAGTCTGCTACAAAACCTTGTCTGAAGGGTCAGTAGGGCGATTTCAGCTCCAATTTCCTATATTTAATAACAAACTGGCAGGTGCCCTTCCCGCTGAGCTGGTGTAAAGCTTCCAACAACCTCACTGAAGGGTGACTGGTTTTAAATGCCCTGAACACTAGGGCACTGCCGAGGCCCCCTGGACTGTCCTTGGCCGTGCCTTCCCTACAGCCTGTCAGACCTCGGAGGAGCGAGGAGTTGCAGCCAAGTGCCTCTTGGCATACTAGAAGTGTGCTTCTCTTTCCTACCTTGAGAGAAGAGGACAGACAGGAACCAGCCAGCCCGCCTGCTGGCCCCTCAGCCCACTGCCAGAGCTTATTTTGGCAGGATTGGAGCAGCAGGTGCCAAACTGACCATCCAAGCAGACACCCTGGGGTCTAAAACAGTATAGACTAAGTGGATGTAGGGAAACGGTTCACAATGAGGAATATGCTCAGGGGCCTCGGAACTAGTTTCCTTTGACACGCTGGCATTGTGTGGTGGGGCCTTGTGGCAGTGGTGGTGAGACAGACTGGCGGTGGTGATGGCAGGAGCACTGATGTGTTTTCAAGCGTTCTTCCGCTTCCTGATGTGTCCAGAGGAGGACTGTCGCTTTTGGGCAGCCTGGAACCCAAATTCCAGGACCCACTGGAAGGTTCAGTGGTTTGGTTTGGGGAGGAGTTGGAGTCACCTGGAGGTCATCCGAGAGGTCCAAGAAAGAACTAAAATCCCCTTGTGCTTGGAATTGGTCTACACCTTTACATCAGCCCAGGGGGTGATCTAAAAACATGCCACGTTTTCCATTTTGCTGCTAGAAGTGTGTTCAATTAATAGCAATTTGAATGAAAAGTTACCTTCAGAAGCCATTCCATTACCTTCTTATGTAAGAAAGGAAATGGAGGGTCAGAGGCCTCCAAAATCCCAGAACCCTTTCTATACAGCTCGGGTCCTAGACACAGCTCTTTTCCCTATGGCTCCGTTGCTTAGGCCCTATCATACACAAAGCCACGCGCGGACCACGAGGAAGGGAAGGGTGGATTTCCTAGCTTTGAGGGAAAATCTAAACTGGTCTTGGTCCACACCCTACTTTTGTAGATGGGCTGGGCTCAAGCAGTGTCAAGCCTTGTCTTTCATGGGGACACTACAGGATGATGCTGAATTCTCTGGTTCTAAAATTCCACGCCCATACACCTGGTGCAGTGCAACTGTGATTGCAAGAGACATGTTCTGCTGGGAGTAGTTATTGTGAAAACGAGTAGGAAGTTAGAGAAAGCCGGAGCAGCTCACTTTCACACATCCTTATTTTAGTTAAGATGTGACTGGCACCCTAGACGAAGCTGGCGACGACTCCTCTAATGTTGATTTCCTTCCAGTGTGTAAGAAAAGTCCTTTTCTGAGGTCACAATTTGCAAAATGTGCTTCAGAACCAAGCCATTCACTTGAAAACAGACTTGTCCACATGTTTGTTTGCCAGCCCTCGTCCCTGCCAACCTGGCCTGTCCTCTCAGCCCTCCCAGTTCTCTCAAGGCTTGCTGGCTGACCCACCCAGTCTCTTTGGCCCAAAATGTGTCAGCGCCTTCTTTCCCTTTTCTTTGCTATTGAATCACGTATCATAAAAAGGCTCCACTGGAAAGAATACAGGTTAGCATGTTTCAGTGCATCCACAGAGTGGTTCAGCACCCCTCTCTACAACTCCAGAGCACTTTCATCACCTGAGAAAGAAACCCCATCCCACCGGCAATCATTCCCTCACTTTCTTCTTGTCTCTCCCACCCCCGATCCCTGGCAGCCTCCACTCTGCCTCGGAACTCATCTAGTCGGGACATTTTATAAAAATGGAGTCATGCTATCTGTGGTCCTTTGTGTCTGGCTCATTTGTTCCCAGCTCCGTTTTCAGGGGTCACCATATTGGAGCATGCATCAGTACTCCATCCTTCTTGTGGTAGATACTAACACACCGTTGCATGGGGAGAGAAGATTTTACAGACCTGTTCATGGGCCATGGACCTTTGGGCTGTCTCTTCCTCTTGGCTGTTGGGAACAGGGCGGCAATGAGTGCTCAGGTATGAGTTTCTGAGTGCATGTGTATACCTAGGAGTGAAAGCGCTGAGCCATATCATAACTATGTTCACAGTCATTTTGGCTCCTGCCCAAGGGTTCACAGGCTTTCAGGTTTGCCCCAAGATGGAAGACAGAACAGGCAAGCCCTAGGCATTTTTCTGCATTCACATAATCTTAGAATTGCAGTGCTTTACAGGCGAAGGGACCTTTAGTGATCTTTTTATGACTTCATCAATTTACAAAGAAGAAAACAAAGTCCCTCCCCCGTTAAGCCATGTTCCCGGGTCAGAGGCAGTCAGTGCTGATGTTCAGCTGCTAGCAACAAGAGTGTCAGAGTATTTTTTTCTTTTCACTAAAAAAGTCACTGGAGTATTTTTTTCCCTTCATTAAAAAAAAAATTCCAGAGACACACACCCCAGGCAGTGTAGCTGAACAATACCCCCAGCCTGGAGGTCTCTTTTTCTGCTCTTCCTTCCGATCATCCCTTGGCTCTCACCCTCCGGCTCCCTGGCTGCAGCTCTGATATCTGGGTTCTGGGAAACAAGGAGCAGAAGAAAGAGGGAGGGGAGGAAAGCCTGTTCCAGCTGAGTCAGCCTCCTTTCGAGATCTGAGCCAGGCTCCCCTGCCAATTCTGCTTGCCTTGCATTGGTACCTTTTGCTCAAGGGGCTGAGCAAGCTGGTCTTTCATCTGGGTACAGATAATTTCAATCTTCTGTTAGGAAGGAAGCAATGGAGAAAGGACCCTGGGAAACAGCCACTTCTTCCATAATTAGAGTGGCTAAGAAGTGTTATTGTTATAGACAGCTAAATTAGGTAGAAATATTGTAGGCAGTCAAAGAAGCTGTGGCTGGAGGCCATCTGAAGAAGATTAAAGTCACAATGGCTAGATTTGCATACTTCCTCTAGGGATGAGCAGAAGCTTGAGATCAGTGGTACCACCCTTTTGGGCTTTGCTTATAGACAGACCATCACCTCACTGGGGGAGGGCCGTCCTCTCCCACCCACTGAGACCAAAGCCACTGAGACCCAGACCACTAAGACTACAGATTACCGACCAAGGTTAATGATGTCATCCACATGCCCTTGTTACTAGTGGGTCAGTATTATCTAAGTGACTCTACTTGTAATCTTTTTTTTTGGTACCCAAGATCGAACTCGGGACCTTGTGCTTTCGAGGCAGGTGCCGGAACCACTGAGCTAAATCCCTGGCCCTCTACTTTTAATCTTATGGGTTGATTACAGTTTTTACCCACCTCGTACCCAGCTCTTGTGACTTTGCTCTATAAAACTTCTTTTGAGAGGTGGACTCATTGGCAACCCGCTCTGGACCCCTCCTGTCTCTCAGAAGCTATTCTTATTCCCCATTCTTATTCTCTAGTCCTACTCCCCAATTAGTTTTCCTACTCTGAACCTCCATTGTTCCTTAGAATTCGCTCTTCGACTTCTGGGAATAGGAACTTGGTGTGCCTGACATCTAGCATGTTGAGAGTTACATTCATTTCTCTTATATCATGCCTATATCATTATCATGGAATACATATTTAGTCTACATACATGTTTTCTGACACACAACTCCTAAAATCCTTGGAATCTTCTAATAAGTGTCATTCTGTGTGCTAATGTGTTGGTAGCTTTAGGATGGGGCTGGTCATTGGAGATGATCAGGGAAATGATTTCTGACCAGAAGGAGCCTGTGCTGTAGCTAACCAGGTAACAAGTCAAAGGCTCCTCCTAGCTCCGACCCCTCCTGCACCTAAAGCACATCTGGGTCTCACTCAGACTTGCTGGACATGTTTTCCTCCATTGTCCTTTGTTCTCAGAGTTTCTGTGACCCCTGCTTCCCGCCATATGTAAACAAGGCGAACCCTAGTTACCTTTCCATCCAATTGTATGAGCTGAATGTATCTACCTCAATCGATGAACTAATGTTAAGTGTCTTGCCACTGTACCCTCTTCGCTCTTTTCCCAAGTCTATATAAACCCTGTTACTGCCCATGACTGATCACTTTACAGAGAAGTCCAGATCAGTCCGCTAGAGAATAAACCTGCCTCCAGCTTCTAGGGTGTGTGCTCCATTCTTCTTGGCCTGACTCTGTTGTACCACCTAGAGCTACAACCCTGGGTTTCATTCCCTACAAGAGAGAGACCAAGGATGACTAGAAGGATGGGGCTTTCACTCCCGTCTCCCAACCTCCAGGGAGGGGAGAAGAGCTGAAGGTTAAATGGACCAATGATTTAATCAAATGTGCCCATGTCATGAAACCTCCATGAAATGACCAGCAGACTGGGTTTGGAGAGCTTCCGGTCAAGTAGAGGTGTGGAGCTTCCTGGGAGGGCCTAGAGGGCCAGGTAGATGGAGCCCTTGCATCCTTACCCACACATAGGCCCTCGGCGTCTCTGCCTGATGTTCATCAGTGCCCTTTGTAACAACCTCCATAATGAGCCAGCAAACTCAAGGGTTTTACAGAGTTCTGTGAGCTGCTTTTGCAAATGAGTCAAATCAAAGAAGGGGTAGTAGGAGCTCTAATATATGGCTCATAGGTCAGAAGTCTAGGTCACTAGGTCTCCTTGCAGTTTGGGGTTGGTCTTGCCTGGACTGAGCTCTTAGCCTGATTGTGCTGTAAGAATTGCCTTTAAGTCTTTCTCACTGAGTAACATCCTCAGAACACTTTTATTTTTCATTTTGAGACTGTGTCTTGCTAAGTCACAAAATTGCCCAGGTTGAACTTGAGCTTTGGATCCTCTGCCTCACCCTCCCGGAGTGCTGGGATTACAGGCGTGTGCCACCACGCCCAGCTGGGAAATCTTTTTAATGATACACAGCGAACGTTTACAAAACTTTATCAAAGCAATTTCATTTTTTTAAAAAATGCATTTGCTGTGACTTGCATGCCTCCTCACTGAGCAGCGAAGATTAAAATTCCTTTGGGGAACTGAGTGGAAGAGAAGGCACCACGGGACCCACAAAGCCTGAGTAGCTGTGGGACCCTGGTCACAGGGAGGGCACTGTCCAGGAAGAAAGTGGCAGACACTGGGGACTACTGTAAAAGGAAGGGCTGGTGGGCATGGGGCAGGGAGCCTGGGACACCACCCACAGAGCGGCAGCTGAGCAATGAGAGGGAGGAGCCTTTAAAGGCAAAGACAAAGACACAAGCATTCAGCAGTCAGATCATTCAAAACAAAACCCTGAGGAGCACAGGCATCTAAGTGAGCAGGATGGAGAGAGGCCAGCTGCAGCTTCTGCCTTCTCCTAGATCTCTGAGTAGAGAGTGTGCAAGGTGGTTTGAACAGGATTTATCCCAATCGCAATTCTCTGATGTGAGGGCATCGAGGTGGTGGGGCCTCTAAGGAGGATAAGTAGGTCGTGGGGCACCACGGTGGGTGGGAAGGGATTAACAGGATTCTCCCAGGACAGCTCAGCTCCCTGGAGAGTGGCTGCTGGGAGACTGAGCCTCCCCTCACCACGGCTCTCTCTCTTGCTGTATGGTCTCCCTCAACATGTGCTACCGCCATGTTGTGGCGAAGCTCTGAGACCCTCACCAGAACCTAGCACATCCCAACATCATGCTCTCAAACCTCCAGAACTGTGACCAAAATAGATCTTTACAAAGTACTCAGTCCCAGGTATTTTATTGTAGTAACAAAAGCCAGATTAACACAGTGTGATTTTAGGATGTTGGCTTCATTCTTTGGCAGAACTGCCCACATAGTGGTAACTCTACACTGGCATCGCCCTCTTTCTACAAACCTGAGAAGGCTCTAAACTGGCTGAACCGACTCAGACACCAGTCTCTGAATTAGTCCCTGTGGTCAGGAGGAAAGAGATGGATCATGTGTCCTCCTAGTCAGTGGATGAAGAAGGACCCAGGCTGGCAGTCTCATAATTTAGAGAATTAACTGTTCTTAAAGACCTCAGGCTTAGTTTACATAACTTGTCCCAGAAGCATTCATCCCTGAGTAAAGAACTTGGACAGACACTTGGGTTTTTCTGACTTCACAGTGCAATATAACACCAAAAAATAGCGATTATAGCCACTTACAAAGAGATATCCAGAGCAGCTGCTTGGGGTGAGGGCCTAATTCAGAGGTAAGCTGATCTTCAGACTTCCATCTTGCTTTACCTCGAGTCTACATGAACCATCTGGCACATCATTTAACTCTCAGTCTCCTCTCGGTTCTTTCTGTATGAATCACATTCTCCAGCTAAAAATATCCTACTTTCCTATTGCTGTACTTTGGACCTAGAATGTCCCCCCAAAGCCCTGAGTGGTAAAGGCTTGGTCCCAGACCTTGGGGCTCCTGCGTCATGGTGGGTCCACCAGGTGGGGCCTAATGAGAGATCTTTTGGTCCCCAGGGGTGTGGCCTTTGGCAGGGACAGTGGAACCTGGCATTCCTGTTCGCTTTCTTTCTTTTTTGGTACTGAGGATCAAACTCAGGACCTTGCGCTTGCGAGGCAGGCAGCGGCACCACTGAGCTAAATCCCCGGCCCTGCTCTTTCTTTTTAAACCCTGGTCACAAGGGAATGGCTTCATTTCACCATGATGCGTTGCCCCCAGTAAGGCCTAAAGTGATAGGTCTCCCTGATCGTGGATTAGAACCTCTGAAACTGAGAGCCAAAACAGACTTTTTTCTCTTAAGTGAATTGTGTCAGGTATTTGTTAGAGAAGTGGAGAGCTAACATATCCATTTTCCACCTTCACCTTGGCATATCCAGTTTCCTTTCCTACACTACTCCTTTTCCTTCCCAAATACTTCTCAGCTCTTATGGTCATGCTAAGCTTCTATTTCTTCTGAGAAATCTTTCTTTGATGTTCACGTAGCACATGGTTTGCATCTCTGCTATCTTAATAGCACAATCCTAGGGGTCAGGCAATCTCTGCCCTGACATTTTTGTTTCAATTTGGGTAATTGTTTATTGGTTTCCCACTATGAGTATTTTAAAAATTTTACATTTAATTCCACTGCTGGCTTGATTGTTTATGTTCTTGGGGCCAGTGATTTAGCTCAGTGGTTCTGGCACCTGCCTTGAAAGTGCAAGGTCCCGAGTTCAATCCCTGGTACAAAAAAAAAAGAAGCAGTATATGTTCTCAGTGTGATTGCTCTCAGGTTTACAATATACTTTTACCTGACACTGAAGGATGTCAGCTGCGGAATTTGTGGCTCTGGCAAGATTGAAATCATGGCCCAGTACCAGTTCACTGGCATCAAAAAATACTTCAACTCTTACACTCTCACAGGTAGAATGAATTGTGTACTGGCCACATATGGAGGCATTGCTCTGACGATCTTGTATTTCAAGTTAAGGTCTAAAAAAACAAAAATGCCAGCTGTGAAAGTAACATAAGTGTGTAGGGAATCAAACCCAGGGGATTGTGCATGCTAGGATTTTACAGTATCTAACTTCATCTGTGAAGTTCCCGTGCCTGGAAGAGCTGTTACTCATCATGTAACACTCAGTTTGTACAATAAATTATGAACCTGTAAAAAAAAATAATACACTTTTACCTCAGCACAATCCATCTTCAGCTAATACTACATCACTTCATGCGTACTGTGAGGCCCTTACAATCGTGTACTTCACTTTCCTCCAGTCTTACTTGTAGCCATATTTTACTTCCATATATTTTGTGAACCCACTGATATGGCTTTAGCTTGAAACGGTTATCATTCTAAGAGATTCAATATATCCACCCATACAGTTTCCATTTCTTCTCATTTCTTTGGGTGGATACCGTTTCTTCGTCCTACAAAACTTCCTTTAGTTTTCTTTTGGTGCAGACCACTTGGGAATAAATCTGTCAGTTTTTATTTGGCTTTAAATATCTTTGTTTTGCCTCATTTTAAAAAGACATTTTTCACTGGATATCAAAGTTTACATAGACAGCTGGTTTCCTGTCAGCATTTCAAAGATATCATCCTAATTTCTCCTAACTTGGGTTAAGATGAGCAGTTACCAGTAATTCACAGCTTCATTTCCTTCTATGAAATGTTTTGTTTTTCTGTCTGGTTGTCTTGGATGTTAATAACTCATTAATAGTGAGCCCTTTTCATCACCATTTTTCAGAAATTTCAATCTGATGAACCTTGATGTAGTTTCCTTTATGTTTTTTTACCTGAGTTTCATTGAATTCCTTGAATTTGTGAATCCATTCATTAAATTCATAAATCTGTCTGCCATACCTTCTTCAGATATTTTTCTGTTGCCTCACCTTATTTTGGGATTCCAATTATACTGTATTTTATACTTTTTGTCTTACAGTTTACCAGTGATCTGTTCATTTTTTGGACAGTTTTTTTTTCTCTCTGTGCCTCAGTTTCTATTACTATACCTCAGTTTATTGATCTTTTCCTCATCGTTTAATCTGCTGCTAATTTGGCATCTTGGATATTATATTTTTAATCTCTAGAAGTTCTATTTGGGTCTTTCACATCTTTTTCGTGTCTCTCCTCTGCACTGTTTCCTCTGCCCTCTTGAATGGACGGAGCATATCTACGCCAGCTGCTTACCAGTGCTTGCCCTAATTTCATCCTCTCTGTTATCTTCAAGTCTATCTTTATGGATTTTCTTCCTGGTTATGGGTTATATTTTCCTGCTGCTTTGCAACTTTTCATTGGGTGCCAGATTTGTTAATTTTATGTTGTTTAAGTCCTGGATTTTGTTGTGGTCTTTCAAAGAGTGTAGGATGTGGTTCCAGCACACAATTACATTAAATGGGATCTGTGGATCCCTTTGAAACTTATTTTTAAGTTTTGCTGGGATAGGTCCAAAATTATCCCTGGAGCTCTAGGGAGAATTTAACCCCACCATTAAGGCATCAGGAATTTAATCCCACCACGCCTCAGGAAGTGGTGCCATTCCAGCCATAGGAACATAGACACTATCCCCAGCCTGTGAGAGCTCTAAGAATTATTTCATTTACTACTTTCCAGTCACTCTTTCCCTATTCTCCACTTATTTATTAATTTAATCCCCAGCCCATTACTATTGTTATTTTTTAAATTATTATTATTAGAGACAGGGTTTTGCTAAGTTGCTCAGGCTGGGCTCAAACTTGTGAACATCCAATGTCAGCCTGTTTACCTTGCCCGTGAGGATCCGTTCTCTGCCAAGCCTGACGAGGACCTGTCTGGTGATCTCCACGGCTCTCTGTGAAGCTCCTTCTAACCTGTGTTCTGCTCTGTGCTAGCTGACTTAGGCGCGCTCTGATGTATAATTTCTTTTCCACTCAGTGAGACCATGGAGCTCGAGTTCAGTTCCAGCTTTCTGCACAGCAGCGTGGAAGCTGCCTCTGGATAGTAGGTTGGGGAAATCACATGGCAACTCGATTGTTCCCCTTTCTCAGGGCCTGGTGATGAACAACCTGGGAACCATGGTTACCTATTTTTTGCCCAGCTCAGCTGTTTCGGCAGGGAGGATAAACGTAATTCTGGTGGCTCCATCTTGGCTGAAAGATGAGCTCCTTCTTTCATTTCCTTTTGGTTAAGATTTTTCTCTTTCTTTCCATCTACTAATCCTCTTATGGCAGAATCTGTACAGCTTCTTTGCTCTTATGTGCCTGTTAGTTTTTACTTCATTTATGATTATTTCCTTTATTTTTATGTCTTTCTCAAGTTCTTCCACTTTTTTTTTTACAGATCCTTCTTTTCCCCAAGAATCTCATTTCAGAGTGTTTCTGATTTTAATTTGTTTTTTTCATACTTGTTATCCTTTCCTTGATTTTTAAGGTTTCAATATTTTAGGTTATTGTTTTCATCGATTGGGATCTGTCATGTTTCTGGGATAATTTTGGCACCTTAACAGATGCTATTCTTTCTGTTTTTCACTTTTATATGGATTTGATCATGATTCTTTTCTGTTTCTCTGGGTTTATTTATTTATTTATTTGGTACCAGGGATCGAACTCCGGTCCCTGAGCTTGAGAGGCAGGCAGCAGAACCACTGAGCTAAATCCCCCACCCGATCTGGGTATATTTTGTTTTGTTGGCACTGGGGATGAACCTACGGCTTCACACAGAGCCACACCCCAGCCTCTGTTGCTCATTTTTAAGTAAAATGAATTTTCTGTAGTTTTGGGAGGGGAGAGGCCTCCAGAAGTTTCAGAACTGCAGTGGCTCTATAGCTCCCCCTTCTGTTGCTTCCAGAAAGCAATTTTTACAAAAATTATCCACTTTGGATCTGTTCTGTTCCCCTCTCTGGTTTGTACCTGGATCTTCTCTTTCCCTTGCTGCTACTAATCCTGTCCTACTTTTTATGGAATCGGCTTCCAGCATTTTGCCCACTGTAATTCCTGCCTTGAAAGGGAACTTTATTTAGTTGGAGCGTTGACAGAGTTCCTGCCTCAGTCTGCTCTGGGGGTTGGGAGAAATGAGGGGACTTGGTGAAAGGAGACGCAAGGTGGGATCCCACTGGCACTGTCTTCCGTGTGTCCCAGAATCAGGCCATCTCTAGTCTCCCAGCCCTTACTGTTCTGCCTGTCACGTTCCTATTCCAGGTCCACTGACTTCACAAATGTCTGCTGGTTGAGGGCCACGCACCCAGTCCTGTACTGAGGACTTCAGCGGCCACAAACACACTCTAGGCTTCCAGGAGTTCCCGGCCAGTCGGGGAGACTAGCAGCTAGGTGGAATCCCGCTGTGGCAGATGCTGTGGACGCCAAGGATGACATCAATTCTCTCTCCTTGACTTGCCATCGGGGCGACTGCCATATAGGAAGCAGCCTTCACATCTCCTAAAACTGGAATCTAGGGGGAGCTACACGTTTATCACCAGCAGTTCTTGTGATGGACTTCAGCGACGGCTCTTGATTTAAAGAAAATGCAGCCAGGTCATTAGCGCGGTCTCCTCTACAGAGCTGGTGCTTCTCATTGTGTTCCTTTTCCTTTTCTTTTTTTATTTGTTTGTAGTGTTGTGGATCTAATTCAAGGCCTTCTAAGCATGTGCTCTAGCCCTGAACTGCATTTTGTTCTTCTTTGATTTGTTTGGCTCTTCCCCTGGCAATTTGGACAGCTCTCTGGGAGGAAGACAGCCTGGCTGCTGCTTGGTGTAGATCCCATCTCTCCTTCCTCCTGGAGAGAGACCATTGGACGATGGCCTTCATTCTTCTGCTGACAGAGGAGCCTGCAGGGAGCCATGTTGCATTCTTGACCTATGAGACCCATCCCGACCCATCACTGTGCCATCCCCTGCGGAGCTCTCAGGCTGTTCCTTGCCTGGCATCGCACATGAGCATGCCCTTTGAATGGGTGTCCTTAGTAAAGGGCCAAGGGGCTAACTTCGTGCTGGCATGGGGAGAGAGCAGGCCACCGTGTCGTGTTGGCAGTCCTGTGAGCAGATCTTCATTACAGAGCACAAGTACGTGTCTTGCTTCCCTTCACGAGTTGTCCTTGTCCTTCCTGCTCCTTTCTCTTTCCTTTCCTCTTTTTTCTCTTCTTCTGCTCCTTCTCCTTCTTCGTTAGTGTTGAATGCTGTATTCAATCATTCAAGGGTTACATGGACATTTCAAAAGGACAGAATATATGGTTGTCTTTGGGACTTGCAGTATGTCCTTCACACACATCCCTGTGGCTTCCTCCAGAGCCAGGGGCTCAGACATAACACAGACCAGAAGGTGGGAGAAAGAGCAGTGTGAGCTAAAGGTATTCCCCTAGATCTGCCCCACCAACAGCCACTGAGAAAGGTGTATTTCAGCTCACAGCTTCAGAAATTTCAGTCCCTGGTCACTGGGGCTGTGGCTGCACCAAACATCATGGCAGAAGAGCTGTGGAGGCCTCATGGGTCTGGTCTGGGAAGCAGAGACAGGATGCCGATGGGCCCCGTGTCCCCTGAGGACACATCCCAGTGGCCCAACTTCCTTTGACTACACCCCAACCCTAACAGGCTCCCTCACTTCCCAGTGGCACCAAGCTGGGGGCCAGGCCCTTAGCACATTGGCCTTCGGGGGACACTGCTGGGGCCAAATGACAGCACTCTGCCCTGGGGAGCCTGTGGCCCTGGCTGGCCTTCCTCCTCTGCCCCAGGCCCCCTCTCCTGACCCCCCGCTGTCCCAGTGGCATGGCTGGAGGTCACAGGGACTCACTGGAAGTCCCTGGGTTCTTGGGCCATCACCACACCCCTTCGTTTTCTTAACTCATTTTCAAACCACTCACTACGTTTCTGGTTCCTCTGAGCAGGTTCTTTAGCTTTTAGCTCATGTGCCCAGTAATGAACAAGAAAAAAGAGCTCCCCTGCTAACCGCTCTGTATGATACTCGAGCCTGGAGCAGCCCTGCCCTCCAGCCCAGATGATCAGCAGGTTGAGAGTGGCTCTGCTGTCACCACGGGCCGCCAGCGGCATCATCGTTGATGGCATTAAGGGCAGTACAGAGGCCTCCTCCCCAGCAGTGCCCTGGAAACACGGCCCCTGCGCGGCTCAGGAAAACGCAGTGTCTCGTGGTTCTGAGTGGGGAGAGGACACCCTGGGGAACCCCGAGGTATTAGGTTGAATCCCTAATCGCTGGGCTTTTTCAAGATTGTATTCATGTGACCTTACTTTTAGTCTCCAGCCAGGGAGCCTGGAAAACTTGGGGGGGGTCTCACCTCTCGTCAGTCACCCGGCTTCTCCTGAGCATTTGCAACCTTGGGCAGAGGGTCTGGGTCTTCACCTTGCTCCGCAAGCGTCCAGGTGCCTCCTCCTGGCAGGGGATCTCCCTGCAGTGCAGATTCTGACGCCGTGGACCATGGGTGGGGCCGGAAACCCTGGGCTCCTCACAACCCCCAGGGCGGCCTGCGGCCAGGCCAGCTGCAGGAGTGGGTGGAGGGTGCTGTCAGGCGGCTTTAACTCAGTGACTCACTGGGCCCCAGACACTCAAGCCACCCTCTCCCTGCAACTTCAAAGGCGAGCTGGGCAAAGTGACTGTGGGAGGGCAGCTTTGTGTCAACTCTTCCACCACACCTGCCCCAAGTTTCACGAGCTACATTTTTGCTGCCGCCCATTAAGCCTAAGGAGGACTTGTTCTTGCCTTTGCACTGACTATCCAACCAGAAGATATCCACTCAGCACCTACTGTGTGACAGCCGCTGCTTCTCGAGGCAGCCAGGGAGACAGTGGAGGAGCCTGGCCCTGTTAGCCTAGTCTGCTGTTTCCCACCACGCAGTGTGGCAGTGCCCTACAGGGCTTGTCAGTGCTCTCTGCGATTCTGGGGCTGAGGTTTGGACCCAAGCAAGCGAGCGCATGCTCCGTAGCCGACCTGTACCCCCAACCCTACTGGGCAGGAATTCCCTGAAAGCAAACTTAGCCCTCACTGCTGTCGACCTGTCTCCGGCTCTGCCTGCTACTGGGAATTTCCTCTGTCTCCGCTCCCTGATCAGCAGCTGACCAAGTCCAGGCTTCGGCCCCTGCCCTCTCCCTCTGCCTTCTCTCTTCCCTGGAGGAGGAAGCCATTGTCTCCTTGTGGCTCCTTCCCCTCCTTCCCGGGGAAGCTCCCACCACGCCTTTCAGGGAGCCTGCTCCGAATCCAGGTGGATTTCCTGCCCCTTGGTTCTGGCAATTTTACATGGAAATTCTCCCACCCTCTTCCTCCACTAAACTCAAAGTTTCCCCCGTGTAGAGAAATGTCCCAGTCATTTGCCCATCAACAAGTCTTTGCTGAGCTGCACTTTGGTGGCAGGGCCATGCCACCCAGTAGGAACTCTCGCCGGCAGGTTTTCCCAGTGGAGAATCAGGTGCACTTGACCTGCCTCCAAATCCTTAGCTCTGGCTTCAGCTGCTGAGGAATGAATAGTGCTCCAGGGTGGGTGTGCGTCATCTGTGGTATGTAGCATGTCACAGCCGGGCTGTCAGGAGAATCGATTAGAGCCTGGGCAGGATGGGGTGAGGAGAATACCAGAGGACAGAGGATGGGTTATCCGTGTCTACCAAGAGCCAGGTTTCCCTGACACGCAGCGTGTGCCAGGGATTATAGGTCTGCTCCCACCCTGGACATCTCAAAATTTTTGGTAGAATGAGTTAAAAAGGAAATCCCACACTTTGCAGCTTCTAAAGCTTAGTGTTGCCTCAGCTAATGCTTGGAACTGCGAGTCTTTCCCAATATGGCAGCTGCTGTTACCGCTTCACTTTGATGTCACTAAATTGCTGAAAATCCAGTTTCTTTTTACGAGAGAAAAGTTTTAGAAAATGTTGGATTCTCTTGTTCTCTTAAAATCACATCCCCTATTAAAAAACTACAGCCATACAACAACAAAAACAAAGATACTTTTTTATATCATGAAATAGAACCAGTCCAGGTGTAACACAACGGAAGTTTGAAGTCATCAGCTTTCTAGTAAAAACCTGCAAATTTCCATGAAACTTTCTTTCTCGGGCCACGATAAAGAAGCACTAGGTACGTCGTGGTGTTGGAATGGAGAGGGGAAAGGGAGATTATGCAATCTACTTCTGATATTTTGGAAATGTGTTGCTTTTTCAATTCAATTGCTTGAAATGAGAATTATTTTTAAGTTACACAGGCAGCAGTGGGCCGACGCCAACCCTGAGCCTCTCTGAGGGCATTGCTTTTTGTCTCACTCACTGGCCCAGCGTCTATTCTGCTCCCCAGCCCTGGGCCCTCACTGCAAACACCTGGGCAGCGGCTCTGTCAGGGTGGAGCAAGGGAAACTCAGAACACAGCTGCGATTTTGAACAGGGTGGGGACATGGTCATCAAAACCTCCCTAGTCAAAAAACCTAAAATCTGAACTTCTCCAAAATCTAGAACTTTTAAAGTATCTACAGGTGGAAAATTCCACACCATGAAATTTGGCGTCATGCACAGAATTATTGTAAAATATTCTACAAAACTACCTTCAGTCTGTAAGGAGGATATGAAACATAAATCAATTTTGTGTTTGGGTTTTGATTCCATCCCCAGGACTCCACATTAATGTACATCCGAATGTTCCAAGAAAAACCTGAGGTCCAAAAGCACTTCTGGTCCCAAATATTTTGGATAAGGATACTCAGCCTATATGAAAGGTCTTAGTCCACTTTGAAGAAGGAAGTACCACAGACTGGCGCCTTACAAATAAAGGACCTCCGAGAGCAGGGTGCCAGCATGGTTAGTTCTGGTGAGGACCCTCTTCCAGGTTGCTGACTGGTGTCCTTGTATCCTCACCTGACAGAGGGCGGTTGGGGAGCCCTCTGTGGGCACCTTTGAGTCTCACTCATGAGAGCTCTGCCCTTACGACCCCATCACCTTCCAAAGTCCACACCCCTAAGTCGTCACCTTGGAGGCTGGCATTCCCAGATACGAATTGTGCAGGGAAACAACGTTCAGTCTGTAACACAGAGTGATGTCTTGCCCAGGATTATCTGGCAGTGATGGTATGGAGAGATGAGGGCTAGAAACCGGAATCATTGAGACTAAGAGGTTCGATCAACTTTCTAGGTCGTCTATGAATCATCATGGGCAGCAGCACTGGGCTAGAACATTCCAGCTCTCGCTTCATTCATGTAACTCATTTTCCGAAGACGCCTAGGGTGGCCACATTAAGGGAAAGGTGAAACCCAGCAGTCTCAGCTCACAGTGTACACAGTAGACATTATGCAATGTGGTGGAAGCACAGCCTGACAGGACTTCGCCTGGATGTCACAATTCCCACATGGTTTATGCGCTGGCAGAGTGGGAAAACTGGCTTGTCCTTCTGCTCTATTCCATTGGTCTACATGTCTGTTTTTATGCCAGCACCATATTGTTTTTACTACTATGGCTTTGTAGTGTAACTTGAAATTGGGTATTGTGATGCCTCCAGCATTACTCTTTTGCTCAAGACTGCTTTGGCTATTCTGGGTCTTTCGTGCTTCCTCGTCAATGTTAGGATTTTTTTCTCATTCTGTGGAGAATTTTGATGATATTTAATAGGTATTACAAAGAACCTGCAGACTCCTTTTGGCAATATGTCCATTTAGACAATATTTCTTCTGCGGATCCATGAACAAAGGAGGTTTTGGCAACTAATGTCAATGTAACTGAATTAAGAGACTCCTGGCAAGGTTATGGGTCATGGGACCATCACACTTATCAGTGGATTAACCCATTCACAGCTGAATGTGTTCTGACAGGTGGGCCCAGGTGCCACGGGGTCACTGGGGGCAGCCACTGGAGGATGCATCTCCTAATGGTGCTCTTCCCCTGTGCTCCGCTTCCTGGCCACCATGAGGTGAGCAGCTTTGCTCCACCATGGTCTTCTACCATGATGTTCTTGTCTTGGAACAGCCAACCATGGACTGAACCCTCTGAACAAAATAAACCTCTCTTCCTTTAAGTTGCAGGTGTCAGGTAGTTCATGCCAGTGATGGTCAGCTAATACAGAGGTCTTTCCGTTTTCCAATGTCTTTTTATTTATTTATTTATTTATTTATTTATTTATTTATTTGGTACCAGGGATCGAACTCAGGTCCTTGGGCTTGTGCAGCAGGCAGCGAAACCACTGAACTAAATCCCCAGCCCATCCAATGTCTTTTTAAATGTCTCTTTTTGATGCTCTGTCACTGTGACTACAGTGGCCTTTCATCTCTCTAATGGTTGATTCCTAGGTATTTTGTTTTTTTCTTTGAAGTTATTATAAATGGGATTGTTTTCCTGGTTTCTTTCTCAGCAGGTTCACTATTGGTAAAAAGGAAAGCTATTGATTTTTGTGTGTTGATTTTGCATTCTGCCACTGTGCTGAATTTGTTTATCACATGTCAGGATCTGCTGGTGGAGTTTTTAGGCCTCTTGACCTAAAGGATCGCATCATCTGCAAGTGGGGTGACTTTCCCCCTTCTGTTTGCATCCCTTTTTATTTTTCTTGCCTAATTTCTCTGGCTAAAGTTTGAATTACTATGATATGATTGTATTTTGTCCTGTTGCAGTTTTCTTTCTGTTTATTTGGCTGGGCTTGAGCTTTTATGAAGGTATAGATATTTTTCATCTAACTGGAAAAAATGGGGTATTATGTTTTCAAAAGTTTTCTACCACGCTTCCTCTTCTTTCCTCCCAGAGTTCTGCTTATTTATATGCTCCATAGTGTTCCAAGAGAAGTGGGATATGTTCATTTATTAAAGCATCTTGTCTTTCTGTGCTTCAGTTTGATATTTTATATTTTTTTTGATATTTTATATTGCCACATCTTCAAATTTCCTCTTTTTCCCCCCATGATCTAATCCTTTATGAGGACCATCCAGTAAAATTTTCCTTTCAGATATTGTATCTTCAGCTGTAGTTTCCTGTTTGTTTCTAATTGATATATAATTGATATATTTTAATATCCATTATTTTTATATCTACCATTTATCTCTTCATTATGGTCATGTTTTAGTTCAAATCCTTTATTATATTTATTTGAATGATTTTTAAAATTAATTTTTCCCTCTCTATTTCTGGATGTCTTTCTGTTGACTTGGTTGTTTCCCTGCTTATGAGTCAGATTTTCCTATTTCACTGCATGTCTGGTACCTTGGGGCTGACATTTTGAATGTTCAACATCTCGATTTTGTTTTCTTTTTTAAATGAGCATCAGGGTTCACTCTTATAGGCAATGAACTTACCTGTAGATCAGCATAACCCTCCTGCAGTTCCTGTTCCAATATTGTCAGGCTGATCCCATAGCAGCTTTTTCTCTAGTGCTACTGTACTTACAATATACTCCTCACCCCTTTCCATGGTTTTAATTACTGAAGTCAACCATGGTCTAAAAACATTAAATGAAAAATTCTAGAAATAAATAATTCACAAGTATTAAATAGATTTTATTGTCATTTTGTTCTACTTTTATTAGCTACTATGATTAATCTCTATTATGATTAATCTCTTACTGTGCCTAATTTATAAATTAAACTTCATCATAGGTATGAGTGTACAGGAAACAGCACAGCATCTTTGAGGATTGGTACTACCCTCAGTTTCAGATGTCCCCTGGGGGAACTGAAGTAGCCCTTGGGATAAGAGCGGACACTCCTAAGTGTGACCATCCTGGGCTTAGTGCGGAATGGCCGGGGGCACTGAGATAGGACCCGGGAGCTGCTCAGAGAGCCAATGCCTCCAGCATCGTGCAAGCTTTAATTACCCAGGAGCTGCTCTTTCCCCTGGTCTTGTTCCTTGCACAGGCTTGTGGAGTCTCACCTGCACATTACAGCCTGGCACTCGCCAAGATCTTCAAGGGTATTATGCATATTTGTGGAGCGATTTATTTGCTCTTTTGAAGAAATGCAGCCCCCACACCAGTCTTCCGAACGCCTGTCTCTGTCTTAGCTCAGCAAGGCCCTGTGCTCTGCTTGGCTTCCCCCTCCTTGCACCATGCTGTGCAAAGGTCCCAGGCAGAAGCAGGCTGCTTGTAGGGCTCACCTCGTCATCTGTCTCCCTTCCTTGGGAGGCTACAGGTATTTAGTATTTATTTTCCAAAGACTGGAGGGGAGTTGTTCTGTTTATGTTGTCTGGTTCTTTAATTGTTGTGGCAGAAAGGTTGCTCTGGTAGCAATTCCTTCTCATCCACTCTTCTTTCTCTTTTTTGGTACCGGGGATCCAACTCGGGTCCTTGCGCTTGCAGGGCAGGTTTCAGAACCACTGAACTAAATCCCTGGCCCCTCGCCAACTCTTCTTAATGAGGCTTTTTGTTATTATATGGTTAAAAGATACAGCACGTGTTTGAAAACCTGTCATTTGCAACAATGTGGATGGACCTGTGGGACATTATGTTACGTGAAATGGTCCAAAAAGACAAATATCTCCTGAACGTACTCATGAAGTTGAGAATGGAACTTGTTTGCTAGGAGCTGAAGAGGGTAGGGTTGGGGCTGGAGAGACACTGCTCCAAGGACCCAGACCCAGCAGGAGAATGAGTTCCCGTGCTCCACTGCGCACCGAGGCGACCGGTTGGTTCATGTGCTGTCTTAGTTACTGTCCTCATCGCTAGGGCCCAATACCTGACACTCACACATTAAAGAAGGAAAAGTGTATTTTGGCTCACAGTGTGCAGAGGTTTTGGTCCGTAGTCTGGTGGTTCCAAGACAGGACAGCAGGGCAGATGCCCATGGTAGAGGAAAAGCCATCCAACTGGCAGCACCCCGGAAGCAGAGAGAACGAAGGGCGCAGCTGGGGAGGGAGGTTAAAGTGAACTGTTCCAGACCACGCCCAGGCCACAACCCTCCTAACAACAAGTCAGCTAGAAGTCCCCACAGTCCAACCACCTTCCTAAAATCCCGCCTATGAGCACAGACTAAAGGCTCTGGAGGGACATCTAGATATAAACCATAGCATGCAGCGTACACAATAACTACATCAGATACAATAACTAGGTATAAACCATAGCATGTATCATACGGTATAACATGTATCATATATAATAACCAGAAGAGAGGATTTTGAATGTTCTCACCACAAAGAAATGATACATATTTAGGGTGATAGATGCCAATAACCCTGATTTGATCATTATACAATTTACACATATATAAAAACATCACACTGTACCTCATACATATATATAGTTATGATATGTAAATCAAAAATGTTTGGGGGTGTGTGGGGATTTAGCTCAGTGGTTCCACCGCCTGCCTCGCAAGCGCAAGGTCCTGAGTTTAATTCCCGGTACCAAAAAAACAAAAAACTCATTGAAAAACATTTTTTCAACTGTTGGGCAAAAATATAGTGCCTTTTCTGTCGAAAGCCCTGTGATGTCCAGGAACTGTTACTGCACAGCCATTTGGCCCCATGAGGGGCTCCCTAAAAGAACAGCCCAGGTGCGGAAATAGCATAGGGCAGGGAACAGCTGGGCTGTGAACATCCAACCCCCAACAACTGCCCAGGCCTAGATTTTATTTATTTTATTTTACTTTTTGTGATACTGGGGTCAAACCGAGGCCCTCGGGCTCACTGGCCAAGTGCTCTTCCACTCAGCCCCATTCCCAGGCCCTGCTCTGCTCTCAGCCAGGTTCGCAAACTGTGGTCTGAGCCCTGTGCGTTTTTAAAATTCTACAGGAGCACAACAAGTAGATTATATCTATCAACACTTATCATACTATTAACTGAAACTGAGAGAGTTTTAAGTGCTTTATTAATTTGCTAAAATAAACCCATTCTACATTACCATAAATATATCTTTGTGAAAAATCATATCCTTTTATTTTTTAGTACCGGGGATTGGTAGGTAGGTAGGATCATGGCAGGTGGTGGAACCACTGAGCTAAATCCCTGGCCAGATTATATCCTCTTAAGACAAAAAGTCACCCAATGACATAGTAACAGTGTTTTACATTTTCGCAAATCTCTTTAATGTCTTTAGTGTCAATCAGATCCTCATATTTGCTCTTGCATTCAGTCTGTTTAAATGTGTTGTTTGGGTTGACTTCTGTGAAAAAAACGTGACCTCAGTTATGTAGCAGAAAAAGGACTGTTTTGATTGTTTTTCAGATAATTCTAGATATCTTCTTTGATACTACACTACGAATGTAACAATTGACAGTTTCTTAGACTTTATTTGCAATTTGAAATCTGAAATTATCTCCAAAACTATTTTATGCTCCATGGCAGGGATAGAAAATAATTTCAGCCAAGAACCAAATAGTGGCTGATAGGGTTCAAAAATGTTCATGTAATGAGCCTTTACTTTGTAAATAAATACTGACCTTTGCTTTCTGTATTAAAGTCCATTGGTCCACCTTGTACTAGGAATGGATAAATCTGTTTGTACAGACCATTTGAAAAGGTTTCTCAGCTTCCCCCTGGGGTCACCAGATCACGCTCTGATGACTACAGTGCTTGTGTTTGTGTTATATGAGGTAATTCGTTCCTTATTATTAAAGCCACTTGGAGTTGGGTCTTTTGTTACTTGCAGCCAAAAGCATCCTGGTCGATAAACTCCCAGGTCCACATTCTGGCTTCTGCCTTCGATCCCGGGGAGTGGCATTCTGAACCACAGACCCCCAACAGTTTCTGAGCCAATGGCAGTGTAAAAACACAAGATATGTATTATTTGGGCTGCTCCAGGGAAACCAATACAGCCCCGCACCCACAGTACATGGATTAGGAAAACAGCTCACACAATTAGAGGTTAGAAAGCTCCACAATAGCGATCTGCAAGCAGCAGAGCCAGGGAAGATGGCAGAAATGGTTCAGTCCGAGAAGCCAGAAGCCCCAGAACCAAGAAAACCATCAGCACAGCCTTCACCTGAGAGCCTGAGAGCCTCCAGGGCTGCTAGCGCAAGGCCCTAAATACAGAAGCCAGAAAGCCAGGAGTCCGATGCTCAGGGGCAGCAACAGTACAGGTGCGCTCTGGTTGGGCAGGAAGGTGGGCGGTTGCCCCTTCCTCAGCTCTTCCGGTCCATATGGGCCTACAGCCAGATGTGGCGGTGTCCTCACATTCACAGTGGGTCTTCCCACCCATCCCACCCACGCAAGGCTGATCTTCTCTTGAACAGCGCGCAGGCACATGCAGAAGCGGCGCTGGACCAGACTGCTGGATCCCTCCCTCGGTCCCGTTCACCATCACACATATTCGGGCTGAGACGTCCCACGGTGCCTCAGTGAGCTCCGAGCACTGTGGGAGTTTGGGGGAGTTTTTCCTGATCTCGCTCGGAAAGGCATGGAGGTAGCGGAGAGATGGCCCAGAGAACCAAAGGGGCTCCCAGTCTGGACAAAGGGACGGGCAGGGGCTTTAGCGCGAACGTGACGGCAGAACACTCGTCAGGTGCCGGGCAGACGGCGGCCCGAGAAGGGAAATGCAAACCACCGCTCTCTCCAGCCGCGAGGACATCATCTGCCTTCTCCAACTCAGAGTCACCGCGGGGAGAAGGCGACTGCAGGTGCCCCGGACGGGCCGGGATGAGCCTTCATGGACTAGTTGAAGCTGTTATTTCTACCAAAAAGAATAGAAGCTCCTGAGCTAGAAACTAAGGTCAGTTTTCGGAGTGTTTCAAAACAATTTTATATACCTGTGTGTATGGACTAAAAGTTCACATTCCCTGGCAATGAACACCAATTTAAAAACACTGACAACTCGATGAAAAATGATATCTGATTGCATTTAATTTGTGCTTCTTAATTACCAGTGAGGAGGAGTGATATTCATACGTCATCGAGGGAGGATTAATTTTAAATCTCTCACAGTGCGATGGATGGAATTGAATCCAGGGCAGTGAATGCTCACAGTTTAGGAGACTCTCAAACCTTCAGGTGAGGCCATGTGTCCAGAAGTGGGTGTTTCCATTTTCACCTGTGAGATACGCAGACCTTACAGCTTCTCAAGCCCTCAGTAGACCAGCAGAGATATGCTCCTTTAATTCAGGCTGATCACTGGTGCTTCTCGTACATGCATGCTCTTTGTGCAAGGTGCACTCTGCATTTGTGCACCTGGCTGCTTTAGCATTATAAAGCCAAAGCACTAGGCTCTAAGGAGAAAGACTTCCAAACTCTGCAAGTCAACTTTTCTCTCCTCCCTCTCATCCATCTAGAAGAATAAACATGCACTTCCTTCGGTCTGGACTCCACATGAACAGAACTAAGCAATTCTCCATGTTGTGCTATTTCCTTTACATGTGAAAACAGCCTCGGTTTGCTTGCCCACAGGGATAATACCCAGTTTTAAATTATTTGTATTTTTAAAATGCTATCCCAAATTCCACCACTGTTCAGTCTCATTTTTGTATATCACCACCTAAACCTTGCTTATATCATTGTATATCATATATTTTATACCCTTAGAATTCTATATAATGTACTATTTCCCCAGCTTTTGACATCAATCATATATTTAGTCTACAAATACCATGTCCTACAAAGAATGACTTGGTTGCTGCAGAATTCAAGTATCATCACATTTCTATTTTCTACTTTTATCAGTTATTCATTTATTCCACAAACATTTATAGTGCGAGAAACTCAGGATCCCAAGATAAACAAGACACTGCTCCTGCCCTTAAAAATTACAGAGTCTAGGAGGAGAGTTTAGCATCATCATGTGTTTTCCGTGTAGTTACTCATTTGAGCCACAGATACATGTTAAAATTGCAGAGGTAGCAAAAACACATAATACCTATTATTTAATGCTAATTGTGCACAAGTGGCCAGACATGTGTGCTTTGGCTGATTGAGTTGTTTCCTTATAGCTTTAAAAGCTGAACCATGCAAAGATTTAGAAGATGTATCCTCCATTTTTGCAGTGTAATCGCTAGATAGCACATGCTTCTACTTCCGGCCACAATACTTATGGGTCATCAGATAAAAGCCTTCTTTTGAATGAGAAAAACAATTAAGCACTGTGAGAACAAGAAAACACAGGATATAAATAAAACTCACCAGTCTGTTGTATGGAATTCTTTTTTTTTTTTTTTTTGTACCAGGGATCGAACTCGGGTCCTTGAGCTTACAAGGCAGGTGGCGGAACCACTGAGCTAAATCCCCAGTCCTGGAATTCATTTTTAACTGGTGGATTGCAAGGTAGCATTTTTACCATATTCTACCCTTTCTGGACTACATGATGTTTACGATGAAGAAGTTGGCAAAATTGTCTGTCACTAACTATACCATTCACTTTAATTTTGAACTCTAAACCAGTTAGGAGGAAATCTGTTTTATGTTTCAGGCCCTGAACCAATCACTAACCAGTTTTGAAAAACTCTTTTTAAAATTTAACTAAAAAACTCAAACTTCAAGCTAAAAGAATACCACAGTCAATGTTGCATGTCCTTTCTCTAACTTCAAGTTACTAACATTTTGCCTTGTGTGCTGGTGTGTGTGCGCGTGTGTGTGTGTGTACTGCCACTTTATATTTTTGCTGAATTAGAATCTCAGCACTTGACCCCTACATGCTCTGGCGCATACCTCCTATGGACGAAGACACGATCTTCTGTAAGCTCAGTGCCATCACCACACCCAAGAGGCGAATCACTGGCATTCAGGAGGGCTGCCTGATGTCCGGCTGCCAGCCCTGGTGCCCTGAGAGTGTGCTGGCACCACCCTGCCACCTGGCACTGAGCTCTGCCCCTGCCCCATCCCTACCCTTTGCAGAACTCACAGCCGACTCGGTGCCCCATCCAGTCTGGACACTGTGCCAGGCACTTTCACCCAGCAGTCAGACGCCTGGCCGCTAAGGCCTTCCTACCCCTCCAGAGTGGCCTCCGCTGTCCCCCACCCCTGGGCCCCGATGCCACGGTGAGGCGGAGCCTCTGACCTAGAATGGCCACACTGCAGCCGACCTTTGGTACTTGAAATGACAAGTGACGATGTGCCAGGACAGACAGAGACATTTCCAACTTGTTCCTTGTGCATCGTGTTACCAAGAAAGGTGGCTTTTAGCAATGCCCGTGAGCTGGAATTTCATTAATATTTAGGTCAGAAGAGAGCTGCTTGTAAGAGCACCATGCGTTTCAGCTTCTGAGTAAAGGGTAAAGGAATTGCTTTGGATGGATGAAGATCAAACAGTCGAGGGCCATGGGGGAGTGGACGGCTGTGACTCATTCTTACCTCATCGTGGTCTAAGTTGGTCTCTTGCAGCAGGGCCCGGAGAGCAGACCCTTTACGTGCCAGTAGTCACCAGCAGTGGCCACCACAAGATGGAACACAACCAGCAGAGAATGAGCAAGGCACGTGACACAAGGATATGCCAGCCTGGTCCCTTTCCTGGTCACACACAGGTCCTGGGACTGGCGAGGACCCTGCAGAGCCCTTTCCCACGGGCAGGGGTGGGGCAGAGATGCTGACATTTCTCAGAGGCCCCGGTCCTGTGAATAAGAACTCATTCCTTGCTGCCAGAACAAAAAGCCTGAGAGAAAAGGAAAAGGCAGGGGATTGAATAAAAACAGAAATAGGCTCAGTGCTCTGACAGGCAAGGTTCTCAATGAATCTGGTCCTTAAGAGAGTGGAAACATCTCATTTGAAACAGAATCCCACAGACAGGCTTTAGGGGCTCTCTGTTTTCGCCACATTAACACCCCGACAAAGGACTACAGCAGTGTGAAAGCAGGAAATGAGGGGGTGAGTAGACTGTTTGGCTGCGTTCCCCCTTTCCTCCCTCTCCGTGCAGACAGTCCTGGAGGCTGGGTGCTGGTTGCCTAGGAAACAGCTTGGATGTGAAACTCCAGAAAATGTGCTGGAGATGCACTGGCTGGGTTTTTGCTGGCATTGTGTGATGTTGGGGGTGGGGCGGAAAGCATTTTCTCAAACCCCCTCAGCCAGTTTCCTCACATGTGAGAAGCAGGCCTGTGTGTGTGTGTGTGTCTGTGTGTGTGTGTGTGTGTCTGTGTGTGTGCGCGCGTGCATGAGCAGTACCTTAGCTGGTTGCAGAACCAGGAGGCACACAGGGTAGATTTCCTCCCTTTTCTCTCCTGTCTCCCTCACCAACATGCTGCACTTCCCAGGTGCCACTGGATAAATAGGATACAGACACGACATAGAAATGGTTTGGGCAGTGGCTGAGAAGTCAATTCAATTTTCGTAACTAGAATACAATTTAAAATGTAAGGAAAGTTCTCGATGTGGTGCTAGATGATCAATCTTTTGTTAAGTTGAAAAACCATTGAAGATGGAAATACTTCTAATTCATAACTTCTGTGCATTAAAAACCTAGTATTTTAGATTCTCTTCAAATAAGGCTGGGTGCAGTCGGGGTGAAGGTCTTCATCAAAAGCGCTCTCTTTTCCTCTCCTCAAGGTCAGACCCAGTGAGACAGGGATGTGGGAGTGGCGGCCTCATTCCAGACAGACGCCATGTGAGCCTCCTGTGCAGCTGCACTGGACCTTTTAACACCCAGAGTCCACGGCCCATCACACTGCGGCAGGGCTGTGGCCACTCCCAGCCTCAGCCCCGGTCAGGGCTGGGCCCACAAGCCTGAGGCGCTTCCTGGATGGCACCGAGATCACCCCTTGTGCAAGCCGACTGCCACCAGAGCCAGGCAGTGAGCTCGGATGTGCACAGCAGCCAACTAGAAATTCCAGCTTAACCAACAAGGCGGATGCTGTGTGGCCCACTGGACTCCCCTCTCAGAGTTGCCCTTCAGCTCGAGAGAGGCCTCACCCACAGTCCCGGCCTGCTCCTCGGGAACAGCATTCGAGGCAGAGCCGTCCGTGGGGGAGGGCACAAGGGTGTGTGTCCTGGCCACAACCTGGGGGTCTGGGGGCCACGCAAGCTCCAGAGCACGCATTGGGAATGGCTGAGATCATCACGGGGGCTGGCAAGTCCAGCTCTTCGTTTTCTGCAGCCTCCTTCCTCTTGTCTCTGTCTTTCTGCCTGTATGAATCTCTCCAAGCCGTTTCCCGAGGAACTGACTTGAGAGAATTAATTTCAAAGTAACTACATCATGCTTTCACAGAGGGACGTAATTAGATTCCATTGCAGAAAATGATATCTGAAAACGCGTGTTCTTCAGTCATTTGTCTTGGTACATATTTAGAGCATCATGCTTCTTCCTAGATCTGGGTGCTTTTTCCCGTCATTTCTTCTCTGCAGAGTCTCATCTGCCTGTCCCATCTTCCAGCTGTCCCTACGGCAGATCCTCCGCTGCTCACCATGCCCTTCTCTTCTCACTGTACTTCCTAGGAGATTTGCTTGATTTACCTTCCAGTGACTCCTCTACCTTTTCATTTTGGCTCTTCTGTTTTACAGTTCTCAAGACCTTTTTTTCTTAATTCTCCAAATTTTATTTTTTCTATTATTCTATTTTTATTTCATGGACTCACCAGAGATGGGTGGGATTTTTAAGACATTATCTTCTTCCTACATTCTCTCTCTCTCTGTCTCTCTCTGTCTCTCTCTCTGTCTCTCTGTCTCTCTCTCTCTGTCTCTCTGTGTCTCTGTCTCCCTCTCTCTCTCTCT
>NW_004624756.1:21749747-21759765 GCF_000247695.1 Heterocephalus glaber
AGCAGGACAGCCTCACACAGGCCTCACGGGTGCAGGGGGTTTCAGAGGAGCAGAGGGCACAGGTGACCACGTGAAGGTGCCAGGGGCCAAGACACAGGTTATGACAGAGCCTGTGCTGTGATGGTGCTGTGCCCCCCATCCGCTTACTGTGCCTGAGTAGAGCACCTACAGAACCCTCTGCGTGCCCGCGCCCACCCGGCAGATCAGGTCCTGCCCTGGGCCCATACTCACAGCAGCAAGGCAGAGGGCAACAGAGAGCCAGGATGGCTCCCTCTGAGTCACCAGCGTGAGGGAGCTGCCCCGTTGCTGGCAAGGCCAGACCAGCGTCATGAAAGCCGCCAAGCACCGATGATCAAAAGAGAACATCCTTGGCCTCTCCCTCACTCTGAATCCAGTGCCTCCCGGATTGGAAGGGTTTCCAAACCCTGTGTCACCAGGGTCCTGGGAGGGACTGCAGATGTTTAGGTAGTGAAGGGGGCACCAGGCCAGCATGAGACCTAGGACACAATGCAGAGAAGGCAGGCGTGACCGCCAAGGGCTACGCCAGGACCAAAGCTAAAAGTCGCCCATCTGTGGATGGAAAGGGCTTCACTAACACGGCAGTGTAGCAGACACCGTCAGGCTCGCCAGTGAGCCTGGGGCTCCCACTGATGATGGCCCACTGCATACCACCGACCTGCGCCAGGGCTCCCGTGCTGGCCATTTGAGCCTCTTCAGAAGAACACCCGAGCAAGGACAGACCGGGGACCAAGGAGCCAGCATCCCTGCCTCGCAGGGTGACAGCTCTGGGTTGCCCTTCCTGGCCTCTTACCAGTCCCCTAGGTTGAGCCCCGCCTGGCTACAGCAACGGCCTGCTCTTTGATGCTGCAGTGGGTTCCCTCCTCCCTCCAGGCTCCACTACCCACAAGCCTTTGCAGCTTCCCAGGGTTCATAGCATGCTCACCTTCTGCTCAAACTCTCATCACAGTCTGCTCCTAAGACATTCACCAAAGCAGGCACTGAGGAGAGCTGCTCTCCGTATCTGTGGGCAGCATGGATTCAGCCAGCCTCGGATCAAAACCATTTGGGGAAAAGAACTCATCTGTATTGAACGTGTACAGTCTGTTTTCATTGTCATTCCCTAAACAATTCAGTAACACAACTATTTACAAGCATCTACATTGTATCAAGTACTTAAAGCAATCTGGAGGTGATGTTTAAAGTATATAAAAGGATTCGTAGGGGGGATTTGGCTCAGTGGTTCCGATGCCTGCCTCACAACCACAAGGTCCCGAGTTCAATCCCTGGTACCAAAAAATAATAATAATAAAAATAAAAATATGTTGTGAATTATTTTTTTATAAAGGACGTGTATAGGTTATATGCAAATGCTGTGTCATTTGGGACCTGAACATCTGAAAATTTTGGAGTCTGTGTGGGTCCTGGAATCAATTCCCGCAGCTACTAAGAGGAACCGTGCTAGTGTCCTGTTGCTCTGTAACAAGTTATCACAAACTCAGAGCGCAAATCAGCACAAGCGCCTTACAGTGTCCGGGGATTGGGGTCCATGGGGCAGGTGGGTCCTCTGAACAGGGCCTCCCATGCTGACCAGCCTGGGCCATTGCTGTCCCTTCCTTCAAGGTCATCGGGAGAGGACTGCAGATGACTGCTCCCAATGGGCATGGTCCTCTGCCACCAGCCAGAGATGATCCTTTGCTTTAAGAGGGCTCTTGAAGGCGGGCATAGGGTGCACACAGTAATCCCAGCACTCAGGACGCTAAGGCAGGATCGTCTCAAGTTCAAGGCCAGCCTGGGCTACATAGTAAGCTTAAAGGCCGACTTAAATGGCATAGGGAGACCCTGTCTCAAACAAACAAACAAACCAACAGAATGAAAGGACTCCTGTGATTCGAGGAGGCACACAATTCAGCTAATTTGGAACTGTAATAAGGTCTGAAAAATTCCATCATAGCACTGCCTAGATTAGGGTTTGATAGAACAATCGAGCAAAGGCGTGTGTGCAGTGGAGGCCAGTTGAACCCTGGAGCCACCTTAGCATCCTGCTTCACACACTCAGACTGTCTGGGGAGTAGAAACAGCATGGTCTTCAGGACCAGAGGAACAGCTGAGCATCACAGACCAAGTGGTTTAATAGCTCATTTGTTAGTAAGCACTATGCTTATGGCACCTAATGCTAAAAGTGACCTTGCTGATGAAGAGTAGAAGTATCAAATGATCCCTAAATTAAGAGAAAAAATGGCAGGATATTAAGTGAGCAGCAAACTTTTGGAGGAATCACTTTAGTAATAGAATCTGGTGGCATCAGATATAGTTGTCCTTTGGTATCCAAGCAGGATTTGTCCCAGAACCCCCTAGATACCAATTCTGCAGCTGCTTACATTCTCCTGTACACTTTAAATTTTCTCTAGATGACTTATAATACCTAATACAATGTAGATGTTATGTATACTTGTTATGCTGTACAGTTTAGGGAATAAAGACAAGGTAACAGCCTTTGCATGTCAGTACAGATGCAACATTTTTATTGTTTTTGGACTTTTTGATGCATGATTGGTTGAATTCACAGATGTAGAATCCACAGATATAGTGGACCAACTGTAAAAAACAGTTTAACAAAATTAACCTAGCATCACATACTAAAATGATGCCGACCACTCCTGTTTTGTACTGCATGAAAATGACTGGTTATAGAAAAAGAGTTTCATTTCTACATAGTCAAATGAAACATTTCTGGGATTTAGCTGGGAAACAAAGGTGAGAACCATAAGTATGAGGGAGAATTTGAGGTTTCTTTGGAAGAACCCTGGGCACACAAACAAGGGAGGTCCCGGGAGACTGGATTTTTCTCATGATTTAAATCCTCTAGGTCCAATAAACTTACCTTTAAAAAATGGACCTCAATATTCTTTCCTAGCTAGTGAGGTGCTCCATACCCTGAGCGCATTTCTATCTCAAGGACGGGAGTGCTGCTCGCTGCCTGCCTGCAGTGTTGGCTCTGGAGAAAGGAGTTTAGAAGATGCTGGAGGTGGGCAGGGTGGGGCTGTTTCTACCTCCGAAGCTAAAATCAGGCAGTGTGGCGGGTGGGGCTCTGGGGGGCCTGGACTCGCTGGGAAGGGAGCTGCATCCAAAGCAGAGGAGGCCGAGTTCCTGAACCAGACCCCAGGGCGTGGCTCTCCCCCTCCCTGTGCCCCTCCGCTTACACCTATTTGCTCCAAGGCTCTCCTGGCCTGGTTCAGCAGAAGGTATTAGCTTTAGGCTCTGAACAACCTGATTGGCTTTCTGACTATTGAGAGGAAAATGTTGATGTCAATCTCTCAGTAATTGCTGTTTCCCTTAAAAGTGAAACAGAACAGCTCTAGGGCTCGGGAGCTTCTGGGAGAAATGACCAGCGCTTTTTCCATGCTGGCCTGGCCAGATGCAGAGCGATGAGGCTAGCTCCACCTAAACTCCTTGGCAACCCTAGTGGAGCGTGAAAAAGGTCTATGTTCGGAAAATGGGTGACAAGGGAGCTGGGAAGGTGGAAAGTGGCGGGAACAGGCTCTCTGGTGTTCCTGGAACCTCCCAAAGCTGGCCAGGCTGCTGGGGGGAGGGGTTCTGGGGCCATGAAGGGCGTCCCCCACCTGACCTGCAGGCCCTGGCGTTTGGGTGGGAGAAAGAGGATTCAACCCGTGTCCCGGCGCCTCGTTGAGGAGTGTGCTGCTTGTTCATGGCTGCAGCGCTACCAGTCCTTGCTGTGGACAACCTCATGGTCCAGGGTGAGAATTATAATAGGCAGATGTGCACACAGTAGGTTGGGCACAGGGCAGGGAGCAGCTCTGCCTCCTGGGAATGTCACAGAGAAAGTGATCATGTTAACTTTCTGCACTGTAACAAAATGCCTAGGATGAACAACTGACAAAAAGGAAAGGTTTGTTTGGCTCACAGTTCCGGAGGTTTCAGCCCATGGTTGGCTGGCTCACTACTTTGGGGCCCGACAGGGTGGCTCAAGCACATGGCCAAGGAAGCTGTTCCTCTCCTGGCAGCCAGGAAGTGAAAGAGAGAGGAAGACAGGGGCTGGGGTCCCGCAATCCCCTTCAAGGCCACACCCCCAATGACCTCACTTCCTCCCACCAGGTGCTACCTTCCAAAGGTTCCATCACCTCCCAGTAGCACCGCAGGCTGGGAACCAAGCTTTTAACTCATGGGAATTTAAGGGGCATTTCAGATGCAAACTGTAGGAAGCGACATTGGAACTGAGCACTGATTTATGGAGAAGAGCCCCAGAGGGAAGAAGGGAGGGCAGGGAGGGAGGGAAGGAAATTATACCAATATGTACCTAAGATTTACATAATGCTATAGGGCAGGTGGTACTGTATTGCTTTCACATATTAGTGTATCCAGTCCTGTGACAAGTGCACGGGGTAGGTACAGTTGTCCTTTGGTATCAACAGGAAACTGGCTCCAAGACCCATGTGAACACACAAATTCCTGGGTGCTCTAGTGACCTAAAAATGCCAGAGTCTTTGCATAGAACCTACATACATGCTCCTGTGCATCTTACATCATCTCCAGATGTTTTGCAATGCCTAATACAATGTAAATACTACATGTGCCATGCTTTCTCTTTCAGTACTGGGAACTGAACCCAGGCCCTTCACACCGAACTACATCCTTACCCCTTTTTATTTATTTTAATTTGAGATAGGGTCTCACTAAGTCATCAAGTTGCCGAGGACGGGCTTGAATTTAGAGTCCTCCTGCCTCTACCTCCCAGAGTGCTGGGATTATAGCCATGGACCCATAAACCTAACTTAAATTTTTAAATCTTACCATCAGAAAATATGTTTATAAAATACATAGCTATATAATTTATACATATGTGTATATATATATATATGGAGTACAGCTTAATAAGAATTTGACATATGATAGAAAATAGTACCTTTGGGCTGGGGATTTACCTCAGTGACATTGTGCCTGCCTCGCAAGTGCAAGGTCCTGAGTTCGATTCCCAGTACCAGAAAAGAAAAAAAGTATCTTTAGCTTTATAAGGTCCAGGCTGGGATTTTTAATAAAAATAGACATGTCACATTCTGGAAGGTGGCTGAAAAAATAAAAATTTATTCCAAATTATTATTGTCACCTGATACAACGAATTATAAATTTTGGTGGAGTTGACATTCTGAAAATAGATTAAATGGAGATTCAGGCTTGTACTTAGGTAATCTCTTTAGCAAAGAAGCGGCTTCAAGGGTTTGAACACAATTCCTCATTTTCACAGATGCTTTATTAAGAAGGAGCAGGCCAGGCTTCATCGGATGGGTTTCATGGGGAAGAGAATCTGGGTGTAGTAGTTTGGGTTTGCAAGGGAATAGATGTAATACAGGACACATAATTTACAGAATTATTTTATAATATTCACCCAAAGAGTCAAATGCAGAGGAGTGCAAGAGATCTGTCCACATGCTAGAGACCTGAAGAATCCAGCCGAGGGCCTGGGTCCCAGGGCAATGGCCCTCAAAAGTCCAGCTGAAGGCTGAGAGCCCAAGCAATGTCCTCCCTGAGTCCAGCCAGAGGTCTGGAGCCCACAGCAGTGTCTAATGCTTGTACGTACTGAGGATCTGCACTGGGAAGGCCCAAAGGCCGGTGGTAGAAGCTAGAAATTCTGTGCCAGGGGGCTGAAGGCTCTGTGCACCAGGCTGAGAGATCCACACTGGAGCCAGGAAGCGATGCCCAAGTCAGTGCTCCCCTGACAAAACAGCAGCTGTCCCTGTGACAGTGAGGACCCGAGCTCCTCCTCCAAGTTCGCATCAGGAAAACCAGCCAGGGCAAGCTTCTCCAAGAAAAGCAGCAGCAAACAATCTTCCCCTCCAGTTCTCCTTTAATGCCATTGGTAACAATCCTCAGGTGAGTCTTCCACGCCCAGAACCACGCTGACCCAGTTCAGCTGGGCGCTCCAAATGGACCAGTAGTTAACCCATCACACTGGGGTATTTAGGGCACCAACAAAGAGGATGTGAGTCTGACCCATGAAAGTGGGACTTCTATCACCAGTATAGCTCTTGGATTTCCCTTGTTCTGTCTGCAGAGGAAACGAATGTTTGCAAATCTCTGGGCCCTGTAATTGGAATAAATGTAGATGTCACCTTAGAGAGGGCATCAGTGACCTGTAACCATCAAGCTGTGTATTCACACAGCTTTCACTGAACACTGTCCCCAGAACCTTCCTGTTGGGGCCCTCGGAGAGAAGGGCGGCTGCAAGTTCCCCTGTGAACAGGCATGGCGGCCCTTCCATCCGGGGCACTCTCTAGCCTCAGTTTCATCATCACTACTGCAGAGGCTTTGGGGTGGGGGTACTGGTGCTCAGACACAGTGCGTGGCCTGGGATGGCTTGCGGCTGGAGGGTACCAATGTCTCTTGCCATCAGCCCTCACAGCCAGCAGACCTGCTTCTTTTTAGACAAAAAATAGAAAGAGTGGTGGGGGAAGCAGTTTTCCCCCTAAAGCTCTTCCGAGGCCATTTCGAGGGAAAAGGAGGATTCATTGGCTCCATTTCCTCCTGTTATTATCTGCTTGGCGCTGGGCAAACAGCACTGCTTTGTGATAGTGCTGTGGGTTAGATATTGACATAGAGGAGAGCAGGAACTCACAGCCTCAGATGAGTCACCTTGGGCAGGGCAGGCATCATGTTAACATCTGCATATGGACTCTCTGATTGTACATTAGCAGACACCAGGGGCGGGCGCTGGGGTGCCGAGGGACAAAGAGCCAGCAGGCGGGGTGTGCGCCGGATGGCAGGAGCTGGCAGAGTTGGGAAGACACTGGCTGCCAGGAATCCACAAAGCCCAGTGCTCACTCAAGTGCCCTAATAAATGCCGTCATTAATGCACTGACTCTATGTTGGCTCAGTGTCCATCCAGTGCACTCGGTGCTCCATCCTCACAATGTAAGAGCAGGTTTTCAGATACCAAAATAGAGGCTCTCGGGTTGGGGGGGGGGGTTTGCTGAAGAACAAGGCCGGAAGTGGCAGAGCCAGCTCACTCCATGGGCTGATCAAAGAGCATCCACAGCAGGTGACCTCATGCCCACCTGTTAGGGACTCAGGTCCCCGTGTCATCCCTTCCAGGTCTCATTCTCTGCTATGACTGGCTTTAAATATCCACCCTCAAACAGCAACAGCCAACAGGCAACTGTTCCCAGGAAACCTCTGGAACGATGATGGGTGAGGTCGCCAGAGCAGGGCCACTTCCGGGTATGGAAGGCTTGGGCTGCTTGTGAAGAGCCCAGGTGGGGGGAGGAGGTGGAGACCACACCCTGGACCCCAGGAACAGCATCTATGGGACAGCTGTCCAGCAGGGGCCAGCAGCTCGGGGAGGGGAGGGGACGGAGGAGAGTCTGGGACACCCACCCCCAAGCTCAGGGTGGCACCAGGCGCCTGCCTGTATGCTGGAAGGACCCTGGAGGCACGGCTTCTTACAGAAGGGCGATGAAGGCCACTCAAGGGACGAGGCGAGCAGGACTGGTGTGGGCTTCTGTCTCCTATGCAGACCAAGCGTTAGTACGGCAAGGGGACCCATGGTTATAACGACAGCGTCCTGGGCTTTATGGAGGCATTTCTGCTCCATAAACTCAGCGTGCTTTCATAGGCAGCTTCTCATTTCCTGCTCGCAAAGCCGGCTCCCAGGGCACATATAATTAGCATCATTTTATATCTGGAGAAGCTGGCTCCAGAGAGAAGGCAAGGCCCTGCTTACTCGCCCGGGGCTCCCCATCCTCTTGAAGTTGGTCCTGACCTCATCCCGCCCAAACCTTTGAACTCCGCAAGGCTTTGTCTTCGTTCGCTTCCTTATGGGCTCTGGGCTGGTCGGGCCTTTCTGCCTGCTCTCTGCCCTTTGAAAAGGGGTTAGTAATCCTGCCTTCTCTACCACTACGCTGGTCAACAGAAATACAACGTCCACTATCCGTATGAGCCACGTCTGTAGTTTTAAAATTTTCTAGTTTTTTTTTTAAACTTAAATGAAATTATTTGCAAAAAATTTTTTATTTCACAAGGTCCATCCAGAACATTATCATTTTGATTTGTAATCAATATTTTAAAATTAGCAACGGGGTGTTCTATACTATCTTAACTCACGGAGCCCATGAAGGCTGGCGTGTTTTACACTGCAGCACATCTCAACCCACGCTGCCACCTGCAGCCTGTGGCGACCGGACCGGGCCTCTCGGCCCTGGCAGGACTGTAAGGTTCTCTGAGGATCCGACGACCCAGCGGCTGCAAGGCACACGACACCGGTGAGCCCATATACGCGGCTGTTATATTCCGCTTCTCTCCTCTCGGATTCACACACACACAGAATTTTCCACATTTAAGAGGCTTCTACAAGGACCTGAGCCCAGAGCAGACATGTGACAAATCTGCACACAGCACTTTTCCTGGCTCCTCCCCAACCATCTCCCTCCCCGCAGAGGTGAAGAGCGCCCACCTGCCACCTCCGCAGTCCCTGCGGACAGCTGGCCACCATCACCTCCCGACCCTCCGCCCCTGCCCACCAGCACCTGCCCCAACCCGGGGGGGGGGGCGTCTGTATCCCCGCGCATTCCCACCCAGAACCCAAGGGAGCCAGGCTCTGGGTCCAGGACCCTGGCCGGGATATGGCCAGGGACGCAGGGCGGGACCCCGCTGACCACGCGGCTTCAATCGCGGGCTCCCCCCTCCGAAAGGGAGGCGAGGACGGGGTCCGGAGGCGGCCGCTCCCCTGTGCCAGGAACTGGCTCCCGGGCCGGTCTCGGGGTCCAGAGTGGGCGGGATGCAGGGGTCGCGCGCCCCTCGCCAGCGCCGGCCACGCGCGCGCGCGCGCCCGCACCTCCTGCCGCGCCCCGGCTCCCCCTCGCGGTGCCGCAGTCCCCGCCGCCCGCGCCCCGCCCCATGACGTCACCGTGGGCCGGGTATAAAAGGCGCAGCTGCGGGGTGGCCGTCGTCTCTGCCCTGCGAGCCCTCAGGTCTGTGCCGCGAGCACCCCTCCAGGGCCAGCGCCTTCACCGCTCCCAGCCGGCACCATGCGCGAGATCGTGCACATCCAGGCGGGCCAGTGCGGCAACCAGATCGGCGCCAAGGTGGGCGCGCCTTCCGGTGACCCTAGGGCGCGGCCGAGTCGGGGTGGGGCGGGGGCCTGGGGGGCCCCGGGAGCCCGGGTCGCTGTTCAGCGGCGGGGCGCCGGGAGGATCGAGGACCCGCCCGGGGCTTCGGCGCTGCAGCTGCGTCCTAGCCGGGGCCGTCAGTGCGCTCGGGGCTCGGCCTCCAGCGGGCGCACCTGCGGCGCGCAGCGTCTCGGGACTCGAGCCGGGCCAGCGCCCCGTGTATCCACACTGAAGTGCATTGGGGCATTTCTGCCCGTCGCTCGACTGGCAGACTGCAGTGTCATTGGGCTGGCACGTGTGACAGCGCTCCTCCGAGGGTCACACGGAGGGGGAGGCGAGGGAAATGCTTTTCGCTCGGCACCGTCTAGACAGCGTGACAGACGCGACCGTGCCCTTCCGGCTGCCAGGCGCAGGTGACGCAGCGGGTGGCCTTGAGTCCGGCCGCAGGGGGAGGCGGCGGCGGGCTCGCGCGGGCGTGGGCGGGCGCCGGGCAGGGACGCGGTCTCCGAGCGCCATGTTGCCCACCCGCCCCCACCCCCTTTCTCTCGCTCACAATGGAGCCGCGGCCTCGCGGGCGCCGGCCCTCTGCACTGCCGCCCAGCGCCCTCCTGCCCTTCCTGCCCGTGCCCGGCGGGGTCGGTGCCCGAGGCCAGTGCGTAGGTCAGGGGCAAAAAGCTGCGCGGGGTCTGTGCCGGGAGCCTCCGGGCGGGGCCGGAGGATCAGTCCAGTGGGACCGTCTGTCAGTGAGGATGCAGGGACGTGCAGGCCCGCGGGCAGGGACAGGGCCCCCAGCCCCCGCTTCCCGGAAGGGCTCTGCTGTGCCGCCCCCTCCTCCAGGGCCCCTCCCAGCCCTGCAGGCCTTGGCCCCAAGGTGGCAGGAGCTCTGCGGACGCCCAGCCCCT
>NW_004624756.1:21762053-21799290 GCF_000247695.1 Heterocephalus glaber
TGCACTGGTACACGGGCGAGGGCATGGACGAGATGGAGTTCACCGAGGCTGAGAGCAACATGAATGACCTGGTGTCCGAGTACCAGCAGTACCAGGACGCCACGGCCGATGAACAGGGGGAGTTCGAGGAGGAGGAGGGCGAGGACGAGGCGTAAGAACTTTTCAAATAAATCGTGCACCCTTAGTGAACTTCTGTTGTCCTCCAGCATGGTCTATTTGTATACTATGGTGCTCAGTTTTGCCTCTGTCAGAAATTCACTGTTGATGTAATAATGTGGATCTCCATACAAAAGCATGTGTATAAAACCTTGTGATTCTTCCTTTCCCTTCAGAAAATTTTTATTAATTAAATGTATAAGGTTTCAGACTTTAATCTTATCTGCAGTATAGGATTTGTGATTTTAATAGCATTCCTGATCATTCAATAAAGAGAATGAAAGTGTTTTTCTTCTTTACTGACCGACAGTAATAAAGCAATCTCTCACAAGTGATACAGGAGTAAAGCGGTTTGGGGATTAAGCAAACTGCCCTTTCTTCTTTCCTGGTGTTCCAGAAACCCAGGGAGTCTTTAGAGAAGGACTTCCTTCTTCTTAAGTTTTTCTCTTGAGCAAAGTGATAAATACAGATCAAAAGACAAGTGAGCTGGACCTCTCAGATAAAGGGTACGCTATAAATCCAAGCTGTCCTGACAATGCAAATATGAACACTACAAATGTGTCACCTAAGTTTTATTTGGAAAGACATTACGGTAGCAATTTATTTTTTTAGACAATGATAGAAACTCAATGCTACGAGATCAGATTCGGCTTTGTAAGCTGTGAAGGCCCGAGGCTGTCTTCACGGCATCATGATTAGGGTCACACTGTAGGGAGGGATTAGGAACCTGGAAATGCAATTGCATGCAGCTGTGATGTAGGGAAGGCAGCTCAAGGACACTGTAGCTGGAAGCAACATGATCGAGCTCCAAGCAGGATGCACCGAGACACGAGTTCTTAGAGCCGCTTTCACTGCAGGAAGTCTTCTGCTAACTTGTTGAACTCATTTGCAAAACGTAAATGCAGGTTGTGTTTCCCTTCTGGCATCAGATGCAACCTACAAAAAATATTAATAGCTTTTGATCTATGGCACACCACTTAAAGATCCCTTTCCTCTGCAACAATACCTCAAAATCCTAAAGCGCAAAACTGCCCCCAATTCCCGTGACTCCTACTGAGACGTGGAAGGTAACAGCCTAAACTTTCTCAGCTGTGGACGCAGGCGGACCCTGGTGGTCTGGCCAGCCTGAGGGGACTGTAGCACAGTCACTCAATAGCCACAGACACATTGTGCTGGAAAACCAAGAACTGGGGAGGTGCTCTGGTGGTTACTTTAAAAAATCCATTTTAATAAAACTGATTTTAAGAGAGAAGATTGGAGAAATGATAAAAATGTCCAGAATCCCCTTGGTTGGGGCAGGTTCCTTGGGTTATCTGTGTAGTGGGAAAGCACAAATCTGAATTCACAGCCACCACCAGCCCGCTCTGTTCAAGGTTCCAAATCGCCCTATCAGTTTTGGAGTACTGAGCAAATGAGCCCGAATACAGCCCCAGACAAGTGGTAGGATTCCTAAGGACCCTCAGGCGGGCAGGACTACATCAGCAGCCCTGTGCTGAGAGCCACTGCTGCAGCTCTCCCAGCTCATCTTGGGGGTCACCCTCTGTCCTGACAGGCTTCTCCCTTTCAGTGGGATGTGGTCAGAGGGGACTGGTTTGCAATTTCTTTAATAAAGACAACCTTCCCTGAGTTCAGTATTTATTAGCTGCTAGAGTATAAAAATGTTAAAACTGATAATAAGCACAAGTCTAAGGCATTTTGTCTATGACAGGTGCTGAAGGACTGTATTGGACAAGATTCCAGTGACCACATTATTTACTTCTCTGACCCAGAGTGGCGGCTCTCAGAACCTCAGTGGGACCAGGGAGGACTTGTGAGGAGGGGAGCTGTCTTTGCAAGATGCTGGCCAGGCCTCTGGCAACTCAGCCATGGGGAGGGGGATATAAAAGGAAGACAGACTGTTGGCATCATTTGGAGGTCCCTGGAAGGTTAATAACACCATTAATTAGTAGAACATAGTAATTCAATTTTAATTCTATTCAGAAAAGCATGTGTTGCACTGACCCCAGAGATAGGATCCCAGTTGGCTCCCGCACAAGGCTCGCAAGGAAGCTCAAGGCCTCAGTTTTAGAGAGACAAAAAAGAACCAGTTGCCAAGGATGCTGAAGGTCACAGAAGGGCAGACTGAGGCCAAACTGCATTCCCTTATCGAGCTAAGCTTGACTGTGAGGCAGATAACTCCGACCTGCCATGGAAGCGCTCTTCTGTGGACATCCAACCTCACTACTGTGAGCTCTAGCCCTTGTCTATGATTTGCTTGCTCCCTGTAAGAAAGGAAAGAGACACCAGCGGTAAATTCCTTCTTTTCAGCTGTTCAGTGCTGTCTGGACTCTTCCACTAGTAACCACTAGACCTTGGGGAAATCAAAACTATATGTGCTTCATTAAAAACATGGGAGACCTGCCTGGGACGATGGATGCATGCATAAAAAAATGGTCAGACAGATGGGGGGAGACAGATGGACATTTACACAAACAGGCAGATGGGCGAGAAAATGAAGGAAACCATTCTTGCTCTGGATCCCTTCTGAGGGTCACTCCACAGGCCTTGTACACCTTCCTTTCCGTGTCTGACGCAGAACTGAGTGAAACCTCTCCTGGTGCTCCTCCTTGGGAGTAAACACTGGCTGTCAGTGCCTGGCAGCAACTCTGCCGCTGACCTATCTCTCACTCAGACAACAAAGCGACCCAGTCACGCACCCCATCAGCATGGTTCTCGAGCAACCGTTCTCCAGCAAATTAGTAGAAACCCCACCGGCAACACGGGCTCAGCTGGCTAAGAAGGGGCGTCCAAGGGTGTATGTGAGTTCCTATTTGCAGGACCCGTTTTTCCATCATCTGGCACCTCTGGAGAGACAGGAGGAACCAGAAGTTGTCTAATCTGACACGCACTCCCAGTGGTCACCTTCTTTCTGCACGACGGAGCAACCTCATGGTGGCAATGGTGAGGCCCTAGCTTTACCTTTCCTTCCTCATCCTCAGGTTTGTCAGTTTTCCAGTTAAATTCGGAGGCCTATTGGTCATTCCCGGGCCTTAAGGAATAGGGCACTGTGCCCTCACTCTGGATGGATGTGAAAATACTCCCACTTATGAACGTGTGAAACCACCAGGAAGAGTGGGAACCAGAGGAGCCGCGGGATCTCTGCACTGACCTCCACCAAGAACATGGATGCAACACAGCCCAGGGCAGCCTTTCCTTTTTTCACTCTGCCCCTCATAGAAAGCCCGGAGGATAAAGCAGTGATGGGTAACTGCCAGCTTCTTCCAGCTGATAAAGGTGCGAGAGCCCACAGGCCCCAGCTTTACCCAGGCAGGCATTTGGGGTGGGGGGCCGACGTCTCATTGAGAAGCTCTGCTCTCAAATGCACCATGCTGCGTGCAGAAGACAAATCAATCTGCCACCAAAGCTGTTCTGCAGGCAATGCTGCAGCTGAGTAGACCACTTCTGCAGGGCCTGGTGGACTTAGACTTTTACGTGGGGCCCTCTGAGCAGTGAGTGGTCTTTCCATGGCAGGTGGGTGTTGTAGTGCCAGCAAGGGTTAAGTGCATGGGTGCTGTGGGGCCAGGACATGTCTGGTCTCAACAGCACAGACTCTGTCCTGGAAGGGAGCATCATTTCACTAAGCCACCATCCCTCCTCTGCACAATGGGGCAGCAATAACTTGCACTATGGGATTGTTCTGAGGATGAAATGAGAATGCATGTGAGGTATGCAGCCCAGCCTGCAGGCGCATAGTAAGCACTGGTCTTTATAAAGGCCATTATCAAGTTCAACTTATGTACAGCATATTAAAGAAGCACTCTGACTCAGGGAGCACGATTTTACTTATGCCTGCTGGCTGACAGACAAGCTCCAACTGGAAGATTCTTCCCTGAAGAAAAGTTCTGCAAAATGCGGGTAAGATGGGTCTAGAAAGGGCTGGGCTCTATTCTTTGAAATACGAAGGACCTGACTCCGTAGGCACTGGCTGGTTGTGTGTGGAGCCACTCCTGAGCAGAGCCCGGTGTGGCCTCCTGAGTGGTCAGCAGGGAGGAATTAAGTCAGTGCCAGGAGGAACAGGGGCGGGGTGGCCAGCAGTGTGGAAAGGCACCGGGCACCGGGCACTGAGGCAGGGATGGGGAGCCGATGCCCAGGCAGCAGTGGCCTCCATGGATGCTTCCACCACCACCCTCCCTTCAGTGTCTCTCTCTTCTCGGTAGCCTGGCCTCACTTGTCTATGCTGCTGAAAAGGAACCCTGGTCATTAGTGTGGATCTTTTTTTTTTTGGTACCGGGGATCGAACTCAGGTCCTTGTGCTTGCAAGGCAAGCGCCAACCACTGAGCTACATCCCTGGTCCAGTGTGGATCTTTTTCACCTTGGCACTTCATGTCACTCCAGCTGGTGTATGGCTCCAGCTGGCCTGGCCCAGGGGCAAGGGCTGTGTGACCACTGGTGGGCAGGCAGGAAGAGGCCCTTCCCTCCCTGCTGACCCAGACGGCCTGTCACACTGCCAGCTCACCCCCAGGGGGCATGAATACAGCAGAGCAGGCATCATCAGCACTTCCCCACTGGGATGGCTCATTTCGTACATCAACCTGATTGGGCCTCGGGTGCCCAGATGTTCGGCAAACATCACTCTGGCTTTGATAAGCACTTGAGTCAGTAGACAGAGTACAGCAGATGGCCTCCTCCAATCTGTGGAACGTTCGCATAGAGAAAAGGGGCTGACAGGTCAGTGTGATAGCCTGGCCTGTACTCCCAGCACTCTAGGGGGCTGGGGCAGGAGGGTGGCAAGTTCCAGCCTGGCACGAGGGACTTAGCGACACAGCAAGACTTTGTCTCAAAATAAAAAATAAGAAAGGACTGGGGGTGTAGGTCAGTGTGAAGGCTGTGGGTTCAGGCCCTGGTACCAGGAGAGAGAGAAAAAGGGGGGAAGGTGAGTAAGAGAGCCCTCCCTGCCTGATGACTTTCAGTCTGGACCTCAGCATTCTCCCGGCTGGAGACTGCCACTGGTCGGTCAGAGCAGAACCACCCTACCACTCCCTCGCCCTCCAGCTTCCATCCCCATGACCTTGGGACTTGCTGGGCTCCTCCGGATGAGCCCTTCTGCACACCCCTCACGTCTGTTAGCTCTGGCTCTCTGGACAACCACACACCGACCGAACCGTGGCGCCGGGGACAGAGGCCCACTGGCCCTGCCGAATGTCACATGATCCACCTTATCTCCTGGGCGCCCTGCAGCCGGACTCGCACTGGCATTCCATCCACAAGGTAGAGCCCGAACTGTGTGGCTCATGCCTTGGGAAAGGTTTTGAGATGCTAGATGTCATCACCCCCACCCTACACACAAGGATGCAGAGGTCCAGCAGAGCTTCCCAGGGTGCTCCAGGAGGCTCGGCTGGCTCTCGGAGCTGGGTCCCGACTGCCCTGCAGGACTGCCGCTCAGCATCACAAATGGCAACACCCCACTTCCTGCCTCTCCCATTCAGGTGACACAGACCCCAGGGGCTGAGTCTGCCCGAGTGGATGGGAGCCCAGGTTCTCTCCTGCCTGGCCTGGTCTCAGGGACCTGCCATGCACAGACGTGGCCCTGTGTGCTGCCTGCTCTTGCTGCTTCAAACAGCGTGCACCAAGCCCTTAACACGTCATTTACACCCTTGGAGGGATGTTCGAGTATTAAACGGCAGGAAAATTAAGTCACATGCTCACAGCTCCTTGAAATGGCAGAATAAGGGGCCATGTGGCTGACAAAGACTAGCGGGTGGAGGAATGGGAAGGAGGCAGTGACCACAGGGTCGGGGGTGGGCAGGGGATACGCTCGGGAGTCACCTGGAGGAGGAGCCGTCAGGCCAGGCAAAGGCAGGCCTGAGGGACAGAGGGAGGTGGGCAGGGGCTGCTCATCTGCAGCTGGTTCTGAAACCCATTCTGGTCTCTGAGGGGTCCCTAATTCCTGAGGTCTGAGCACCTCCTTAGAAACACTGTCTTGAGCTGAATTCTGTCCCCCTGAATTAATACGGTGAAATTCTAGAGTCTTTAAAGAGGCTTTAAACAGACCCTAGGATCAAAATGAAGTCATCTGGGGGGGGGAGGTCCCAATCCACTAGGTCTGATGTCCTTATAAGAAGAGGAAACTGGGAGCCAGGGATTTAGCTCAGTGGTTCGCCCGCTTGCCTCGCAAGGGCAAGGACCCAAGTTCGATCCCCGGGACCAAAAAAAAAAAAGAGAAAACTGGGACACAGGTTCAGAGAGATGATGTGAAGACGGAGATGACGGCCAGCTACCAACCACAGAGAGACTCGAAAGACACCAACCCTGCCGACACTGTGACCTTGGACTCCAGAACTCAGAGCAAACACCCACACTCCCCACTTCTGATGGGGCGAGGTCTCGATAAACCCATCATCGGTTGAGAATCCTGGGGCTGAGGGCACTGCTCAGTGGTAGAGTACATGGTCAGCATGTGTGAGTCCCTGGGTTCAATGCCCAGCAAAGCACAAAAACCCACACCACACACGAAGGCACTGTAACTCAAAAATGGATCTAACACACTCACCGCACTGGATGTCACAGCACAGCCTCACCTACCTTAGACGCGCTCAAAACGCTTGCATTAACCTACCATTACCACCGGGCAAAATCATCTAATGTGAAGACCATTTCACAATAAGACGCTATCTCCCATAAGCTACTGAGTACTGTACTGAAAAGGAGAAACGGAACGGGTGTACTGGTACCTCTGACATCACTGTAGAGTTGACACCTTGTGACATCAGGTGGGGGGAAGCGGGCAAGTGTCTGTAAATCTCTGTCACTGTCACAGCGGCCCTGGCTACTGACCACATCTTGAGCGCACACACGGCTGGGCCTGGCTGTGCAGTTGCACCTGCTTGTGGGCTGGCCCAGCCCCACTGTTCCCTCCCTATCGGTCCCCACCTCCCGACCCCAGTCAGAGGGGTCCAACCTCTCCTCTGAAAGCCTGCCCTGACTGTGAGCTGGGCTGGATTGTGGGTGATGCCACACCTGGTAACAGGAGCCCTTGCAGAGGGTGGTGAGCCAGGGAAGGGGCAGTGAAGTGGGCACTGGTCAGCACAGAAGGAAGTCTGGACACACGGGGCCCGGAGGCCAGGGATGGTGCAGGAGGACCGGGAAGGCAGACCGCCTGCTGCTGCAGTGAGGGCAGCTGTCATTGTGTTTCATGTTTTGACTTCCGTCTAAGACTCAGTTACAGGGAGGAAATCACTGCCTAAACACACATTTTTAAAACCATGGAACTTGACTGATCTGTGAAGCCTTTGTTTCCAAGAGACTCCATGACTCCCCGCCCACAAAGATAAATGAAGAGAGGAGAAAAAAATTAACACAGCCTGGATGCAGGTCTCACTGAGGAAGAAAAAGCAGCTTGGTGCCTACTTCACACACAGTATGTATTTCTTGGTGAAAAGCTGAAGGCATAGACAATGCCTGTAAGTTTAACCACAAATGCACCTGGCAAAGCAATGGGAAGGGAAGTACATCAGAAGCTTGCAGTGCTGAGCTGCTTCCTGTCATCAATGGCCTGGGACACAGAATAATAGGAGGATTTGGGTTCTCAAGGAATTCACCTTCCTTTTGTGGGTTCTCAAATAAAACAACCATGTTCCAGGAAAACTCATGGCCAACACAAAGGGCTTTTATAGCAGAGGGAGTAGAAATTATAGGCCAGTTTTAGACAAGCACCATCAGTAACACTTTACCTAAAATTCATTTGTTCCAAAGAATATTGCTTCAAGAAAATGATCTTCCATAAAAATAATCTGCTGGAACAATTAATATATGCATGGAAAGAGAGCATTTCTCTCCCATATCGATATATTCTGTTGCTAGGAGACAGGTCTGGGACAGAATTCCTGACCCAAACCACTGCAGACTGACTTTTATTGAACCTGGCTCTTTAAGGGAACACATCCAACTTACTGCATGTTAGTGTGCAAAAACTTGTGTTTTCTGAAGCTGGAAGACAATTAACCAAGCCACTTAACATATCATTCTAGGAATCTGAGCATCCATCAAGAGTGCCTTTATGAGGCGCAGCTGTGCTACCATGGCAAAGCATTGTATTAGGGGAAAAAATGTAGGATTTGTCATTTACTAACTATGCAAGCTTGAAAGATTGCTTAACATGATTCAGCCTTGATTTCTCATCTGTGAAACATATTTTTTCCATAAGTTTGCTGTGAAGTATAATGAAATATTGTATGTAAAATATCTTCTAAAATATAAAATTCTATATGGAAACATCAAATTGTACACTGTAAATATACAAAATTAAAATAAAACACAAAGACTGAGATTATGTGGAAAACTTTAGGAAGGATTAATAAGAAAATGAACTTTGTACCACAATCATTTATCATTACAATTTTATAAGTCTATTTTGGAAACTGCCTTACTGCCTACTAAGTCAATTTGTAAACTTCTCTACATCTTTATTTCCACCCACAATATAATCTTTTTTTAAAAAAATTTTTAAATTGTTAATCAGGTTTTTTTTTTTTTGTACTGGGGATCAAACTCGGGACCTTGCACTTGAGAGACAGGCAGCGACACCACTGAGCTAAATCCCTGGCCCTCACCATATAATCTTAATCTAAGCTCTATCTTTAGTCTTTACTTACTCTATATTCAAATGGAACATGGATTATTCATTACAGATGCTCATTTGTTTATTTATGCTTAAACTTGTATAGGAGGAAATATGTGGAATAAAGAGATGCCTTTTATTTTAAAGAATGCCATATAGGTAGTATAAAGGTTTACAGTGATTGTATTTTTCTGCAGAATAAGAAATATTTCCCCACATTTAAAATCTGAGAGAAATCTACAGTTAGAAGAGCCCCAGGAGGAGGCAGGAAAAAGGTTTCCACTCCTTCCCCTGGGGACTACAGGTGTGGAGGGCTGGGACCACTGCTAACCACCTGGAGCAGGATGGGCCTGGTAGGCACTGGGAACAGACATATGGGGGGGGGGTTCTTATGTCTCTAATCAAGCCCAATTGCCAAAGATCTTCATGGAATCCAAAGACATCCTGAGTAATTCTGAGCAGTCTCCGAAGGGCCAAGGCTCATTTGGATGTTAATTTTCTAATATACTTGCTTCAAAACAGAAATCAGGCCACTGATCTCCCCATCACACCCCACTGTCACCAGGGTATGTATCTCCTATGTGTGAAGGCAACAGGTCTGTACTCAGCTCCAGGTTTCTGTCTGGCTCTTGTGCCAGCCGAGGTATCTAAAACACACATTTCCATTTCACGTAGTAATTGATGGGACTGGATAACAAGTGCTGCTGACATATCTCACGGGGCTTTCTGATGTCAAAGTTGGCTGGCAGAGATAGGACGGAAAGACCAAGGCACTGCCATTTAGTCAGGCGAGCTGCCAGGACGGCTGCTGCACGCTATCCTCTGTGATGCTCAGTAACAGATTTCTCATTTGGGTGCATCCATATTTCAGGCCGAAAAAGCATGAAAAGTTTACCGCGTAATTTAAAGTGAGGAAAAAAGCAGGGTTCAAAGTTGAATATAGCATGTGATTGTATGTATGTTGAAAATGGCTAATAATGATAGTATTTAAATGGGTGGTGAGCAAAGGGCAGCCATTTTTTTCTCTTTTTGGTTTTACAAATTTATTTACTAGGTAGGAAGCTTTTATGATTTAAAAAAAAACTAAACTAAAAGTTCCCAAAGTACATGCAACGGTGTCAGTAAACCACGCCTGGATAAATCTAAACTGTGGCCACGCTGTAAAACTCAGGGCCTGCTCACATATTCGCCCTTCACAACAGCAAAGGACCCGGCTCAGAAGGGTCCCTTCCTTCCAATCCCCCTCCCCGCCAGTCAAGGCCACTGTCCTCCTCCCGCCAGGCCCTACGCACAGACACTCATTTACTGACACTGGGCCCTGGGGCAGGGGTGAGACTCACTGTGACCCTCGCACGTGCTTGTGCAGGAAGTCAGCATGAAAACGTGGGACCAGAGGGTCCTTCTCTCCGTGCACAATGAGCGTGGGGCACTGGACCTGGGGCAGCAGGTGCCGACAGATGTTACCTGAAAGACAAACAGCACCGGCACTGGCCTGAGGCAGGAAGGACGCAGCTCAGACCCGTCCAGTGGTCTGGGCTGTGAATGCTCCCCAGAAGCCTCAGGGCTAAGGCCGGACCTAGAGAGGTGCATTAGATAGAGCGTGCTGGCTTCTTGGGAGAGGCACTGGGACGTCTCTAGGTTCCTGGGGACACGAGGCCCCAACCTGTCCTCTTCCCTCTGCTTCCTGGTGTATGATGGAAGTGGTCCTGTTCTGCCACGCACCCGCCGCATGGGTGGCTGCACTAGGCCACTGTCATGCAGTGGGACCTTCAGAGCCGTGAGCCCAAACACACCTTCCTCCTGTGAGACAGTTACCTCACTCACACGGGTAGTCAAGGGGAGCAAGTGCCCCTCTGGGGGTCTCAAGTATCCTGTCTGTGAAATCAGGGTCTGGATTCGGGGTTCCCTCCAGCTCTAACATCCTTGGGACTTCCTTTTTGCTTCTCTTTGTTTTACAGTTCTAATAGTAAACAAGCACCTTTGTCAGGTTTAAACTCGTAATTCGTGTAGAACTGTAGGAAAATCAAACAACAGAGGGGCAGCCCATCTACCTCTGGGGAGATGCCTGGCACTTGGAAAGCTCTTCGCAGTTACGACGGACATCACCATTAGTGTCTCGGTGACCGACCTGACTGCCATCCCTCTGAGAGCTTTTGAGGACCTAGTCCCCATTCAGAGGCATTTGTGGTCAGCCTGGGCTGTAGTTCCTGTGCTGCCATTTCCTGCCCCTGAGATCCTGGTGGCTCCTTAAACACTTTGGGCCCCAGCTTTGACCAGGAATAATTACTGTGCCCTGCGGTTGTCACGAGACTGAAAAAAAGAGCCACTCAGAAGGCTCTGGACATTCACGAAGCCAGCTCCATCCTCCTCCTCCCTCCCTTCCTTCCTGGCTGTCAGAAGGACAGCGCAAGGGCAGAGCCAGGCCACACAGTGCTGCTTCTGCACACTGGGCTCTGCCCGCCTCTTCAGCTGGTGGCAGCCATCCCCCAAGGAGAGATGACTGCAGACAACCCCTTCAGGCTCTGAGCCTCCATCTCCTGTCCCCTGGATGGCACACACCACGAACTGTGTTGTCAGATGGTGATGGAAGCCAGTGTTACTGAGCGCACACTGTGCCAAGGAGTGCTGGAATCACTGTGCACTTGTTAGCCAATGCAGTTACAGGTCCAAAAACATTCAGCAGGCACAGTCACTCGTCAATGGGTACTTTTCTAATAACAGTAATAGCTGCCTGTTGTGATCCACGCTGCACGTAGCAGTGCACCACGGCTGAACCTATATTATCTTATGTCATCCCAAGATTATGAGGTCACAGACAGGAAACTGAGGCTCAGAGGAATGAAGTCACTTGCCCACATCCACCCCAACAGCAAGCCAAGTGTGCAGCCAGAAGTCAAACCCAGGCCCGCCCGGCTCCAAAGCTGTGGAATTAATCCCTATGCTAAACTGTATGTACATCACCTCCAGTGTGCATTATGGGAAAAGGGCCCCTGCCAACAGCACAGACGGGAGATAAATCATTACTGGTCTCACCAGCATGTAATCCCCACACTGCTGGGCCCTCTATATCAGGACATGGTTTTCAATTGTGGATTTAACTCTATGTTCGCTTTTGGATCTTATCTTCTCACTGCCCTCTTCAATAAAGTATAAAAGTTTATATTTTATAATGTGAGGTCATTAATGCATTAATGGAAAACTGTTTCAGACATTGTTTTATGGTATTTTTAATTTTAAGAACAGAGGGAAGCCAGGTGTGGTGGTACACCTGTAATCCCAGTACTAGGGAGGCTGAGGCAGGAAGATCACCATGAGTTGAGGCTAGCTTGGGCTACACAGTGAGTGCAGGGCCAGCTGGAACTATACAGCAAGACTCTGTCTCAAAAAACCAAAAAAAAAAAGAATAGAGGGAAACCCATTTCAGGGGCCTGTTTTTATGGGAGCTACTGCATTTAACAGGATCACTTTAAGGCACGTATCTGTTGTTTTCAATTTAATCTGTAAATAATATTTCCAAAGGCACTGTTCATTGTGCAAGTTTTGATAACATGATTCATACTGGAGATGACTGCCTGCTAGATGGAACAAACTGGCCTTTCCATCACAAGCAGTTTGTTCAGACCTTGTGCTTGCCAAGCAGGTGCTGTGCCGCTGAGCTACATCCCTGGCCCAAATATAAGAACTTTTTTTTTTTGTACATGAGATCAAACTTAGGACCTCGTGCTTGCTCCAAGATTAGATCTTAGCAGCTCTAGTCTTTCAGCAAGTAAAAAAACAATTAACAAAAACCCCTAGGAAAACAGTGAGATTCTAGTTTCGTTATGGTTCAGGTCTAGGGTGTTTTCCAGAGACCCATGTGTAGAAGGCTTGCTCTCTAGAGTAGCGCCCATGGGTGGCCGTGGGCCCTTTAAGAGGTGGGGCCCTGGGGCGGTCTTCAGGTCACTGGGGGCATGACCTTGAGGGCAGCAGGATACCAGGCTCCCCCTCTTTCTCTCTGCTTCCTGTTTCTGCTATGCCACCTGCTCCCGCCATGGCTCACTGCCTTGCCATAGGCCCTAAAACAATAGAGCCAACTGACCATGGAGTAAACCTCCAAAACTGTGAGTCAACTAAAACACTTGTATTAAGTTCATCATCTCAGGTATCTGTTATAACAGAAAGCTAACATATAGCTGTATAAAAATACACTGTAATTCAGAATTCCTTTTAAAGACACCAAAAATACCAACTCTTACTATTCATGGAAATCTTGCTAATGTCCAGGTAAAAAGAGAGATACTCACTCACGGCTAAGGTCACATAACTTAGTTCTGCAGATGAGAAAAGTACTAAAACTCTGTTCCCTACATGATTTCTTCTGAGGTTGAAGATCATGAAACTTCCTCTTTGTGTCCTAGTAACAGATGTGTAGTGGGATGACAGCTACATGGACAAAAAGGAAAAAACATTGTCTACATTGCAGCTGTTTGTTTTCTAATTACCCATTCTGGAATTAGAAAACAGAAAACAGAGGCTCCTGAAGAATTATTTTGTCATCACACACACAAAGGACTGAGGAAAAAAGAACAGTCTACTTGTAAAGGCTCAACAATATGAACCTTTATACACGAGCCCTGTCTCGAGTTCAAGGCAGACTATTATACCAGAACGCATATTGTGCGCAATGCCTAGGTTCTCTATTCACACGTCACTGTGCAAGGGCAATGGGTGGATTCATGAGCCGCTGAGGAATGCTGGAATACCAAGGAGGCCTCCACCATCCTCTCTACTCAGCAAAGGAATCATTAAATTGTCGATGAAACCTACCATCTAGATGTTTAAACTGTTGCATGCCATCCACCCACTTTGCACAGGTTTTGGCAAAGTAGTCATACCCATACAGGGCTTCTAGAGGCTTCCTCGCCTTCTCACTCCATTTAGAAACATCTCGGATACCTGAAAAACAAAAGTGCTGACTGGATGAGTTCTGTCTCACACCAAGGTGGTATCTCCCCTACCCCAAGCTCCAGCTACCCCTGAGCCTCACATCTGCGGATCCATCTGCCAGGACGGCCTTCCCTTGCGTCCATCCGCATGCTGGCTCCCTGTCAGTGAGCGACTCGCCCACCTCCAGATCCCTCCTCTCCCGCTCCTCCGCCTAGCACTCTCTGCTTTGCTGTTTCCTGTATCAGTGATTGTGTCTGCCTCCCCCTTAGGGCATGCGCCCCAGTGCTGCACCTCTGTCGCAAGGCCTTTGCCTCCCACAAAACAGGCCCTCAGTAAATACTTATCACAGGGATGCAATCAGACCTGCACTGAGTGCTTCATGTTACACTGTGAGATAAAGGAAAACTCCCCTAAGCAGGGTCCCTGAGCGCGAGGGGCACCCTGTACCCCACTGGTATCTGGAGGGATTGGTCCCGGGAGGCCCCGTGGGTTCCAAACTCTGTGGGTGTGCAAACCCCTCTCTAAAGTGTAGAACCTGCATACATCTTCCTCAGACGTCCAGTCTCTGCCAGATGACTACGACAGCCACACAATTTAAATGCTATGGAAGCTGTTGTTACACCGTATTGACTGGGAACAATGGCAAGAAAAAAACTCTGTACACATTATGTATAGATATATATTTTTTTCAAATATTTTCAACCATGGCTGCTTGAATACAGGATGAAGAACTCATGGATATAGATACAGAGGGCCAGCTATATTTGTAAAGGAGTTTTTTTCTGGTACACTGAGAAACATATGCAAATTGTTCATAAAATAACAAGTTCTGCTACTGAAGAAATAAGTTAAAAACTATCTTTAGTTTTTAATCCACAAAGGCAATTACTCAGCTCAATTTTTTCTGTATTTCTTTAAACACTGTGATAAAGATCCTAGTGCTCTTGAGCTTAATAAATATTGCTGAGGGTTTTCAGGGCTTCTGCTAAAGGACACACCTGAGAGACAAGATGACACTGACAAAACGAACTCACATCAAGAATACTCCACGCAGAGTTTGGACAGTGTGGGCACTGGCAGGACTCCACATGCACTCACTGAATGGAGGGAAGACTGCTGCTTACAGGACTGCCTCTGACCAGGGTGGGGTGTGACGGGAGGGACCTGCCCTGGCTTCTGTGGACTGGCGTCAATATTCAGAGGTGAGCTGGGGTGAGCTGACTATGGGAACAGGAAGGGCTGAGCTACTCAGCACAGCAACCTAAGGACTTCAGAGAGGCATGACGCAGCCAGGAAATCAAGATGAGGGGAGGCTGGAGAAGAAGAGAGAGGAGAGTTGCAGAGTGGGAAAAGGAGAAAAAAGTCGGCAAGATGGTGCGAAGAAAGCCAGTAAAGTTTCCCCTGGAGGGGCTCATGGGGTCACTCAGTAGCAGATGGTGTGTGTCTGAGACCCGAGGTCGGACTTCCAGTACCTCCCTCCCAAATTATAAAAGGGCCCCTCTGGCAGCCATGCCCTGAGGAGGGTCCGATCTTGCACTAGAAAAGCTAGATCTTCCAGGACACCTAATCCCGGCAGAGTAGGGGACAGGAAGGAGGTAAGTACTGAACACGTCTGAAGTGTCTGTGAGAGCAGAGAGTGGGCTTAGGCAGAGGCTCCAAGGGCCGCTCCAGGGGGAAGGCAGCCCCCAGCAGGGAGGGGCAAATGTGGGTCTTCTGAGCTCAGGCTCAGTTGTTTCTTTTCAGGTTATGAGTGACAGTTCGCCACCTGTAACACTGTGTCTGAGCACGTGACCCTCAGCAATGTCACACGCCCTGAAGACACTGCGATCCTGGGGCCTGGTGACAGTAGGGTGAGTTTTGCAGCAACACGGGAGATAAACCAGCTGTCCACTGGCAAGAGGCCGGCCAAAGAGTGTCCCAGTGTCCCTGAAATATAGCACAGCAATGGAAGCAATTGCCAGGCAACTACAAGCAACATCATGAATGAATCGGAGAAATGCAAGATGCTGTGAAAAAGGCAAGTCAGAGAAGATGATTCACAGTGTGAAGCCGCTTCTGCAAAGCTTGAAGACAACTAGACTGTGCACTGTTTAGGAATATAAGAGTGTGCAACAGGACTGTTTTCTCAAAGGCATAGAGTGGATTCTAAGCTCAGGTGGAAGCTGGGGTGAACTGGGAGGAAGCACATGGACACAACAAGGGCATTAGCGGTGATCAACCATGCGCTCCAGGCTGGGTTCAAGGATGTCCTGCTTCACGTATGGTTTGACTTGTACCTATCACAGTAAAAAACCAATTAGGAAAAAAAAGTTCCTGGGATGCAAAGGTCCAGACCCTTTAAGAACCAACTGACCAATGTTCAATATGAAGACATTTTTCTTGCTGAAATATAAAGTTATCATAGTGGGCTGAGGATTTAGCTCCACTGCCTGCCTCACAAGCGCAAGGTCCCGAGTTCGATCCCCGGTACCAAAAAATAAAAAAATAAAGTTATCATAGAGGGATAGCAAGAGATCCTTGTAATAAACTCACATAGTAAAGGCAGGCATGGGGAGAGGTTATCAATGGGATGTCAAGTCCAGGGCGAGCCATCAGACTCCCACAGGAAGTGATATCTGAGTCCCCAGGGGCAGGAAGCCAGGTGCAGCTGTATGAGCCAGATGTGCACATCAGGCACGGCGGTCAAGGGCCATGCCTGGGTGAGCCCAAAGCTCTGCCCTAACTCACTCTGCCACAGGGAGCCAGGGATCTGACCCTGCTGCAAAGCAAACAGTGCTGTGGCTTCATCAGAAAAACAAGGATCCTAGTAATATTCTGGGGTACAAAGTATATAAGTTAATACATAAAATGTGCTATCAACAGTGCCTAGGGCCGGGGATTTAGCTCAGTGGTTTCGACGCCTGCTACGCAAGCGCAAGGACCCAAGTTTGATCCCTGGTAACAAAAACAAAAAAAACAACAGTGCCTGGCATGGAACGTGCACTCAAAAATATCCTTTGTATTTACATATTTACTTCAGCTAATTTATTTCAAGAAGCCAGTTTTGCCCCAAAGCATAATTACTGCTAAAAATTAAGTAGTAATTATGTTTCATGATGAAGTTCTCAAAATAATCATTTGAATCAAACTGTTTGCTGATCTAAAACAGAACTAATTTGGATCCCAAAGAATCAGATATATTCTCTTTCTGAGTACTGGAACGGTAATGAAGAGAACTTGCTCGCTCATCATTGGTTTGTGAACACACCCACAGGCCATGTGAAAGCTGCTGTGCATCAGTTGCCACTGACAACCTGCATGAGACAAGGACTCTGCCTTCAAGGTCCTCATGGCCCAGGGAGGAACTTACAAACAGCAACTGTCGTACAGCGGCGCCTCACCCATGACAGATGTCACATTTGAGAGCCCCTGGGATGCCCGAAGCCACAGATGGCACTAAACCCTGTAAATACAGACAGCATGGTTTCTGCTATACATCCCTGCTATGGTAAAGCTTAATTTACTGCCTTCTAAAGGACTCTTGCCGATGAGGACAAACGACTGTCAGAGGAAAGGACCTGACCCGAGCGGGGGAAGGAAAAGCAGGGTGGTAAAAAGCAAAGAGGATCATGGGTCCAGCAGCAGCAGAATGCAGTCCGAGTTTGGTGGAAAGGGAAGAGGGAGGCTGGCACCCCAAGAGAGGCCTCAGGCTCGGGCTCACATGCCCAGGTGGACTGTGGGGCAGGACCTAAAGAACAGTGAGCAGGATGAGGGACAGGAGAGGTCAGGAACTAAAGAACTCAGTTTCAGATCAAGGCAGGCCATGTTGTGGGGCACAGAACAAACCTTTAATAAACCTCCAAGAACTGAATTCACAGAGTGTGCTTTCTGAATCTAATGGACTTAAACTAGATACTAATAGCATAAAAATATCTGGAAAACTTCAAGTATTTGGAAATTAGATAATATACTTCTCAAAAACTATGGGTGAAAGAGAAAGTCTGAAGGGATATTAGAAAATGTTCTGATCTAAATTAAAATACAACATATCAAAACTTGTAGGGGCATGGTGGTGCATGCCTGTAATCCCAGCACCTGAGAGGCTGAGGCAGGAGGATCACTGGGAGTTTGAGGCCAACTTGGGCTACATAGTGAGTTCAAGGCCAGCCTGGACTACACAGCAAGACCCTGTCTCAAACACCAAAAAACAAAGTAAGACAAACAAACAGAAACTTGTAGGAAGCTCACATGTAGCAGCACTTAGAATAAAATTTATGCCATTAAATGCTTACAGTAGAAGAAAGGTCTCAAATCAGTAACCTAACCTTCTATTGTGGGACTAGGAAAAGAAAAATCAAACTGAAACCCAAAGGAAGCAGAAGGGAGAAAATAAGAATGATCAGAGCCGAAACAATGAAACAGTGGGTAAAGGATGAAGGGTGGTAAGGTGGCAGTCACAGGAGGAGGGGGGATGCTTTGGAGGAGGGGCGGCACCCACCTCTGCAGGCTGACAGCAAGGGTCCAGGGGCTGGAAGTGGGAGGCTCGGGAGGGGCAGAGGCTTCCGAGCCACAGCTTCCTCTGCAGGAGGCCAGCACTGAGCCAGTGGAAGCACAGGACAGTGGGAAGACAGGCAGGGCTGGTCACGAAAGCAGACTCACCGCTTAGGAGTCCCCATGTCTTTCTTCACAGGACATTTGCCTCTGGAGCTTACTAAGGCCTCCAAATCGCAGAACAATGGAAAGATAGTGAGCCTCATCCAGGGTCTGCAAACTATTTTTGTGCAGTGACAGAGCAACTTTCGAAACAGGCTTTGTGTAGATACTGACGTGTGAGGGGAGAAACGCCTGCTCCATCTAGACCTGCCTCGGGGCTGCTGGAAGCAGACTTGGGACCAGCGCTGCCAGCCTGAGGAGGTGGTGAGCTGACCCAGGCCAGCTTCCCCTTTCGCCTAGGAAGTGGGGGTGGCCAACCCAGCTCGGGCTCCAGGCTCCGGCTCGGGCTCACAGATGAGCTTCTCTGATTTCCACCCACACTTTACAAAAGGTGACCCACAGGCTGCAGTTTGCTGGCCCCTGCTCTATGCTGCTAGCTCCCGAAAAAGAAGCCTGAGGGGCAACCTTAACAAGGAAAACAGCACAAACATTCCTGGAATCTGGATATCAGGGCTCACCTTTGAGTCCTTTCACACTCTCTGACTTCAGAGGAGGTTACGAGTAACCCTTCCCATGCCCTTCCCTGAGTCACTGTCAATGGCAGTCAATGCAGATACTGCCTTTCCCTAGCCTTTTCCTGAATCACAGGAGTTCTGCTTCTGGAAATAGAAAGACGGGTTAAATCGAACTGCTCTTCTGAGAACTCCTGATTCTTCCGGCCTCAGAGTCGGAGCTGGAAGTGGACGGGCCACGAGTGCTCATCACATCAAAGTCAGAGGCGCGAAGGGAGCAAGAGGTGCCCGACCTCCCGCCACCGTGGGGGCAGAACCTACCCTCATAGATCCTTTGATCCTCATCAGTAATGTAGGCGATTGCCCCCCAAATCACCATCTTGCTGATGTGGGCCGGGTATTTGGCAGCAGCGATGAGCGCGGTCAGGCCGCCGCCACTCCACCCCAGCAGGGAGACCTTCTTAAAGTTCAGCGCCTACGACAGATACAGTGAAACACGCGGCAGTCAGTGCTCCTCTGTGGGCCTGAGCGTAGATGACGACCGGGATCAGTGTAGGTCTGGGGCCTGGGGTATCAGCAGTAATTCAGGAAAAGTCCTGATCATCCCACCACTTGACAACATAATGCTCCCTCTCATTTAGCTTTGGTAGAGATGCAATTGTCACAGGAACAGAGTACACAGCACTGGCTGACTTGTGAGGCAGCTGCATTTCTGCTTAGGCGAAATGTCCAGGAGTAGATCAGTGGCCATTACCTGTACTGGACATGGCAAAGGGTGGCTCCACCTGTGTGTGCACACGAACCTGGACAGGGCTTTGAGAACAAGTGTGCAGCTTAGAGAGGGACTGCAGATTTGTTGGGGAAATGAAGTAAGGTCTCTGGTAAAGCCACTGACTGCAGCTGTGGGAAGAGCTGACCGGAGTCAGGTTGGAAGAGAACAGTGTCATAGGGAAGCTGTAAGTCCCTGGGTGAATCACCCAGGACCTGAAAATGTGTTTAGCAAAGAAAATGGACACAGATGACACCTGGGAGATGCTGCCTAGGAACAGAAGTAGAATAAAAGTTAAAGAATTAACAGACATTAGTCCAACAGATTTGCTGCTGGGATTATACACTGGTGTAACTACTATGGATAACAGTTTGGCACTATGTTTAACTGAATATTTGCATCTTCTACAATCCAGCACATCGTCTGCGAAGTTCGTATGAAACTCTCACACACATGTACCAGGAGACAGGCTCAGTATGTCCACAACAACATTGCTCGTAACAGCAAAAAAATCAGAACTGAAGTGTCCACAAACAACAGAATGTGCACTGTACTCCCATGTGATAGGAGTCACGTGGTGTTACCTTGTTAGAGAGAAAGGACAAAAATTAGACAAAATAAGTGAAGAGATGCCCGGCTATCCGCCTGAGCCTTCTGTGAGAGACCCACCTTCATCAAATCCACCGCATCTTTTGCATCTCGTTCATAAAAGTCCACCGGGAAATCTCGGTCTGGGGGCCTGGAATGCCCATATCCTCGAGGGTCCCAGGCAACCACGGTGAAGAGCTTCTTGCTGAGGCTTTTAAGTTGGGGTCCAAAATCTGTCTCTCCACTTCCTGAAAACAGACACTTGGTTACCTCTGGTGAATGCTTTCATTGTATCAAACACATCAGAGTAAAAACAGAAGCAGCAAAAATCTTATAAAGCAATCAAAACTGAATCCGCAAAGTAGTCTGGGTTGAAGACTAACCCAGAGCTCAGCCCTGCTTCCGATCGCCCTCTAGTGGCTGTTTTGAAAAGGACGGGGACTTGGGTCCTTCCGTCTGTGCGGTATTCTCTGACTTTCATGCCTCAATTTAAATCCTCTCAGCCTCATTTTTAAAGAATTAATGAAACCGTATAAATAAACTTAGCTACATGCTGCGCTTCTGGGTTTTTAAAAAATAAATTATTTTCAAATGAAATAAATCCCAATAACATCTATAAACAAATTTATTACATTTGGTCTAAATTATTCAAAGGAGAATTCTAAAATTCCAGATTTTTAAAACTGAGCTAATATGAATAGCCCTGAAGATTTTATTTTGTAGTTATAATCAAAAATCACTGAAAAGGGCCGGGGATTTAGCTCAGTGGTTCCGGCACCTGCCCTGCAAGTGCAAGGCCCCGAGTTCAATCCCCAGTACCAAAAAAAAAAAAAAATCACTGAAAAAGGGTGTATGAAATAAACCAGTTTCTTTCATTAAAATAATACAAAAGAGCCTCCACTAACAAGCAGAACTGCGCTGAACCTCAGGCAGCCTTGACAGCCTCGGCCACATGGTCATGCAAGGCTGGCGTGATCACCCCATTGCACTGTGCAAGGCCACACCCCAGGAGCTAAGTTCAGGCCAGGTCAGCATTTTTCTGCAAGGTCTGCTTGATTTCTGAGGCTGCAAGTGAATACTGAATACCTTGCCTGATCGATTATGCAGTGTGATCAAACTACACAGTGAATGTTCACATTTTAAAAATTATTGTAATAAAAGACACACTGCCATGAATCCCCCTCAACACATTTTCCCTTGCTGCTTCTAACACATTTATCCCATTGTTCTTGCCACTTCTGAAGCAGTTCTGAAAGTCCTCTTTCATGAGTGTCTTTATGAGATGTGATCAAAAATACCATGAATGTTGCTGCCAAGTGCCATCCAACAGAAAGGCAGTCTTGTAAAGACGTGACAGTGCGTCCTCATCCGCCTTATCCACAGGATCTGGCACTGTGCAACTTTTGCCTGCTCCTTAAAATTCAAATGACCATAAAAGGTAAATGTTTTAAATGAATTCAGCACGTCAAGGCAGCCATCAGAGCACAACGAAAGACACTCACGAAAGAGGACTTCCATATCTGCTTCAGCAAGCGGCAAGAAGGATGGGATAAGTTCAAAGCAAAGGGGAGTATTTTGAGGATTTGTGGCAATGAATCTTTTATTATAACACATTTGTATTTTTCCAAAACAATGCATAGCTGTAATAAAAATGTAATTCCAGAAGACGGAGGATCACTTAACATTACCAAGGTCCAGCATGCTCCCCACCAAGATATTCCTTTCTCAAGATTGGACAAATCATGCAGGAAGTCCAATCCCAGAGGAAATCAGTGGACCTCCCATCCGTGTCTACTGCTGGCACGTGGACTTCTTTTATGTCCCTGCAATGGAGGGACATCTGTGGGGAATGACTCTGAAGGAGGGGCAGGAGGCAGGGAGAAGGGGAAAGAGAACAAGCTAAAAGGCCAACTGCAGAAATAACAAGACATCTTTCTGGCCCACATGGAGCCTGGTACCAAGAATACTAAAATCTTACACAGGTGCTTAAGGAGCACTCAGAGTTACCAGGACATGAGACCTGAGAGGCCCATGGAAGTGGGACTAGGTATCAGGGGACAGGACAGGAAGACAGGCTGTCACTTTTGTTTTTTGGAATCTAACATTTTTGTTTTATAAAAATTACACAGGTAACAGTTTTTAGACCTGGTCAATGACTGCAATACTGGAAGAATGGAAATCTAGCCTGGTAAATTGTTTTTACAGATGACCTTGGCTGGCCATCAGCTATTGGAGTAAATGTTCTCCTTTATTACAATAACTTAAGGGAAAAAGGTACTAAATACTATCTGCACAATGGGACCACATTAGCAGAGGCTGGGCCAAGTAAGACCATCAATTAACTGAAAAATTTTAGCACTTTCCTATTCTGAGAGAGAAGCAAATCACACGAAATGAGTATATACTGGGATTATTTAACTAAATTGAAAATAAAGTAACAATCCTAACCCCCTTAAAACTAAATTTTCGATGTCCTGGGATCACTGTAAATTTTCCCCTGAACTTCTGATGTCTGGACTGCTGATCTGTAAAATGAGGATGAGAGCCAGTAGGCTTTACTATTTATACCCCACACAGCAGCGAGGGTAATACACTAGCCTCATTTTGTCCCTTAAAAAACGTTAAATTTGTCTCCTTGCCTCTTATTTTAATTGGAAGGATCAACCACAACCCAGCCTGGTTTTAGCACTGCCAAGTCCCACATCTTGTAAAATCCCTCAATGCCAGGAAAACTGGGACAGCTGGTCACCCACTCACCTTCTTAATTCAAAGACTCTTTCCTCACCCTTTCTCTGGACCCGTCACCCTCCCAAACCACGGTTTTACAGTGCACTCCCATGAGAAAAACTAGGTACTTAGTGGAATTAAAAAGATATACACCAAAAAGTTATCTACTTTTCTAAAGTACTCAAGTTTAACTGCAGCAAATATTCCTGAAAACATTCTACCAAATTAATGATCAGTACTTGGCATCTAGCACTGTGAGGCATTGGAGAGGTTAAAGAGCATGCAAAAGAGCATTCCATTAAACACGTCCAGACCCAGCATCCCAGGAAGCAGCAGGACTGGGTGCTCGCCCTCTCCGGTCCGCTGGTAATGCAGGTGAACACCATTCACAGCTACTTTGCCAGAACTTACTGAGGTGCTGGAAAGAAAAAAAGAAAACCCCTAAAGCAAAATGATTTAGCATGCCAAGTTCACCATTTTAATATGACAAGACTGCCCTTTCACCTGCATGAGTCAGCTCCAGCACCCCTCAAGCTTTGTGGGCTATTTTCCTGGGCCTGTTTCCAACCCTCAACTGTGACATGAGCTTGCATCTTTTTTAGCAGACTGTAAATGTGAACTGTGTCTTCAGGTTTCACTCTGTTGCAGCACCCAGCCTGGTGCTCACAGTGCCAAAGCACTAGGGTTTTCTGAAGTCAGTGGGCAGAAACACACAACCAGGACACAAGCCTGGGGGCTGGAGCAACGAGCCTGGGTCTATCTGCACCTCAGCTTGGGGGCACTGCTGAGGGTGAGATGGGCCCCAGGGGTTGCCAGGAGAGCTGTGATCGAAGGCCATCCTTTAGATGTGGAGCTTCTCAGGTCAGCTGCAGGAGGGCTGTGGTCAGGGCCGTCTATCTACCTGCCCTGACGTGCCTTGCTGGTTAAGACGCTGAATACCTATTTCTGTGGTGACTGTAAAGTAGCTACACCCATAATCCCCCTCTCGAGGGACCCTCCACGATCCAGCACCTAGCTGGACTCTGTGTAGCACAGGACAGGGCCTCAGGACAGAGATGCTGCCAGTGTCTGCCCTGCCGAGTGATGTGTGTGCCCCGAAGGGTCCTCGTTAACCTCTCCACAGCTGTCCTTCTGGAAACTCCAGAACAGACTGTCCAGGGATTCACCCCCATACAGCAGCTCCCCACCAAGTGTTAGGCAGGTGCTCAACTGACATGTGCAAGGGACATGGCGGCCACGCCAGGACAGATGCTAGAGCAACCACTCTTCTAGCATGGTGTCTGGAAGTTTACATCAACCACTAACTTCCTTTCTGTTTCACATTCACCCTACCCTTACCTCTGCCCTTGGTCAAAATGATTACTGAAGTGCAGCACATGTGAAAAAACAAGGACTTGTTTCTTTTCTGGTTTCATTTGATTTGCCAACTTTAAACAAAGAATGTGGAAAACAATGGGCTGAACGCTAGCACACTGAATCTTAACACGTAAAATGTGGAAGGTTAATTTTTAGAAATTTGTAAGACAGAATTTGGAAGGCCTGACATAGCATAAGATCATTATCTACAGAAATCTTATTAGAGGAGCAATAACAAAGACCATCAACTCTGTCAATTTATTAACATCCTATTCCTTGGAGAATTCGTTTTTATTGTTAGGATGGCTGTAGATATCTTAGGAGCAAGACAGAAGCAAATAAATGGACTCTATAAATAAAGATTCATTCAACAAATGCGTGTTTATCAGCATATCTGCTTTGCTCACTATCTGGGGGAAGGAGTAAAAAGCCACGTAGGATTGCTCTGAAAACTCAGGGAGGGCTAAGCACTAATTGAGGAAAAGACTTGAGGCAGCTGGGTGGGTAAGAGTTCTCTCCAGTATTTCCTGAGTTTACTGAATTAAATGAGGTCACTCCCTGGGCGGAGCTGACTAGCATTTTACAGGGCTCACATTAGCAGTTAAGTACACAGTGCCGCCCTTGGCCTTTATTACTTTGTGGCCTAGACACGTGGCAGCGTGAATACGCTTGTAAAAGCCATTTTGCTGGGTGAGGATCTACGTAATGCGGAGCCCCTCCCCTGTCCTTCTCAATGTGCAGAGTGTGTTGGGTCTTTAAATTCTCACACCTCTCCATCTCCCCAGGGGACTGGCTCATAAGTGATTCTTTCCACTGGCTTCTGTGCTTATTCCCAAGTCTCTTCTGCAAAACCCTGACTTCTTGAATTTGGCTGTATTGGTATGATTTCCTATTCCATATTTCTTTTTCGTCCAGTCATCACCTTCCCATATTCTCTTGGTTGCCTACAAGGAACGTAGAGACAAAACTAAGAGTCCAAGGTTTAGCAGAAAGGGAACTCAACACCAGGAAGGATTTCCAAAGGCAGAAGACTTGGAAGGTGCCTCGGAGGAGAGACAGAGACAGACAACACCTGGGCTGGGTGGAGGCATCTGAGATGAACTTCCACAGGAGGCTAAAATTCTAAACAAAGGATGTGGTAGGGAGGGCATTTCTGGAAGATGAAGTCGCACAATCAAAGGCCGAGGAGCAAGGGGCACCGTGGGGACAAGCCAGTGCTCAGCCTCACAGGAGTGTGAAGACAGAACTGTGGCTGGGACCCATCAGTGAAGGGCTCTGCAGTGAGGCTCAGGGGAAAGCAAGTGCTTTGTCACCACAGCCTCTATGCTGTCGCACCAGAGGCACTGGCACCGTCACATCAGACATCCCCTGGGGAACAGAGGCTGCCAAAAACCTTTCGTGAGTCTCCAAGTGGGAAAGAAAGACAGAGGGCTATTTATGGACAAAAGAAAATTAACTTCAAAGACAAGAAAAAGGTTTATTTTGAAAGGTAACAGTTTTTGAATGCTGATTTATTTTCCCAGAAATACAAGATACACGAAAGGAGAACATTCAGCACTTCCGCTCCAACATATCAAGTGGCATCTTAGAGCAGTGTTCAGGCCTGAGACCGACAGTTAAGAGTGTGTTGTAAGAAAGTCAGGCCAAGACCAGGCCTCGAGCGACTCTAACGTGTCCTTGGTACTTGAATCACATCTGAATCTGAGGCCCAAGCTATACTTAATCAAAACCTCTGGGGCAGAAACCAGCCATGTGTATTTTAATTTCCCTGGAAAATTCTAATAAGCAAAAGGTCGAGAATGACTACTACATCTCCTGCTAAAAGCAGCCTTCCTACCCTGTACTTGTCTTGACTCCCTCTCTGGGAGTCCGGACTGGCAATCTGCTGCAACAGAAGGTGGTAAGGAACAGTGCAACCACACTGAGAGGGCTGAGCTGCTTCCCTCAAGGAGGCCGAGGGCATGGGGACAAAGTACCACAGCTTGGAGCCAGTGATTAAACCAAGTGCAGCCTTTGCACTTTGTGTCGGTGTAAGCGTTTTATTCATGTCACTCATTTCACTCTGTGGCACACATTGTACCTACCCTAATTTCACCACTGAGGAATGTGAGGACAGGTAACTTGCCCTAGTCACTGCTAGTGTTCTGCCAGGCTAAGAGGATCACCTGAAGATCTGACCCCAGACCCTCAGCCTCAGCACTTCGCTTTCAGATAAAAATGGGGCGACTTAATAAGAGCCCTCTCTTTCAAAATCCTCATCACTTATATTTGGCTTTTTCTTTTTTTTTTTCTTCAGTACCAGGAATCAAACTCAGGACCTTGCGGTTGCCAGGCAGGTGTGGTGCCACTGAGCTATATCCCTGGTCCTCAGCTATTTCTTATAAAGTAAGTATCAGCTACAACAAAGTGTTAGGAACCTGAGGACTTGAATTCATACGAATTGTGATGACTTATTCTCACTCCTTTTAATACGGTATTCTTGTTTGTGCCATTAATAATTATACTAAGTACTTACGTAGCAGGCCTTTTACACTGTTTCAAATCTTCACAAACTACAAGGAGGCCAAGAGAAGATAAGGAGCTTGTCCCCACTCACACAGCTACAGAGTGGTAACGAGTTACCGAACTCGAGGCCAAGCTTTCTAATTTCACACTGGCAATGTGCCTACCGGGGCTTAGCACTGGGGGCCACCTTCAGTAGGACTGTGACAGGGGTGACAGCAGGCACCCGGGAGGATGGGACCTGATACCTCCAGACTGCGCCCAAAGGCTGAACTCGAAAAGTACTTTCCTTGGCAGATTATTAGGTTCTGTAAATTATTAATATTGTAACGGTACACAACATACTACTTTGGGTAGCAAAGGCTTTTGACCTAATCTAGGTACAAATCCCTTTAGAGATTATGAAACAGGAAAAGGGTCAAAGTTCCAAACAACAAGCTTACAACCAAGTTTTCAACACACAACTCGGGTGTAGCTTAGATGCTGGCTGTTCGGAAACAATTTTTTTTTTTTTTTTTTTTGAGACAGGGTCTCGCTGTGTCGTTTAGGCCGACCTCAAACTCACTTGTACCTCAGGGTGGCCTCAAACTGGTAGCCATCCTCCTGCCTCAGCCTCTGCAGTGCTGGGATGACAGGTGTGCACTATCAGATACAAACATTTTACAGGAATGCTTTTGCTCCCTTGAATGGAGCTGCAGTCTTGTTTTAGAATGAACTAATACCAGTGCCTGTTTTCTCAGATTACATATCATACATTAAACAGCAGGACAAAATTCAGAGGAGCTTGTTTTTCAGAGATACGTTACCAAGACCAGTCTACAGTGCCTCCAGGAGAACAGGGCCTTCCAGCAACAATTAACCTACACATCTCTGATTTTATACAAGCGCAGTAACTGTATCTTAATCCCTTTCTGCAAACAGAATGCCCAGTTTCACTGCTGACAAAGCTTAACAAAGCTTAATAAAGCTGCGGCCACTGACATCTTTTTCCATCTGTATTGCAAATCTAATAACTCTAAAATTATTAAACAAACCTAAACCAAATACGGAGCTCAACAATTAGTCAATCGCATTATGAAAATTTAAATCTGGTCAGATTTGCCCTTTCTTCTTCCAAATTAAGTTTTCAAATCAATAGTTTCCACATTAGATCAAGTAAAGTTGTAAGTATTAGGTACCGCTCTGGCATCCCCTCCCTCAGGCACTAATCCAGCGGATCCATCCACAGTTAACTGCATATACATGCACTGTGTATGTCTGTGTGTGAATGAGTGTGTGTCTGTGAAAGCAAGCTTCAGGCTGCTCTGTTCACAATTTCTGCCCAGAATCTCTTGGGACCCATTTTCAAGACACTAGGACAGAGGATAGTCCGGATTTTTTGTTTGTTGTTTAATCTGAAAAGGGTAGGGAAAGGAAGAGAAAAATGCAGATTTTGTGCATCTCCACACACCTATGTCAGAAACTGGGAGTGAGGTCTAGAATCTTGAATTTTCAGTTTCCCAAGGTGATTCTCTTGCAAATTAAAGTTCCAGATCAGCAAACAAAAATTAGCCTCAGGAGACGCGGGACCCGCGACGTAAGCGTGGCCAGCGCGAGGAGGGCTAACGGGCCCGACACTCGGGCGGGTGTCTGATGAAAGGGGCAGGAGAGACAACTGTCCTCCTCAGGACTGGACCGGGCAACGGGCTGAGAATACGCGTGTGGCCCGCGGGCGAGTCGGCGATCAGCACCGCACTTGCCTCCCGGGTCTTCTCCGCACGCGCGTCCACAGCCGCCCGCCCGGGAGCGCCAGCGTGCCCCTCCAACGCCCCCAGACGACGCTGGCGCTCCCGCGGGGAGGGCGCCATTACCTGAACGCGGCCGCTAGCTGGGCCCAGGGGACGGGGATCCCCGGCTTCATGAGCGAGGAGAGTAGCCGCAGTCGCGACCCGCCTCCTCGCCACACGCCGGCCGCCATACCCGGTCGCTGGGAACGCGCACGAGCGGGACCCTAGGATGGCTCTCCTCTGCCCCGCCCATACCCCCCCGCCCGGAGCCCCGCCCCCGGGGAGCCCCGCCTCCACATCCCGCCCCGCCCCCGTCCGCGGAGGCCCACACTAGGCCACGCCCCGTCGGCAACGCCCCTCTCCGATGCTTGGGTCCTGAGTGCCAGCGCTGTTTCCCAGCGTGGGTGTCCCAATTGGGGTCACGCTGTCCTTGCCCGTTGCCACGGTGGCCAAAGCCCTCGAGAGGCGAGGCCACCAAGCATCCTGTCCCCACTTTGTGGGTGTCCAGGCGGGGCCTCAAACCGGCAAGCGAACCGCCCTCCTTCCCCCATGGTGGGATAAAGCACGTTTTCATTTAGGGATGATGAAGTTAGTAATTTTCCCTTTATATCATTTCCACCCACTAGGCTGGTACCTATGAAAAGCCCCAGAATTACTGTCGGCCAGGATGTGGAGAAACTGGAATTCTTGTGCACTGTTGGGAATGTAAAAGTGGCGCCGCTGCTGTTAAGAGTTTGTTTCCCTACCAAAGCTGAATACAGAATTACTGTATGATCCAGCAGTATAGCTTCTGAGTATATATCCACAAGAACTGAAAGCAAGCCTCCAGGTATTTGCCCGCCAGTGTGGGTAGCAGCTTTATTCACAAGAGCCAAAGGGTGGGGGAACCCTGGTGGCCATCAGTGGGTGAATGGATAAACAAAATGTGGTGCATCCGTGCAGTGGAATATTATTCAGCCTCAAAAAGGAAGAAAATTCTGACGCATGCTACATGGGCGAGCCCTGGGAAATTATGCCAACTGAAATAAGCCAGGTGCATATGGGATTCCTCCTACAGTCATCAAATTCAGAGACAGAATAGAATGGGGGTTTCCAGGAGCTGCCTGTGAGCAGATTAGAAAATTGGTTTTTAATAGATACAGTTTCAGTTTTGCAAGATGAAAAGAATTCTATGTATGGAAGGTGATGACTGCCCAGCACCTTGAAGGCACTTAATGGCACAGAAATGTACAGTTAATAGTGAAGATGGTAAGTTACATTTGACCACCATTTTAAGGACTGTATGATTAAAGCTGAAAGGTGATAGATATCTGTAGAGAAAAAATCAGCTATCCTTTAAGTCTGACTGCCATATTGCTGTACCTTAACTGGAAATCAGATTTGTGGCTAAGATGACCTAAGACAACAGCTTCTTACATGTTGTAGTATTTTCCTTCCAAGAGATCTTTCTGGTATGTCCTGTGTGCACAGTGTTTTTACATGTTACATGCATGGAAAGCCCTGTTACCCAGCAGAGTCCTTACTAGCCTGTTGGAGTTTCTCAAGTAGTAAAGGCAGGTTTGGCCTAAAGATTGAATATATAAAATGTTAGTATTCTACTTTCAAAATTTATCCCATTAGTTCCTGCATAGAAAGAGAACATGTTTTGAGTTAACTTTTTAAAAACACTAGTGCATGTTTGCAGTACACAATGCTCACATTCCTTGTGTGGAGTTGGTACAGGCACACAACACATCCCAATTCCCTTTATCATCCCTCTTCCTCCCACTCCTTCGCCCGCTTCCCACGTGAGAAACATCCATCTTCCCACCTCCTATTTTCAACACCCATTTTGCTCTATATTATAATTTGGGTTTCTCATACAAGAGAAAGCACACAATATTTAAGCTTGTGTGTCTGATTGATTTCACTTAATATTATGGTCTCAAGTGCATCCATTTTCCTACAAATGATTCAAATTTATCTTTCTTTATGGTAGAGTAGTACTCCGTTGTGTGTAAACACAGCATTTTTATCCATTTGTTGTCGATAGACATGTAGGCCACTTCCAAGATTTAGCTATTATGAATTGTGTTGCTATAAATACGGATACGCATGGATCACTGTAATATGATGTCTTTAACTCTTTCAGAAAGATATCTAAAAGAGGAATAGCTGGGTCAAATGGAATTTCTAATTTTAGTTTTTTGAGGAATATACATACTGATTTCCATAGTGGTTGTACTAGTTTACACTCCACCAACAGTACAGAAGGGTTCCTTTTCCCTACAGTCTTAGCATTTGTTATTAGTTGATTTCTCTGGAGTAAGATGGAATCTCAGTGTTCTTTTGATTCGCATTTCTCTAATGGCCGTCAGTGTTGAGCGTTTTTTCATGTACTTACTGTATTGGCCATTTGTACTTCTGTGACCTGTCAATTCATTTTAGTTGCCCGTTTTTTGGTTCGGTCATTTATTTTGGGGAGGTCTATTTTTTAAGTTCTTTATATAATTCTAGATATGAGTCCTCTGTCTGAAGAATAGCTAGCAATTTTTTTCCCCATTCTGTAGGTTTTCTTTTCACTCTGTTGGTCATTTCTTTTGCTGTGCAGATGCTTTTTAATTTGATATGATTCTATTTGTTGATTCTCAGTATTATTTCCAGTGTAACCGGAGTTCTGTTCAGAAAGCCTACTCGTATAGCTTCAAGAATTTTAACTATCTTATTTTCCAGCAGGATCGTGTTTCTGTTTTAACATTTACTTCTTTAATCAATTTTGATTTTAGTTTAGCACATGGTGAGAGATATGGTCTAGATCCAGTCTTCTGCATATGGATAGCCAGTTCTCCCAAAACTATTTATTAAACAGATTGTCTTTCCTCCAGTGTAAATTTTTGGCCCCTTTATCAAAAGTCAAATAGTCAAATGTGCTCTATTCTATCCTCTATTCTTTTCCATTGATCTTCATGTCTAAACATGCTGATTTTATCACTGTAGCTTTGTAATATAACTTCATATCTAAAATTGTGGAGCCTCCTGCTTTGCTCTTGTTACCCAAGATTGCTGTTGCTATTTTGAGTCTCTTCTGGTTCCATATGAATTTTAGCAATGTCTTCTCCAGTTTGGGGGAGAATGCTGTTGGTATTTGATTGGGACTGTGTTAAATCTGAATACCAATTTTGGAAGTATGGCCATTTTGACTATACTGATTCATTTCCATTTTCTGATGTCGTCTTTGATTTTTCTCTTTCAGCATACTATAGTTTTCATTGTAGAAATCTTTCACATCCTTAGGTTAATTCCTAAGTATTCACTTTTTCTTGGTGCTATTGTGAATGGTATTTTTTCCTAATTTCTTTCTTAGTGGGTTCATTATTAATATAGAAGAACACTTGATTTTTGAGTGTTGATTTTGTATCTTGCTACATTACTGAATTTCATTATTAATTCTAAGAGTGTTTTGACATTTTTGGAGGTCTCTATGTAGAGGATCATATCATCTGCAAATGCTAGTCTGATTTCTTATTTTCCTATGAATATCCCTTCTGTTTTTTTTTTCTTGCCTATTTGCTGATGCTAATTTTCTGAGTACCATATTCAACAGGAGTGGTGATAGTGAACATCCTTCTCTTGTTCCTGTTTTTAAAGGGAAAGCTTTCAGTTTCTCCCCATTTAATATGATGTTAACAGTAGGTTTGTCATGAATGGTGTTTATTAGATTAAGAGAAGGTTGTTCTATACCTACTTTCTTTTTTATCATGAAAGGATGTCTATCAAAGGCTTTTTCTGTGTCTGTTGAGTTGATCGTGTAGTTTTTGTTCTGGCTTCTGTAAATGATGTATTACATTTATTGATTTGAGTATGTAGAGCTATCCTTGCCTCCCTGGGTTGAAACCTACTTGGTCATGATGTGATTCTGGTGATTTGTTGGATTGTTTGCTAGTCTCTTGTTGAAGATTTTTGCATCTGTGTTCTCTAAAGGATGGCTGAAAGTTCTCTTTTTTGTCTGATTTTGAACAAGGCAATGCAAGTTTTTGTAGAATTCAGCAATGAATCGATCTGGATATGGCTTGTCTTACTTGGTAGGGTTTTTAAAATTATTATTATTAGTGCTTTAATTTCATTGGCTGTTATTAGTTTGATGTTTTTGTTTTTGTTTTTTTGTACTGGGGATCGAACTCAGGACCTTGCACTTGCGAGGCAGGCACCGTGCCACTGAGCTAAATCCCCAGCTAGTTGCCCGTTATTGGATTATTCAGGGTTTTTAAAACTTCTTAGTTCGGTTAGGATAATTCATATGTATCTAGGAATCTATTCATTTCTTCCATATTCTCTAATTTATCGGCATACAGGTTCAAGAAGTACAGTAAGTCTCCAACTTACCATTCTGAGAGAATATTCCTAAGCCAGATTCGTTGGCAAGTCTGGCAAGGTGAGTCTTACACTGCATTTGTGCTTTTGTTTCATGGTCATTGCTTTGTGTTTCTAGCAGCCCCTCCCCACCATCACTGCTTTTCCTCTTGCTTCCAGACACCCTGGGCTCTGATTGAGCACTGTATCGCGGTGCACTGTCGCACTGTACAGCAGGCACACAGCAGCACAGCTGTGACGGTGTCTGACAGACATGTGAGCCACTTCTGCGATTCCTTCACATCTATGAATGTTAGTCACACGAAGTCCATTTGTATCTGTGAAAATTTGGAACTTGAATGTTCGTGAGTCAGGAACTTACTTTAGTTGTTAATCTTTTTTATTTTGACAGTGTCTGTTGTGAGTTCATCTTTTTCATTTAAAATTACATTGGTGTGTGTGTCTTTTCTCTTTTTATGGTTAGATTAGCCAAGGGTTTGTCTATTTTGTTTCTTCTTTTGAAGAACCAACTCTTGGATTCATTGATTCTTTGGGGTTTGGTTTTCTTTTTGGGGGGGGAGGTTTATTAATTTCTGCTCTGACCTTTACAATTTCCTTACTTGTACTAGCTTTGGGTTTGGATTATTCTTATTTTTCTAAGACCCTGAAGTATGCCATTAAGTTATTCATTTGGGGCTCACTCTGTTTTTGTGATGTGGGCATTCACAGCTATAAATTTCCCTCTTAGGACTGCTGTCATTATGTCCCAGTGTTAGTCCCAATAGCAGAACATAACCAAAATTGTACTGGCATCATTTTTTAGTTCTAGAAACTATCTAACTTTTGTATTTCTTCTGTAACTCATTGTTTGTTTAAGAGTGTATTGTTTAGTTTCCGTGCATTTGCATAATTTTTGTGTTTTCTTTTGTTGTTTCTAACTTCATTGGATTATGATCTGATAATATTCATGGTATAATTTCAATACCTTTACATTTACTTAAGCTTGCTTTATTAGCTAGTATGTGGTTTATTTTGGAGACTGTTCCATATGCTGCTGAAATGAATGTGTATTCTGTTGTTGGGTGCAACACTTTATAGATATCTATGAAGTCCATTTGTTTGAAGGTTTTATTCAATTCTGATATTTCTTTGCTGATTTTTTTTGTCTAGCTGATCTGTTTGTGTTGGGGGTATTGAGGTCCCCCACGAAAATTGTCTTTATATTTATGTGGTTTTTCATGTGCAGTGGTACTTGTTTGATGTGTATATGTTTTGTTGGTACTGGGGATCGAACTCAGGACCTTGCACTTGTGAGGCGGGTGGCGGCACCACTGAGCTAAATCCTCGGGCCCTGATGTGTACATGTTAATTGTTACCTCTTCCTGTTGTATTGTTCCCTTAACCAGTAAGTGGTGATGTTCTTTGCCTCTTTTCATCAGTTTTGGCATAAAGTCAACTTTTTTTTTTTTCAGGTTCCTTTGCACGGAATATTGTTTTCTCTTCTTTGATTTTTAGTTTGTAAATTTCTTTATAGGTTACATTTTTTTTTTTTTTTTTTTTTGGTAATGGGGATCGAACTCAGGACTTTGTGCCTGCCAGGCAGGCACTGTGCCACTGAGCTAAATCCCTGGGCAAAATGTGTTTCTTGTATACAGAATACCATTGGATTTTGTTTTTTCTTTCATTCTGCCAGTCTGTGTCTTTTGATTGGGGAACTGAGAACATTCACATTGAAAGTTATTACTAATATTGACTTATTCTTGTCATTGGCTTATTTTCCTGTTGCTGATTCTCTAGCTTTACCTTCTTAACTGCTCACCCTACTAGGTGTATTCATTGAGACCTTTTGTCCTTGTTAGCTTCATTGTCTCTTTCTAGGATGTCCTTCAGAATTCTTTGGAGTGCTAATTTGGTCATGAGGCTCCAGGCGCTGCACAGGCTTGGAGCCGGAGCCAGGGTCTCACAGTGTGCTCGTTTTTCCCTTTCAGGAGTCATTTAGAAAGGCACTGGCAGGACCAGTTTGAAAGAACTGAAATCCAGAAGGGGTGGCATTCACACAAAGGTTGTGCACCATCTCCAGGTGCTTATGATGTTAGCACATCAGAGGTATCTAAAGGACCAGCATCGTTCCAGAAATCACAAAGATTTAAAAAACAAAAGAATCTCAGCAAAATCTTAATGTTGACGAAGATACCACCTTGCCTGCTTCAGCAAAGAAAGCTAAGCCTTGGAGGGAATCTCAGAAGGGGGAATCTCAGAAGAATGATAAATATTTGAAGAAATTAGAAAAAGAGATTCGTGTCCTTGTGCAGGAACGTGGTGCTCAGGATAAGTGAATCCAGAGTATGGAAACCAAGTTGGAGAAGCTAGAAGCCGAGTTAAATGTTGCAGTCAAGGAAAAAACATCCCTCCCTGCAAATAATTCTTCCCTGGAAAAACAACGTATTGAATTAACCAGGACTAACGAACTATTAAAATCTGAAGATGGTAACCAGAAGAATATGAGAATTCTAAGCCTGGAAATGATGAAACTTCATTTGGTGGTCATGAATTTCTCTAGGTATTCTTGTGAAAATATTGTACTTCTCCATCAATTTTAAAAGATAGTTTTGCAGGATTTATCAGCCTGGGTTGGAAGTTGTTTTCCTTTAGGGCTTGAAACATTTTGCTCTAGGCTGTCCTGGCCTTTAAGGTTTGTGCTGAGAAGTCTGCTATAACTCTAATGGGTTCACCTTATAAGTGATTCATTGTTTTTCTCTAACAACTTTTAAGATTCTGTTCCTGTGTTGGACTTCCAGGATTTTGACTATAATGTATCATGGGGAGGTTCTTTTCTGATTGTGCTGTTTGGGGCTCTATATGCTTCTCTTATCTGTATGTTAAATTCTTTTCCCATAATTAGAAAGTTCCCCCCCCTCCCGTATTGGGCATCAAACTGAGGCCCTTGTGCTTGCCAGGCAGAGGCCTCACAGCTGAGCTACATCCTTGGTCCCGTGCTATTATTTCAATTACAAGGTTTTTTCTTTCCTTTTTTTTTTTTTTTTTTGGTACCGGGGATCGAACTCGGGTCCTTGTGCTCGCGCAGCAGGTGGCGAAACCACTGACCTAAATCCCCGGCCCCGGTTTTTTCTTTTTAATGACATTTGTGCTGTCTTCTGATTTTTCACTAATTACAGTTAATCTTCATCTTCTTTGCATCATCTAGGAGCTTTTGGATCCGTTTTTCATCTTCTCGTTTTTAAGTTTGCTCTCACTAATTGCTCACTGACAACAGTCCTGTCTTTAGTGATGCTGTGTCCTCACATTAGTCACTTCTGCTGCCCAGACTTTCGATATAAACTTTAATATCCTGAATTTCTATTTGGAGCCTTATTTCTTTCCTATGCTGTCATTCATGTTTTGCATCATTTTGTTAATCACTGCTAGCTTTTTATTTTTATTTTTTATTTTTTTTGGTACCAGGGATCGAACTTGGGTCCTTGCACTTGTGCAGCAGGCAGTGAAACCACTGAGCTAAATCCCCAGCCCTTAGCTTTTTATTAATGTCTTCTGTAGACTCATCATTTTGTTTATTTGGCCACATATATTACTTTTATCTTCTGTGAGCTTGCCAAGTGCCTTATTGTTCCATTGTGTTATTTCTCCTGATATCATTTCAAATAATTTGGGTGTGTGTGTTGGTTTCCTCCCTTTAATGCCCCATGTGTTAGCTTTTGAGAAGTTGAGTTTTTGGAGGCATTTTTTTGGCTTGTCTTCTCATATTTCTATTTTTTGTTTGTTTTGGTGTTAAGGCTTGCGGATTGATTGTTTGGAAAGCTTTGCTTCTAATATGGAGACCTCTTTAGGTAATGTCTACTTTTCATGGCTAACTACTGGCCTTTGCCTCTGTCCCAGGAACCAGTCACTTCTGTTTCCTTGAGACAGGAGGTTGCAGCATATTTGATCTATTATCCAGTTCTTTAGGAATAGGCCACAGAATTGTTAATGACCCCAAGGCAGTCCAGATATTGGCATCCCAAGAACAGCAAAGAATAGCAACAGCTGTGTCACCTTGGCTATAGTAATAAAACAGCACTAATTATAATCAAATACAAATTGAGTATTGCCAAACCCTAAGGATGATGTGCCACCCTTAACCATGGAAAAGAGATCCAAAGATTGACCTACTATTGACCTGTAGTAAATATCTACTGCATAGAACATTATCTCTCTAACAGTACAACAGTATTCAGCAGCAATAATGTAACGTTAACTAGAGATTCACACTGCTTAGTGATAGGTCTCCCACCACCTCAGCAGCTATTAAGTATAGTAGCTGCCCTCTTCCTATGGTGCCTTGCCCCCTCCCCTGTGTGACATCATGCCAAGATGGTTGCT
>NW_004624756.1:21803880-21834337 GCF_000247695.1 Heterocephalus glaber
GTCACCGGCTCCTCCATTCCCTAGTCACTACCTCACTCAACCCCGCCTCAGCCCCTACAAGCCCCACCCCAGTCTCTATAAAAGACTCTTCCTGCCCCGGCCATATTGCTTTTGTCTCTCCTTTGTTCAGAGACAGCCCAGCAGATCATCCCTGCAATAAAGGCTTGTTGTGGCCTGGTCTGGTCTTGGTCTTCGGCCCTTTTACCTGACACTTAGTTATACTAGTAAAGGTAGAGGGGGTTGGGAACGGGAGAATGAGAAAAGCAAAATTTGATAATGAGGTATGAGAAATAGGGAAAAGGTGAGATAGGTGTCTTATTGAGGGGTGAAAGGAAATTAGTGATGTTAAAGGACAGCCACAGAGAGGAGTGAGCAAGGAAAAGGAAAGACAGAACAGAGAGCAAAGTACAAGAAATGAAGAAGGAAGAGAAAAAATTGAAAGCGGAAAAGGAGAAGAAACTAACTAAGGGAAAAAGGGAAAAATCCCCAAACCTTCCAAAACCCAATGAAGGAAAGATGAAAACAATAAAACATAATGAAAGAAAAAATGATTGCGTCAAAGAAAACATTGTGTTTATGGGAGAAGCTTGGCTTCTGTGGAGTCACTAACTAACTGGAGTTTTTTTCCAGATCATTATTTGTCCAGTGCTGGTTTGGGGGATCTTTCTGAAACAAATCACATCCTCTGGTGTCTTGTTGGTGCTTGGGATTCTCTTTTAAGTTATATGGAAAAATGTTTAGGTGCTTTTCAGTTTTGTTTTGGTTGAGTTCTACTGTATTTGAATATTATTGTAGTTTTTTTTTCCCCTTGCATTGTTCTTCTTTGAATGGTTTTAAATTTGTGTGTTTGATAATAAAGTTATTTAAAAAAAAACTCTTCATGAATGAGTGGTTTCTTTCCCAGATCTGCAGTCTAAGACACAGCCAGACACAATTTTCTCCACCCAACCTTAGGCCTGTGAGTTTTAAGGCACCTTCCCGGCAAGGAAGCCCCTGACAATCACCTCAGACTGTGGTGGCCAGCCAAGCCATGACATGGCCTTGCTCCCACTGGTAGATGGGAAATGCAGTCAGCCCTCCGGTCTCTGCGTGATGTACGTCGTGGGTGGGGTTCACCTGGACTGTTGGACTTCATGTCAACAGTCGTAGGGCCTGGTTGCTCCCTTCTCTCTCTGGGTGTTATCCTTGCCCAAGATAAGTTTAGTTGGTTAGTCCCTGCCTCCGCTCTCTCATACTAAGGGAAGCAAAATGTCAAGCCAGCTCAGAGTTGGTAGATGGTCTCACCCGTGCTTGGGCAGAGTGTCTGGCATCAGCTTGCTTGCGCTCATTGGGCAAGGGTCATTACTTGTCCAGAGAAGGCCTGCCTGCTCACGCTGGGGGAGTCTTGCTCATGTCTTGAGTTGACTTGAACACACCCGATGTTTGTAAATCTTTGGTGAGGTCCACATTTCCTTTTTCGTTTTTCCTGAAATGTTGATTGGGATTTCTTGCCAGGAATGAGGGTTAAAAATAGTAATCTAGGGCTGGGGATTTAGCTCAGTGGTTCTGACACCTGCCTAGGAAGCACAGGGTCCCAAGTTCGATCCCTGGTACCAAAAAAATAATAGTCTAGGGCCGGGGATTTAGCTCAGTGGTGCCACACCTGCCTCGAAAGCATAAGGTCCTGAGTTCGATCCCCAGTACCAAAAACAAAAACAAAAACAAAAACAAAAAATAATGGTCTATACAATTTCAACACGTTACCCTACTGTTACGCAAAAATACTAGTACACTTTTAGGTTATTGGTGTCACGATTTATTAGGCACATATTTGAGAGGCCCTTTGTGTATATTGTTGTGCAGTTTCAAAAGTAACTGCCATTCTTGTGCCAGGCATCTTATGAAAGAGCACCTTGTTTTCAGTCTAACACTTGCCAACTGAGCTGTTTCAGCAAAGACAGGATCTTATTTTAAACCTCTATCAACCTCATGCCCTACCCCTCCCAATAGATGAGGAAACTGGAGCAGTGAGTAGATGCAAGCCTTAGGCTATGGAGCTGAAGAATGGAGTTTACACCTGCCTCATTTCATATTGTACTTGGATTATTAGGTATCATACAGAGAGCTACGGTGGTAGTGTTAGTCCTTCAGTGATTTCTTTGTAATTAGCTGCTTCTAAAATCTTGGTCATTTAAACCATTTCCATTTCCATGCATGTTATAGTTAGAAATGTTTTTCTTCATAACACATTTGAATGACATCAAAATATTGTTTAAAACATTTCACGAGGAAGAACTTTTCTTACTGTTGAAGACCTAACTGCACATGATAGGCAAAGATTATGACGACAGCATCAAGTGGAAAGTGTGGTCTGGATCCAAGGATGGATAGTCTTCTTTCTCATGTGCTGGTCTGGGTCCTCTTGTTTACACTGTTTCTGCTCAAGAATAGTAGTGGAATTTGGGCTTTGTATGAAACTCTTCAGAGACTGATTTAGCCCTTTTCAGGGTAGTGTGCAGAGCTGGGGGTGAGGGGAGGGAAGAGCAGCAGAGTGCTGTAGGCTGCTCATCCTGAGGACCAGAATGTGGCACCTGGGAGCTCCCCGCACTGGAGCAGGGTGAATGAGTGTGCAGGAAAGGCCAACCTGCACAGTAGTCATCCTAGACTCCCAGACTGATTCAGTTATACAGACACACATATCAATAGCCTGTATATGTAAAGCATAAAATTTTATTTTAAAAAATCCATGTGAGGCATAAAATATATATATTTTTTAAAATCCAGAGAATTTAGAATACCAGCACAATAGAAGTACACAGAAGCTGTTTAGAAATCACCGGGCTTCTCCAGCAAAGGCTGGGCCCTTCCCTGCTCTAAGCTTCCTTGCTGGCTGTACACACTAATGCTGCCCTGCAGCTGAGCTGTGAGCTTGGACACATGTGGAAGAGAACTGAGGTTCCTTCCCCGACTGCAGTGCTTTTAGCAGCCAGACAGGTCTGTAATCCAAGGGATACTGCATGGAGCAATGTCTAGAGACATTTTTGTCACACCTGCGGGCAGGGGGAGGGGAAACTAGTACTTCGGGCGTACAGTACAGTAGGTGGAGCCAGGAACGCTCACAATGTGCTAAAAGGTACAGGACAGCCCCTACAAAGTTATTTGGCTTAAGATGCCAACAGTGCCAAAGTGGAGAAACCCTGTTTTGAAGTCTCACTTCAGGAGTGTGTGTACGTGGATATGTGTGTTTGCTTGTATGTGCTGAGGCTGCAGGGGATTCAGAACCGGACCTGACTGTATTGTTACCGACCCAAGACACCAGCATCTCTTCTGAGAGCCAGACTGACCCTCCCTATGGCTTCTCCCGCCCTTCTGGGAGAGCTAAGCAAAATGGGTACGATCTGCGTGGTCTTCAGGCTTCTATTCTTCTAGTTCCTTCCTAAAATTCAGGGGGGCTTTGAAAGGTTGAGTGCTAGAGGCAATAACCAGACTCTGAAGCCGTCATTTTTTACTGCTTGTCATACAGAAAAAAATGAACATGTTTCTACAGCACAGTGGGATAAACTGAGGAAGCTGCTCAACAGTGGTCAGCTCTGAGGCTCTGGCCTTTCCCAGGGGTAAAGACAGCAGTGCCTCTGCACATGTGCTCCCTCTTCAGGACACAGGGGCTTGGAACCGCATAAAGTATTAGACTTAGCGCAAGGTCCTGAGTTTGATCCCCAGTACCATAAAGTATTAGACTTAGTAGTAGTGGAAGTACTAGCTATGCCAAGTATTAGTGCTAGAAAAGAACTAAAACAAATTAATCAGGAGATTTTGATAGTAGTCACAATTACTTGCAGGTCCTTACAACTGCCGAGGAAACCTGATTTTTCCCTTTGTATTTTTCCTTCCTTATAGTCCTTATTAAAGTTGCTTCGATTAACTTACAACTTAACATAATGGAGCAGGGTAGCACATAATTATGACTGCTAGAACGTTTGATATGAAGTTAACAGGTCCTACAATTTTCAGATAAGCTGTGGTTGTCATTATAAGAAAACTTTGGACAGAATTTAGAATTTTACTGCACTTTGGTTATAAGAGAAGTCCATGTGGAGAACACAAAGTAAGAAAGTTGGTTTGTTTTACATTCACTTTCTTTGTCTCACTGAACCAAAACCCCAGGAAACTGAATGAGCAACATATCTGAAGGTTATGGCAGGAGGTGAAGGAAAGTCATCTTTCTTGAATCTTCCTTTAAAAACTCATGTTTTGGATTGATCCTGCACCATGAAGGGGTCTTCCTGCTTGCATTTTCCTGAAAGTAGGTTGTTAGCTACAGATTTCTCTTCCCATTCTCTAGCTCTGAAATGCAGACACAACCCATATCAATGAGGACAGAAGTCTGAATGCTTTCAGTGGTTCTTCACTAAAATGATGTGCTTGCTTCGTGCTGCCAAAGCCCCTCGGGGTTAATTCTGGGTGATGTGTATCAAGCAGTTCAGAAGGTCTTTCCTGGAACACTGGTAGAGGGCCCAGGCGAGCTTGCCCACTGTGGCCCCCTTACTGCCTTCCCTCATCAGCCACTTCTGGAGCATCTGGTGAACCTTTTCGTGCAGTCCATCTCGTTCATAGTCATGGTCAATTTCATCAATCTGGGACTCTGTGAAGCCCAGTTTACGGGCACAGTTTTTCCATTGCTTTCCCAGGTTTTCCCTGACTGGATTTAGGTGATTATCAGTCAGACTAGTGGTATTATCTGCCAAATGGAAAGGAGAAGAAGGCATCAGGCCTTACCCACTTTGCACATTCTAGTTTGTTGGATTACTGAAAAACCTGAGTAAAGTGAAGAGTAGGAGAAGGCAGCAAAAAAGCTAACTTCACACTTGTACAGAACTGTTGATTAACCGGATGACAACTGACAGCCTCCCAGCCCATGTGGCATCACCATGCACCTGACAATGGGACAGCCCTCCCTTCCTTCCCTGAGACACACCTGATGGCTTTGTGAACAAAACCCATCCATGACTACTGAGTTGGGAGTTCTGTTCAACCCCAGCCCATGGACCAGTTTATGTTAAAGCTTTCCAGGGGAAAAGCAATTACCAATCTTGTTCCTTGGGACATTTCCCACCTATTTCTAGCCAGAGTCAATGCTACCCAGCTTCAGACAGTGCATTTCCCACTTCATCAAGGACAATGACCCCGTCGAGTGAACCTCATTCGGCTGTTACTCCTTCCTTCATCTCTCAAGGGATGAGGTATCCATGCTCTGAGGTCCATTTTTAGACCCACCCCTGCCTTACTTTCCCCTCCTCCCCCTAAACTACTGCCCCCTCTTCTCTTATTGGCATAACTTCTCTCTACTGATTTCATCTCCTTCGCCCTTCATAAAAATAACTAATAAAGGAAACAAAAATATAAAACAACCACCACATGCAAACCCCAGACTATCACAGTGTGGTCTCTGCTGCCACCACTGGTGTCAGCAGTCCGAGAACCTCTCAGACCTCTGTGAATTTTGCAGTCTCTTTAGGAGAGGAGTCCTAGGTTTCATCAGGTTCTCAAAGGCACCACTAGTTCCTCAAAAGGTAAGAACCTCTAAGGCTATCCTTCAGATGCATTAGACTAGGGCTTGGCAAACTGTGGCCCAGGTGCCAAATCCGGCCCCCTGCTAGTTGTCATTCAGTTTTAGTGGAACACTGCTATGCTCATCCGTGTACATACCGTCTACAGCTACTTTCACATTGCAGTGTCAGAGCTGAGGAGTTCAAGGAGACCTCAGGGTAGACCCTAACACATTTACCACCTGGTCCCTGCCAATCTCAAGGGTAGTCAGAAAGCTAAGTGCTTCATCACATTATTTTGACTTCTTGATGCTTTTCCCGGGCTATGTCTCAGAATTAATGTTACAGGGCTACACAGTGGAACCCAACAGAAGATAGCCCTCTGGTTTCCGTTACAGAAATGCTGTTGAGAGCAGTTTTCTTTATAGACTCCCCCCCCTTTTTTTTTGGTACCGGGGATTGAACTCAGGTCCTTATGCTTGCAGGGCAGGCAGCAGAACCACTGAGCTAAATCCCCAGACTCCCTTTTGATGGGAACCTGAGGGAGCTATTTTTCCCAGGTCTCAACAGTAACAGTGATGATGAAATGTAATGCTTTCATAGGTCCTCCTACATGGCAAGCAGTGTACTAAGTTCTTTACACCTGCTGCCTGCTTTAATTGTCACAACAGAGCTATGAATTAGACACTATAATTATCCCCATTAAAAATAAATTACTAAAGATTTATATCAAAATTAGTGAAGAAAAATGGGATATTCAGAGAGAATCACCAGGAAAGTTTAAAGATTCTACTATATCCCATTCAACAAATAAGAAAATTCAAGGTTGCTATACACATTGGGTCTTATTTTACTTTTTGTGTTGCTGGGGATTGAACTCGGGGCCTTGCACACACTAAGCAGGTGCTCTACCACTGAGCTCCACCCCCCAGTCCCAATGCTGGGTCCTAATATGTTCCAGTTGCCTTGAACCAGCGGTGATACATGTGACTGTTCCATTGGGCACCAGTGGTACATGCATGACTGTCTCATGCCACCCAATGGGATAGTCATACATGTACTACTGGTGGTTCACAGCCACCTGGTAGCAAGACATATGAATCGTGAACATGTTAAAGTTCAACTTACCAAAGATAGCTTGGTACTTAGAAGCTGACTCTTCTTCCAAGTTTGTACATACGTTGTCCAGTTGTGAATTCATTCCACCAATTTCCATGTAATTATAGGTTCCAATCTGGATGCCAGTACTGTTACTTATGTTGCATTTCATAAGCTCATCTGAATAGAGAGAAACACACAAGTAATTATAAGATCAAAAACAGAAGGAAATCCAGCGTGATAAAGGAACAGGGCTTTACTTCACATATTTAAGTTAAACTAATTATCCTATGCCACTCTTTAACATTTTCTTTTTCAAGATGTAACTACCTCACATCCACTGGGATGGCTCCTATTAAAATGCTGGCAAGAATGTGGAGAAAATGGAACCTTTGTACAATGTTGGTGGGAATATGAAATGGTGCAGCCATGTGGAAAACAGTATGGAGCTTCCTCAAAAAATTAATATAGAAATACTGTGCTATCCAGTAATTCCATTGCTCCAAAAGAATTTGATGCAGGAATATTTTTACACCCAGCAGCATATGAATGGTAGTCTATATATAAAACAGAATCGTAGCCTTAAAAAGGAAATTCTGATATATGTGGAAATGTCCATGAACCCTGAGGACATTTGCTAAAGAGGTGAGTCAAAAAAGGACAAATACTGTATGATTCCACTTATACAAAGTACCTAGAACCGTCAAAGTCACAGGGACAGAAAGTAAAATGGTGGCTGCCAGGGGTTGAGGTGGGCAGTGGAGTGTTGATGTTTAATAGGGACTGACAGACTGACTTTCAGTCTGGGAGGATAAAAATGTTCTGGAGATGGATGGTGTAATGGTTGCAAACACTGCAAATGTTCTTAACGCTTCTGAACTGTCCACCAAGAATGGTTAGGGTGGTAACATTCTCCTCTTTCTTGCCAACATTTTTCAAAATGGTAGCCATTCAAGCCGGGAATTTAGCTCAGTGGTTTCACCACCTGCCTCGCAAGCGCAAGGTCCCCGTATTAAAAAAAAAAAAAAAAGTTAAATAGCCATTCTGGTGTGAGGTGGAATGGTAATATTTTAAACGAGAAAATGCTAAGCGTTGGCATAGGATAATTATTTTAAACACTTGAAATAAAGCTGCATTCCTTGATGCACACACACAGCATCTCTGTCATTTTGGTTGGCCCATGAAGCTGATGACAGTGAGGCCCTTGGATGCCTAGTAGAGTCCCTGGTCTCAATCTAAAGTGCCTTCCAGCTCTGAATGCTTTGCCTTTGCAAGTGGTGTTTATAAATAACGAAAGTAATCGTGGTAATGGCAGAAGTTACCATTTATCGAGCACTTTCCATACGTTATTTAGGTGCAGTAATGAATGGCCTTATCCAATTTAATGCTCACAGCCCACTGTCCTTAGGTTAAGCTGCCACTGTTTAATGGTCTGTGTTAATGACTCACATACGAAGAGATTAAGTCAGAGGGCACCTGCTCGGCAGCGGGATTTTGCCCTGGACCTCTCTACCTGAAGCTTGCATTTCTGAATCAGTGCATTGTGCTGCCTTTCTGCTCAAGTCTGGCCACTGGAGAACCCAAGAACATTGTGAAATGGAGACACTGCTGAAATACTGTAGTGGAAACACGGGCGAGCGTGCAACAAATAACCCTTCCCAGGTAACATTTGCGTTTGTAATTGAGGATAACGAATCTTGGAGAGGCAGAAGGACCTGCTCAGTCACCCAGCCAGTGAGTGCCACCAAGACTAGAACACGGGTCTCCCAAATCCCATGGGGTGCCCTTTCCTAACGTCACTTAAAGAAGCACACCAAAGAAAAAGGTCCTGGGAGCTGTTTCATGAAAACGAAAGCTTATTCTCTTCTTTTGTAGTACTAGTGAGTGCGCCCCATTGAGCTACATCCTCAGTCCTTTTAAAAAATATTTTACTTTGAGACAGGTCCCTTTAAAGTGCCCAGGCTGGCCTAGAACTTGAAGGTCATCTGCCTCAGTTTCCTCAATAGCTGGGGTAACAGGCATATGCCACCACGCCAGACATTTATTTTCCCTTTGCATGTACTAGTACACACTCACTCATATGTTGCAGAGTAAATTAGAAGACTCACATTCGGTGCAGAGTTGGTCTATATGACGACAGCAAAAGCAAACAGAACAGTGAAATTTGCAATGAGAAACTCAAATTGTTCATTTACTAACACTGTGCTTTTCAGGACTATCACTGGGGGCAGAAGCACGGATAACCCCACCACTGATTATAGACTGAGGTCTTCCTTTTACCACAGAGAGCCTCTCAGAATCATGAAGAAGTTGGAACCCAGTATGTCTGTTATTTGTAGAACCAAGTACCAGAGCGAGAAGAGAACAGAAGGAAAGAGGTTCCTGACAGCAAACTAGTGAGCATGGGTTGCTAATATGGCGAGAAGACCAAAAAAAATGGCACATTACATACTGGTTTGTGATCTGCCCTCCACCTCCCAGGATTTAAGCTCCACGAGGGAAGGCACTCACTCAGGCTGCCCGTTCATCTCTCTAGTCCCTAAAAACTGCCTACCACAAAGTGGGAAGTGCTTTGGAAATTTTTACTGAATTACTCATGAATGAATAAAATGATGTAGCAGCACTCAAGAAAAATTTTAATTGCAGACACAAAAGAAACAAAAGGACATTGCACTCATGATTATATATAGTGTAGATCCCGCTTAATACCTTTTCCAATATTTTCTGTTCCATTGATTGTACAGCAGACTCTATGGGAAAAATCCAGAATGCTTCCATAGGAAGTTTCTGAAGAATTTTCCCTTTTGAAAGTAAATGTGACAGAGTGCTGTGTTTTTTGTTTTTTGCTATGTTGGGGATGCAATTCAGGGACTCACCCCAGTTAGGCGCTCTGCCATTGAGCTACACTGCCAGCCCAGAAAACTCCATGGTTTTCAAAGCTTTATCTACCTATACTGATTTCAAGACTCCCAGGACACAGCATAGGCAGTGCTAATAGATGACATCCAGGTGGTTAACATGGTGGGGGTAAGGGTTATTTGGTAATAATGCTGGATATTTAGTTACACCATTTCTACTCGAGTTTCAGGAACTATGAGCAACTAGCTTTCAGTCCACCTGACAGAGACATGGAAATTGAAAGAGAAGTTCTTATCACAAAAGGTAGTCTTTGATTTGCATAAGAAACAAAAATTTCCAAGACATTTCTTACCTTTAGAAAACAACAAGCAAGATAAAAAAGTATAAGCAAGTATCTTCCCATTTATTTGAGACAGGGTATAATGACTGGGTCTACTATGCTGTTTGGGTTAGTGTAGAAGACACCTGCCAATTACAAGGATCTGTAACCCAACACCTGTGGGGAGCTGGGATGAGCCCTAAGCCAAAACCGAAATATTGCCAGCTCAAGTGGTGTGATGGAGACCATCCTACGGTGGTAAGTTGCATCTGGTCACTGAAGACTGTACTGAAGACTGTACAGCTTGCTCTTTGTCGCCATCAATAACTTACAGTCAACAATGGAGCTAAAAGCTGCTTTGTTTTTAGAAAAATAAAGAAATAGGAGACTGTGACTTTTGAACATTTGTTTACCTGTTGATGGCAAGGAGTAGAATGGAAGGGTGGGTGTACTTCCTGCTGGGTTGGTCTCAGGCACTGGGGTCTTAAACAGATTGGGCATTTGGCTTGGATGTAATGCATACCAAATCCCTGAACCTGGTGTTCCTGGATCCAATGGCCTTATTCCACGCCCAGACAGATTATAGAATTCGTTGCTCCAATACGGTACCTGGGGTTGGCTGGCTACCCCTGTCGGCTGGTGTCCTGCATTACTGTGAATAACTGCACTGGGATAAGCAGGACTTTTTACCCTCGTGTTCTGAGCACTCTCAGCAGGTCTTGGCTGTGCAAAAGGGTCGTGAGAGACCCTCCGTCTCCTCTCCTCCTCCATGTTGTAAGCCACATTCTGTCTGGGCTGTTGTTTCGTCTGCCTGTCCATGCGGCTACCAAAAACATGATAGTTGGCTTCCTCCTGGAGTTTATGCTGCAGGATGGGTTCATGCTCTTCCTGCTGGTGTTCTAGGGAGGCAGAAAACCAGGACTCCTCCACAGGTCCTATTTCGAGTCCCTGGGAACTATGCAGCGAGCCAGGCTGTTCTGTAGCAGAGAAGTGATTGATGTGAGTTTCATGAAACAAAAAGTGAAATAAAACCCAAACACCATCATGAATCTGTCCTTCAAAATAACAAGGAAAAGTAAAAAGCACCTAGTAGGCAGTCCTCTTCTTGGGAGCTTGTAGATAATCAGTAGGAGCTCCCAGCTAGGGGGAAGAGCATGAGGGAAGTCAGAACAGCAACAGAAGTGAGTGTCAGAGGAAGAGGGGACGTGGGCTTCAGCAGAGAAGGTGACTGTCACCTTGGAATGGTTTAGGGCAGAAGTAAGAAGAGGAGCAGCCTTCCTATGCACTTTCCATTGATTCTTTCATTCCTTAAAAGCTGTATGGGAGTAGGAGCAATTATTTTCATGACTTGATGGATGAGGTTTTGGTGAAGTTAAATAATTTGTCCCAGATCAGACAGAAGTGACTTCAGTACCCTATACTTTCCTTCCCCCGTGTCATGATGAAAAAAAGTACCTCTGCTTAAATCGGAGACCAAGCTCTCGGCCTATGCTCTGAATTGGGTCAACTCTGACTTCCCCGAGGAGTCTGCCCTGCAAATATCCCCCTTCTTTCTCCTGAACCATGGCTTCCCATCAGGCATATGAGGCCTCGTGTGTTCAAAGCACTCTTAGGGTTTGGCGAGCACACTGCTATTTAATATTCTAAAAATATGTAACTGGACTTCCAAATATATTATAAGTTTCTTTAAGACAGGTATTCAATTCTATAGTTCGTTCTGTTTCCCATATGATTTTGAGTAGGTTTTTTTAGTTTTTTGAGACAAGGTCTTGCTATGTAGTTCAGGCTGGCCTTGAACTTATGCTGCTCCTGCCTCGGCCTGTCAAGTGCTGAGTCTACAGGCGCGTGCCACCACACCTGGCTCCTGAGTAGTAGTTTAGAGAGTAGAACGAATGAATGAGCAAATAAATAAACAGATCTCAACCACAGTTACCTGAATTTGACCTGCTTGGAGGTTCTGCCACACAATCCAGTTGGAGAGACTGCATTCTCCTCAAAACTTCATTTTGCATGGGATACTCTTTCTATAATTAAGAGCATCAATATACACTTTATTAAACAGCAGAAAATATTGAGTCCCAGAAAATTATTATAAAAAGAGTGGCTCTTGTCAGATAGAAATTTCACTCAAATCTTATTAGCAAGCACTGTTAAAAAATAAACATTTTTTTCCAAATAGTTAAAATAAGCTTAGAAAGAACAAAGCTGGAGAACTCACATTTGCTGATTTTAAAACATACTATAAGGCTACAGTAATCAAGCCATTGTGATACCCGAATAAAGACAAACATACACCAATGGAACAGAATGGAGAGCCCCAAAATAACCCTTCCCATATAGGGTTGGCTGACTTTCGACAAGGGATCCAGGACCATTCAATGAGGAAGACTGAAGATGCACATGATAGAGAATGAAGCTGGACCTTTACCTTATACCATATACAAAAATTAACTGAACCTACACTTTTTAGAAGAAAATGTAAGAGAGAACCTCATGACATTGGTTGTGGCAATCATTTCTTGGATATGACACCAAAAGCATAGACAACTAAAGTAAAAATAGATAAATTTGACTACATCAAAGTTAAAACCTTTTGTGCATCAAAGGGCACTATCGGGAGTGAAGAGATAACCCAGACAATGGGGGAAAATTGTAAAACCTATGTATTTGATGAGAGATGACTACTCAGAATAGAGAAACTTATGACTCAACAAAAAACAACCAAATCCAAAAACTAGCAAAGGACTTGAACAAACATTTCTCCAAAGAAGATATAGAAATGGCCAACATGCGCATGAAAGGATGCTCAACATCATTAGAGAAATGGACATCAAAACCACAAGGAAATAACACTTCATACTTATTAACGGTACGTGAAGCAAACAACAAACAGTAATTATTGTTGTGAGGATGTGGGAATTGGAAGGAACCTTTGTGTATTTGGTGGAATTGCTATGGAAAGTAGTTTGACAGCTCCTAAGAAGTCAAACATAAAGTTAAACATATGGTCTGTCAATTCCACTCTTAGGTTTATACCTCAAAGAACTGAAGGCAGGGACTCAATGCTCAAGGCAGCATTATTCACAACAGCCAAAAAATGGAAAAGATCCAAAGAAGAATGGAGGAGTAAAATGTGGTATATCTATACAATGGAATATAGAGGAATGAAATTCTGACACATGCTAGAAAATGGATGAACCTTAAAAACATTACGCTAGGTGAAATATGTCCAACTCAAATGGGAAAATATTATGTGATCTTTTTTTATTTTGTGTGTGTGTGAGAGGCAGAGAGAAAGACAGGAATTTTTTCAAGATTTTGGGTATATGTTATGAAAAATTTCTGGCAGTAGCTTGCTTCCTGCCGTGTGTGTGTGTGTGTGTGTGTGTGTGTGTGTGTGTGCGCGCGCGCGCGCGCGCACCCCCGCTCTGCTCCTCTCACGGATTAGCTGGCCCCGGGCCTTAACCTACCACCTGCTCCTTCTGCCTCAGGCTGCTGCCTTCTGTCACTCCGCCCAGGGAAGGGTCAGGAGCCAGCACAAGTGACTCTCCCATCGCTGTCTGTCCCTTCAGGACTTCCTCCTCAGAATTATCACTCCCCGCCCTATACCCGTCTGCTGTCTGTTTAGACTTCTTCAAAGTAACCGATGTACTTATGATATTTCCTCCCTCTCCCAGTGCTGTTTTTGTTTTCATGTAGCTCTACGTATTTTCTCTCATTCAGTTTTGATGGAGAAGTGGGTCCAATTTGCCAACATGGTATTTTTATACACAACTGCAAATTTTACGTGTTTACCAAGAGTTTACCTCAAATCTCAGTTAATAAATCACACTGCTTTAGTTTTCATGATTGATAAGATATGTATTGATAATGTTAATATTTTGAATATCTGCTATATTACCTACCTTTAAACTCTTCAGATCTTTTTCTACAAATTCTTCTAATTCACTTTCATAAAAAGGCTTAAATTGCTCTTCTATACCTATATGAGAAAAACAGTCCTTTAAATTTCTTAAGTATTTTCTAAAATTAAAAATTAGCAATCTATTGTCTTCGAATTACTTACCTTATACCTGTGGCCAGAGCAGTGACATAAAGATTTAAACTCCAAATCACTGACTCTGATAAAGACTAAAGACCAGGAGACAGAAAAGGGTAAGAATAGCACTGAGAACCGAATGTTCCTGCTGGCAGTGTGAGCCTGCTCTGGATGCGAGTAATCTCCAAGTGAACAAGGATGAATGAATTCCATGTTTCCATTCCTCTGGCATCATATTCATGATAAGGTAGGACATTCAGGATAAGGACTGGATGTAAAGAGTTAAGAGATATTAGCCTTAAAAGGAAAAGGAAATTTCCATTTCCAGGAAGATGGAGTGGACATACTTTTCCTCATTTCTCCTGCTAAGCACAACAAGAAGTCTTAGATATATGTGAAACAAAAATGCAGACACTCTGGAAGGAGGAGAGAGGAACACAGACCAGCTAGGTCCTCAGCGTCTGAGAAAACACACAGGAGTGAGTTCCCTAGACTTTCTCTTTGCATCTTATACCCCTAAATTGGAGCTGAACAGCTAGCAACCCGGAATCATCAATAGGCACAGACAAAAACATCATCAACAATGAAAGCCCGCTTGCTGGCCACAGGACCAAGCAAGGGACAGCTTACCAACAGAGAAACCCCTTTGATTGATAACCTGTATCCCAGTGAAACACCACAGGAAATAACTCTGACTTCATCCTTACGTACACCAGCCAAGGCCAGGTGGACAGCCTAGACTTCCAGCCTCATGATAGTAATACAGTGCATCCCAACACCTCCACCAGAGAGGAAGGCAGGACTTTTCCCTTCTACAAGGTGGTAATGAGCTTCTCCACTCCTGTGCTGTCAGGAGGGCCACAGGGGTAACCTGGACATGTATCCCACATGGCAGTAACAGGATTCCCTTCCCCCGCTACTGAGGAAGAATTAGAGGAAGGCCGGTGCAAAGTCTGGACTTTCATCATTGTTTAGTAGTAATAAGGCACTTCCTTCATCTCAGGGGAGTGGAGACCATGTGAATTCTACTAAACTTCCATCACTGACCAGCTGTGAAAAGTAATCCCTGTCTTGGATGTCAGTGGGGCCGGAGTGGGGAACTTGGACTTGCAAGTCCATCTGGCATTAACAAGGTGGTAACTATCATTCCCATGCCAGAGCAGTGAGGGATCATGAGGATCCCTGAATTTGTAAGCAGTTCAGTAGAAGTGTGAGTAGCCTGGGTACCCTATTTGCAGCTGGTATCTACTATGGAACTAGTAGTATGAGACTAAGCCCCTTAAATTGGGGAGTCTGATGATAGCTCAGGGTAGTTAGTGCCAGAATTGGATTGAATTTTAGGATACTTGGTGACACAGTCGGTGTAAGGCACCACAACACAGTAATTAAAAATATAGGTAAGTACAATAGGCTTTCCTGTTCTCTTGAGTATTCAAAACTATGATAACTGAAGCAGAACTGTAACACTGATGTGTTCTGAATAAATGTAGAAAGATATTTAAGGCTATGGATAGGGGAAAATAAGGAGAAGTAAAGGAAGATAAGGTTTCTATATATCACTCAGACTGGTAAAATGACACCATTAGACTGTGAGAAATTATGTACAGATAATGTAGTACCTTAACATCTATTGTAAAAAACCATACACAGAGATACACTCAAAAATGATAAAGATGAATCAACGTGGAATTCTAAAATATGTTCAAGAACCCACAGGAGGGCGGGAAAAATGCTACTGTTTGGATCTTGAACCTGCCCCAAAGGCCTACGTGTTGAAGGCTTGGTCCCCAACTTGTGGGGTTAGGGTGACAACCTTGAGGAGGTAAGGCCTGGTGAAAGGAAGAAAGGTCACCGTGGACATGCCTTCCTCTTCCTTTCTCCTGTACATCCCAGCCATGAAGTGAATGGTTTTGCTGTGCCTGTGCTCCTTGCCATAAGACACTGCCTTGCCACAGGCTCAAAAACAATGAGGCAAGCCAACCATAGACTGAAACCACTGAAAGTGCACCAGATAAACATTTTCGCTTTTTAAGATGATTGTCTCAGGTATTTTATTATAGTAATGGAACACTGACTAATACAAAAAGAAGACCAAAAACAGGAGAAATGAAAGCAGAAAGAACCAAGGGAAGAAAAAAAATGACAAACTTGGACCCTAACTTGCTAATAATCATGTTAAGTTTAAATGATCTAAACAGGGCCAGGGATTTAGCTCAGTGGTTCTGCTGCCTGCCTTGCAAGCACAAGGACCCGAGTTTGATCCCTGGTGCCAAAAGAAAGAAAAGGTCTAAATACACCAATTAAAAGACAGGGATTGATAGAAGAGATTTAAAAACATGACCCAATTTTATGCTCTCACAAGAAACTCACTTTACATATAATAATACACGAAGGTTAAAGTAAAATGATGGAAAAGAAATATTAATCAAAGGAAAATGGGGAGGCTATATCAACTTCCAAAAAAGTAGATTTAAGCAGTGAATATTACCAGAGACGGATAAATTTACATAACTATAAGATCCAATCCACCAGACACAGAAATCCTGTGTATACATCAAACAAGATAAGCAAAATCTGAAAAGCAGAAGCTAAATCTGAAAACAGAAACCTACAAATTCACAGTTGTAGTTGGAGACTTGAACAGTCTTCTCTCAACAACTGAAAAAGCAACTAAACAGAAAGTCAGCAAACAGGAACACAAAAACAGCATCAACCAACAGGATTTAATAAAGATTTATATAACACTGTACCTAACATGAGTAGAAAACCCAAGTATTCTCCTTAAGTGTCAGCATGACACATACCAAGACAAACCACAAGCTGGCCCACCACAAAACCTCAACACACTTGAAAGAACTGGAACACAGAATATGTCCTCCGCCCACAATGAAATCAAACAAAAAAATCAGTAACAGCAGGATGAAAAGAAAATCTTCCAAGTCCTGAAAACTAAGCAAGACATTTCTAAATAATATATAGGTCAACAAAAAAGTCTGAAGGGAAATTTTAAAAATGCATTAAAGTTAATGAAAATAAAATACACACATCAAGACTTGTGGAAGCCATCTACAGCAGGGCTGAGAGGGAAATTTATGGCAATAAGTGTGCATATTAGAAAAGAGAAAAAGTCTCAAACCAGTAATCTGAGTTCTCATCTCAGGAACCTAGAAATGAAGAGCAAAACAAACACAAAGCAAACAGAAGGAAGGAAAAAACAGAGATAAGGGCAGAAATCAACGAAGAAAAAACAAACAGTAGAGAATAGTGAAACAAAAACTAGTTACTTGAAAAGATGAACAAAACTGATAAATCTCCAGCAAAAAATGAAAAAGAAAAGACATAAATTACTAGTATCTGGAATGAAATGGTAGTAACCCTCCAACATAAAAAATATAAGGGACACTAAAAGCAACTCTGTACACATAACCATAAAAATTTAGATGGAATAGACCACTTGCTGGAAAAATACAAACTACCACAGCTACCCCAATATGACACAGAACATCTTGCATAGTCCTACAACTATTAAGAAAATGGACTTCATAATTTAAACCACTCCTCCTCCATCTGTAGGTCCAGATGGTTTCATGGGAGAATTCGACCAAATTTTTTCAATATTCTGCACATTGACATATAATGTACTTAAATTAGTTACAGCAAGCAGAATGTTACCTATAGCTGATAACATAATTAATAATGAAAGACCGAATGGTTTCCCCCTAAGATTAGGAAGAAGATAAGGATGTCTTTTCAGTCCTAGCCAAGTTAGTGACAGATGTTCTAGGCAGTACAATAATGCAAGAAAATGAAAAAAAAGGCACGCAGTTAACATAATGACCTTTAATCCCACCCAAAATGCTGCAAATGACACGATTTCATTCTTCTTATGGCTGATTAATATTCTATTGTGTATCTATATGGTACCTCAGTTTCTTCACCCATTCATCCACTGACGGGCACCGAGGTTGACTGTATTTTTAGCTGTTGTGAACAGTGCCTCAGTAAACACAGAAGATGTTACCACTGGGGGAAGGAGTAAATGATACATACGATCTCGGTATTGTTTCTTATGACTGCATGTGAATTTACAACTACCCCAAAATAAGAACTTTTATTTTGAAAGTGAAATGGCACAAAACATGAGAGGAGAAGCCAGGAAAAGATTAAGAGTGATGAAGCATGTGTGAAAATCAGACAACAAAGTACCCCTGTAATCCTTTGGTGGTGGTGGTAGGCAGAGGTTTGCTTCTGTTTCTCATAGAAATCGGAGACAAGAACGCATTACAGGCATTTAGATGTTCCCCCAAAGCCTCATGCTTTCTCAGAGGTGGCGAATCTAGAGTGTGCGACTGATTCATGGTGGGGCCAGGCCCGAGGGCACCGGGATTAAGGGCGTGAATGCCACCCGCCCTAAGAAGTCTGAACAAGATAAAAGGGGCAGAAAGACTCTGCTAAGGTCCCTTGTTGCTTCTGCTGTCTTCTGCCACCATGAACTGTTGCCCCCCTGCCCTGTGCCACTCTGCCTTGGAGCCACTCGATTATGGACTGAAACCTCTACAAACCATGAGCTGATAAAACACTCCCCCTTTGCCTTTGGCTGTCAGGTATTTTGTCTCAGCAATGAGAGAAAAGTAACTAATAAGACAGCTCCTTAGTGCCTTCCTATTACATCTTTATTCCTCACCTGATTTACTTCTTTCCTTTCCCTATTTCATGGATGTTTCAAACATCCATGTCCCTTTATTTCTCTCTACAGTAGGACCAATGTAAACTCACAAAATACGTTCCCACAGATGCCAACTAAAAAGGGGAGAGGAAGAAATGAAAGAAGTTGTTAGGTCTCCCACCACCCCAGCAGCTATTATGTATCGTAGCTGCCCTCTTCCCATCGTGCCTTGCCCCCTCCCCTGTGTGACGTCATGCCAAGATGGCTGCTCCCACCAAACAAACCCTTCTTCCCAGCATGCCCCTGTTCCCGCCTAGAGAGTAACCTCCTACCACCTAGCGACATCACCGGCTCCTCCATTCCCTAGTCACTCCCTCACTCAACCCCGCCTCAGCCCCTACAAACCCCACCCCAGTCTCTATAAAAGACTCTCCCTGCCCCGGCCATATTGCTCTTGCCTCTCCTTTGTTCAGAGACAGCCCGGCAGATCTGTTCTCCTAATAAAGGCTTGTTGTGGCCTGGTCTGGTCTTGGTTTTTGGCCCTTTTACCTGACAGAAGTTAGGAAACAGGAAGGCCAGCTGAGCAACCCAGGTGCCCATCACCAGAGGAATGGACAAATAATCTGGTATATACATACATGGATTACTATCCAGCCATAAAAAGGAAGGAAATCGTGACACATGCTACAACGTGGATGACCCTAGAATACATTCATTACACTTAATGAAATAAGCCAGGCATAAAGGACAAAGATGATGACTCCACTTTACGAGGTACCAGAGTAGTCAGATTCACAGACACAAAGTAGAATGGTGACTGCCAGGGTGGAAGAGAAGAATGTGGGATTTGTGCTTCCCAGGGATGGCTGCACAGCAGCGGGAATGGACTTAATGCTACTGATGTGTACACTTACAAACAGCCATGATATATCCATATTTCTAACAATAAAAAGCGAATTCTAAAAATACAAACAAGAAGACCTCATATATCTTTATGGTTTTGAGGGGGATCTTTTCATTGAACAAAGTGAGTGAAAGATAGAAAGTCAGTTTGAAACAAGTTTTCTGCAGACTCAAACCACATCCCTGACACCATCTCACTCAGGGACGAATCCTACAGAGTCAGAAAAAAATGTCTTTACTAGGAAATGTTGGCCGAACTTCCGGGTCTTCCTCCCAGCAGAGTTCCATGAGGTGGATGATCTCCTTGGGGCAGCGCTCAGTGATCTCCTCCACGTTTGGCCTGTTCCCAGTTCTTATGCATATCAACAGGTGCTCTGCAGAGATGGCGTCTAGAGAGCAGAGAGAAGCTTTGCATGAGACCTTTGGCCCAGCCCGCTTCTCTCGGGCAGGAGACAACAGAACTCGGATGCTGCTGCTGAGTCTCTGCCCAGGCTAAGCTTTTAGCAGAGCAGCCCCATTTCATAGGGGCAGAATGGCCTGGTGACAGGGAGCTGACAGATGACCCAACTGCTCAGATCCACTCGTCAGATGATCCAACATTTTAAATTTCTGTGATGAAAGACAAAATTTGAAAGAAAGCTGCTTTCTTGTAGAACAAATGGCTTCTCTGGGTAAAGTCAATGGTATTCCCCAGATCTTCCTATCAAGACAGATACTGGACAGTCCTTGCCTTTAAGAAGTTTAAGGAGAGTAACTGAAAATATAGAGTGGTAATTGTTATTTTAAAATAAGGGGCTCAGGTAATAATTATGACTAGAGTAGATTTTGTTGAGTACAGAAAAATAAGTAGATGGTATCCAGGTAAAGAATGAGGAACCATGACCCAAGCAGGAGGACTCCAGTCCAGGGGAACAGGAAACTAGTAGACTGGAAAAGATGGAAGTCATGGTGCATCGCAGAATTTACTAGATAGGAATAATTGGGCATGCTGATAGAGGGAGAGGCAAGGGATCAGGCTAGAGGGAAGCAAAGGTCTGATACAAAGAGCTAGCCTCATCCCATACTGAGGAGTCTCAACGCTACCCTAAAGGCCAGGGAATCTGGGAAGGATTTTAAATGAGTGCAGTGGTCACAGCTGCCTTTTAGGATGACCATTTTGGCTGCCACCTGAATGGCGGAATGTATGACAACCTGCAGCAGAAATAAGGAGGGTGTGAACTAAACAGATGGCTGGTGCAGACAGAGGGAGACAGATGTAAAGCTTTGCGGTCTTACTGGAATGAGAGGTGAAGGGCCAGGCTGAGTCTGAGATGGCTCTGAGGTTGCAGGCATGCAACTCGGTATAGAGTTGGCCAAGTCATTCTCTGAACACCCAAAGAGGAGCAAAGGAGAAGAATTTACTGAGCACTGGCTGTGCTCCAGGCACCGTGTGTGCAGATGCTGAGGAAATGGCCGTGAATAAACGGGATGTGGCACCAGCCCTTGGGGAACGTGCAATCCAGTGAGCCAGACCGCCATTAATGGAACAATTTCAGATCCTAAATGATCCCACTGAAGGTCGTTCTCTCCTAACAGCTCTCATTGATATTACAGTCCCACCACTCTACAAATGTCTTACTTTCGTATGGCTCTTTATTTGCAAATATTGCCCAAAGAACTATGCCAAAGCTATACACATCTGACTTCTCTGTGGGCCTGACGTTGATGTCGCTGAGGTGCTCTGGGGCCATGTAATAAAGGGTGCCACCATTTTTCTTAGAGGTGCTGTTAGCCTTCCTCTGCTCATTGTGTTCCTCTTTAGTGAGTTTGCTCCACGTCTTAAAGGAAGCAACACCAAGGTCAGCTATCTGCAAAAGAGATCAAACCATTAGGATTACTGTGTGAAGGCCACAAACCAATCAGATTTGGCTTCAAATTTGGGGCTTCTCTGAGATGTGACTGAGGTACAGAAACAGTTACACTGAGAATGTTTAAATCAGCTTTGGAACAGACTCATAAAAGCGTAGTCTTTCCCCACTCATCTGGACAATCTCCCCTAAGAAATGTTCACATGATATGCTGATATCTCCATTCTTACGAAGTTAAAGGCAGAGAGGAAAGCAGAAGACATTTTTGCCATGACACCAACAACATGTGTTTACGTTCTGATTCTTCATTTACTCCCCACATGTGTTTCAGCTATTTCGGGGACTGGAGGGCCAAACATCATTTCCTTCTCCACAGATTTATGTAACAGACAGAGGTGAGGTGCTACACTTCTATTCCCCAGATGGCTTCCAGAGGCCATGGACTGAGTCTCCAAGGATCCCAAAGACACAGTGAGGACAAGTGCTGTGATGCTGCTTTTTTGAGTTTGTAGCCAGAACTTAAGCCAAGATGGGATAGGAAGGAAGAAAGGGAAAGAAACCCCAGAAAAGCAAAGACAAATACCAAGGTCAGACACTGAGCAAAGAGGGAGGTGGCAGGGCAAAGTGACAGAAGGACATGGTTAAGAAAGAACCCAAGGTGTCAGTTCCAAGTTCTCTTTTCAGAAATCCAAGCAAACATTTGGAAGCGCATTTTGGGATGCGATTATCTGAAACTCACAGATTGTAACCTTTAGTAAAATGAGAGAGGCTGCTGACTTAAAGAAAGAAACATCTTTAAAGACACTGGATTGGGCCGGGGATTTAGCTTAGTGGTTTCACCGCCTGCTGCGCAAGTGCAAGGACCTGAGTTCGATCTCCGGTACCAAAAAAATAAAAATAAATAAATAAATAAAGAGACTGGATAAAAACCTGTCCACAACTCAGAGTGTTAGACGCAGAATCTTGTGGGCATGTTCTGAGTTCCACCCCAGTCCTGCTTTTCCTTTTCAGATCTTTTGGTTTTGGTGCAGTGCTGGAGATGGAACCCAGGGCTTCCTGCATGCTAGGCAAGCGCCTGAACTGAGCTACATTCAGGTCCTTGTACTTAAGATTCCAGCTGCCAAAACCAATTAATGTGCTGCTCCCCCAAGTAAATCTTGTCCTGGAGTGAACAGAAGAAAGATCCTTTCCCTTGTTACCTTTACTACAATGGAATGAGTTTAAAAGAAAATTGATTTTTTAAAAAATGCACCAGATGAAAATAAATGAATAAAAAATTTAAATCAGCTGAATTCCAAAGCAGAGGCTTTTGATGCCCAAATGCCCAGTTCATTGCTGATCTGACTGCCTGGTCATATCTGAGTTCTAAGGCCCTCCCACACATCCCTCCACATTCTGCTGCATTTCCAGTTTCGGTTACACAGAGTCCCTGGAAAAACGATGAGGCTGATGGCCTATTTGGGGTGAACAGGTTTGAATGTTTCTATCTCAAAGTCTAACAGACGAGGATAACAAAACCTAGGGGCGCAGTTTGCTGGCCTACACCATCCAAATCTGCTCCTCAGCAAAAGGTATCAACCACACCCTTACAGTCATCTCCCAGCCCTGTCAAGGCTGGTCTGTCCTTTGGCAGCCTCACTGCAAGTTACGCACTGAGCTAGGTCTTCCTCTACCATCTGCCACCTACATGAATGGATTTACAGTGGAAGAGCAGAGTTGAAATGAACCTTCTAGAACCCTAGAGACTAAGTAAGGTTTACCTTAATGTGAAAGTCATTATCAACAAGGATATTTTCAGGCTTCAGGTCCTTATGTATCACACCTGCTCCATGTAAGTAGCACATTCCTTCAATAATTTCTGCAATTATCCTTCCTTTCACAGAAAGCGGGATACTGATCTGAAACAAATGAGAACATGTTTGTGCAAAGGAAGATAATGAAACAAGCAAAAGCCCCACCGAAGAGCGGTGGGAACTGAACCCGAGGACAGAGATGTCACATTTCCACCAGATGCCCTGCAGCACTGCTGTCCCTGTGGAACAAGCCCCCTTTCCAGAGATTCCATTCTAGGAGCTAAAGGGTACCGATGTGGTATCTTGTCAGTGTAAAAATAAAATTCCGTGCCAATTTCATGGAACATAAAAATACTATAAAATTAAACTCCTTTCCAAGACTTATTATTTAAGATTGTATCCTCAGTACCTGGAATGAATGAATGAACAAATATACAGACAAACATTTTCTATGGCATACTCATATAATGTGATCCTCTTATTTACAGTAACTACATGAACCATGTCAGGGACATGTGCATGTGATATAATGTTAAAATAAAAAACACAGGAAATATGTTCCCACTGATTACAACCATGTAAAACTCTATGCCATATGCATGATTCTAAAACTATGCTCAAGTGAATTAGTATCTACTCATTGATCTCGTGTTGAGCCCTTTAGGTCTGTGTACAGTCTCAGGGCACTCTTACAGTTATATTCTGACTATATCATCCATGTTAGTATAGACAACTCCAGTTCCTATTTCAGTGGTTAAATTTTAATTTTGCTTAACAATGAAAAACCTTGGAGGGGGTGAAGAGAGGGCAGGGGAAGGGAGAAAAAAGAAGAACCAAGAGAGTATGTAAAGATGCGTATCTCCAATGATGAACGTCATTACATTATACACCTAAAATGTACCAATAAAAGGATATACAAAAAACCAAAACAATGAAAAACCAGTTTATAAATAGGATGTTTCCTAAAAAGTGTCTGTACATTGGGTGATGGTTAACAGAAAAAACATTTAAACTACAGAATTAGATTCCCAGATCTACCTCTCAAACCACACTTAACACATAATGTAGCTGAACCACAGCTTCAGTAACTGGGTCACCGCCGTACAGAAAGGAGAAGAGATCTGTTTCCTTCTTCCTTGGTATACTGTTGGCCGTAGGAAAAACTTCTGAGCAGGCGAAGTTGGTCCTCCCCCGCTTCCAGCTTCTCTCTTGGGTCCTCCTGATTCTTCCTCAGCCCCAGAAGACTCATTTCTCAGCTAACATGTCTCCTTTCATCGCTGCTGGTCTCAGATGGCTTGAGCAAGGGGAGCAGTCTGGCCAGTTAGGACACAGCAGACCGAAGCGAGCACCTGCCCTCCACCCCCACAGGCCTGTGCCTGTGCCTGTGACAGCCCTACCGCCCTGGCAGCTGTGAAATGGGAGGGCAGAGGGAGGAAGGGAAGTGCCGTAAAACAGATCCCTGTCTCTGTACCACCTGCCCTCTACCAAACACAGTGACTGCAGTTCTGAAGATCTGGCTGTACTCTTCCCCTTGCTCCAGCATCGTCCCTGCCAGGAATGAACACATCATTTCCCTAGTCCAGTAGGCTGCAGGCCTCACCCGTCTGCCCAGGGTGCGGTGGGTGGCGGTCCCGTGTGCCTGCCACAGCGGACTCTGGGACGTCTACCACACACCATCACACCACATGGTCGCTTCCTGTCTGCCTCCTTTCCTTTGCCAACACCATTCTGGCTAGGACTCCTGAGCTACTAGCACAAGACCTTGATCATAACAGGTGGATAAACTTTAAAAAACTGTTTAAAATTATTCAGTTTTGGTAGACTAGTTTAGTGTTCCCATTTTAAATCTTATCCATTGTTCCTGCAGCTTATGTTCTATGTTTAACCTGTAATAAAAGATTCCTGGGACGGGGATTTGGCTCAGTGGTTCTGCCACCTGCCTCACAAGCACAAGGTCCTCAGTTCGATCCCCGGTACCAAAAAAAAAGTTTCCTAAATGGTTTCAAAGTACAGTCATGAATATTCTTCCATCTTCTTCTACATTATGTGTAGTGCAGATGCTTTCATGAATTGCTGTCATGGTCATGACGGTGTACATGCTGTCATCAGTTAACCCGTATTTGTCATCCATCACACATACACCCCACGTCAGACCATGTGCCCCTGAAGACTGGCCCTCTCTGGAGTGTGAATCAGAGGCTGGCAGGTATGGTAACAAGTCAACCACGGCACCAGATGCACAGGGGACCTTCTGAGCAAGGACACAGAACTGCCAGGGGGACGGAAGGGGAAAAACCCCCTCAGCAGGGGAAGGCAAGAGAGAGCTAAGAATTAGCACTGGAGGTGCATGCCTGTAACCCCCGCTACTCGGGAGGCGGGGGCAGGAAGATCACAAGTTCAAAGCCAGCCTGGGCAGCTCAGCGAGACACAGTGTCAAGATTTTTAAAAATAAGAAGAGCTAGAGGAGTGGGGATGCCGCCCAGTGGTAGAGCACCCCAGGTGTGACCCTTATTAGCAGACACACACACACACACACACGCACACGCGCACTCTAACAAAGACTGACTTCAGGAAATCCAAAAAACTATGGAGTAACTCTGGAAGGGATTATTTTTTATCAGTGAGCTACAGGCAGCCCCACAGTAGCACAGCAGCCAATCCACAGCGTGGAGTCTCCTACCTGGGCTCTGAGCACCTGCATGAGGTTGCCCTTCTCCATGTACTCCATCACCAGGGAGTAGTTCCCCTCCTCGATGATGACACCCAGCAGCCTCATCACGCGGCTGTGACTCAGTCTGTGCATCATCTTCCCCTCTTCTAGGAGGGACTCGTTGTACCTGCAGACGGGAAGACACCGTGCTGAGGTGGGCACAGCCAACCCTTCTCCTGGAGCCCAAGAGCCTCCCGTGCAGGGCCACACACCTCGCCACACGGGGTCGCATCTGGTGACCCCACGCGCAGACCACAAGTGTTACCCAGCAGGGGCCGCGTCACCCAGATGCCCTCTCCCAGGCCTGGCAGCAGGCGCTCAAGACTAAGTAAGCAAATGCAAAGCGCATGAGCAGAGCAACATGGCCTGAACAGAGCACCGTGCCGGACAGCACGTGACAGGAAAGAGCACGACGAAGCCGAGCCCTCTCGGAACTGCTCCAGTGAGGACAGAGAGAAGCAGAGCCCTCCCACTGCCTGCCTGTCTGTTTCCATCTTGAGGACTGGTCCTTGCTGGAAATGTAAAGCCAGGAAGCCTGTTCTCAGGATTCCTCCCATTTCCTTCACCTTACCTCCCGCATCAGCCTTTTTTCCTTCCCACAGGCTTCTCTCCCATGGTTTACCAGTTCTTCGCTAACTGGCCTCAGCACCCTCACCAGAGACGATGGTAATGGGTTATCGCTACTCTTGGCCTCGAGTCGGTGTTCCGAGACTACCGCAGGGTCCGCCCCACCCCGAAACCCAGGTGGCTCTAATCCACGAACCCTCCGAGATCACCGCTTCGGGGCCAGCTGGGAGGGAAGCCCCTGCCTCCGCCCCAACTCACTCCATGCGCTTGGGCCCCGTGTACACCTTTTTCAGGATCACAAATCCATGCGTCCTGTGGTAACATAAGGACACGGCCCCGAAGCCTCCGCTGTCCAGATCTTCTTTCTGCAGAAGGTCGCTGGAATTCATCTTAATGTCGTTCAAAGACATGTTGGCTTGCTTTCCGAATGCTCAGAATGCCTGAAACACACCACTTTCTTTTTTATTTGCTTGTGTGTCCTTGGTGCTGTGCCCTGTAAGGAAACAGAGGACATCTTAGGGCAAAGAGATCTTGATGCAAAAAACCACATGCTTAGTGTGCCTTTGTTCTTCTGAGGACAGATGACATAATCTCTCAGATGAGCTGTTTTCTAAGAATCACAGAACACCATAACTTTTATTCCCACAGACTTTTCATTTCTGGCAATATGGTGCAGATGAAAAATTAAAAAACCTTCCCGCTACAGACCTACATGTGTGGGAGAACATAATTCAAACATCTACTCACATGCATACCTAACTCAGTGGAAAGAAAAGGAGTTCCAGGAAGAGAAAACAAACAGCACTGGATGAGGAGCAGGGGCTTGGGTGGGGGCCCTGGAGGCCACCCTCACCGTCCAGCCATCTGGGGCTTAAAGTTCCTCAAACTGAAATGAAGAATAAAACTACCCAGGGAGTCACAGTGTGATACCAATGCACACCTACCTGGATATCCAAAAGTACAAAGACAGCCAAATACTGGCAACAACAGGAAGCAGCAGAGATTCTCACCATACGTTGTTGGCAGGAGTATAAACTGGTACAGCCACTTGGGGAAAAGGTCTGACAGTTCCTTATAAAACTAAACACACCCCTATATACTATGCCCCAGCAATTCTACTCCTGAGAGAAATGAAAACATACATCCAAAAAGGTGGGCAACGTTCAGAAGCAGCTTTATTCATAACAGCTGCAAAGGGGAAACGGCTGTCCTCCGGGAAGGGGCGTGGCAAAGTGTTGGACAAAGTAGGATCACTCAGCAGTAAACAGGAGCTGAATTACTAATGCACAAAACAACACAGATGAAATGCAAAACATGATGCTGGGTGACAGGAATGCAGAAGAAGACATACTCCCTTTTCTATGAAGTTCTAAAACGGGCAAAACTAATCTACAGTGGAAAGAGAAGACTCGCTGCCTGCTGGCAGGGTGAGAAGTGAGTAGACAGGGCACAGGAGACTTGCTGGGGGATGTTCTGTGACGTCAGCAGGGTTAGGGTTTTGCAGACATAGGCACCAGCCAGGACCAAGCAGGGTAAGTCAGCCCTCCGTATCTGTGGGTTCTGCGTCTGTGCACTTAGCCAATGCCAACAGAAAATGTTCTTGAAAAACTGCATCTGTGCTGGACATATACAGACATTTTCTCCTTGTCACTACTCTCTAAACCACACAGTGTAACAAGCATTTGCATAGCATTTATACCGCATGAGGTCCAGGAGAGGGTGCGTAAGTTCTATGCAAATACTATGCTATTTTATATAAGGGACTTGGGCATCTTCAGATTTCTGTATCTGAGGGGGTCCTGAAATCAGTCCCCTGAGGACACCAAGGTACGACTGTACTCTTAAGAACTGCAGATAAATTTTACCTCAGAAGGGAAATCTGTAAATGAACTGAACTCTAATTTGTAGTAGCCATGCTGAAGTACTTAAGGGGATAGTGATAAAGCAAGCAGAGCAAAACTACCAGTAGTGCACATATGGGAGTACACTGTAAAATATTTTTAACTTTGCACTTTGTTGTTTTTCATTGTAGAATGCTGGAAAGCATGGAGTTTAAAAGTACCATGGTGGGGGAGCTTTCTACAAATGCATGGGCTGTCTACAGTTTTGTCCAGTGGCCTGCTGCAGACGACTCAGATAAGTGACCTTCCACACCTGTGCAAAGGCTGCCCAGATGATGCCCACACACAGCATGGTAGGCTGACAGTGCTGGGCACCCTCCCCGTGATGGAAGGCATTGCCAAGCAAGAGAAGTGTCTTCCAGGAAAGAAGCACACCTGTGAGACAGGGTCAGGGAGAGGAAGGGGGTGCTGCCAGGTAAAGGGTGGAGGCTGCGGGGAAGGGGTGAGGCCCAGACTGAAGGAGAGATACCAGGTGCCATAACATAGCATCAGCTCAAAGAGCGAGGTCTCCTCCTGTGAGGCCGAGCTCCAGCTCTGTAGTTCATTAGCCTGTGACCTTGGGACAGTTACTTCACCCTCAATTTCCTCAATGCAAAAGGGTTAATAATGACCCCTCACAGGGCAGGTAAGGATTGTACGAGAAAATATTCAATGACATCTTGGCTGCATGCTGTAGGGTCCTGGCTGTGGTTAGCCGGGACACTCAGTTAGTTACTCATCTTGACTCCCCTCAGTGTCAGCGTGCCCTGGGACTCTGCCCAGGAGCTCCACACCGGCCAGTCCTCCTGAGGACGAGGCTGGGGAGGGGATGCACAGATACCAGCCATGGGAAAGACACCGAAATAGTAACAAGGGTTTTTTTCTGTATGGTAAGGCACTTTTTTGCTTTCTCTACACTCTTACTATATTTTCTATAATAAAACTTACACTTACAATAAAATTATGTTTAAAAAGGAGTAATTCCTGGACTCAGTAGTTCCTTGAGGTATCAAGTATGAGATGCTGATACAGTTATGCAAATGACGTTCTTGGTAACATTACACAGAACAGCGAAAGCACGGAGAACAACCTGTCTGTGCAGCGGAGAGAATAAGTTATGAGCCATCCATACTCCGAAATCTGTTCAACAGTTTTTAAAAACAACGCTGTGGAAGAATGTTTAATAACAAAACAAAGTGCTCACAGACAGTACACTACAATCATGTCCTGAAACATGCCCACTTGCGGGAAGAGCCCCGCTGTAAGAGTTCTGTGTGGTACTTGTCCTTCAGCCCAGCCAGCGTCTCCCCAAACTTACCAGTGCCGAATCGGACCCCCACAGCCTCCTGCAGGCTCAGTGGAGCCAGGGGAAGAGGCCTCCGGGCTTGCCCGCTGCTCTTGCAAGTGAGGCTCAGGACCCAAGCCAGCTCTCACAGTCCTGTGGTTTGCTGGTTTAGTCTGGTCTTTGTCTCCTAGCTTTGCTAGGTCTTTCAATTATTTTGTGTTTCCTGTCCCCCCCTCTTTTCCCAAGAAATGATTCACATCCTCAGTCCTGACTCATATTAGAGAAATGGCATGTGTCATAGAACCAGAGAAAACAATCCAGAAAATCATTTGGAACAAGAGACCTAGAATGGCAAAAACAATTCTAGGCAACAGGGAAATGACAGAAGTTATCACAATTCCCAACTTGAAACTATACTACAAAGCTACTGTGATAAAAACAGCATGGTATTGGCAAAGAAACAGACCCAATGATCAGTGGAATAGATTAGAAGATGCAGAAATGGGTCAAGGATTTAGCTCAGTGATTTCACTGCCTGCTGTGCAGGCACAAGGACCCAAGTTCGATCCCCGGTACCAAAAAAAAAAAGAAGATGCAGAAACAACTCCAGATATACTCAGCTACCCCATCTTTGACAAAAGAGGCAACCATTCTCACTGGAGGAAAGATAGCCTCTTTAATAAATAGTGTTGGAAAAACTGGATTTCAACTTGCCAAAGATTAAAACTAGACCCCTATCTTTTACCATGCACTAAACTAAAATCCAAGTGGATTAAAGATCTAAATATTAAAATAGAAACACTGAAATGGCTGAAAGATAAGTTAGGTAGAACTCTCGAAGACACTGGCATAGGAAAAGACTTTATGAACAAAACCTCAGTAGCACGGGAACTAGCACAAAGAATCAACAACTGGGATCTCATCTTATTAAAAAGCTTCTGCACTGCAAGAGAAACCAAAAACCGA
>NW_004624756.1:21835007-21880993 GCF_000247695.1 Heterocephalus glaber
CCGAATAGTTTCTCTGGTGTGAAAAACTAACAGTGTAAATAAGGATCAAAATATATAATTGATATTGTGAAATTGGAAGAAAATGTCTAAAGGAGTAGGGGAAGTGGGAGGGGTAGGGGAAAGGAAAGAAGGAAAAAGAAAAAATATGAGAAAAGGAAAAACATGGAAACAAAGTCTTTGTAAATAGGGAAGGGTGGAGGGGCTGAAGGGAGGGCAGGGAATGGGGAAAAAATAAGAACCAAGATGCATCATGTAGAGATACAAGATCCCAATGATAAATGTAACTGTATTGTGTACCTAAAATTCATCAATAAACTTAATGGAAAAAAAAAAAAAGACCTGAGTCTTAAAAGACAAAAAGAAAAGAAAAGAAATACCATGTGCTCGTAAACTGATATGGAAGTTTGAGAAAAAGGACAAGGTTTGATTCTACTACCTTCAGGTGAAGCATTTAACCCAAGTATTAGTTTTTTCATTTGTGAATTAAAATAATGAAATTTACTTCATGGGATCACTAATGTATGTGATCAGGATTGGCTGAACTCTATTTTAATATTGTCTCTTGCTGGTTACCAAATAGCTTTAGCCTCCCAAGTAGCTGTGGAATACTGAAGAGCCACAAAAATGTTGGTTAGAAAGCCATGTTAAAACAAATTTCAAGTAAAGGTTTAATCATGTCCTTTTTAATTGGATTTGTTAACGTTTCTGGATAAAAGTATATTAATTCAGGGGCTGAAGGTATATAACGTTATCTCTGGGGCTCAACTGAGAGCAGAGAGAGGAAAATGAAAATTAACCATTACTGTGTTTTTTCAGGTAATAAAAATGACAACAAAGCTTTTGCAAATAGGGAGGAATGGAGGGGTTGAAGGAGGTAGGGGAATGGGGAAAAATAAGAACCAAGATATATCATGTAAAGGTACAAATTCCCAATGATGAATGTAAATGTACTGTATACCTCAAATGTACCAATAAAAGGATTTAAGAGAAAAAAAAACGACGAAGCACTGCAAATTTTAAACAAGCCTAGCCTTCACTTTTCTTGTATAGAAGAGCTGCAGCAATCCACACTTCTAAACTTCTACATTTATTTTTTTGGTTTGTTCGTTCGTTTGTTTTGGTACTGGGGATCGAACTGTGGAACTTGCACTTGCGAGGCGAGGCAAGTGGCGGCACCACTGAGCTAAATCCCTGGACCCTAAACTTCCACATTTCTAAGTGGCCACCATTTCGTCCTTACTCTGTATACCTTCCTGATGAGTACAAAATGCAGATGAGTATTAAGTCACTCTACATTTCAAAGTTCAATCTGTGCCTTGGTTCCTTCAAGTGTAAATCGGGGCAGCATTAACAGTGAAAGACTGAAAGACTCCTTCAAACTTCTTGATTAAAGTAGCTACACGCTTCGCCCCAGATAAATAAGATGTCTCTGCAAGGAAGAGTCCAACGTTCAGCAAGAGACACGGGAGCTCAATGAAATGCTGACGTGAGGATGCTCTCATCCTTTCCTGAACCCTGAAGAGCGGCTGCAGCACTTCACAAAAGCAAATCCCACTGACGACCAAAGAAACAGCCTCGAGTCCCGAGATCCATCCCTTTGTCCGCTTGGCTGTTGACTGCTCCTAGCTCATTTGCCAGCTGCCGTCTAAGAGTATGGAGAAATGCTCCTGAGCGCCTTTGCAGCCTACCGCGATCCCAAGTGCAATAGTGAAAGAATCTTTCAAAGCGTTGCGAAGAGGACTCAGCCGGAGACATTTATGTAACCCCGCGAGGGCCAGAGCACGAACACTGCCTAACAATACTGCAGTAAGAACCCACGTCCCACCAAAACCGCCATAACAACAAAGAGGCTCTAATTATTCCGCAGGCACTCCAGGGCGGATCTGTCCCGGGCGGACCTGAACTGAAACTCCGAGGAGGAAGGAGGAGCGGCCAGCCTCCACCCGCAGGTGGACCGCGGGCGGCTCCACGAGGACTTCCTGGAACACTCGCGGTCCCGCTCCGCCCCGCCCCCGCAAGCGGCCACGCCCACCCGCGACACGGAGGCCCCGCCCCTCGCCGGAAGCCCGCGCCCTGGAACCCTCAGTGGGCCTCGGGCTGGGCGCTCACGCACCTGAGTCCCTCTCGTTTCTGGGAGACCCCGGGTCCGGGTGAGGGGAGGAACGACGGCGGGGCGGGCGGGTCAGGAGTCGCTCCGACGGCGCGGCAGCCTCGCCCGGGAGCACACGGGGGTCCGACGCTGTAGCCGCCGGAACAGCGCGCCGGCTGCAGTGGCCGCTCCGCTCGTCGCCCCGCCGAGTCCGCCTGCGCCCTCGCTGTCCGCACCGCGGCGCGACGCCTGGGCCCGACGCACGGCCGCGCCCCGAGGCCCCTGGCTGTCCGCTCCGCCTGCGACTGAGGGCGATCGGCCCCACCCCCGCTCGTGCCCGCCCGCCGGGAGCGCGCGCCGCCTTCTGCAGCGGCGCGGGCTGGGCTGAGCTGGCGCTTGCATCCGGCAGGGTCGCGGCCGGGCGGGCTTTCTTGCCAGGGGAAACAGAAACCCCTGCTGCGGAGGCGCCGGACGGGAACTCCCGCCAGGACCTAGCGTAATTAGCATGCTGAGGTCAGCGGCGGTCAATTTGCAGCCTTTAACATGGTCGTTGTGAAATCTCAAGCGAAAGAGAAAACGCTTGCTTTTAGGGTTAGCTCAAAAGCAAGGTGTTCAGTGATAGGCACGAGGATTACGTACTGAGAAAAGGCACGGACCGGCAGGAAAGATTTACGAGAGACCTCTGATGAAGTATTCGCACCCCAAATATATGTATTTTATTTATTGTTTTTGGTACCGGAGATCGAACTCGGGTACTTAAGCTTGCGCAGCAGGTGGCAAAACCACTGAGCTAAATCCCCGGCCCAAGTATTTTAAAAGTTTACAAGGGAACAATAAGAAAATACACACTTGATCGGAAGTGGGAAAAGGCCTTCACAAAAGCCCCCTGTGCAGATAAACAGGTGCAACGGTGTGCAACCTCAGGTAATAGGGGAAGTGCAAGGTAAAACGAGGTAGCACTGCTACTGGGTTTGGGGTGCTCGAGTCTTTCTAGAGGTGATCTCTGGTTCTTTCTGTCCTGAAGGAAGAATTGGTCGAGACAAGGGCAAAAGGTACCAAGGGTTTTACACTTATTAAAGGTATGAAAAGAAAAGAAACATGCTCTGCAGAGTAAGTGTGGGCCAGTCAAAAGTAGAAGACACTGCAGGGTGAGAGCGCAGTGCCAAGAGCTCAGTGGCGCCATATTTTGTACGTTCTGCAGCAGATCTCGGGCATCTTATCAAGAACCTGCTTCCCGAATTCTCGGGAAAAGATAGCAGCTTCTGACAGCTCCCAGGTGCAGGGCTTTGGCAGGGTCTCCCGGGTCTCCGTGATTGACAGGTCACACCCACTTTCCCAGCTGGCTGCCCACACCCTAATCTGCCTCAGTGCTGTACCACCTACTGACTAGAATGGCTAAAATCCAAAATACAACAAATGCTGGTGAGGATATGGAGCAACAGAAACTCACTTATTCTAAGAATGCAAAGTGTCACAGCCACTCTGGAAAATAGTTTGGCAATTCTTACAAAGCTAGTTGTTAGGGTTTTGTTATCAGCCACTTAGGTTCATATGGTTGGGTTTGTTTGTTCACCATGGACCAAATCAAAGGAGGCCATATATGTTGGTAAAAAGGAAAAAAGGGATTAATTAAAGCTAGTTCCTAGGAGATGGAGGGGCCTGTTTGCCTCATTCACCATTTCCCCTTTACAGGTGGGTACAGGTCCTTTGTAATAAGGAACAGAAGGGAGAGAAGCAGAGAGACAGTACAGATCTCCAAGCTGCTTTATCAACTTGTCATCTTCAGTTCATTGTCCCCTTTCTTGTGGAAGGAAAACGGGGCTCCAGGCCTCCTGCTGTCAGCATCTGCACATTCTGTCACTTCTTTGGGGCTGAGGAGAGGAGGGGGTTTTGGTTCTGTGGTTGGCAGGAAGAAGTTTGGAGAAGTTGCTCTAAAAGACAAAGCATCTAACTTTTAGAGGTTCTGTTTTGCAGTGCTGGTTACAGTTTTATGTTTAGATGTCCCCCCAAAGCCTCATTGGCTCAAAGGTGGGGCTTTTGGAAGGTGACTGGATCATGGGTGCTGATGTTCCAGTTGAATGGGCCAATAATAGTCCAGGTTCTTGTGTGGGAAGAGGAAGCGTACACGCAGTAGTAAGCAATCGGTAGCTACATTTATTGACGATCACGGGAAAGGCAGCAGCAGCAACAGGGAAAAGGGGGCCAGTAACTCAGGCTTTCAGAACTGAAAGGCCGGACACCTTTGGCTTTCCGTGCCTCCCACTGACTCTTCTTAGCATGAGTGCTCTGCTGCCTAGGGCATGGTGAGCTCTTAGGCTGTTGTTATTTCGTTTTGTACCTCTCTCAGGTTAATGGAAGCAGGAGTAACTGTTGAGTGTTGTTTAGGGTTACATGGTAGAGGGGAGTGACTCAGCTCCTTTGTTTCTAACTGTACTACTTAAAGTTGATGTATTTTTTGTCATCAATGAGGAACATGACTAGTGGTTTTACCCTAGTGGTTGCACACTACATAAGTTGAAAGTTACATCCATACAAACATGCTTTTTTTAAATAGCAGCTTCACTCATATTGCCAAATGTGAAATCAACTGAGATGTCTTTCAATAGGTGAGGGGATGAGTGGGGAAGTTGTGGTACATCCACTCAGTGGAATAGTATCCAGCACTAAAATGAGTTATCAAGTCACAAAAAGACATGGAAGAATCGAATGCATATTTTTAAGTGAAGACAGCCAATTTGAAAGAACCACACAATGTATGGTTCCAACTATGGCACATTACAGAGAAGGCAAAATGAGGCAGTCAGTAAAAAGATCTGTGATCTTTTTGGAGCTTGCAGAGAGAGAGGAATAAAACAGATGGAAACAGAGATTTTTTTTCACCCGAGGCAAGGCTTTACTAGGAGGAAAGAGCTGTCAGGCTGCCTCGATCAATGGCGAGAGAGACAAGATTAACCGGAGTGAGGTTTATATAGGGTGGTGCAATGAGCGAGTATTGTGAGAGTTGAGAATTGGTCGGGTTGTTGGGCAGGCAACGGGACGCCAGTTGATTGGAAGGGGAAGATCACGCGGGTAGTGGGGTGGAGCAACAAGTTAGGTTTTGCTTCTCCAGAGGGTGTAGGTTTCACTTTTCCGAAATGGCTCCTTTCCATATTTTAGGAACAGGAGCCATTTTAGAATGTAGGACTGTTGGGGCCATTTTGTCTGGCAGAGAACTCTATCCTTCCAGACTCTTGTTATTATGGAACAAGGGCGAAGGTCTCGTTTTCTGTAGCTGCTTCCTGCTGGCAATGGGGCGTTGTTGGGTGGGGGGTTTAGACGGCCGAGGTGAGGTCCGGCCTTGGGGAGGTTGCATCAGTGGCAAGGGGCTGGTGTCCGGCCATGACGAGCTCGCCGACTGTCTGGTTTGTGAAGCCTGTCATGTGTTCCTGCAAGAAATTTAAAAACCAACGGAACAGGCAGGGTCCAAAAAGCAGAATCATGCAGAGTATAGCGAAAGCTCCTAAGAAAGGTAGGAGCCAAGGAAGCCATTGGTTAAAATATCCTGACAAAGGATGTTGGTTTTATAGATCTCTCCTGCGCTTTTCTATGCGTCCCCTCCGTTCTCTAACGTTGTCGCCTATGATGGATGCCTGACTGATTTACAAAGTAGCAGCATTCTTCTCTCAGCAAGAGACAGGTCCCCCCCTTTCTGCTGTGATTATGTCCAGAGCACGGCTGCCAGTGAATTGAGCTGCGATTGTAGGGTGACCAAAGAGTCTGTCACCTTTTCCATATCCTCATTTAGCTCCCGAGATAGGGAGTAATAGAAGTGTGTTGATGTTGAAATTCCCATGACCCCTGTGCCTATTCCGGCCAGAACTCCAGCTCCCATTAGGAAAGGGACTACAGGAAGGGCACACTTGTTAAGATGGTGGATATTGGTTAAAAAAAAAATGTCTAGCACATTTGTTGTTGATATTATTTGTATGGTCACTTTGAATTTGACAGCCTATAGGCAAGAATAAACAAGATTTTTAAAGAAATTAGAGCATGAAAAGTCTAAGTATGAGCACACTAGAATGGAAGGGCAGGTTGGGGAGAAAGTCACACTTAGATACAGAAATAGTGAGTGATTGAAACCTGTTGGCTCTTAGTTTCTTTCCTTGATAAAGGTTATCTGTAAGTCTGATACTTTGTCATAAGTCTCTCTAGTTTTAGCTGTAAGAAGATAAGAGACAATTTGAAGAACAAATCTCACTAAGAAATTTAAAACTCTAGTTGAGCTCTTATAGATTTTATCATAGTTTTTCCTAATGATCCATAACCATGGTCAGCTACTGGTAGAGCTGGAAACTGCCAGAAGGGGTCAGTGCCTGGAGCCCCTTTTTATATCTAGCTTTATTACTATGGCATTATTTTATACCTCTTTTGGTTATTTCTTTCTGCTGGGTGTTTAAGACCAAGTTAAAGTGAAACTCGTGTCAATCAGTATCAACCTCTTGCTATCTATCCAGGTCAGTTAAGTCTCCTCAGGCGTTACTCTGGAGCCATGCATAGAGCCTCTCAGCTCCTCTGTCAGTGTCAGCATCAGGGCAGGTCAAGGCCTTGCTTGACCATGTTGCTTTTAGTGAAAGCATGGGAGATTTTTTTCTTCTTTGTGACCCTCCTGTGGCACATGGTACATTTGTCCTCTGGTGACCAGAAATCTCCCTGCTCAGGAAGTTGGGTGACTTATCAAAGATGTAGGATCCTGTAGAAAAGGTTCCCTCACGTCCTGGATTCTTTGTTGACCTTGAGAGGCCAGGGCCAAAATACTGGCAGACCCCTTAGCCCAGTTACCTTTCTAGTTTTGGTCTTTAAACTTTAGTTGTTGAACACCCAGAAGAGAAGATCAGTGACATAAGTATTTCCATAGGAGCAGTGAGCTTAGCTATTATAATTTTACATGGATAGCAAGCATTTTGGAATCTAAAATATACTTAGAGGACTATTATTTTTATCAATCATGGTTGTTCTAGTAGTTGATTTCCTGTAGAATATTAACAGAAAAAACTTTGAATCAGGAGCCACACATAATAATAATAATAGTTTGGCATGACAATCATGATGACATCTCTGTAACAAACTTAGATATGTATCTTAGTATAAAATAGCCATTGTTAAATGCACTCACTCGCCTCCAAAAACACATAAAAAACAGGAAACTCTTTAAGTTATTACCTTTTGATAGGATGCCATCTAAGGAAAATGTATGGACCTATAAATGTACATTTATTGTCAGGAGCTGGAGCAGAAGAGAGGGCGAATAACCAGAGATTAGCGACTGGTGTGGATGGGGGTGTCAGCAACAGCAAAGGTGAAGGCCCCTGGTCGGGTGCTCGTTGGCAGGTTTGGAAGGACGGTCAGGAGGCCAATCAACCCGACCAGCAGGGGATTATCGCAGAATCCTGACTGTGTCCTTCCGGAGTTTCAGGACCAGAATGAAAGAAAACGAGCTGAGACAGGAGCACCTGAGGCGAGGGTTTATTGGGGGAAAGAGCTGCTGGGCTGCCTCAAACAATGGTGAGCACAGGGATGTTTTTTAAGACAGTGAAACTTGTGATATTACAGTGGTGGATTCATGTCATGGCACATGTATTAAAATTCCTCAGGGACAGAGGACCAGTAGGATATACAGGAAGGGAGATAGATAGATTCATGGTTTATTAGAATTAACTCTTGTGATTATGGAGGGTTACGTATCACATGACAGGCTATCCCCTGGAGACCTGAGTATGCTGGAAATATGGTTCAGACCGAGGCCTGCAGCCTCAGAACTAGGGAAGTAGGTGGTATAATATTCATACAGTGTAAGGTTGTAACTGTTCTATTTTATTATTTTGTGCAGCTCTTACTGTGTCTAATTTATAAATTGTATGTTAAACCTTATCATAGGTATTTATGTACTGTAGAGGAAAACCCCAGCATAATAGGGTTCTCTACTGTCCTGGGTTTCAAGCATTCAGGTTTTTTATGCATCTCCTATGGCCAAGGAAGGACTCCTATTGATAATTTATGTCTTCTTGTTTTTCCAGTCTTCCTAGAGATTTATCAGTTTTATTGATCTTTTCAAAGAAACAATCTAGGGTTTTATGAATTTTCTCTTTTGTTTCCACTTTCATTAATTTCCACTATCTGTTATTTCCTACATTTTGCTTTTTCTTATTTCTTAGCATAGAAGTTCATTGAATCAAGAAATTACTTTTCTTTTTTTAAAAAAATACTTTTCTAATACAAGCATTAACCGTTAAAAATTTCCTTCAATCACTACATTAGCTATATCTCAAAATTCTTTCATATATTTTATTTTTATTTTCACTCAGTTAAACGTTATTTCTAATTTCTCTCAAGATTTCCTCTTTGACCCATGGATCATTTTATAAGTATGTTGTTTAATTTTCCAATATGTAATGATTTTTTCCATTGTTATTTTATTGATTGCTAGTTTTAGTCTGTATTAAAGTAGAATATATTTTATATCACTTTAATTCTTCTAAATATGCTGTGACTCAGCATATAGTCTATTTCAATAAACGTTTCAGGAGTGCTTGGAAATAATGCTCTTCTGCTTTTGTTGGGTGGAACGTTATATAGGTGTCAATTAGATCCAGTTAGTTGATGGTATTTTTCAGCTATGATTTTCTCTCTCCATCTGTTACTAAGATAAATGGTTTCTAGTGGGAACATATTGGGAGGGGCTGCTGTCAAGCTTGCTTGCTTTCTTTTCTTTCTTCCTTCCTTTCTTCCCCTCTCTCCCTCTCTCTCTTTCTTTCTGTTTTCTTCTTGAGATAGGATCTCTCTCACTGTGTAGCCCAGGCTGGCCTCAAACTCAGATAAATCTTTCTGCCTCCCCCTCCCAAGTGCTGTGATTATAGGAATGCCCCACCCTGCCTAGCTTTGTCTTTAGGTCCCCCTTGTCCCAGGGATCGAATTCAGGACCTTGTGCTTGTGAGGCAGGCATGGGACCACTGAGCTAAATCCCTGGCCTGTCTTTAGTTTTTAATAGGTTTGCTATGATGTATCTGGGTATGAATTTCTGGGTATGTTTTGAATTAGAGATTGTGTTTTCCATTTCTTTATTGAGACTTTCTATTTTTCCTTTGATTTATAGGGTATTTATGCCTCAATCAAAGTTCTTTTGGGGTCTTTGTTTTGCCTTAATGAACGAAAATGTAGTTTTTCATGGTTATGGAGGCCAAAAGTCTGAAATCAAGGTGTCAACAGGATTGGTTTCTTTTTTTCCCCCTAGTACTAAGGATTGAACTGAAGCCCTTTGCACAGAGACACACCCCTGTCTTTGAAAATTATTATTATTTTTTTGGAACCGGGGACGGAACTCGGGTCCTTGTGCTTGTGTAGCAGGTGGCGAAACCACTGAGCTAAATCCCCGGCCCTTGAAATTATTTTTTAAAAATTTGTGACAGGGTCTCCCTGAGGTGCCCAGGTGGGACTTCTTGCCTCCGCCTCCCAGAATCCTGAGATTACAGGCTTGTACCACCATCTGGCAATTGGTTCCTTGTGGAGATTTTAAATTTTGTTGTGTTGTTTTGTTTGTTTGGTTGGTTGGTTTTGCAGTGCTAGGGACTGAGCTTAGGTCCTTTACACTGAGCTGCATTCCCAGCTCCAGCCACATCCCTTTGTTTTTTATTTTGAAACAGGGTCTTCCTTAGTAACTCAGGCTTGAACTTGTGATTCATCTGCCTCATCCACCCAGAGTGCTGGGATGACAGGCACGCACCACCGTGCCAGCTTCCTTTTGGAGGCGCTAAGGGCAAATCTGTTTTATGCCTCTCTCCCGCCTTGTGGTGGTTGTAGGTAATCTTTGGTCTTTGGCTTGGAGCTGCATCCTGCCATTCTTTGCCTCTCTCACATAGCCTTTTCTTTTCAGTCTCCTCTGTGTTTTAAATCACCCTCTACATCTGCTTATAACAACACATGTCAGTGGATTTAGGGCCCACCCTAAACCCAGGCTAATCTTAAGATCCTTAATTTTTTCTTACATCCGCAGAGATCAGATTTCTAAATAAGGCCACATTCTCAGTGACTGGAGGTTAGAACTTACACATGTCTCTTTTGGGAGATACAATTCAATCTACTACAAAAAATAAATTACATATAATAGAATTGACAGTTTTGACAAAGACATTCAGTAGCATAACTACCACTGCAGTCATGATACAGAACACCTCTGGCATCCCCAAAAGTGCTCGTGACCTTTGCAGTCAATCTCTGTCCTCACCTTTAGTCCCTGGAAACCACTGATCCTCTATTATTATAGTTTTATCTTTTCCAAACTGCCCTGTGAATGAAATGTAAGTCCATATATGTCATCTTTTGTGTCTAGATTCTTGGACTTAGCATAACACTTCTGAGATTCATCCATATTATAGGTATTAGTGGAATCAATAGGTTTGAAAAATTTCAAACTTAGTTGCAGAAATAGTACAATAAAAACTCTTCTGTTGGACTCACAGTTTTGTTTTGTTTTTTTCTTTCATTTGTTCTAGGTACCATGGATTGAACTCAGGACCTTGCACTTCCAAGGCTGGCACAGCACTGCTGAGCTACATCCCCGGCCCTGGGCTCTCAGTTTTGAATATATTGCCATATTTGTGTTACCTTTCTCTTATACTTCCTGGGCACGTTTTGCTAAACCTTTGCTTATGTCAATGTACATTACCTGAGGACAGGGATGCTGTTTGGAGCACTTTTATAATACTATATCTGCTATGAAGTAACTCTAAAGTTTTTGTCAGGTCATTCCAAAATCTTTGTCCTCTGTATACACTCTTGAGTACAAGATTTGTTATAGTTCAGAGCTAAAACCCAAAGACTCATGTATTCGAGGTGGGCTTTTAGAAGATGATTGGATCATGGGGGCCCTGCGCTCAGCAGTGGACTAATCCATTGCTGGGTTCATGGCTAAATGTGGTGTTAGGAGGTGGGACCTGGTTGAAGGTGGGTCATTTCGGGTGTGACCTGGGTGTGCTCTTGGCCCTGACTCCTCCCTTTTCTCTGCATCCTGCCTGCCACAAGTTGAGCCTCTTTCCTGCACCAAGCCCTTCTGCCATGATGTTTCGCCATGTAGCTGAACCCACTGGAAGCTGTGATCCAGATAAACCAATCCTTTAAGTTGTGAATGTCAGGTATCTTGTCATGGCAATAAAAAAGTGACTAATACAGTTGGAAAAGAAGAAACAAAATTATCACCGCTCAGTGATGAATGGTGTATAAAAGGTCTGTGGGAATACCCTGGTACTCTTCTCACACAAGTTGGGATCTCACTGTCACTGTGAATGCCACATAATTTTGAGTAGTAACTTGGATATTATTAAGAAATGCTGGGGCCAGGGATTTGGCTCAGTGGTTTCGCCGCCTGCCTAGCAAGTGCAAGGACCTGAGTTCGATCCCCAGTACCAAAAAAAAAAAAAAAAAAGAAAGAAATGCTGGGTATTACTTAATTCTATGAAGAATGTTTTGTTCTTGTCTTAACAAACTCCAATATCCATTCACCAGGCTGTGGTTCCCAAAGCCTCTGCCATGCTGCTCAGACCTGTCGCAGCTGTGTGTCCAGTGGCTTGGAGCAGGAGTCTGGCTTTCAGTCTAGTTCTGTGTTTTCGGCCCTCAGATCCACACTGGAGAGGCTCTGAAATGACCCTGGCGTGTGCACACAGCTTCCTAGAGCTGTTTCCCTGTGCTCGTCTCCCGTCCTCTCCATGTCTCCCTGGTTATGTTCTGGTCCTATGGGACTTCCCAGTCCGCAGATAGAAAGTTGGGGCTTTCTCTGCTCACTCCACCACATGCTTTCACAAGTGCACCTCTGCCTGGAGCCAAGATATGGGAGGGCAGAGAAGAGAAAAGAGGAAGACTTGGTCCCAAGCTCTTGGGACCCTGTAGTACCACTGACTGGATAGGAAGGCCGACTTATTCAGGGTTTTGGCTCTGCGGCTCCTTCTGTTGCCACTGGAGGATTTCTTATAGACTAGAATGTGAACCAAGAGTAAGAACTGGGGGGTTTCCCACTCTCCGAGTATTAAGAATTCCATTCCTGCCATTCAAGCCAGAACTAGGAGGCTGCTCTGGAGTTGATTCTGCTCTCAGTCCAGGCATACTTGAAAATTTTGGGTTATGCTGAGGGATACTGTAGGGAAACACTGTAAACTCATTGCCAGCTTAGTTATACCTTGAATCTGTTCTTCTAGCCCAGTCTACCTGGTAATATTCATGCTCTGGACTCCGGATACACCTGCTGTATGAATTCTATCTGGAGTTTATAGCTGAATTGAGTAGGAGAGCCAAAGTGAATCATGCTTATCCCACCTAATCCAGCACTAGAATTAGAATTTTATTTCTGTATAACCAAACAAAACTTCATATCCAGATACTTTCACTGGCAAGTACTATCAAATATTCCAGAACAAATAAATTCATCCTTAATCGAGTTAATACAGAGTACACAGAAAGCAGCCATACTCCCCAACTTATTTGTTGAGAGAAAGCTTCATATTAAAACTTGACAAGAATAGGGAGCCAGGGCCATGGATTGTCTTCTCTAATCACATAAAGACTGAAAATAAAAAAAAACATTGTTGGGAAAGACAATCCATGGTGCTGGCTCCCTACAAGTTCTTTTTTTTAAAAAAAATTTTTATTTTATTGGTACATTTTAGGTATACAATATAATGACATTCATCATTGGAAATTTGGACCTTTACATTATCTCCCTTAGTTCCTATTTTTCCCCCTTTCCCTGCCCTCCCTTCAACCCCTCCATCCCTCCCTATTTGCAAAGACTTTGCTTCCATTTTTTCATTTTCTCATATTAATTCCATCCCCTTCTTTCCTTTCCCCTACCCCTCCCACTCCCTACAAGTTCTTGCTAGCCATTCCAAGCATATCTGACTGCCCTTTACCTGGGCCACTTCTCTGGCTATGATTGCAAGTGGCAGCCTCCAGGGATGAGTCAACTCCTCTCTGCACCAAAGAGCAGCTTGCTTCTGGTTCCTACAAAAGCAGCAAACCGACAGTCTCAGTGGTCTGTTCGCCTAATGCGATCATCCTCATATGCAGCATCCATGATGACCCTTTTGCATTGTTTTCTTGGAGAATCAAAAGAAGAGGATGTTAAGCAATAATGACTGCTTTCCTGAGTAATAGTTCTGACCTTGGCTCTGATCAGAAATCACGTGTCTTCTGTCTCTATCCATGAATAAGATGTAACAGCCCAGCTTGTAAATAGCATAAAATCCTAGTGCCCATGTAATTATTGTGTAATCCCAGATTAGATATTGCACATGTGCAATATTTTCTGTGAGAGTAGTTTATATGTTACACATAACATACAATTAAATTTTTACTGTTAGATGAAGGTGATATAATTATTAAAAATCACAAAATGATGGATTTTTACAAGAGATACAGTTTTGTTTTTTTTCTTGGTACCAGGGATCGAACTCAAGTCCTTGCACTTGCGCAGCAGGCAGCAAAACCACTGAGCTAAATCCCCGGCCCACAAAGTGATAGATTTCTAAAAATAACCCACAGAGTTTAAAAAATCCATCACTGTGATTTTTAATAATTTCTTTATTGATCCCCGGTACCAAAAAAAAAATTTCTTTAGCATAAATTATCAAGAATGAGGTTAAAGTTTTAAATGTAATGAACATTTTCTTTATAAATTGTTTCATTATTTCCTGAAGGAAAGAAAATTAGCAATAGAAGAAAATATAGCTCTATGATCATACCAATGATTAAAAATAATTAAAATGGAGGATACATTTCATGAAGCACAGATTGTATCATGGTATTTTCAGTGTAAACTTTGAAGACTTAGAAATGATCTTGCTGTATAAAATATTAAACAGACCAGCTCATGAAAGTCTTTCACCATTCTGATTTTTTTTTCTGGGTACCAGGGATCAAACTCAGGATCTTGTGCTTGCCATGCAGGTGTGGTGCCACTGAGCTGCAGCTTCAGCCCCTTCTGATTGTTTATCATGAAGCCTTATGCATGTCGTTAAATGGAGTAGCCTGGATCCATGAATTTATTTGTTCTGGAATATTTGATAGTACCTGGGATGTAGAAACCAAACAGAAGGTTGAATAGGAGAAGTTTAATGTGGACGTGAATTAAGATACCTGGAACTTATTTGGTTTCTCATTGTGGCAGGTTTACATTTTGGGAAATATTAGTCAAGGGAGAGGGGAGTTTCCTGTGATGAGGAAGACTGAAGCTCTTTGTTTTTTTAACCCCAGAAAATCAGTTCTTAGAGTCCCTAGCCAACCTCCTTTTCTAAGTAGACACATGTTCTTCCTGGAATTAATGCCTTTCTTTACCTCATATTCCTTAGTTCATCCTTTATGAAGCAATTTGTTTCAGGCCTTAGATACTGGACTCATCTTGGTGTTTATTACCTATGCCTAGGTGGTAATGTGCCATACAGCAGAAGACACAAGGGAAGAGATTTGCCCTCGCTAGATTCCATCCAAAGGATTCAATTAGCTAATTCTTGGAAGGCTTTCTAGAAGGCATTGTCAGCCATCAAATTCCTATACACTCATACACATAACCTGAAGGCAATTGCATACAGTATTTTGGGGGTACCTGTGTTTTGAGTGTGATCTGTCAAGTAAGGTCAGGTATGGGATTTTCCACTTGTGGCATCATGTCGATGTTCAAAGAATTTCAGATTTTGGGTTTCAGATTTTTAGATTAGAGGCACTCGACCTGTTACTGATGGCTATTTCAGGGCCTAAATGACACACTTCATATAAAGTAGGCAGCATAGTGCAGTGAGCATTCTGTCGAGATTAGCCACTATCATTATCAGTGTTCCATGAAAAAATGAGCCAACCTTTGGGGGCCAGGTGTCTAGGAAAAGCCTGGGAGGGGCCAGAGAGGTACAGAAGCGTTCACCCGTTCAGCCCAGGGGTAGAGGAGGACGCTGAGCCCTTGAAAAGAAGTGGCCTGAATCCCACCCTGAACCCAAGGCTCCTTCCACAATCTGCCACCAGAGGGCAGCAGACACACAACGTGGCGTTCTAGTGTTCCAAGTACCAAGGCAGCAAGTTAGGACTAGGCCCCACTGGCCAGGTTAGTTTACTGTGAGGCTGGGAACTGAACTCAAGGCCTGTGGATACCAGGCAAGTGCTCTACCCCTGAGCCTCCTCCTCAGCTTCTCTGGGTCAGTTTGGGTTCCACAGCTCCCCAGAGCCCGCCTGTTTGTTCCCAGGCTGCACACACAATGCACCCTGGAGCAAGCAGCCTCTCTCAGAATGTGCCAAGTCGCCAGTTGGAATCAACACCCTGGGAAGGTGTTGACTCCTTTGGGCCACTTATAAATTTGCAAATGATGTTTTTGTTTTTGTTTTGTTTAAAGGATGATGTGAAAATCGTCATGATAAATGAAGATTATGAGGATCTAGACTGGTAGGGTCTGTGGCCTGTTTTGCCTGAATGGCGTTGACAGTCCCAGCCCGGTAATGCTGGTCCAAGCAGGCCCATAGCCAGGGCTCAGAAGGAGCAGTGTTGACACCCAGGGCACCCTTGAGCCACCACCCTGGACAAAGAGCCCTCCCTTGGTATTTAGTCTGAAGACTCCGATTTCACTCCAGAATTGGCAATGAAACACTGGGCCTTTACACTGAGCTACATCTCTAGCCCTTTCTATTTATTTTTTATTTTGAAACAGAATCTCACTAAATTGCCGGGGTTTGGCTCAAACTTGCAGTCCTCCTGCCTCAGCCTCCCAGAGTACTGGGATTGCAGGTGTGCATCAGTATGCTCAGCTGAGACTGAGAATTTAAAGCATGTACTCCTTGTGGTCCTGACTTCAGCAGTCTCATTTCCTGAACAGAAATAGGCTCATGAGTACCATTCCTTGATGTACCTCGTTAGCTATATGTGTGGTACTTACATTACTCTGCAATCGGAAGACCAGTGGATTGAATTACATTTAAATATAGTAAATGTATTTGATAGGAGGGAAGCAAAACCTGAACCACCACCAGCTTAGCTTCCTGAGCCTTCTTATTCTCTTCAGCCATTTCTCTGGACAGAGACCTCCTCATAGAGTCCTTCATGTGTTTCCAACATAGTTAAAGGCTCTGGGGTTGCAGAGAGTACCTGGGAAGGAATATGCCACCTCCAGATGTCTTTTCCTTCCATATGGAAAGAGATGCTACATTGGGAATGGTCACTTGAGTTTTCTCAGGAGTAGGACTAGCAGCAACCATGAGACAGGTCTGCAAAGCTTACCCTCTCTGTGCCTACAATAACCTGGGCAAGTGCAAACTGCCCCCTTTATTAGACCCTGTGCAGAGGAGAGGGACATGGCTGGGAGAGGACCAGCAGTTAGACTTTACCCATATGCCACCACGTGGAGGACTTAAACAGATGTTGGTCCTAATTGACACCTCCCCAAGCTGGACTGAAGCCTTTCCTGCCCATTCAGAAAAGGCTACTGAGGTAGTCAAAGTGCTTCTTAAAGAAATCACCCCCAGATGTGGACTACCCCAGTGTCTCCACGATGACAATTTACCTTCTTTTACCTCCCAAATAGCTCAGGGAGTGGCAAGGTCTTTAGGAATAAAGTACCACCTCCATTCACTTGGTGGCCTCACTCTTCTGGAAAGGTAGAGCCAACCAGACCTGAAAGTGAGCTCTGGCAAACCTCTGCCAAGGGACCTCTAAGTCCTGGCCCGGATTGCTACTAATAGGACTCATAAGGGTTTGTAATATGCCCAAGACTGGGCTAAGTTTGAGCCCATTTGATATGGGCTATAGAAGGCCAATTCTACTTCTGATAAGATAACAGGCCCAGAGGCTATGAGACTTACACTATTTCATCAGTCTGGGCCATGTACAACAGGCTATCCAAATGTATGGAACAGAGTCCTGCCAGCTCCTGGCCCAGGGGACCACCAAGCATCCGCCCTGGAGACCAACTGCTTGTAAAAATTTGGAAAAAAAGAACATCTGTTGACCAGTTGCAGCCAAACGGAAGGGCCCCTTTTCAGTGATCCTTGCCACACCCACTGCAGTAAAGGTGGCAGAGACAGATAATTGCATTCATCTTTCTAGACTAAATCGAGTCCCATCTGAACTGTCTGAAGAACAAGATCACCCAAAAGGAGAAAACTACTCCTGTAAGCCTCTGGAAGACTTGAGATTTCTCTTCAAAAAACAAAAGTCCAGTGCTGCTATGGATAAGTAAACAGGATCTTTCTAAGGCTCTCAGGAAGCATGGAAGTCTGACCTGCTCCTCACATTTGGGTTAATAGTAAAGTTTCATTCTCCTGTCAACAGGCAGCTCAATGGTCACTCTTTTCTCATTTTCTGGCAGGTTTGTTCTCAACCCAGCAAGCAAGCCACAACAGCCCCTGGTAGTTGGAGTACATAATCCCTAGTAAGTAGGGTGTACAGCTCTGGCCAGCTTAAGCTATAGAAGACAGAGACCACCACCCCTTCAGCACCCTGTAAAAATTATGGGATTTATGTCTCTCAGAGGGGAGATGATATAGAAGTTAGGGTGTGGCAAAGCTGGCTGGGGAAATAAGTGGGTCCCATTAACTAAAAGATCCCAGGGCAGCACCAAATGAGTTCCAGGACCCTGTATGTGAGTCGAACTTCTCATAAGCTCCCACAAGACATGGATGACATATAAGGACACAGATACCACGAGGAACCAACTATTGTGACTCTTCATGGCAGCCCACTCTGTGTCTTCTAGACCAGGGTGTATTTTTATTTTTGCTCTTTTTCTCCTTTCCTCTTTTCTTTGGGCCAAGTTCGCTCTGCAAAGCTAGTATTTTCCTAACCTCTTCACCTCTCACTTTTCAAATAAACTTTTGGCACCATTTTTGGCTCCTCTTGTTCAATTCTTTGAGGCAAGAAAGACCTAAAATACATTTAATTGGTGAGCTATTTCTAAAGGGACTATCTGATAATGCCTCTCCTTCTCCTCCTCCTGCTTTCCCTCTGGCTCCTGCTTCTCTCCTCCCTCACCCATTCCCGGTGTGGCGCATTCCATTTCTGAGATCCCCGGAACACATTTCACCCTTGAAGACTAAACAGTGAACACCCTCTGCCAGACACGGCTGCAATGAAGGCTGAATACTGATGTGTGGGTCAGGGCCACACTTTCCATGACAAACTCTAGGTGTTGAATGGTCTCTCAGGCCCTAAAGAGCAGAGGTGGTACATGGTCCTCATACAGCAATGTTTTAGGCCCTTTGCCAAGCATAGGGGTTGAGAATCAAATATGTTATTGTTTTCATCCTCATCTCCAAGGCCCATGTTTCATGTCTTGGAAAAGTGGCTTTTCCCTTGAAGATTTTATTTATGGCTCTAATTTGGAGGATTACAAAAGGTAGATCCCTTGATATATGTGGATATTTTTCCAGTTAAAATCCCTTTCTCCAGGATACACTTTGCTAGGGGAGAGGAGCATTCTCACCCCCAGAGTGGGAATCCCTAAGAATGAACCCTCGGGTGCTCCCTGCTGCCCCCTGCTAGCTGTGCGCCGGCGCCAGCACACTGAAGACAGCCTGGAGTCATCTGCAATGCTGGCTTGGGGATCAAAACCTTCATTTTCCTCCAGTGAATCTCCGGGTCCCCAAATACCCTCAGCAGCTGAGCTCCCCTCTTCTACTCTGAATTTGTACAAGAACCTCTGGGGATTTTACAAGTTTTTGTTTCCAAATCTCAAAATGTGAGCAAGCTGGAAAGTCTGATCTACTCTCTACCCTCATTCTTCTGACTCTACCACGTTGGGCCCTGAATGACTCACTGTACATCTCAGATGGACAAGCCCTTGGGCGCACTCTGGACACTCATGGGCGCCCCTAGTGGCCACGAAGACACCGACCCACCAAAACCATGTCCATTCCAGTGGCAGATGTCCACTGAGTCATGCAGTGACCAAGAGTGACACCTACCCATAAGCAAAGACATCAACTTAATGATTAAAATAAATGCAAATGAATAATACCACAGTGTCTAGCATTCTACATGCACCAGCCTAGCAGGTATCTTAAAGTTTAGTATTAGTGAGAATGAAAGGTGATGGAGAATTTATACATCTTCTTACCCAGCAAGAAAATAATTAACTATAGGTACACCCATTGAGATATATCTATTTTATAACTTAAAAGGTGACTTAAAAAAAGCAAGTTACAGAATACCCCTAAGAATAAAAAGATGCCAAATAAAAGTCACTCAGAGATACATACTTAGGCAGTACAATTATAATTAAATATTCATAGTAGTAATGTGATGGTAAGGGTTTGCAGGTCTTTAAAGAAATCATTTGTGTTTTTTTTTTTTTTTTTTGGTACCAGGGATCAAACTCAGGTCCTTTCGCTTGCGCAGCAGGCGGCGAAACCACTGAGCTAAATCCTCGGCCCTAATTTGTGTTCTGTATCTTAAACAAATTATTCTCTCACTGGGTAATAAGTTCTTCATCACTTTCATTCTAACACTTGATACTATCTAAACTTTAGGATATCCGCTAGGGTGGTGGATATAGAGTGCTAGAACACTGTGCTACTATTCATTTGCATTTATTTTTATCATTAAGTTGACATCTTTGCTTATATTCATCGGCCAGGTCTTCTGCAAAATGTCTTGTACCTGTGGGTGTATGTGTGTTCTCATACTCCCGCCTGGATATGCCGTTCATCTGAGTTATTTTCAGTCTTTCTTCTTTGAACAAAGATATACGTATCTTTCCAAATACTGTTTGAGATATATCTCACAAGACTGGCCTTGACATCATTATATAGCCCAGGCTGGTTTTGAATTCATGGTGATTCTCCTGCCTCATCCTCCTGAGCACTGGGATTACAGGTGTATGCCACCACACCTGTTTGACCTTTTAAAATGTCTTTGTTCTAATAATTGAAAAGAAAATCCAGATTTACAGCTGTCTTTTTTTGTGTGATACATTGATAATATTATTGCATTGTTTTCTTGTTCCTGTTGCTGCTACTGGGAAACCTTTTGTCAGTTAAACTGCTGTTCCATTATAGTTGATCTGTTTTTTTTCTGTTTTGTGTTCCACTGTTTCACCATGCTGCATCTGGATACTGGATTTATTTGCCCTGCTTGAGACTATTGATATAGTATCTGAGTACTAGTGTCTACTACAAATTCTTTTTTTTTTTGGTACCGGGGATCAAACTCAGGACCTTGAGCTTGTGAGACAGGCACCAGAACCACTGAGCTAAATCCCTGGCCCCTTCACTACGAATTCTGAAAAATTCTCAACCCTTCTTTTTTGAAATATGGCACCCACCATTTTCTCAGTCTAGAAATCCAGTTAAAACCACATTACATCATTTTACTCTTCTCTATGCCTCTTAATGTTTTTCCCCCTCATTTCATTTGTTCAAATCTCTTTCAGTTCACTAATTCTCTCATCAGTGTCTAATCTAGTATTTGACGCAGTCCTTAGTTGCAATTTGTATGTATTTCTATTCTAGATCTACTGTTTTCAAATTTGTCCCACCACTTTTGAAGTCTTTGAACATTTTAAACATGGGTATATTTGGTTTATACAGTTATTTTGTTATATAGCCAATATTTGAAGCTCATGGGTGATTAAATCTATTGGTAGGTGGTTTTGCTTATTCAGTTATGATGTCTTATTTCCTGTGTTTGGTAATGTTGGAGGGCTTATATTCAGTTGACCTTAATAAGAGGAAATCCTCACAAGCACAGGATGATCTTTCTCTCCAGAAAGAATTTGTGTTTATTTCTTCCTATACCAAGAGTCACTATCATTTGGAGCCACTTGATTTCTTTAGATTTTAAATGTGGGTAGAATTAAGTCCAATCCAAGATTCCATGGTACAGGAGAGATTTTTTCCATCCAGATGAGAATGAAATAGGTTACCTGCCTGTCTCCTTCTAAGAGCAGATGTGCTTTTCCACTCACTTTTTCATAAAGGCGGAGACCCTTTGTACAGGGTCCCAGTTCAGTTGTCCATGTCACACACACTCCCAGTTTAGTGTTACTCCATTTTTCCAGGTTATCAGCATTAGACCCTGCTATAGCTTGAAGGTGGGTGTCCCCTAAAGCCTCATGTGCCCAAAGGTGGCTGGATCTAGGGTATGGGATTATGGATTAAGGGTATGCTGACTAAATTAGTCCAATGATTGGCTTAGTAGAGTTCTAGGGAAGGATAATGGGAAGGCCCAACCTGGATGGGGGTGGAATCAACCATTAGGCTTGTACCCTTGATGAGATAAAAGGGAAAGGGAGGCTTGCCGCTTCCTGCCTGCCATGCCATGGACTGTTTCTCCTCTGAGTTGCCCTTCTGAGGACAGCTCAATTTTTCAGCTCTGTGAACTCCCCTGTAGAGACCTTGAGAGTCACTTCCTAAAACTGGCTGTGTTCACTGCTGCTCCAGTTCCCCATACTACTCACCTCAGCCCAAGCTCCTGAGGTTACCCTAGTTTGCTCTCAGCTCTCCCAGATGTAGTGTTGGAACCCTGGACAAGTTACTTCAATCCTGTGATCCTGTTTCTCCATCTGTAAAATTGGGATCCTAATAAAAATCTCCTTACAGACTGCCCGTTCATGTTGGGAGAAATCAGCACCAAACTTTCATCTTTGTAGGTAATGGAAACAGGAAAATAGACCTTTTGCAAAACTGAAGAGGACCAAGAGATGGAGTGGGAAGGAGATGAAAAAAAAATTAAGATGTGTTATGTACATGTACCAACTCCCCATGAGGAATGTAATCATTGCGTGCTGCAAACATGTACTAATAAAAAACAAAATTTAAAAATTTCCATCACTGGGCTGGGGGTTTAGCTCAGTGGTTCCGGCACCCGCCTTGCAAGCACAAGGTCCCAAGTTCAATCCCTGGTACCCCCCCAAAAAAAAAAATTTTCCATCACTGACTCAAGAGCTCAAATGATACATGATCTGATTCCTGATAAGCTTTATTCTCAGTGCATTTTATGAAACAAGTGGCTGAAAGCACTGCATGTTAGTACATCATTCAGCAATGCTTGTCCTCCCCATCTTGACACTTGCCTGCTTCCTCCTTCCCTGGGTACAAGGCACCAACTATGCCCTGGAGCTGCCAGAATTTCCTCCCAGCTCCTGCTGCTTTCTAACATTAAGCAACATATTTGTCCTTCCTCTTTTTTAACTTCCTCCACCTAAAGAGGCTCAAAGACCTAACTGCACAGCCAAAGACACCTTTGTGAAGCCACAAGGGTCCTGTGCTCCTAACAGAAATGGTGCCTTAAAACACAGCTGCAGCTGCAGTCACTTTTTTTTGTTTTTGAACAGTAATCCTGTTACCCTGGTGATGCTGGATTTATTTTTGTTTCACCACAGCAAGATTTTAAAAACCAATGATTGGTGGAGAGAGTGAATAGGATCTAATCAAGGCCCCAGCTCTCAAATTGCTAGCAATTTTGCTTGGAAGACAATCAACTTGACTTTGGCATATGCAAAGTCAAGTTGATACCATCCCAGGGCAACAGGGCTCCAGAAACCTGGGCACACAATGAGAAGTCTTCCTTTTAAAATTCCCACCCCTCATCCTAACACTTAGGAGTTGGTGAGGAAGGATGGAGGGCTTCCTACCCAAAGGACTGCAGGATACGGCTCTTACAGGCAGTGCTGCTGTCCATCTGCCAGCCTTACACAGCTGCAGCCGGCTGAGCAGGGAGGAGTGGGGAGCTGTGCTGCCCACTGCATCCTTGGGTCGGCAGGGAGAAAGGAGATGGCTCCAAGGCATTTCTCACCACCTGGCCTCCTGAGCCTTCAGTCCCCTACTAAGAGGGGGCAGCAGGGGCACTCTTTCACCGTTTCTGCAATCACCAGAGCAGGGGGAAACCACAGAATGAGCAACGAACACTGAAGTGTCCAACTGGCCAGAAGTCCATGACTTCTCACACCTGTGCTCAGAGAAGCACATGCTCGTGCACAGGGGTGCTACAGTCTTGCCAAGCTGCTGTCTGCTGCCTGCGACGTGGCATGGGTGCACTTGGGTGTAGCCCTTGCTCTCCAACAGGTGTGTAGGGAGCACCTGCTGGGACAGATGCCAGGGGAAGCCTGGGCCAAGGAGGGGGCTCCTTCTCTTTGAAAGACTCGGATGAAGACATGGCAGTGGTCACCATCTTCAAACCTCTGATTTGAAGTGGTTTTCAGGGTGGGAACCTCCATCCAACATGGGGTGGGGCCAAAGAGGACTGGGCTGAAGGGAGCGCAAAGCTGAGAGGGTGGGAGCTTCCTTTCATGCCCCTGGAGCCAAGGGGCAGGCAGTGTCCCAGCGTCATCTCTGCTCTGTGAAGGGCAGGGCTAAGTGAGGCATTTCTGGAGCATCTCCGAACATCCGGGATGGATGCCCAGCTTTAAAGTACTTAGATGGAAAAGGTGCTCGAAAAACCAGCAGGTGAGGAGATTCTGAAGCAAGTATTTCTGAAATAACTCTTAAGAAGGTAGGCCCAAAAAAGAGGTCCAGAAGACAGTTCCAACCAAGACTTAAAAAAAAAAAAAAAAAAAAGATGTTTTGGAAAGATCACCCAAAGACTGTTAGGAAAGCAGCCTGAAGATGGTGCCAAAAATAATTAGACAAAAATGGTCCTGAACAAAAGTAGGAAAGTGGCCCTGAGAAAGTGTTCACGAAGAAGCCTTGGAGGAGAGTTGTGAAGACTCAGAAGAAAGAGAAGAGTTATTTGGAAAAGTATTCGCTGAGAGTCACATGAAGCAGTGCAGGAAGGAATGCAGTTGAGAGAGGTGTGAAGGAGCTGCTGCAGAGGCGTGGAGGGCGCACGGGAAAGGAAGATGCAGACGCCGGGCGGTGTGAAGATGACGACTCCAACAGGAAGCTGTTCGCGGAGCCTGAGGGGGCTCTGTGGGTGGTGCTGGGAAGGTGGTCCCCTGGGCGTGGGTGGCAGCTCTGTCCTCAGCAGTGATGACAATGAGGGGAGGAGAACGTTGGTACGATGCTTGATGATGGTGATGGTGACACTTGATCCCTTAAACTCACATTCCTGGTCTCACTGACACTCATTCTCCACGGACATGCGTCTGCCATTCAGGGTACCTGACCGCCGTGTTCCACGACCACACATACAGTGATCAGAGGCCACCAGGCTAAGGCACCAAAATCTTCATTGTAATGGGTACTAAATGATTTTTAAAAACATGGCAACTAGCCATTCAATTAAAACTTCATAGTCATAACCCCAGTATTTAGCTCAGTGGTGCTGCACCTGCCTTGCAAGTGCAAGGTCCTGAATTTAATCCCCAGTACGGCAAAAACAATAACAAAAAATTTTAAAAACCCTTCATAGTCATAATGCAAATATAAAGAAAAAAGAAGACAGAAGAAATAGGTACTAACATAGCACTAAAACATTAGCTGCAAATGGATTAAACTTTCCTACGAAAATACAGAACTCTTAAGTTGAGTCATGAAATAAAACCAACTAAACAAACAAAAAAGAACAAATCCAGCTCCATGCCCAGAGAACTATGTGGGAATTAAAACCACCATGAAGACTGAACACAGTGAGACAGATATTAGACAAACAAAATGAAACTTTGGGTGAACAATGATTAGCTGACAGAATCCATGAAATCAAGGTACTGTATTGGACTACGTGACCTGGCTAGACTCATTCCTGGGCATCATGAACTAGATCTGGCTCTCTCTGCAGTAACGTTATTTCATGACAGCATCTTCTCCTGTGCATGCTTGGGTCTCCATGACACGCTCGGGCAGAGATGTCATTGCCCGAAGTACCACGATGGCGAGCACTGGATGGGCTCTTCTGTCCACAGGCTCTTCAGCCTCTGGGTCCATGAGGCCACCATTGATTTTCTTTCTTCTTCTGATGAATACTCAGGAGCAAAACTGATCTGAGGGGCAAGGACTTTAAATCCACAGAAGTGCAATGTGCCATGCTAAAGCCACAGAGAGGAGAGCACTGGTCAGAAGCCACGCCTGCACCGTTAAGTTAAATGACTGAAGGGGAAGTGTAAGAAGCAAACTCTCAGGAAGTTGTAAAACAACTTCAATGCTACACTGTAACTGAAAACTGCAGACTTTCCTAGAATGTGCAATGTAAGACTTCATAAACAGGGGAAGAGCTCGGGCAGCTGCATTGGACAAACTGAGCTTACCACTGATTGTGCCACTATCCTTAGGTGTGGGGTCTCCCCATGTCCCTAGCCTGGAGCCCTCCCCAGCTTTGCCCGTGGACACCCAGCCTGCTGCTTGGAGGTAGATGGCCATGCCTAGACCTGAGGTGCACTCGGGCAGCAGAGGTCCATCTGGGAGTGTGGCCTGGGAGGTAGGGCTGCAGGGCAGGAAGGACAGAGTCTGGGGTCCAAGGAGGGGCTGTGCTCTCTACAAGGTGGGGGGGCCTGCACGAGGCTGTCCAGGATATGGGGCCTGGGGCACCCACTCCTCACCAGGGCCCAGGGTAGTGCTGGCTTCATGAGCACGGTGAGTCTGTGTGGATGGCTCTGCAGCTGTGCCCCTGGCTCATCACACACACACACACACACACACCCCCAGCACCGCCCGAGGGCCACGTCAGGCCCGGAAACACAGACAACACCCTCCCTCCTCCCCTCCCAGGTCCAGCTTGGCTTCAGGCCAAACGATAGCAAAGGCTGCGATTATAATACATGCTTTCCCCACTGGCCAACCTCTACCATGCTGCCATGGGAAAGATTAGAAGGGGAAAAGGTTAACAGTTCTGGTAACGCGGAGGTGGAGAAAGCACGGTGGGGAAGCCTCCTGCCTGCTGACCTGGAGCGGCCACAGAAAGTACCGGAAGTCTCCGCTGTCGCCGGCTTTCGTGTACATGCTGGCTACACCTCCAGTGGTTAACGAAAGGAGGGCTAGTTTCCCCTGCACCGAGAAAGGAAAGGTGTTAGTGTGGGTGACAGACAAGGATGGATGGGTCATAGTGGCCAGGAGGAAAACCTGGTCAGGCCCCGCCAGGGGCGGACAAACATTAACACCCCATCTCCCCCCCGGTGACAGCCCAGGCTGACAAGAAAGGACACAACACCCAGTGACGGATGAGCGGACCTAAAGGTGCTACCTGGCCGACTTCTAGCAGGCTGGGTGTCAGGTGTGGTGTCCTCAACCGACGCTGGGGCGGAGGTGACAACAGCCACTAACAACTGGCACATCACTCACCTCCCAAGACAGATCCTGGTTACTCCGGCTGTTTGCCTTATATGCATTTACTTTTGAGACTTTAGAACTCAAAAAATCATTTATTCCAGTAGGAAATTATTTTAGTAAGAAGCTCACAGCTGCTGCAAACCAAGCATCTACCAGGTCCCATGCATGGCCAGCCCGCCAGGCAGGTGTCTCATTCCCTTGTTCCACCTTGAAGGCATGTGGCGCTCAGCGGTGGACCCATGCAAGGCCAGGGGGGACTCATCTCAGGGCCGAAGTGCCTCTGGCCCAGGCTGACCCCAGCCCTCCCTCACCACGCTCACGCTGCAGCCCCCACTGGACAGAGCATGCCATGAACTCAGAAACACTGCTCTGTACAGTACACAGTAGGTGTTCAATCAGTACTTGCTTTAAAAAAGGAAGCAAAGTAGAACAGGAAGTTGGCAGCTACCCCTCCTCCTGCCTCCCACTCCAGCAATCTACAGTGATCTGAGTCCTGGGGCACCTACCTTGAGAAAACCAGAATCGTAGAACCCCGGGATGTCGAAGGCGAAGCCCTGGCACAGCACCCTGTCCATCCAGCCCTTCATGATGGCCGGCACGCTGAACCAGTACAGCGGGAACTGGGGTGGCACACAGGGGAAACTCGTGAGGTGGCTCAGCTACCCGGTGATTCGGAACCAGCCCCACTGCCCTCCTCTTCCTGGCTCCTGGGGAGACGGGCCATCCACACGGTCTGCTCTTAAGTGCACTGTGTGGCCAGGGAGCCTGCAGCAGGAGAGGTAACTGACACTGGGCCCAGGTGCTACTACAGTGGCTCTGTGTCCCCCAGTGTCGGCCTCTGATGCTGTCACTGGGCAAGCAGGGAGAGGTGAAACTGGGCCCTGGCCTGGGGCAGCAGTCCTTGGGACCCCAGCAATTGAGGGGACAAAAGGGGGTGTGGAAGGGTGCTCCCCTTCGGTGCCTGGGCTGAGCTGTTGCCATCTGGAAGTTGATCGGGACCTGTAAGAGCCCTTGCTTGGGAAGACTGGACTGAGGGCATCTGGTCCCTGGTGTGCAGCAAGAGCTGAGACTCCTGCCCAGCCATGGGCGCCCGTCCCTGACACCCAGGAGATACAGGCGGCTGGGGCCTCACGACAGACGCCCTTCCTTCTGGTTTGCCTTGGATTTCTGTTGACCCGGTGATCCCCAAAGCACACGTTAACTCAACTGCCAGGCTCAAGACTCGGCCGCAGCTGCCCGCCTGCCAAGTGCTGCTGGGGAGGCGGGTTGGGCCACACTCCTGGGGCTGGGGACACACACGGAAGGTGCTGTGTGTGTGTGTGTGTGAGTGAGTGTGTGTGTGAAGCAAGCAGCAAGAAGACAGAAACAAAAGATTTTCCTTTTAACGATCAGGGCACTGAAAGCCAGTTGCTTTTGGCCAAGTGACCTTGCCGGATACCCCTTAGGGAACTCTGGCTCTCAAGTGGCCTGGCACACTGAGGAAGGGGGTCAGGGTGGGGAGAGACTGAAAGCAAGGAGACTAGCATGATTGGGATTTTCCTGGACCACTGGGCTAACAGAAAAGTCCTTCCTTCCTGTTTACTTAGGAGGTCAGGGCTGTGAGTAATAACAGCCACGTGAATCTCCCTACTAACGAGGTGAAGTACTGTGACTAACTGTTGTAATCAAGTTGGCTTCAGTGTGCTGAAAATGTTGGCACCACTTCTATGAGCACATAACGCAGTGTCTAGAAGGAGTCTGTACATGGGATGAATCTGACTTCACACATTACCTGGAGAAAGAACCAACCTGAAATATCACTAGATCAGCTTCCTGCACCTTTCTCTGTTCAGCAAGGATGTCGCTGGCCAGGGCCCGCCTCTTGAAGGCTTCATGGGCCTCCACCCCGTAATTGAAGCTCTCGGGGCTAGAGAGGGCACCTGGGGACAGGGAAGGCGGAGGCTCTCACTCGTGGGTGAGAATCGGGACATCCCTGCCACCCCGCCAGAACCGGGGTGCCCAGGCTCCTCAGAGAAAGGATCGGCGCTGTAGGTCGGTTCTCCCTACGTTCATCTCTCAACTTCATGGAACCTCAAGGGAGAAATCACCAAGTTTCTTTTCCAGCCTGGAAAGCTGATTCAAAAGAATTTATGGAAAAGTAATGTAAATATTGTTAGAAAAACTAGAAGAAAATAGGGGAAAAGAGCGACCTAGTGCTATGAGATCCTAAATTATGTTATTTGACGACATAATTAAAACCAGGTGGCACTGAATCATGGCAAAACAGGATAAAGAGAGTACACACAATCAAACAAGTGGGAATTCGGGTCACAGTGAAAGTGGTGTTTTAAATCCTGGATCCTGCAATAAGTGGCAATGAGATGTCTCAGTAGGTATTTGGAGGAAAACCAGAGAATAAAGTATTTTAATCCACAAAGTAGAATCTGTCAAATGCTAGATGAAACTATAAAACTTCCTACAATCTTAGAGTATATGTAAGCATGACATAAAACCCAAAAGTCCTAGAAGAAAAAGGCTGATCAAAAAATAAATAGGGCCAGGGATTTAGCTCAGTGGTGCTGCCACCTGCCTCCCAAGTGCAAGGTCCCGAGTTCGATCCCCAGTACCAGAAAAAAAAAAAAAAAGGTAAGTAAGATCCTGTGTACAAAAAGCTACCATAAGCAAAGTCAAATCAAAATAAAAACAAAAGAGATTATAAGTATTTGTAACTCATATTCTATACTATGGGTTAATTTGTTGACTATCTAAAGAGTTCTTTAGTTAAAAAAAGACCAATACTAATAAAAAATGAGCAGATAATTTAAGCAGAGGATATTTAATATTAACCTAAATATTAATGAATAGAATATAAAACATTAAGATATTAAACCTCACCTATATTGAGAGAGGGAAAAATCAGAACTATACCAGGAGACCATTTTTCCAACTGTTAGACCAGCAATGATCAAAAAACTGGTAACACTGTTGGTGACTGGGAGGAATTAAGATTTTGCAAACATTGCTGGCAGGAGTGTGAACTGATGTAGCATTTGTGGATAGCAACTTCACATTACCTATGAAAATTAAGCATGCACATCCCCTGACCAGCTATTCCACTTCTAGATAAACCAGCATATGTGCAAAAACCTGACTGCTGTTACTCATCGCAGCATTGTTAATCATAGCAAAGAATCAGAAACACCTTGTGAGGTCCTTCACTAGGGGCTAAACACGACACTGCCGTTCGGTGGAATACTTTTTACGGCAGGAAGACGCAACACGCGAAACGATGAGTACGCTACACTACTGTTTTTGTAAGAACTGGAGGGACAATGGAGAAAGCCTCGACTGCTAGCTCAGCACCGACCACCTCAGGAAACACGTGGAAGGCTGTCATGGGCTTGGGAGGCCGGGGGACAGGGACTCTGGGACCTTGTTAAAACTGTAAACTGAAAGGAAGAAAGTTTGCAAACAGAGCTTGTGGGCCGCGGCTCACCAGTGATGTCGCTCCTGGTGGCCCTGGGCTCGAAGCCCATGGCGTACAAGTCGGACACGGTGACAGCGCAGCCCTGCACGCTCAGCTCCTGCACGGCCGTGTCCTTCAGGGCCGCGTTGAAGGACTTGGGCTCCTGGTGCGCATAGACGATGAGCACTTTCTTCCCTGTGGCAGGAGAGATGGGTCCTGAAGGGCACCCCCGGCCCAAGACCCAGCGAAGGTGAGAATGCTATTCCGGCGGGTCACTGTGGCTCGAGCTGAGGAAGCACCCTTCAGGGTGACGACTGAAAAATGATGGACATTTTAAAACAGTGCATCACTTGTCACCTCATAGCTCAGCATTACTTCGATTTACAAATACAAGGTGAGTATCCTTATCTGAAATGCGTGGGGCCAGAGTGTTTCAGACTTGGGGTTTCTTCAGATTCTGGAATTCTTACATAGACTTTTAGGTAGAGTATCCCTGCTCTGAAAATTTGAAATGAGAAATGCTCTAAAATCTGAAATTTTGTGCTAAGAATTTTAGTCTGGAGTATTTGTCATGTGCTCAGAATGTTTTGGATCTTTGGATTTGGGATCCTCAGCCTATACACACAAGCACAAGGGGCCAAGTTATGTTTCCTAAGAAGACCAATAAGTACAATTAAATCCTTTTAAAGCCTGATCTCGCTTAGATAGCTTCTATGAGACGTGTTAGGCTCACTCTGTGTTGTGGTTTAGATCTAAAACGTCCTCCCAAATTCTCACGTGTGGAGGTGACTGGATGGTGGACTTACTCCCTTGAGTTGAGTCCATGCTGTGAGAGGACCCTGGTCAGAGCCAGGTCTTGGGGGCGGGGTCTGGAAGGGTGCCCTCCCTCCCTGGCTCCACCCTTCTCTCTCTGCTTGGGGCAGCCAGGGGTGGGGCACGATGCTCCTCTGCCACTCTGTTTCTGCCTCGGAGGCCCCCAACCATGGATGGAAACTGAGAGCCAAAACAAACATCTCCTTTAAGTTGTGGCTGTTGGGTATTTTGTCCCAGGGAAGACAAAGGGACTAAGACACTCCGTATAGGATCTAAATTAAAAGCTACTGGAAGTAAGCTTTTGTGCCGATCTGACACTGGCAGGCACCAGCCATGCCACCTTTTATCGAGCACACTCTGCTTCCATCTCCCCTGGGCCCATCAAAACCTGGCACTTACGCCATGAAGTTTAACGTTCGAATGCCCATATTATAAAGAAACTGTAGCTGGGGGGTGTTACCCAAAGAATTGCTATAAATAAAATAACTACACCAGCATGTTTATGGTGTGTATGCAAGACATAAAAGTAAAGATGGGGCTTGGGATGGAGCTCAGTGACAGAGTACATGCTTAAGCATGTATGAAACCCTGGGTTTGAAGTCCACCACTGGAAAAGAAAAATAATAAAGACATAACTCAATAACTAATTCTAAGGACCTATTCTGCCCCAGGGATGATTACAGGGACTGGAGGCAGGGTGAAGACAGGGTGGGCATAGCCCCCACTTTTGAGAAACTTCCATTCTGGAGGGAGTAGAAATGGACAATAAAACTAAAGCAAATACAAAGCAGGATAATTCCAGATAGTGATCAATGTCACAAATGAAATGGGTTTATGTTTGGATTTCTTTTGTAACAGATGTTTTCCACTTTTTTTTTTTTTGGTACTGGGGATTGAACTCAGGACCTTCTGCTTTTGAGGCAGATGGCAGAACCACTGAGCTAAATCCCCAGCCCCTAGACTTCTAATAAGAAGTGGGGGGGGGGGGGAATTTAGCTCAGTGGTACTGCCACCTGCCTTGCAAGTGCAAGGTCCCAAGTTCGATCCCCGGTAGCAAAAAAAAAGAAGTCTAAATCCCCATAACATGCCATCACCTGCCATGTTGGAGAAAGACGGATTCTCTCTCCGATTCAGTGTGGTGGCCCTGGGTATTCAGGTGTACTTGCTCTCCTTATTGACAGCAACAATCTGGAAGAGAAAATAAACTCAGGGGAGGAGGAAAGGCAGAGGGGAGGTCAAACCGTATTGCATCTAGGCCTCACTGTGGCCTCACGAAAGACAAGCAAACTCATCAGACAAAAAGGCGTCTCCAGAGGCAAGGGATCCTCTGGAGATGAAGGCCTTAGCGGTCAAATCATGCAAGATGTCAAAGCCAGAACTTTCCAAAATTTTTTCTGAGAGGACCTGAAACCTTCTGTGAAGGCAGCATTAGAGAGGAGAACCTGGGAGATGAGCTGCAGGTTGGAAGGAGTTATGCTTCCTGGGCCTTCCGCTCACCCTTAGATAATAAATGAGCCTGAGGAGATGAAGGCAGGGCCCCAAACAATACTGCTGGGCATGTGAAGGCCGAGATGGTGCTGGGGAAGTGAAGGGGATGCTACAGGTGGTACCAGGCTGGCCTTTTTTCTCCACCTGTGAAAAAGGGGACTTGGTTTAGACCTGGTTTCCAGCCAGTGATCCCAAAAGTTTCTGCAGGCAGGGGGCCTAGGCCAGTGAGACTGCCTATCAAAGGGACTTGGTCCAGACCCCAGTCAGGGATGTGTAACCGTGAGACCTGCAGCAAGTCCCTTTGCCACTTTGTGCCCCAGCCTTCCGGACTACAAGGCCACAGCAGGGCCCAGTGGGGCAAGAGAGATAGTACACACAGATGGTGGCCGGCGTACGACATAATTCTAGGGGCTGGGGATGAACTCAGTGTGTGCTCTGCCCTTCTGGGAAAATGTGAGTTCTCCCCAGCAGGCCTCAAAGGCACAAAGGAGGCCGGGGTCTGCATCACCCGGCAGCCAGCTGCAACATAACCGGTCTCACTCTGGGGGAGACAAGGTGCCTCCCACACAACCATTTGCACTGCCAGAAAAAGCAGCTCAGGTAAAACTCAATCACAAAAAAACAAACAACTCAACTCAAAGATGGGCAAAGGGCGATTAGGGATGTAGCTCAGGGCCAGAGCGCTTGCAGAGTGCCAATAAAAACAAAAACAGAAGAGGGCAAAGAAGAAATTTCGCCAAAGAAGAAATACAAATGAAGAAATACAAAGAAGAAATACAAAAGAAATACAAAGAAATACAAAGAAGAAATACAAAGAAATACAAAGAAGAAATACAAATGGCCAATAAGTCGTGAAAAGCTGCTCAACACCACTAGTCATTAGGGAAATGCAAGCCAAAACTACAAATAATGGACCACATCACAGCCATCAGAATAGGAAAATAGCAGGGGCTGGTGGGAGGTGGAGATTGGAGCCTGGTGCACCACTGACGGGACGTAACATAGTTCAGCTATGGAAAACAGTACAGAGGCGCCTCCAAAAATTAAACACGATCCAGCAATTCCACTTGTGTATCAACTCAAAAGAATTAAAGCAGGGTCTTGGAGAACCATTTGTTTGCCCATGTTCATAGCAGAATTGTTCAAAGGGCAAAAGGGGAAAGCCACCCTCTGCTGGGCACTGCACTAGGTGTTGAGGTACAGAGGTGGACAAAATAGATAAGGATAGAACTTAGACTGTTTTGGGGGAACAGACAATAAATGAATGAAAAAGCAGCCAAAGAAAGCACAGAATTCCAGCTAGAGATTAAGTACCAGTGATGACAACAGTGATAGTGCTAAGAAATAAAGTGCTTTAGTGGGTGAGATGGCAGGGGTATGCTTGCTGTCTTCTCCTACACAGGTAGTCCAAGAAGGCACCTCCCAAAAGGGGCAGCGAATGGAGATACAGAGCCACCAGGCGAGGATTTGGGGGAGAAGTCCTGCAGGTAGACTAGCAGGGGAGGGCTAAGGCGGGAACTGTTAGAGAGCAAGAGGGGCTGCGGCTATAAAGGCAGGTGGGGTGCCTCAAAGAGCCGGGTGGAGTCCAGCCTGGCTGATCTCCGAGGCCGAGTTCACCTTGCACCAGCAGGACGCAGCCGGAGCCTCCCAAGCAGAGAGCGGCACAGCCGGACGGAAGCGTGTAGGGTTCCCACTGTCACCTCACTGGGGAGCACCGCGTCCTGAGATTCCGAGTGTGGACCCAGGGACATCTCGGGTGGGGGCCAATGCGCCTCGGCAAGCCCCGCACTCCGTCCCGGTAACACACGCCCATCACACAGGGACGTAACATAGGGAGTCCCTGGCCGCCCACAGGGACTCGCGGTCTCCCGTAACTCCCCCAGGGCATAAAGTAAGAAAGTGGAGCCCCAGGGATGGAGAAGTGTCCAGTCCCGGGAAGGGAGGACCTCAGCACGCTCTTTCAGCCCGATCCCCAACTTTCCCCGCAGGAGACCGCACTTGCCCAGGCCTCCAGGGGAAAGCTCCGGGTGGCGCGCGCTGGCACTTTCGTGCACACACAACTTCCTGTGGACCCACTTCCGGAAGCGCTCTCCCTCTATCATTTCCCGTCTCTCCACACAGCCGGCCCACTGCCCGCCTGCCCTCCTGTTCCTGGCCACTTGGTGGTTAATTCGCGTTCCCCTGCACGATCGTCACAGTTCCCTCTCTCGCACTTCTTTGGCCGAGATGTACAGATACTGAAGGCTACAGAAGCTGTTCTTTTCGGGGAGGTTAAGGATTAAGGGCTGATCCCCTCTCTCGGCGTTTAACCCGGTCCTGGGAGCGGGCGCGGGGCGGGTTAGCTCCCGGCCTGGCGCGCGGCGGCCGCACCGGAGGGTGGTGAGGCGCTGGGCCCGTGGTGCGAGGGACCCGGAGGGCCTGTCCACGTCCGGCCCGCCAAGTACCAACCACGAGCAACTTCTCCGCCCGGCAGTTCTGGGAGCGTCCGCGCGTGCCGAAGCCCAAGCGAGCACTCACCCTCCCGACGCACGCGCGGAATGCGGCGCCAGGTCGCATCACTGCGGGCCCAGGGGGCTCGGTGCTCCGCCTCTCCTCCAGGGCGCTGCGGCTGCGCTCTGGGTACCAGGAGCCTCTCCCCGCCCACACAGCTCGGCCACGCCCCCCCTCAGGCCCGCCCCCTGGCGTGTAGCCTGCCCACACTTCGCCCTTGGCTCCCTCCTGGGTAAGGAGGGGCTCCAGGCCCCGCCTCTGCCCAGAGCCACGCCCACCACCTCCGCCCCGTTCCCCGCCCACCGCTGGTGTTTTGGCTGACGCGGGTTGGCCCCGCCTCCTCCCCCACGTCCGTGCCTAACACCCTGGTGAAAAAGTGAGTCCACTTTATAGCCAAACGTGGACCTTGGGACCGCACTTCAGTGAAACAGATCGGACACACGTTTAAATACCGTGTTGTTTCCCCAGCGTGGGAAACCAAAAGTGGAAAAAGGGCTAAAATGTATACTAGATATTGAGAAATGGGAAGAAAAGGTTCAAATGGGAGGGGAACAAGGGAAGGGGAAAAGAGAAAGGAAGGGACAAGGCAAAAAGCGAAAATAGAAGGAAAACAATGGAAACAAAGCTGTGCATACGGGGAGGGGAGGGGAGGGGAGGGGGGGGCTTACCGCGAGGGGGAGGGAAAAGCGACGGAGGCTCCTTGAGCAGCCGCAGAGTCCCTGCGAGGAGAGCGGTTACTCTGCACGCCAGGAAAGCACCAGTACGGGTTTTGCAGAAAAAAGGAAGCGTGAGAGTCTGGGGAGCTTAGCGATCTAGCGAGATCCTAAAGAAGGGCCGGGAACATAACTCAGTGCAAAGGCCCTGGGTTCAAGCCCCAGAGTGTGTGTGTGTGAGCGAGTGTGTGTGAACCATAGTGCATCACTCGCTCGGATCTCCAGGGGATCCCCCTGAGTGGGAAACGCCGACCCCAAAGTTTCGGTTCTGTACGATCCATTTCTGGAGAGGACGAGATCGGAAAGGCGGAGCAGCCTTGCGCGGCCGGAGCAGGCAGTGCGGGGAGGGCTCGGTCTCCGACCCCGGGCCAGGCCCGGCCGCGAAGCCCTGCGGCGCTGTGCCAGACGCTCCCATCGGGAGAGCAGATAAAGGGACTTGGGCCACAAGGAATCGTTTAGTCGGAACCTAAAGGCTCAGGCCCCCCTGCAGGCGAGCCCGCCTCCGCCCCTCCCCCCGTTCCCGGGTCTGCGCCTCGGTTGTGGAGCCCACTGGCTCGGGTCCTGGGACCTGCTGCAGCAGCACCACCTCATGGCAGCGAGAGAAACCGCAGCTGGGGAGAGGCCCGCAGTAGCGGGGCTCGCGGCGGCAGTGCGCTAAGAGAACAGTAGAACTTCCGGCCGAGCTAGTGTTGCAATCGCCGCAAGCACGACGTGGCCACGTTCATATCCTGAATTTGAGAGGGACCTGCTATCAGATGCGATGCATCGTCTCCAGGGGCTCCCGGACCCCCACTTTTCACTTTATTTTTAGCTTTGAAGAAATGCAAGAACAGGATCAGGTGTTCTAGGCAAGGCGTCAGGTGAGCCGGTGGCCCTGTTACAGGACCGGGCCTCAGGGAAGCTGTTTCCAGGTTCCTGGTGCCCAATCAAAGAATGGAGCGGGACCCTCAGCGTAGCAAGAGCTTTACTGCAGCAAGAGATTTACTGCAGCAAAGATTTACCGCAACGATTTACTGCAAAGGAGCAGCAAGAGTAGGGAAGGACATGAAGTGGGGAGCTCCCCGCCTGGGAGGGGCCGAGGTTATTCCAGATTCAGGTCGATTTGTGGTTGTTGTTGTTGCATAATCACCCAGTAAAACCAAAGATGGATCTGACGTGAAGAATGTATAAATGAGTATAAGAAAGTCTCTTTTCTAAATCAAATCTTGGTCCCGCACGGTAGGGTTAAAGGAGGGTTCTATGCCTTAATGCTATTTATCACATATGTAAGAAGCATTTGCCTCTATCCTTACGTATCACATTAAGTATGGCAGAAAAAGCCCCGTTTGTACTCTAACAAATGAAACGTTGTGTTTTATTGTGAACTCTACAGGCAAGTGGGCAGCAAGGGAATTGGATCATGGAAATCAAGTTAGAATGAAGGAAGACCAGCACAGCACGGTGGAAGAGGGGAGACAGGGAGAGACCTCGGAGAACGAACCCAGAGCCCTGAGCCCTCTGCAGGCGTGGTTGAGCTTAGAGTCCCTTTTCTAAAATTTGTGTGTCATTCAGAGGCTCGCACCTCTTTAAAGACTGTCTTTGCTCTGTTCTGCTAGTTTTGGAAAATTTGCAATTAATTTTAGAAAATTTGCAAAAGTACGCTTGCTGCCTGCCCTGAGTTCTTAAGGCCCGCTTCTAAGCCATTTTTTTCTGATTGTGACCCATAGGTGGACCCCAACTTGGCTGAGATGCAGGCTTTTTGTGTATAAAAACTCCTAGACCAAGGGTTCCCATGGCAGCCCCCTTGGGTCCCCTCCCTGGTTCAATAACTGGGAGCTTTTTGCTTTCTGCTTTCACCCTACAATAAATACTGTTGCTCAGTTCTCTTTTGACTCTGCCTTGTGATTCTTTCTGGGTTGAGAGAACCCACCAGCTGGATGGGGACAATGGTCTCAGGGCTAACAATTGGAAAATCTTAGACATAATCGTAACAGGGAAAGGATGACCTCCGAAGCTTCGAATTAGTAGTCGTTCATTTAAAACATGTCTACTGAGTTTGTGTCAGTCACTATTAGGGGCAGAGAGGCCTCACTGCCTAGCAGAACAGGCCCTGGTGCCCTGGTGCCCTGGTCCCTTGGAATCATGTGTTTAGACTACAGGTGCTGAAGGGGACAGATCCAATTAGGAGTCAGTGCAAAGAATACCTGCAAAATAAACTGCAGGCACTGGGTATGGTGGTGCATGCTCATAATCTGAAACACTCAGGAGGCTGAGGCAGGAGGATTAGAAGTTCAAGGCCAGCTTGGGAAACTTAGAAAGACCCTGTCTCAGGATAAAATAAATAGGACTAAGGATATAGTTCAGTGCTCCCTGGGCTCAATCCCAGTACTGAAAAAAAGCTGTAGTCATCTTAAAAGTCACATGAGAGTGTTATATGTATTTGTGCATTAAAATATATACAAGCCTGCATATATATGTATATGTATGTGTATATATGTGAAACCCTTGTAAGTTGGAAAATTGTATTGACGTTACATGTTCTCCTCCCTTAGTGCAAATAGATATAATCTGTCTTATTTTATGTGTTTCTTTGTTTCTTCTTTTCTTTTTGTTCTTTTCTATTTGAGGGTCATCACAAATGATAATTGTGCTCAGTTAGCCTCATTTGTTGCCAGGGAAAACCAAAACTATTTTGGGTAGTGCCAGAATGGGTCTCTGCTCCTTTTAGAACTGTCGCTGGTGGTTGTTTTGGTTTGTTTGCAAATCTTTCTCTACAGAGAGCATGGTTTTTATTTTGTAAAAATATGTGAATATAGATTTTTCATGTATACACACCTTCGTGTACACAAGGGTGTGTGGAGGAGAAAGGAGAGGCTTTTTTTTGGTACCGGGGATTGAACTGGGAACCTTGTGCTTGCAAGGCAGGCGCCAGAAACAGTGAGCTAAATCCCTGGTCCAAGGTGCTTTTAATTCTTTAACTGTGGACTGCTGGATTCTGACCCCAGGACACATACTGTGTTTGCAACATGCTTCTGTAAAGTGTGTGTCGAACAGTCCTGGGGCAGAGCTTGGAGTGGAAGGAGAGGCTTGCATTTATAGAATTGGTGTCAGATGGTACAGTGTCCGAAGAGGCCAGATAGCCAGTGAACAGTTAAACACAACTTTTATTTAATGAGAGAGAGAGAGAGAGAGAGAGAGAGAGAGAGAGAGAGAAAGGAAAAGCGGGGGAAAGAGAAGCAAGAAAGAAAAGAGTGAAGGAAGAGAGAAAAATGAGGAGAGATGTGTCCCACAACCAGGATGGGCCACTCCAGGAATAGGAGCACAGCAGAATGAGACTGAAGCAGTGGCAGTGAAATTATTGGGTGCTGCCTTTTATATCCTTCCAGATTGGTCCTTGGAGGTTGTGCCCACAAATCCTGGCTATATCTGACAGGGTGCTTCCCTCTGAATCAGGTTACATAGGCACATCCTGTTCCCAGCCTCCTGGCCAGACAGGTTACATCTTGTCTTCCAGCCAGCCTTTCGTGCCCTAATCTCCTGCCTCAGAATCACACACAGCATGGCATCATTCCATTCAAGAAGGGACCTGAGTTTACAAGAAGCCTTCCACCCTCATTCCTTGAAACAGGAAAAACATTTTAAGATTAAAACATAGACAAAGGCTAAACAGAGGCTAATCTCATGGGAAAACAAGAAAGGAAGTGTTGCTGTATGCGAAAATTCTCCGTAAATGCTAAAAACAGAAATATGGCTATGAACTTTGGGTGACAAATGAGTTGTCAACATGGTTCATCCATTTTAACAACTGTACCACTCTGAGGAGGGAAATATTGACAATAGAGGAAATTGTGGTGTGTGTGTATATAGGAAATCTCTTTACTTTCCTCCAAGTTTTGCTGTGTACCTAAAACTGTTACTGGATTTTGGGGTGCTGGAGTCTCCTTCTGGAGGTGATTTCTAGGTTCTTTGTGTCCTGAGCAAAGAATTGGTTGAGACAAGCACAAATAGAAGCAAAGTTTTATTAGCGGTAGGAAAAGAAACAGGGTCCACCGAGTGAGTTTGGGCCAAGTAAAAGTAGGAAAAAAGCACACCCTACAGCGTGAGGGTGGGCTACCATGCAAAAGCAAACACAGTGGCAAAAACCCAGATCTTTATTGTGTCACCCACTCCTCAGGCTGACATCAGGTCTAGGCTGTCCTGTCAAAAACCTACTTGAGTTCTTGAGAAGGGTCCATGTGCAGGCTTTGGGACCTGTTCTGTCCTTGTCCTGGGATTTTGCAATTAGCAGGTCACAATTCCCCAGCCAGTTTTGCCACACGCTAACCTCCTGTCTCAAAATTGCTCTAAAAAAGTCATTATCATTATTTAATAGAAAGCTTAGAGAACTGCACCACCGATCCAAACATTCACAAGAGAAGACCCCTATAGAAGATGGGACCAGCTTCAGGAGAGGCCCCTGCCTGGCCAGGGTTTGGGCTGCAGGCCCCTGGGACCACCCCTGGGAGATTAGTTAGGGACCTCTGCAGGCGCAGACCAGAAGGTCTACTCGGGGATGTGGATCTGCTCTGAAACTCCCCACCAAACTGAGCAGCAAACTTTATATATTATATATATTTCTGCCCCCTTCCGAGAATAGTGTATTAAAGTCACAGAGTAGCCAAACTCAAGATTTGCCTAGCATTGTAAGGATCTGTTTAGGGAATGAAAATTGTGTTTCCATAGAAGTTGAAGTTAGATTATTTGTATTTTGTGCTTCTCTTGAGAAGTGCTATGATGGAGGAAAGATCTCAAATATCTAATGAAAAATTAAGGCGGCAACATAAAGTGGGGCTTCAGAACTGCACACATCACCCACCCTTGGGGTGACTCAGTGTGGATCCCACTGGTCTATGGGTGTTGCCTGGGCAAAGCCAGGCATGGCCTCAGGGGTCAGACTGGGGTGGGGAAGTTCCTCTTCCTGCAGGGCCCTGCACAGGACCCCATGCTGAAGGCTCCTTTCCACTGTTCCCGGGATTTCCAGCCTTGGGGACCCAACCTTCCCCCACGCCCTCACAGATGCCCAAGATCTGGCCCTGCTCCAGTGCCCAAGGACACCAGGCACCTTGGCCCCTCTGCTGGAAATCACCTTCCAGTGGAAACCTGGAACGAATAGTAAAGCTAACCACTAACGAGGAAAGCTAGGAACTAATGTGGCCCTGGGGTCCAAACTAGTGACTGGCCGCCCAAGGCTGTGCTCGGTGTCATCCAACCTCTTATCTGCCTGGTGCGGGTGATTCATTCTGAGCACCCTTTTCTCCTCAGCTACCTCAAGTCCCCATGCCAGTCCTGTGGGTCCTAGCACGTCCTCCCCACAAAGGCCTCACCCCTCAGGAAGGAGCCTTTGGCCCCAATCCACCCACTGGGGCTCAGCCCCAGTCAGTCCCCTGGGTCCCAGCATGGAGCTCCAGCACCCTGGGCGGCCCAGGCTGGGCTGACCTGGGTCCTGCATGGGTGGCTGTGCCCTGTATGGCTGGTGGTCCCCTCCGTGGGCTCAGCTTTTGTCCCAGGCAGTCTCCTCCCTCCTCTCTGCGCCGGGTGTTGCTGGATGACTCACTGTACTCTGACTGGCTCACCCGCCCGGCCGCTCCCTCTGCTGTCCCCAGAGCCCGCTGATCACTGCAGCCTGGCGGAGAAGGAGGCCCAGCAGGTGCTCTCTGCTCCCTGGCCCTTTGGTCCTCCCAGGCCACTGGCGACCGCAGCCTTTCCCGCCCCTCAGCCCTTGTTCCCCAAGCTGGGTCGGCTCAGGCCCATGCTTGGAGGAGTTGAGCACCTGACTCAGTTTCCCTGCCATTTACCCCTCGGTACAGCTGCTCTCACCTCTGCAACTTCACTCATCCCTGGCCTTGCTGGACCCCAAGGCCCTGTGCTTGGCCATGGCCACTCTCTCCGCCCCCACAAGGACCTGCCATGGCCCCAGACTTCTTGGCTCCTTCTGTCAAACGTTCAGCGTTAATAATGCTCCTTCCGGATTCTTTCCCGGCCTCTCCCAGTCCTTTTCTGGCTCCTGTTCACCTACCACGGTGACAGCCACGGGGGTGGGGGGGTGCAGCTTGTCCCTGACTTCAGCTCTATCCAAGTGACCTTTGCACGTCCTCTGTCACTTGGACCTCCCTCCTGTGCCTTTCGGGCACATGTTCCCTCCACATTCTCTCCTCTTCCTCTTTCCTTCCCCGGCCTTGCTGGTTATCACCTGTGCATCTGCTGGCCCTGTTCAGCAATCTGAGTTGCGCTAGGTTCCCCCTTCTGTACCCGCTTTTCGGCAGCCCCCAGCCCATCTCTCTCCTTTCTAAAGAGTTTCTCATCCCTGTCCTTCACCCTCCGTGAGGCCGCCGCTGCCCTGGCCCGAGCTTGTGCCTCTCACAGGAAGTGTCACAGCACTGGCTTCCAGGCCTTCCATCTCCCTGCCCCCCACCCCGTTGCCCTTGTCCACATTGCTGCAGAGCCATCTACTGGCTCTGACGGGGCCGCCCAGCTCCGAGTCTGCAGAGACCTGGCACCCTGTCAGGCAGAATAGTAAAAACTCACCAGTAGGACATGCTGGATATAAGGCCCTTCATGACTTTCTGGCCTAACTCCTCTACTGAATGGTGTAGCAACAGCAAGCTACTTATTTCCTCAAAATACATGCTTCCCAGCCTCCTGGGTGGAACGCTTCTCTCCTGTGTCACTTGCTCAGCTTGTCCTCACTCTTCAGTTCTCAGCTCAAGTGTAGGGGACTCTGCGACACCTTTCTTGATAAGACTTAAAGTCGCTCCTTCTGTTTGCTCCTCCATACTCAACACCAGGACAGTGCATGTCACATCACATTTCCTTTGCACATTTGTCTGCCATCTTGTGTCTTCTCTCTTCCTATTGACAGCTCTCAGAGTGGCCCCTGGACTACAGAGCAAATGTTCAATAAAAGTCTGTGGAATGAATGAAACAATTACACACAGCACACTCTGAGTCACTGCTATTACTTTCCCAATGCCAGGTAGTTTAGATAGAGTAAAGTTGTGAAAGCAGATGGGCAGATGCCAAGTTATCCAAAGAACAGTAGTGCGAAGGATCTAAAGGACTTTGCCCATCAGCTTACTTGGGTATTTCATAAGATAAGAGCTCAACCTTGTCCTTGTGAAGGTCTTTTATTGCCTTTGGAAGTGGTGATAGCCCTGGGGAACACAAGAGACTGTGTGTATGGAGGGGATTTTGGCGGTGGAAGAAACAGGAAGGCCACAGTGGTGGTCAGACAGCAGAGCCCTCATTCTATCCTTGCTACTTTGTCCTAGGGCTCATAAGAAGTTGGGATTGTCTGCTTTGGGGTGGGGTGGTGCTATGCATTGATTGTGGAGACCAAGGCTCATTTGAATGAAGGATGAATAAGTGGAGCTTCAGAGGCCGTTAGGTCAGGAGGCTGTGCTAAAGCAGATTAATCCATTCACGGTTTAATGGATTAATGAGTCAATGCGTTGTCTGAAGCATGGGCCTGTTACAGAAGCCAGTTTCTTGGATGTGCCCCTCTCACTGTGTGATGCCCGGCCCCTCCTCGGGACTCTGCAAGAGTTCCCACCTGTAAGAAAACATCACCAGATGGAGACCCTCCAGCTTGGATGCTCCAGCCTCCAGAACCATTAGCGAAGTTAACCTTTGTTCCTTATAAAATATCCAGGCTCCGCTATTCAGTTATGGCAAGAGAAAACCCTAAGATACATAGGCACCGAGAAAGTGAAGTGCCACCTCTGTTTAAAAGAGAAGTGCGCTGAACCCCTTTACCCTGAACCCCTGAAAAGTGTTCTGAACTTTTAATGGAGTAATGAATGAGTATATCTGGGCCCTACCTCTTTCCTTCTGCAATACCCAAGCCGGCATTTCGGAGTTAAACCTCTTGCCATTTGTGTGACATTCACATGGGTCTTCAAGGGGCTCCTGTAAGGAAAGTGCTCAGTTTGGTGAGGGAGACGCCCTTCTGGGGCTCCAGCCAAGGCCGCCTCACTGTGGTGCAAGCACCAATTCCATCCATCCCTCCGAGCAGCCCCAGCGTATGGCACCAGGGTCGGGAAGGCTTGGTGCTCCTGGCTCCCAGCCATGGAGGCTCACATTAGCTTCATAGTCCTTGAGCCCTGTTCTCAACAGTTTTTGTTTCATTGTTGTTGTTGCTTTAGGAGCTTCGCCCTCACCGTCCCCCAATCAGGACTGCTGGGTCAAACCCAACAGGTCTGTCTGAAGCAGCACTGAGGGAGGAGTTTCCTTGAGCCTCTCCTGCAAACTGCCCGCTCCCCTCCGAAGTGACCCTGAACCTCAGGACGGGGCTGTCCACAGTCAGCTCTGCTCTGCCCCATGCTGCGGGTGCCTGCTCGCTCGGCTCTTCATTTGCAGTTTGAAATGGATCACCCAGTGCTTCTAGAGCAGATAAGATGAGCTTCTCTGGTTACGAAAAGCAAAAAGCGAGACAGAGACATGGGCTGCTGAGCCAGGGTTGCTTTGCCTGCCACACGGCGTGCAGGTCCCTGAGACAATGCGTTTTTGCAAAAGAGGAATAATTTATTCCCAAAGCAGCTGAATGTGGACTGGGATCCCCAAGTTCCAAATCCACCTTCTGGAGGATGGGGTAGGGGTATTTAGGGTAAAAAACCAGGAGATTAAGACCTGGGGAAGGGGACTGCAGGTGGAGTAATCAGTGGTCTGCACATGTGTGGTCAATCTCCACGAACTCATGCTCAGAACCTGGAGGCCTCAGTGTGATCTGAGGGCAGAGTTTTTGGCCCCTGATGTCAAAGAGGTCACCCATCATCGGATGTGAGCAGATGCAAGGGTCAGTGGTTGCAGAAATGTGGCCTTCGAGTCCCTGTAAAGCCATTCATGCAACTGCTACCATGAGCCACAAGTGTTACTTGCGGCAAAGCTAGCGGGTGACTAATAATACACCACTCAGCTCTGTGCTTCCTAGGGTCAACTAAAAGCAAGAACTAAAAGCAAGTGAAGCTAGAGGGTTTATGGAGCACACATTACTCTATTTAGCTATGTCTTAAATAGCCAGGATTTATTTTTCTTTGGTTTGGTTTGATTTGGTTTGGGGTGAGGGGAACTGCCTCATGGATTAGGCCCAAAGTAGGCTGTGAGCAGTGCAGGCTGTAAAGGGTTCACCTCGAGACTGGCTTGTTTGTAGCAGTGAGTCTGGCCAAAGCCTGTGTGCCGAGGTCAGCGTGACTCGCACCCAAATTCTGCTCCCAGAGTTAAAACCTTTTTTACTACAAAGACAGCCACAACCAGTTATTAACCACAACCTATATTTTGTCTGTTCTGTTCCTAATTCAAGAACGCTTTGTCTCTTCCTTTACAAGCCTTGCCTGGATCAGCAACGTATCCATAGCAACTCCACATTCTCTCACATACCCCCTTTACCTCCATCTGTGAGGTCGCTGACGAGTATCATTGGCTCTGGTGCTCAGGGCCTCTGCTTGTTCAAGCCTCTGACTGCTCAAGCAGTGGCCATCCTGGCTCCCTGTGCCTCCTCTGTCTCTTTAACTCTGTCTCTATGTCTTTCTTCTCACCATGCAAGATTGGCACCCACAGCAGAAGGCTCTGGTACTTGGGGATTGAGCCGGGGCCTTTGCACTGAGCTACATATTCAGCTCCCTTCCTACTCTCATTTATTTATTTTTTTGGTTCTGGGGATCGAACTTGGGACCTTGTGCTTACAAAGCAGGCAGCGGCACCACCGAGCTAAATCCCTGGCCCTCCTACTTTTATTTTTTGAACAGGGTGTCACTAAGTTGCTTGGTGGGGGGAGAGGGGACCTCAAACTCTCCATCCTTCTACCTCAGCCTCCCAGAGTACTGGGACCACGAGCATACACTACCATGCCCACCTGACTAGGGATATCTTTTGTCTATAGAGTAATAAAATGCTTTTAATTTATCTTAGATTGTAATTATGAGAGTGCAATTTCAAAAGAAAAGAAATACCTGAACCTCTAGCCTTGAAAACCATCTTCAGATGTCTGGCATAGCTGTTCAGCTGGAGGAGCCACCTGTTGGTGCAGCAGCACCTCTTCCTCTGGGGGGCTGGTCTTTTAGGTGCTGGGTCACCATGCTGGGCTGGGAGGGCCAGTGTCATGGTGAGCATATATACAGCACTCCAGGTCTTGCCATATGGAGGAATGAAGATGCAAACCACAAGAGGGAGATTAGGAGATTTTTATTGGAAATAAGAAGAATAGCTCCCAGATTTTTAGGAGGGGTCCCGAGTGGGTGGCTGCTGAGGCTCTTTGGTAAGAGTATTTCATACAGAAAAATCACTGTGTGGAGAGCAACAGGTTAAACTACAATTGGCCTATAGGATTACAAGTATAGGCGCTTAGCTAGTGTTGATCCAGTAGGGAAGCAAGGCCTGTGGAAAGGGTACAGCAAGCATCTTTAATTTAAACTTCTCCATAACTTCTAGTGTAGAAAGAACAAAAGCATTCTTGGAAGGGGGTGGGTGTGTGGCTCAGGATACTCCTCCTCCTCCCTGCACCAGCTGCTTTCCTGTATGTGCTACAGACCAGTTCTGTTTTTCTTCTCTGTCTTCTTCTCTACCCTCGTCATCATGTGTTGGGAGCAATGCTACATAATTCTAGGGAAAAATCATTTGAATAGGCCTAGTTCTCCTGCCTACAGGCCAGCTACAACATTCCAAGACATAATTCCATTTTGGCCTCAGGTCACAAGGGAGATCTCAATGATCCCATGATGCTGTAATGCTCCAGGACAAGACCACACCT
>NW_004624756.1:21881093-21921255 GCF_000247695.1 Heterocephalus glaber
AGAGAGAGAGAGAGAGAGAGAGAGAGAGAGAGAGAGAGAGAAAGGAAAAGCGGGGGAAAGAGAAGCAAGAAAGAAAAGAGTGAAGGAAGAGAGAAAAATGAGGAGAGATGTGTCCCACAACCAGGATGGGCCACTCCAGGAATAGGAGCACAGCAGAATGAGACTGAAGCAGTGGCAGTGAAATTATTGGGTGCTGCCTTTTATATCCTTCCAGATTGGTCCTTGGAGGTTGTGCCCACAAATCCTGGCTATATCTGACAGGGTGCTTCCCTCTGAATCAGGTTACATAGGCACATCCTGTTCCCAGCCTCCTGGCCAGACAGGTTACATCTTGTCTTCCAGCCAGCCTTTCGTGCCCTAATCTCCTGCCTCAGAATCACACACAGCATGGCATCATTCCATTCAAGAAGGGACCTGAGTTTACAAGAAGCCTTCCACCCTCATTCCTTGAAACAGGAAAAACATTTTAAGATTAAAACATAGACAAAGGCTAAACAGAGGCTAATCTCATGGGAAAACAAGAAAGGAAGTGTTGCTGTATGCGAAAATTCTCCGTAAATGCTAAAAACAGAAATATGGCTATGAACTTTGGGTGACAAATGAGTTGTCAACATGGTTCATCCATTTTAACAACTGTACCACTCTGAGGAGGGAAATATTGACAATAGAGGAAATTGTGGTGTGTGTGTATATAGGAAATCTCTTTACTTTCCTCCAAGTTTTGCTGTGTACCTAAAACTGTTACTGGATTTTGGGGTGCTGGAGTCTCCTTCTGGAGGTGATTTCTAGGTTCTTTGTGTCCTGAGCAAAGAATTGGTTGAGACAAGCACAAATAGAAGCAAAGTTTTATTAGCGGTAGGAAAAGAAACAGGGTCCACCGAGTGAGTTTGGGCCAAGTAAAAGTAGGAAAAAAGCACACCCTACAGCGTGAGGGTGGGCTACCATGCAAAAGCAAACACAGTGGCAAAAACCCAGATCTTTATTGTGTCACCCACTCCTCAGGCTGACATCAGGTCTAGGCTGTCCTGTCAAAAACCTACTTGAGTTCTTGAGAAGGGTCCATGTGCAGGCTTTGGGACCTGTTCTGTCCTTGTCCTGGGATTTTGCAATTAGCAGGTCACAATTCCCCAGCCAGTTTTGCCACACGCTAACCTCCTGTCTCAAAATTGCTCTAAAAAAGTCATTATCATTATTTAATAGAAAGCTTAGAGAACTGCACCACCGATCCAAACATTCACAAGAGAAGACCCCTATAGAAGATGGGACCAGCTTCAGGAGAGGCCCCTGCCTGGCCAGGGTTTGGGCTGCAGGCCCCTGGGACCACCCCTGGGAGATTAGTTAGGGACCTCTGCAGGCGCAGACCAGAAGGTCTACTCGGGGATGTGGATCTGCTCTGAAACTCCCCACCAAACTGAGCAGCAAACTTTATATATTATATATATTTCTGCCCCCTTCCGAGAATAGTGTATTAAAGTCACAGAGTAGCCAAACTCAAGATTTGCCTAGCATTGTAAGGATCTGTTTAGGGAATGAAAATTGTGTTTCCATAGAAGTTGAAGTTAGATTATTTGTATTTTGTGCTTCTCTTGAGAAGTGCTATGATGGAGGAAAGATCTCAAATATCTAATGAAAAATTAAGGCGGCAACATAAAGTGGGGCTTCAGAACTGCACACATCACCCACCCTTGGGGTGACTCAGTGTGGATCCCACTGGTCTATGGGTGTTGCCTGGGCAAAGCCAGGCATGGCCTCAGGGGTCAGACTGGGGTGGGGAAGTTCCTCTTCCTGCAGGGCCCTGCACAGGACCCCATGCTGAAGGCTCCTTTCCACTGTTCCCGGGATTTCCAGCCTTGGGGACCCAACCTTCCCCCACGCCCTCACAGATGCCCAAGATCTGGCCCTGCTCCAGTGCCCAAGGACACCAGGCACCTTGGCCCCTCTGCTGGAAATCACCTTCCAGTGGAAACCTGGAACGAATAGTAAAGCTAACCACTAACGAGGAAAGCTAGGAACTAATGTGGCCCTGGGGTCCAAACTAGTGACTGGCCGCCCAAGGCTGTGCTCGGTGTCATCCAACCTCTTATCTGCCTGGTGCGGGTGATTCATTCTGAGCACCCTTTTCTCCTCAGCTACCTCAAGTCCCCATGCCAGTCCTGTGGGTCCTAGCACGTCCTCCCCACAAAGGCCTCACCCCTCAGGAAGGAGCCTTTGGCCCCAATCCACCCACTGGGGCTCAGCCCCAGTCAGTCCCCTGGGTCCCAGCATGGAGCTCCAGCACCCTGGGCGGCCCAGGCTGGGCTGACCTGGGTCCTGCATGGGTGGCTGTGCCCTGTATGGCTGGTGGTCCCCTCCGTGGGCTCAGCTTTTGTCCCAGGCAGTCTCCTCCCTCCTCTCTGCGCCGGGTGTTGCTGGATGACTCACTGTACTCTGACTGGCTCACCCGCCCGGCCGCTCCCTCTGCTGTCCCCAGAGCCCGCTGATCACTGCAGCCTGGCGGAGAAGGAGGCCCAGCAGGTGCTCTCTGCTCCCTGGCCCTTTGGTCCTCCCAGGCCACTGGCGACCGCAGCCTTTCCCGCCCCTCAGCCCTTGTTCCCCAAGCTGGGTCGGCTCAGGCCCATGCTTGGAGGAGTTGAGCACCTGACTCAGTTTCCCTGCCATTTACCCCTCGGTACAGCTGCTCTCACCTCTGCAACTTCACTCATCCCTGGCCTTGCTGGACCCCAAGGCCCTGTGCTTGGCCATGGCCACTCTCTCCGCCCCCACAAGGACCTGCCATGGCCCCAGACTTCTTGGCTCCTTCTGTCAAACGTTCAGCGTTAATAATGCTCCTTCCGGATTCTTTCCCGGCCTCTCCCAGTCCTTTTCTGGCTCCTGTTCACCTACCACGGTGACAGCCACGGGGGTGGGGGGGTGCAGCTTGTCCCTGACTTCAGCTCTATCCAAGTGACCTTTGCACGTCCTCTGTCACTTGGACCTCCCTCCTGTGCCTTTCGGGCACATGTTCCCTCCACATTCTCTCCTCTTCCTCTTTCCTTCCCCGGCCTTGCTGGTTATCACCTGTGCATCTGCTGGCCCTGTTCAGCAATCTGAGTTGCGCTAGGTTCCCCCTTCTGTACCCGCTTTTCGGCAGCCCCCAGCCCATCTCTCTCCTTTCTAAAGAGTTTCTCATCCCTGTCCTTCACCCTCCGTGAGGCCGCCGCTGCCCTGGCCCGAGCTTGTGCCTCTCACAGGAAGTGTCACAGCACTGGCTTCCAGGCCTTCCATCTCCCTGCCCCCCACCCCGTTGCCCTTGTCCACATTGCTGCAGAGCCATCTACTGGCTCTGACGGGGCCGCCCAGCTCCGAGTCTGCAGAGACCTGGCACCCTGTCAGGCAGAATAGTAAAAACTCACCAGTAGGACATGCTGGATATAAGGCCCTTCATGACTTTCTGGCCTAACTCCTCTACTGAATGGTGTAGCAACAGCAAGCTACTTATTTCCTCAAAATACATGCTTCCCAGCCTCCTGGGTGGAACGCTTCTCTCCTGTGTCACTTGCTCAGCTTGTCCTCACTCTTCAGTTCTCAGCTCAAGTGTAGGGGACTCTGCGACACCTTTCTTGATAAGACTTAAAGTCGCTCCTTCTGTTTGCTCCTCCATACTCAACACCAGGACAGTGCATGTCACATCACATTTCCTTTGCACATTTGTCTGCCATCTTGTGTCTTCTCTCTTCCTATTGACAGCTCTCAGAGTGGCCCCTGGACTACAGAGCAAATGTTCAATAAAAGTCTGTGGAATGAATGAAACAATTACACACAGCACACTCTGAGTCACTGCTATTACTTTCCCAATGCCAGGTAGTTTAGATAGAGTAAAGTTGTGAAAGCAGATGGGCAGATGCCAAGTTATCCAAAGAACAGTAGTGCGAAGGATCTAAAGGACTTTGCCCATCAGCTTACTTGGGTATTTCATAAGATAAGAGCTCAACCTTGTCCTTGTGAAGGTCTTTTATTGCCTTTGGAAGTGGTGATAGCCCTGGGGAACACAAGAGACTGTGTGTATGGAGGGGATTTTGGCGGTGGAAGAAACAGGAAGGCCACAGTGGTGGTCAGACAGCAGAGCCCTCATTCTATCCTTGCTACTTTGTCCTAGGGCTCATAAGAAGTTGGGATTGTCTGCTTTGGGGTGGGGTGGTGCTATGCATTGATTGTGGAGACCAAGGCTCATTTGAATGAAGGATGAATAAGTGGAGCTTCAGAGGCCGTTAGGTCAGGAGGCTGTGCTAAAGCAGATTAATCCATTCACGGTTTAATGGATTAATGAGTCAATGCGTTGTCTGAAGCATGGGCCTGTTACAGAAGCCAGTTTCTTGGATGTGCCCCTCTCACTGTGTGATGCCCGGCCCCTCCTCGGGACTCTGCAAGAGTTCCCACCTGTAAGAAAACATCACCAGATGGAGACCCTCCAGCTTGGATGCTCCAGCCTCCAGAACCATTAGCGAAGTTAACCTTTGTTCCTTATAAAATATCCAGGCTCCGCTATTCAGTTATGGCAAGAGAAAACCCTAAGATACATAGGCACCGAGAAAGTGAAGTGCCACCTCTGTTTAAAAGAGAAGTGCGCTGAACCCCTTTACCCTGAACCCCTGAAAAGTGTTCTGAACTTTTAATGGAGTAATGAATGAGTATATCTGGGCCCTACCTCTTTCCTTCTGCAATACCCAAGCCGGCATTTCGGAGTTAAACCTCTTGCCATTTGTGTGACATTCACATGGGTCTTCAAGGGGCTCCTGTAAGGAAAGTGCTCAGTTTGGTGAGGGAGACGCCCTTCTGGGGCTCCAGCCAAGGCCGCCTCACTGTGGTGCAAGCACCAATTCCATCCATCCCTCCGAGCAGCCCCAGCGTATGGCACCAGGGTCGGGAAGGCTTGGTGCTCCTGGCTCCCAGCCATGGAGGCTCACATTAGCTTCATAGTCCTTGAGCCCTGTTCTCAACAGTTTTTGTTTCATTGTTGTTGTTGCTTTAGGAGCTTCGCCCTCACCGTCCCCCAATCAGGACTGCTGGGTCAAACCCAACAGGTCTGTCTGAAGCAGCACTGAGGGAGGAGTTTCCTTGAGCCTCTCCTGCAAACTGCCCGCTCCCCTCCGAAGTGACCCTGAACCTCAGGACGGGGCTGTCCACAGTCAGCTCTGCTCTGCCCCATGCTGCGGGTGCCTGCTCGCTCGGCTCTTCATTTGCAGTTTGAAATGGATCACCCAGTGCTTCTAGAGCAGATAAGATGAGCTTCTCTGGTTACGAAAAGCAAAAAGCGAGACAGAGACATGGGCTGCTGAGCCAGGGTTGCTTTGCCTGCCACACGGCGTGCAGGTCCCTGAGACAATGCGTTTTTGCAAAAGAGGAATAATTTATTCCCAAAGCAGCTGAATGTGGACTGGGATCCCCAAGTTCCAAATCCACCTTCTGGAGGATGGGGTAGGGGTATTTAGGGTAAAAAACCAGGAGATTAAGACCTGGGGAAGGGGACTGCAGGTGGAGTAATCAGTGGTCTGCACATGTGTGGTCAATCTCCACGAACTCATGCTCAGAACCTGGAGGCCTCAGTGTGATCTGAGGGCAGAGTTTTTGGCCCCTGATGTCAAAGAGGTCACCCATCATCGGATGTGAGCAGATGCAAGGGTCAGTGGTTGCAGAAATGTGGCCTTCGAGTCCCTGTAAAGCCATTCATGCAACTGCTACCATGAGCCACAAGTGTTACTTGCGGCAAAGCTAGCGGGTGACTAATAATACACCACTCAGCTCTGTGCTTCCTAGGGTCAACTAAAAGCAAGAACTAAAAGCAAGTGAAGCTAGAGGGTTTATGGAGCACACATTACTCTATTTAGCTATGTCTTAAATAGCCAGGATTTATTTTTCTTTGGTTTGGTTTGATTTGGTTTGGGGTGAGGGGAACTGCCTCATGGATTAGGCCCAAAGTAGGCTGTGAGCAGTGCAGGCTGTAAAGGGTTCACCTCGAGACTGGCTTGTTTGTAGCAGTGAGTCTGGCCAAAGCCTGTGTGCCGAGGTCAGCGTGACTCGCACCCAAATTCTGCTCCCAGAGTTAAAACCTTTTTTACTACAAAGACAGCCACAACCAGTTATTAACCACAACCTATATTTTGTCTGTTCTGTTCCTAATTCAAGAACGCTTTGTCTCTTCCTTTACAAGCCTTGCCTGGATCAGCAACGTATCCATAGCAACTCCACATTCTCTCACATACCCCCTTTACCTCCATCTGTGAGGTCGCTGACGAGTATCATTGGCTCTGGTGCTCAGGGCCTCTGCTTGTTCAAGCCTCTGACTGCTCAAGCAGTGGCCATCCTGGCTCCCTGTGCCTCCTCTGTCTCTTTAACTCTGTCTCTATGTCTTTCTTCTCACCATGCAAGATTGGCACCCACAGCAGAAGGCTCTGGTACTTGGGGATTGAGCCGGGGCCTTTGCACTGAGCTACATATTCAGCTCCCTTCCTACTCTCATTTATTTATTTTTTTGGTTCTGGGGATCGAACTTGGGACCTTGTGCTTACAAAGCAGGCAGCGGCACCACCGAGCTAAATCCCTGGCCCTCCTACTTTTATTTTTTGAACAGGGTGTCACTAAGTTGCTTGGTGGGGGGAGAGGGGACCTCAAACTCTCCATCCTTCTACCTCAGCCTCCCAGAGTACTGGGACCACGAGCATACACTACCATGCCCACCTGACTAGGGATATCTTTTGTCTATAGAGTAATAAAATGCTTTTAATTTATCTTAGATTGTAATTATGAGAGTGCAATTTCAAAAGAAAAGAAATACCTGAACCTCTAGCCTTGAAAACCATCTTCAGATGTCTGGCATAGCTGTTCAGCTGGAGGAGCCACCTGTTGGTGCAGCAGCACCTCTTCCTCTGGGGGGCTGGTCTTTTAGGTGCTGGGTCACCATGCTGGGCTGGGAGGGCCAGTGTCATGGTGAGCATATATACAGCACTCCAGGTCTTGCCATATGGAGGAATGAAGATGCAAACCACAAGAGGGAGATTAGGAGATTTTTATTGGAAATAAGAAGAATAGCTCCCAGATTTTTAGGAGGGGTCCCGAGTGGGTGGCTGCTGAGGCTCTTTGGTAAGAGTATTTCATACAGAAAAATCACTGTGTGGAGAGCAACAGGTTAAACTACAATTGGCCTATAGGATTACAAGTATAGGCGCTTAGCTAGTGTTGATCCAGTAGGGAAGCAAGGCCTGTGGAAAGGGTACAGCAAGCATCTTTAATTTAAACTTCTCCATAACTTCTAGTGTAGAAAGAACAAAAGCATTCTTGGAAGGGGGTGGGTGTGTGGCTCAGGATACTCCTCCTCCTCCCTGCACCAGCTGCTTTCCTGTATGTGCTACAGACCAGTTCTGTTTTTCTTCTCTGTCTTCTTCTCTACCCTCGTCATCATGTGTTGGGAGCAATGCTACATAATTCTAGGGAAAAATCATTTGAATAGGCCTAGTTCTCCTGCCTACAGGCCAGCTACAACATTCCAAGACATAATTCCATTTTGGCCTCAGGTCACAAGGGAGATCTCAATGATCCCATGATGCTGTAATGCTCCAGGACAAGACCACACCTGCAAGAGACACCCTGGGAGGAACGAAATCTTCATTTGTGTAGTTCCTGGGAGGAACTAAATCTTCATCTGCACAGTTCCTCATTGTTCTTAGATTTCCACCACCTCCACCCAGTCTTTTGTTACACCTTGTTCATCCCAATGTGATACTGAAATCTACATATTCATTTGTTACATTTGTTTCTCCTGATGTACTAAATAAAAGGTGCTGTAAACTAGGGGTTCTTGTCTTTGCTGCCCAGAGCAGCACTGATCAGACCCAAAGCTCAGCTTCTTCTCCGTCTCATTTGTCTACCTTTCCTGTAATTCACCGTGTGCTGCCGTGGCTCACAGGAGACTAGGACTTACTGCAGAGGTCTGGAAACGTCTCCTTCCCCTGTTCCCTACAGTCATGAGCTCTTTTCCTGCTGTCTTTTGAAATGCTGGTTGGTACTGCCTCGGTGTCTGCCATCAGAAACACCATCGTGACCTGTCAGCTCTGCTGGACGACTGCTTCCTTCCTTGCCTTCATTTGGCGCTTACATCCCCAACGGGTCTTTATTTTGATTTGTTCCCTGGTCTCACTCACTGTGATCCAGCACTTAAATGTTTCACAAGCACTGTAAACCCCCTTTGATGCAAATCTCTTATTTCCTAACCAAAAAGTTTTACGTATTACTGAACCAACCTAGTGGTGTAGAGCACAGAAATGAAAAGAAAAATGAGATTCCTGGCAAAACGTGTCCACAGCGCAGATGGTGGTGATATTCCAGCTTGATCGGGTCACATGAGAGTGACCTTGGCATGGCCTCAACACATTCATCTTTGCAGGCCCAGTTCCTCCCAGGCCCAGTTGGGCTCTTCTCTAATGTTTGCTCTTGGAGTCTCACCTGATTTTATTTCTAGTTTTCATCTGAATTCCTTGGGGGAAATGGGATGATTTTGCTTTTGTTTCTTGGCCAGGAATTGCCTGGCACTGAAAGCCTTGTGGGAAGACTTCCTGAGGAGGAGCAGAGTCACCTGGATCCATTTCGACAGCAGAGAGGAGGGCAGGGATCCATCCTGGCCTGAGCTGTGGTCGGATGCTCCTGTTCTTCACTAAGATACTGGAGCAATAAGGCGTGCTCTTTGCTCCAGCCTGAGAGGAAGCGGGAAGACCCTGAGGGACCGAGCAGGGTGAGGCAGAAGGCTGGGCTCAGGCTCCTCTCAGACTGCCTTAGAGGGGAAATGCAGAAGCGCTGGGGCCTCTTGGTGCCTGGGTAGGCATGGCTGGTAAGAGGCAAAGAGCAGCCAGTCAGCAGCCCTCTAGGCGTTGTTCCAGAAGCTTTCTGGGGCAGAAATGTGGAGAACAGTCTTCCAAACATTTTCTCCTGGGAAAGAGGGTGATGACACCTCAGAGGACAGACAGAGCATGCATCCTTTATTCACTCACTCCCTGCAGTCTCAGCAGATCGCTGTCTATAACACCTTGCCCATTCTGGGCAGGGTCTTACCTTAAACTGGCCTCCTGATTACCTTTCACTGACACAAGGTAAAGCAACACAATTTTACCTGTGGTCATGGCCCTGTCACGTGTTCTGTGCTGGCTGCCTGACCTTGGCAGGTGACTCATGACCTGAGCAGCCTTTTCAGATGAGCCACTGGGATTGGCTGCTACCCTTTCTTTGAAATAATGGTTAGATCACTTGATGTGAAGAGCTAGAAAGTACGTGACATTCTGGTGGGCTTTTGCTGTATGCCATTTAGACTTTGCAGCTGTTCATGGGAATCATTGCAATGCTCTCTCTCTATGGAAAACCATGTAGGTGTAGGTAGCTTCCTGAGAAGTTATTTTATGTGACCAACCAGAAGACAGTTATTCTAGCTCTGGACAACCTCTGTGTTTTCCCTATAATTGTGTGGCACATATGTATTTAGTCAAAGTGGATTAAAAGGGCAAATGACATAGCCATGGATGGTTTAATCCATTAAGGCAAATTTTTACTCCTTTAAGGAGCTGGCTTTCTATTTTGACATTTATCCTTGCTTGGTTCCATTCACTCTGGTTTGATTTTTAAGAAGTATGAATAATGTTATAAATCCCATGTCTAACATTGACATCAAGGTAGAGATGTTCTTCAGAATCCATGAGTCAGTCTGTTTGAAAGGGCACAGCAAGGGCTCTGTTTGTAGCTCAGTGGCTCCTTAGAATGCTCAAGGCCCTGAGGTTTCAAACTCAGCATCTGTGTGTGTGTGTACATATACATACACACATATATACACATACACATATATAATACATACGTATACAGTGGTGCCTTGGTTCACAAACTTAATTCTTTCTAGGAGAGGAATGACCTTTTCTGGTGTCCAGTCTTTCTGTTGACATCATTGTGTCTGTAGTAAATTTTTGTTTTTGGTACAGGGATCGAACTCAGGACCTTTGCTTACGAGGCAGGTGCAGTGCTGCTGAGCTACATCCCAGCTGTAGAGAATTTTCTAAATATCAGACACCAGTGAATCGCTGGGTCCTCTGAGCCACGGCTGTGTACATGTGGCCCTCGAAAGTGGATGGTACTGCTTTGCTGTCCCCTGACAGTGCCATGGTCCCCTCTGGCCCCAGCCTGGCCCTGGCTCAGGGGCCCTCATGGCTTAGTTTCCGGATGACTGCCTGGGACCGGCCATGAGTGAAGACCAGGCGCTGAAGAGTCTGGAGGAAAGCTGAGGAGCTCATCTTTTCTTCCTCCTTCTGGACCCTACCCAGACCAGAGAGGTGGGGTCTCCTCCACCTGGAGACTGGCACCAGTGGTCCAGCTCCTCCCTGAAGGAGGAGAGAAGAGGAGGTGGGGCAGGAAGACGCAGAAGTGCTCTGCGCCAACTGCAGACCTCTAGTCAGGAAGCACGGGAGCCTGGCTTTGCAGGAGTCTGTTGAAGATGCCAGCGGCTGGGGTGGTCTCCCTGGTAGGGCAGTTGTGTCATGAAAGAGGCCCTCGCTTCAGTTCCTGGTGACAACAAGAACAACGACAACTGAGACTGCCAACCCGCCCTCTTCCCGCTCCGTAAATGGCTCCAGAGAGGGGTAGAAAGGTCCATTAAGCGTTCCCAGTGGCGCCTCATCTGGCAGATGCTCTCTGTTGCACTACAGACTGCAGGAGGCCCAGCCCTTCTCACGCCAACAGCAGCATGAATAACACCCGAGAGTTGTCCACCAACGGTGTAAGCGTGCCATTTCTTATTAAAAACCTGCTTACTTGTGGTTTTGGTTTTATTTTCCCTTTTAAGTCAGTAAAAGTCGGGAACAGTTCACAGAGGAAGATAGAAAAGAGGTGGTGTCTTTTTAAACATGGATAGATCTTTAACCTCAGTCATGAGGGCTGGGGATGTAGCTTAGTGAAAGAGCAGCTCGTTAGCCTGTGTGAAGCCTGGGGTTTGATCCTCGGCACTCAATGAATAAAAATAAAAACTAAAAATCAGACTAAGCTGTACAATAATTAAAAAAGGAAGAAGAAGAAAATGTAAACTAGAGCTACACTGAGATAACATCTCTCTCCTACGAGATTGGCAAAAACCTGAAGGTTTGATGGTAACTGGCAGTAAGTCTGGTGGCTAAGACTGGAGATATTGGGGTGATGTGAAAGAGAAAAATCATTTAATGACACTTGTTAAAGCACAGTAAGGAAAGCTTTATCGGGGACCACTGTGGTCAGTATTAGGGCTCAGTTCTGAGCACAGCACCTGCAAGTGGGGATTTATAGCATGAAGGCCGAGAGGTGGGAAGTCACTAAGGAAACATGAGGGTGACTGGCTGACCCGACCTCACAGGATTCTTGCTGGAGACTTCTGGGGTGATCGCCCCCACCTGCCTGTTCCCTGGGGAAGGGAGGGCATGAGGACCCTGATTTCGTATTAAAGCTGATCAGATGTCAGGGACGGGGATTTCTGGCCTCACTGACTCAGCAGGCGGCCCGTTAAAACGAGATTTTACCAGGAAGTACATGAATGATCTTAGACGAAGAGCCAGAAACCCGACTAAAGTTCCATCAAGCACAGAATTTTTGTCAAGGACTGTCAAGGACAAAATGATGCCAGTTTTTATGGAAGTTAAGTTGATAACGACTCGCAGAGATGTATGTGTATTTCTCTTTTGACCTGGAACCCTCTTTTTAGGAATCCAGGACTCTGACTTAGTGGCTACTTCTCCATTTATACAAAACAGAATCCACACTAAGTGCTCACTATTCAAAGTGTGGTCCACCTGCTGGAAGATTAATCACAGGGGAGCCTGTTAGAATGCCCAGGATCAAGCATTTCTAAAGAATTGGAACCTGGATTTTAACAACACCTCCAGAGGACTTATTTGTGCATTAAAGTTTGAGATGTGCTGCAGTAGGTTACTTCTGGCAGCATTATTATTTTTTTTCTGGTTCTAGGAATCGAACTCAGGTCCTTGCAGTTGACAGGCAGGCGTGGTGCCACTGAGCTACATCCCCGGCCCTCTGGCAGCATTATTGTAATGATATAAGATCGAAAACAATTCAAATAGCACAGAAGGAATACCGTGCAGTAGGGAAAAAGAAGACGGATCTCCATGCACTAATCAGATTTCCAAAACATATTAAGTGAAAAAGCAAGTTGCAGAACTGTCAATTGATCATAGAACGCTACACTTTGGTAAGCAAGAGGGAATTGGAGTTAGCATATCTGTGTACATATACACGCACACTACATGCACACACATTGCTTATTTTTGCAAAAGATAAGTGGAAGGGTAAACCTGAGCTAGTAAGATTGGGGTGAAGGGGGTTGAGGAGGATAAGTGGAAGTGAGAAATCTCTGAGCATTCTTTCATTTTTCACTACTCCAAAAAGAAGATTAAGTCACAACTGGGGTGGGGCGGGCCTCGTCTGCCAGCGACATCTCGTGGGCTGCGTTGTGGATGCTTCAGACATGGTGCTTTGGAATCAGTGCCAGAACAGCCCCCCACAATCAGGAGCCCTCCTCTCAGACTTCAGCACTGTGGAAACCCGGATTTGGGGAACGGGGGAGGTGGCAGAGGACGGTGTGAGGTTTCCAAAGGTAATTCACCTTTCAACCTGGCTAACTTTCTTCAAGACTGCAGCGTACAGTAAACAGGGGTTTCATTCCTCTTTGTATAATTCGTCCGGGGCCTTGGGGTCTAATTCTTACAGGTGTAAGTACTGGAGTCTCTGAATACAGGAAATAATCATCTGAACTTTGCTTTTAAAAATTATTATTCTGAGGCAAGTGCTAGGTACAAACACAGGGGCTCATGCATGCCAGGCAAGCACTTTACCGCTGAGCTGTACCAACAGGCCAAGCAGTTCTCATGTGAATTTTATTTTAAGTTTCAGTGCTGCACTGGCTCAATAATGTGCACTAAACGTAAGGGCTGGATTCTGGTTTCCAAGGCCGGCTCCAGGCTGACTTCTCCAGGCTTGGTAAACAGCTGCGCCGGCCCCACCCCGCCGCCTGCTGGAAGCTGGGAAGCGCTGGGCCTCCAGGGGCCTGGCTCGGAGCCTCCTCCTAGCTTTCCGGGGTGGAGGGGTGTGGGCCCAGCGGGACTGGACGAGGGCGTGGCCGCGCGGGCACCTGGCCCCCGGACTCCGCCCCACAGGTATTTGAGGCCCGGAGCAGCCCGGCGCCACCTGCCCTGCCAGCTCGCTCGAGGCTGCGATCCGAGAGAGTCTGGTACGGCCGGGCACAGCCGGGCGCGGGCGGTTGGGGCGCGTGGCGCGGCGGCGGCCCCACGGTGGCGGTGCGCGGGGAGGCGCAGGTCTCGGGCAGCCAGAGGAGGCGGGAGGCGAGGGACGGCACGGCGGGGAGTCAGCGGGGCTCCTGCGGCAGGGTCCCGGGCCTCAGGTGACGGGTCACCCCGCCCGACCCCGCCGCAGGTGGCCCATGGGCGACTGGGTCGCGCCTGGCCCTGGTGGCCGCTCCCGCCCCTGCCCGGAACAGGAGCCGGGCGTTGGGAACCCGCGGGGCGAGCCCGAGGCTGGGTGCTAGGGCTGGGCCGGGTCCCGTCCCCCCGGGTCCCGTCCCCCCCGCCCCCCCGTCTTTCCCGGGAGCGCGCCGGGGTTTGCGCAGGACCCGGGCGGGACCCAGCCCACGCACCCAGCCGCAGCCATCCCGGGCCCCCGCGGAGACTCGAGGGCCCCCGGGATCTGGCCACAGCTCTGGTGTTTTTAAACGCACTGCTGGCAAAGTGTTACCAGGTTTGATGTTTTTAAGGCCCACGGCTTGTTTTAGTGGTCTGGGATATGGTGCCGAATGAAATCGGCATTTAGCAACTTTCTTTTCCCCTTTTCCTCTAAAGCTCAGTTTTGGCAAACGGAAACGTGCAAGATTAATGTTCTCATGGTGTCAGGAATGCTCAGAGGCGAGAGCCAAGCTGGGTGGGGTCTGGCGCTTTCTTGCTTGGATGGAAGCCACAGTGCCCTGCCAGAACAGGGTAGCATGTGCGGGTTAGGGGGCGTGATGGAGCCGAGATTGTTGAGTAACCTTTGGATCCGGGGCCTGTGGGCTGGGCGTGAGGATGTGCTCTGTGATTAACCCAAAGAGTATTGGGAAGGGGCGTGTTCCAGGGGTGTGTTCTTCACTACCCCTGTGGTTGATCACCCCAACCCCAGCCCTAACTCTAACTTGAATTACATCTCCTGTGTCCTGACGCCCAGCGGAGAAAGGGTGCAGTTTGGATCATACTCGGATCCATAAATCAAGTACTGATTATTCCGAAGTTTATCCACAGATGTAGTCAACAGTGGATGCAAAAAATTAGGGAAAATTGCGTCTGTTCTGAGCATATGCAGACTTTCTTTTCTTGTCATTAGTCCCTAAACGACATGGTATAACAACTTCTATAGCCTTTGCATTGCATTAGGTATTGCAAGTGATCTAGGAGGATGTACCAAGGTTATGTCAAATTCCACATGGTTTCATGTAAAGGAATTGAGCAGCTGGCGATTTTGGAATCTTCGGAGGTCCTAGAAGCAATGCCCTTCAGTACCCAGGAATGACTATATTTAAAATTATATACAATTATATATGGCCATTCCATTCCAAGGTGTTTTATTAGTTTCAGTGAATGACAGTTAGTTCAGGCCAGCAACAGTAGAATGAAATCAGGACAGAGTCAGCATATTTTTCCTTATGTCTGAAAGTAAGAGAACCCAAGTGAGTGTTGTAGGATCCATGAAATATGAAGTGATTACATTTCCAAGCCTGCTGGACTTGGGATTAGGCCAAGGAGCCATTAGAAGAAGAAAATAATGGTGATTTCCCTGTTTGCATGTTAGACAGCTGGTGCTCAGAGAGGTCACACACACACACACACACACACACACACACACACACACTCACAGAAGCATGCAGGCAAACAGGTAGGGAATCTAAGTTTCCATTAAGCCAACCTTTAAAAGGTTCAATTTTGGAAATGAAGGCATGCTTAATCAAAGAAGCATGTTAAATAGTGACACCTTAAAAATTATGACTTGATCAATTAACTAAAATCAATTATGGGGCTGGGGATTTAGCTCAGTGGTTTCACCACCTGCTGCGCAAGTGCAAGGACCAGAGTTCGATCCCTGGTACCAAAAAAAAAAAAATCCATTATAAACATTAGCTGCCAAAGGTTACTGGTGATGCTATAGGGGAAAAATGAACCTAGCGTAGATTTGCTAGACTTGTTTAAAAAATGTAACATTGTTCATTAATAAGACTTTCCTGTCCAGTTTTTATGTTCATGATTAAAAATTGTTTTGTTTTGTTTTTCTCAGTACTGGGGATGAAACTTGGGACCTTGTGCTTGTGAGGCAGGAGGTGGTAGTACTAGGCTATATCACCGGTCCTAAAAAATACTGTTTTGAAAGCAGTGAGTAATTTTATAATTCCATAATGAATTCTATGATGAATTATCTCTCTCTCTCTCTCTGTGTATTAAGTACCCTTCCCATCTTCTTTATTGCAGCTAAAGAAGTAGGTGCTTGGAAATCCCTGCTAGCATTGAGTTTGTAATACAAGCTGGAAATAGCATCCTCGTTATAGGCACACCCATTGCAAGGCTAAGAGAAAGACTGTGTATAATTTTCCTTGGTATTTTAGGATTGGATCTTTTTATACTTGATTGTTAAGGATTTACATATCATTTCATAGTGAACCTGAACAGTGTTCTAGGATCATGTAATAGTGGTGACTTATTTTCAAATTTACAATTCAGGACAAAGAGAAGAAGGATTTGAATACCTGGTACTTACTTCTTGGGCATGTATTTCACGACTGAAAGAGGGACTAGGTAATAACTGAAGAAATAAGGTTGGAAAATACTCAAGTTTTGTGTAATTCTTCTCGCAACACTAGTTTGCGAGCTGGTGTGCTGGTGTGGTGGTGCGCGCCTGTAATCCCAGCAGGCTGTGAGCCTGAGGTAAGTGCAGTCTCCAGCCCAGCCTGGGTGATTTAGCAACGTAGTGAGACCCTGTCTCAAAATGAAAATAAAAAAGGTCTGGGGATGTAGTTCAGTGTGAAGGCCCTGGGTGTAATCCCCGGTACCATAAGTAAGTAAATTTGCACACTGGAGGCCCTGGGCTGAAACGAGTGGATTACAGATCAAGGGGAAGTAGCTCCCAGGCCCCAGAGCTTCAGTAAAAAAGCTGCATCCCCTGGGTCACAGTGCAGTTGTCCCTGGTAGCTTGGGTCCTGCTTCACTGATAACGGAAATGAAAGTAAGGTGGCAGCATGAATTCACAGGCAGAAGCTGCGACTGGAAAGTCAGAGAGAAGAGAGGGAGGAAAGGGGGCAGACCCTGATGAGGAGGATCGGGCTGGCCCACCCTCGAAAGCAGGTGGCCAGGTTCTAAGGATTGGCTGAGGTGGGCCAGGGTCTCCTGGTCTCATAGGTCAGGTTGAGTCCTTGAGACTTAAAGGGCAATTTAATGTCCACAGGAAGAACCCTCATGACTTGAGGGACAGCTTCAACAAGGAGGGGCTCCGTGGGAACCAAAGTGACCGTAGGTCACAGCTGAGTGACCCTGTACTTTTACTCTGGTGTCCTTCGTCTTGAGGGATAATAAGATAGGCCAGGTAACTTAGATAATAAACCTTGTTTTGCCACATTTTAGACAAATATCCCCTAAATGACTAATGTGCCTCTATGCAGGCTGAGAAGGCATTCACCCAAGAGTTTTATAGAATGAAGGTCAAGTTTTGTTCTGTTTTCTGTTCCTTAATGTTACTTATCTATGGCCCAAGGGTAGAGTCATTTTTTAAAAATTTTTTTGGTACCGGGGATCGAATTCAGGTCCTTGCGCTTGCACAGCAGGTGAAGAAACCACTGAGCTAAATCCCTAGCCCTTAGAGTCATTTTTTTAAAAAAGCAAAAACTACTTTTAATTCCCCGACTGCCTCAGAAGAAAACACAAGTCACGCTGCTGCTGAGTCCCAGGTGAGAGACAGGGTTTTTTTTGTCTGTGTGGTGACTGTTTTCAGGGAAGTCCCCAGCTCACACATTGCAGACACAGGAACAGAACTCTAGCACACTTCGTGTTTCCCTCTAAGTATGGACTGACATGGCAGGCTGGCTGCCTCGGTGTGGCAGACGGAGAACTACCTAAAACAGAGCCAGCAGCATCCTGGAAAACAGAAGGGCCCCGGAGAAAGACAGCTCAGGGCACGGAAGAGAACACAGTGAGTCATGATTGGTGTTCTCAGAGAATTAGAACCAAAGACTGAAAAGAAAGGACATCAGAGAACAGGAAAGAGTCCTCTGCAGTCAACAAATGTAACAGCTGAAATTAATGAAAAATTAATAGAAAGATGGGAAGATAAAATCATGAATGTCTTTCAGAAAATGGGACAAACAAACCTTCACTGTGATGGAAAGGGCAAAGGGGAAGTAGGTGTGAGTAGAGATTTGACTGTGTGCCAGGGCATGCGGGGAGTCAGGTAATGGATGTGCCCAGGTCTCGGTCCTTCCCATCGGGCAGCTGGAGGAGATGCCCAGGGGCTGGAGCCCTCGGTGAGTAGCCTCACCCCACGTGCCATACAGATGTCCTCCTGTGTGCGATGATGCTTGGGAAGCCCTACATGAGGTCAGCCCAAGCATTTTAGTACCTGAAAAAGAGAACAGAGAGAATCTGCAAGAAATGAGCAAATATCTTAAGTTTTTTTGCAGAGTGGAAAGGAAATGTTCTCGAATTGGTAGATGGAAAGGGCCATCCGAGAGCTCAGAAAAACGAATGACCAGGCCCCCAGAAGGACAGGTTGTTGGACATTTCCTGGCATCAGGGGTGGTGACACAATTCTATCAGCTTCCAAAGAGTTGGGTGGGGCAGGAGATGGAGCTGGGTCAGAATGTCAGCAGACTTCTCAACAGCAGTGCTGGAGCCTGGGAAGAAATGAAGCGGTGGCTCAAGAATTTGGAAGTAACATCGCGTATAGCCCAGTATAGATGCTGCCAGACTCTCAAAGACATGGGATGCTAGAATCAAGGCATTTCAGGTGTGCAAGAAATCACAGTATCTGTATTCCATCTTAGAAAGCTTTTGGACATTTTGTTCCATCAGAAGAAGGGAGCGAGCCATAGAGGGGGAAGACACTGGGGATCAAAACAAGGATGTTATTTGAAAAGGGCTACGCTGATGGAGATGCTGTGCAGCACCCTGAAGAGTGACTGGTCCAAACCAGAGTGGTGTCAGCAACGTGGCGGCAAACACTGGTTGGCTCCAGACATATGTATAATGAAAGAGAAGAGCACACAATTGAGCCCAGTGAGGGCCTCTAAGGGATCATGTTGTAGAGGAGTCAGGTGTATCAGAACTTTCAACAGCGGTCTAATGTGCAGCACAAGACAAGAAGGGCTTGAAACGTCCACCCCTGCTCGTCACAATGTGCATGACAGCAGCGCTGTCATTTCACCCAATACCAGTGTGTTCAGATTGTTTATAGCACCAGTGAAGGAAACCAGGAGAGGGAGGGGCTGATACCACATCGCTGGACTAGAAAAATTCAGCATGGGCTGTAGGGCCCTCTTATTGCCATAAAGCTAGGATGTTTGAGACTAACAGCTCAGGATAAAATAACCAGTTTTAAAGACAGTCCCACTAGGCAGTTCAGGACAATCAATATGAGCACCACGAAGATCAGTTAATTGAACTACATTGTTAATTAAAAGCCCCGACTCCACTAAGAAGCTCAGACAAGATGAACTTTAGGAAGGCACGAAAGAACTCAGTGACGTTTGCATCCCACTGAGGTTCTTTGTAAACAGTTTGGTTGTTCCTGAGGGAAGAAGCCCAGCAGTTCTCCAACCCAGCCGAAAGCCCCACAACGTGAAACCCGAAGACTTTGAGCCAATGCTGTAGAATCTGGGTTTTGCAGTTCAGACAGAGGAAAACCCAAATAATACTTCATTTTGAGGAAAGCCACCAGGCTATTGGAAATTGAAATTCAGTACCTACCCGAAGCCTCGTCAATTCCAGAGAGGGTCAGGTTGAAACCCAGAGGTCCCATCCTGGGTGTGTTTAGCTATAAAAAGAGCAGCTGTGATGGGGCAGTGACCACGACCAGGCAGGCCTGCTCCCTGGCTTTTGCAGAGAGGGCATGGTCACTGGAGAGGAATTCAGGAAACTTAGGAGGAAGGCAAAGAAGAGGCAGAGGTCCGAGCGCCACAGGACAGGTTTATTGCAGAGCAGACCTGACCGGGCCCGCGCTGGCACTGGAGACCCGGCAGCTGCTGCCCTCGTACAGGCTGAGGGGTCTTTTGTAGGTCAAGGGGAGGGGAGCTCACAAGAGGCTGAGGCTCCTGGCCAAGAGGAGGCCCGAGAGAGCAGAAGCGGAGATGGTCGCCGAGGATGCGGCTTGGGAAGAGCAGGGAGCAGCCACTGCATTGGTAGCAGGGCTGATCTGTTGTAAGTCCCCAGGTGTGGGTGTGCTGGGCTGGGGTAGAGAGGAGTCTCTGAACCATGACAGTAAGCAGGGTTATAAAGTGAAATTTGCAAAGATTTGCATCTGTGTCTTTAGAAGTTCCCTTTTGGTCACCTTTTCTCCACGTCTTTATTTTCCATAGTGTGCACACCCTGGGTTGCATCAATTTGCTTCCCAGCTAGAATATTTTTTTCTAGAGATCCCATCTCTCTGAGTTTCTTTTCCTTTCCTTTCCTTTTTCTTTTTATTTAGTTTGATGCCTCCTCTTACAAGGCTACATATGATTGCATGTAGGGGCTCCTTGAATAACCCAGGACAATCTTCCCACCTCAAGGTCCTTAAGCACAGCTGCAGAGTCTCTTCTGCCACTTGAGGGAACTTCCACAGGATCTAGGGATTAGGACCTGGACCTCAGCTGGCCACAGCCACAGATGTCCAGGCATGCTCGGGGAAAAAAGGGCTAACCTGTCATTCTCCTCCCAAGTCCTTTGCTAGGTGCCCCTTCCCTTGACTGGTGCCCTGAGGTGTCCACACTTGCAGTCTCCTTTCCTTCTTTTCTGGATTTCCACGCACGGCTTGGGCATCACTGGGAATTCCTCAGAGTGCTCACATTTGCGGCCGTGTGAAGTTAGTAAATATTTGTGAGCAGTGTCAGATTAGATCGGCCTGCTCCCTTGTCATCTGGTCCTTGCAGGCTTCCTGGCTGATGAGGCCCTTACCTGTGTCTTGTCCTCTCACTTGGTTCCTTCAGGCTTTTCTGGAAGTTATTGGCTTCCCCAACAGTGTCTGAAGGACAGAGATTGGCCCTGAGTTGGCCCTTCTGCTCCTGGCTTGGCTCCACCACTTCTGTGAACTTCAGGGGGTTGCTGATGGGTGTCTCTAGGGCCCTTGGCCTCCTCGTGATGCTTTGTGGTTCTGTGATTCCAGCTGGCCTGAAGACACCTCCACCCCACACCACTTCCATCTGCCTCTCCAATTCCAGTCGTGTTCCTGCTCTTGACCCTGCCAGGCTGCCAGGGCAGAGCCAAATGCCATCGTGACGGGCCTGCACAGACCCCTGATTGCTGACCTGTGTTAAGAACATAGAGCTGGGCCACAGATTTAGCTCAGTGGTTCTGCTGCCTGCCTTGCAAGTGCAAGTTTCTGAGTTCGATTCCTGGTACAAATAAAATAAATCTAAGAGCATATAGCCAAGTGCCCTTGTAGTGTAGAACAAGGGGGAGCAAGGTGGGTCCCCTTAAATGAAGCATGGCCTTAGGTGTGGGCTTCACCATGTGAGTTGGTTTCCCAGGAGAACTGGGGGGGGGGGGGTCACATGGTGGTTTTTATGAGTTTGACTTAGGACATTTTGAGACTTCAGGTTTCTCTAAAATGGAGTCCTATTGGGTTCCTGGCCTTGAGCCCGATCTGAAAGGCAATATGACACAGGTGAAAGAAAGACACAGAAACAGAATTTAAACAGAAAGGGAGGATCCGAGATCATCTGTGCTGATCTGGGCAGCAAAGACGGAGGGCACCCAAGACCTCCAGTGTTTATTGATTATAAGCATGGGAAGAAATGGGGCAGGGTGTGGGTGAGACATCTGGTGACAGTGGTACTGCAGGCAAGCCTCGTAAAAGGGGAGGCAGTGCATTCCTGCAGGAGGAACAAGGGGAGACCAGGACTGGGTCGTAATTACCCAATAACCCATCAGGTCAGTTGGAAAGGCCATAATTCTGGGAAAGGAATTTAGTTGAAGCCACCCTGCCCCCAGCCATCATGTTTATCTCAGTCAGGGTCCTGCAACTTCACAGACCAGGACTTAATGTCTTTGCCACAACCTGCCAGTAAACTGGGCAGTGGGGTCAGCTAGAGTCCTCTCTCCCATTATAAAAATACTTGTCTGCCTTGTGTCACTGTGAGTGAATTTGTTATTTTGAATGCTTTTCAAATTATCAAACCACCCAGTAAGCCATAACAGCACAACCAATGAATGCAGACATGCAACCAAAGGCCAACAAGCCCTTCTTTCATGCCAGCCACCGGAACGGACTACAGTGATGTGCTGCTCATTGGAAGTGTTGCAGATATGGGTCTTCAGGAAGCAGGATTGGTTTGTTTCTTCATTCATGAATAAACCCACCTTTTCCTACAAGGGAAATCACCTACAGTTTTAAAAAAATCTAGGTGTTCTTTGCTAGGGGTTCTGCTACTAACTGCCATTTATTACAGGAAAGGTGAGCACATTTGAGACTCTGACCTTTTTAAAAAGAAGAAAATATGTGAATATATAATTAACCAACCCCCTTTTTTGGTAAAACCCTTTGATATGAGATAATAACTATATCTGGTATTTTTCAAAAGACGATGGCACAACCCGACTCCTTATCAAGTATTGTGAAGTCTAGTCCTGGGATATTTTTCATTGAATATTAGATACAAAATAATTTGGGGGGCCCCAAAAGAAACACTGAGTTTGTGTATGTCTCTGCTTGCTCACTGACGCAGAGCATGGCTGGTGAGTATCAAAGAAATGAAAATGAAGGCACTGTTTGAGGCTGAATTATGTGATCCTGATTTTAAATTCATTGTCCCAGACTCGCCACCATGGATTCTCTGATGGAAGCAAATGGCACCTTTGGCATAAGCCTTTTGAAAATGCTGGGTGAAGACAGCTCAAAAAATGTGTTTTTTTCACCTCTGAGCATCTCCTCCGCTCTGGCCATGGTTTTCTTGGGAGCAAAGGGATCCACAGCCAAGCACATGGCTCAGGTACCTAGTGCTGCTTCCAAGTGTCAGTAACCGTGCTCTGGGCTGGTTCCTCGAGTTTCGGATTTCAGAGGGATTGCTCGAGATGATAACTGTATGGGCCTCATAGAGATGGGGATGGAGAGTAGAAGGGCACGCCACCCCTGGTGAGCAAGTGTTCTGGTCTGTTGGAAGTGACAGGCGGGTGTCTGGTTTAGAGGAGTGAAGGATTTCATCAACACGTAGCTCAGCTCATTCACGATGGAAAGTGATGTTTCAGGTTGATCCTAGGCTGTTATTTGGGTTCTGCTAACTGCTTTGGGGCAGGACCACCAAAAGCTTGGCTCATCCAGGCCACCTGTGACCCTCATTGTCTACCCTCTGGCTCCTCATGGCTCCCAGCCCTCCCACAGGTAAGGTATATTGAGTCCCTGGCCTTCCAAGACCCTCAAGTCTTATCCTATGCTGCGGTCAGGCTCGTTGGGAGTTCTAGGACAGGACCAATTGATGCTCTGGAGATGCAGCTCCTTGATGCAGTTCTTAGAGTGCAGAGATTTGTGAACTATGGAGATGCATCTACCCCAATGCACGAGGGTGAGATAAGAAAGGGTGATTGTGGACACTGCCTTCAACAGTGGTGGGGGAGACGTGTCAGCCTTCGAGGGCTGGGTAACAAACATCACAGGCTGCCTGGCTGGCTTACACAGTATTTTCTCACCATTCTGGAGACTGGAAGTCCAAAATCAGGGTGTAGGCAGATCTGGTTTTCCTGAGGCCTCTGTCCTTGGCTTGTAGATGGCACCTTTCCCATGTCCCCACATGGTCTCCCCCTTGTGTTTGTCGGTGTCCTGATCTCTTCTTATGAGAACACCCAGTCAGATCAGATTAGTGCCCACCCCAGTGCCCTCGTTTTAACTTAATTGTCCCGTTAAAAGCCCTATCTCCAAGTATGGTTATATTCCGGGGTACTGTTAGGACTCCAACACAGGGATTTTGAGGGGACAGTCAGCCTATGGCAGGAGGTAAGAGAGGCACATTGCAGCCACTGAACTGTAGCAATTCCAGAACCCAGCCAGGCGCTCATGCTCCTGTCCTGTGCTCTGAGAGCAGGGATGTTGCTTGATTGGCTTCTGCTTGTGTTTTCTGGGCGTCTTTCCTATCCCGCACCCCTCTGTATTCTCAGCAATTCCCCTCCTTTTCTGTAAGAAATGGCCGTGTTTGTTGTCCTCTCAGCCTGCCTCCTGCCCTGAGAGAGTTGGGAGCCTGGAGACCTTCCCCTCTTTGAACTGTCTCTCCTTCTTACTTCTAAGCCCTCATGATCCCTTTAAAACCGCCATGGGCTTTCTCTAGTCAACTTGCAGTCTGCTACACTGGGCAGAAGCCACATGCACAGACTTGCTGGAGGCAGGGCTGCCTGTGCGGTTGGAAGTCAGGGTGCTGGGGACAATGTCCTTAGGATGCTTAGAAGCCCCTTTGTCTCGAGGGTCTGGAAGGTGCTACCTTCATCTTCCTTAGGTTTTAACAAAGTGGATCTGCCTCTCATTTCTAAGGTCAAAGATTTGACATTTACTTTGAAGCCATTTCTTACTTTTTAAATTATTTGCTGGCTGAAGAGGCTGAGAATAAAGAAATATTTTTATTTTCTGCCTAACAGGAGCTGGGATGGGAATAATTGCTTTAAATTCTGCTTCACAATGGCACAGTTTCTCCTTTAGCTTCTCTCTCTCTTCCCATACTCTGTCCTAGGCAGCTAGAAGCAGCCTCATTCTTCCCTGACCCCTTAGCCGGATGTGAGAGTTGATGGGAAAATGTCCTGTCTTCTCCATCATCCCAAGTGACCGTCCCCACTTCTGCCAGCACACAGCACACCACAGGCCCTTTCTCTAGCCTCCTTTAGTAATTTTCTGCTGTCTTTTTTTTCTGCCAGCTGCCGAGGGACCCGTGTTTATAGAAAAATTTTTTTGTGTGTTCTGGGGTATCAAACCAGGGCCTTTGCTCTGAGCTACATCCCTGGCCCTTTTTTATTTTTTATTTTGAGACAGGGTCTCACTAAGCCTCTAAGAGGCCTACGCTGGGCTCCAACTTTCAATCCTCCTGCCTCAGCCTCCCAAAGTGCTGGGATTACAGGTGTGCACCACCATGCCTGGCTCCATGTTTAGATTGTTGCTATGGTGGAACACTTCTGCATTGCTGCATGTGTCAGCTCTTGATGCGGGAAAACTATCCTGAAACTTGGTGGCTGGAAATAACAATGATGGATGATTTTCCTCATGCTATGGCCTGATAGACAATTCTCCTCCTCCTCCATGGTGCCAGCTGGGGTCAGTCTTGCAGCTGTTTCAGAGGGCCGTGGGGCTGGAAGGCCTAAGGAGGCCTCTCTTACATCCAGAGCCTTGGTGATGGCTGTGGGTGGAGCCTTGGGTCCTTCCAAGCACCTCTCCCTGTGCAGCGGCACCTCTCCCTCCTGCGCTCTCCATGTGGCCTCCTGCAGTGTTAGTAGGACTTCCTACCATCATGGCAGCTAATGCAAGACAGTGAATATGGCAGGTGCCAGGTCTTCTAGGTCACAAACTTGGAACAGTGTCACTTCAGCTGAATTCTGTTGGTCAGAGCAAGTGACACAACCAGTCCCAACCCCAGGGTAGCAAGGGTCTTCATCTTCCAGTGTTTGGGAGCTGGGAGGTCAGGTTGGCAGCCATGTTTGTGGGTAGTGAGCGGGAAGAGCCTGGTGTGGAGGGCTGCAGAGAGGGACACTTTTTGTCTTTAACTAGATGGTTCTCTGAAGCACACAGTAGTGTCTTACTCACATCTTCATTGCTGGGACACAGTACCTGACACCCACAATTTAAAGGAGGACAGGTTTATTTTGGCTCATGGTCTCAGTCCATGGTTGTCTGGCTCCAAGGCAGAGGCAGGATGGGAGAGGGCGTAGTACAGGAAAAGTGCTTAACCCTGGCAGCAAGGAGGGAGAGAGGAGCTGGGAACGTGAATGGACCCTTCCAGATTCACCCCAGTGACCACCTCCACCCAGGCCCCACCTCCTAACAGCACATTTAGCTATGAACTCATCCATGGGTGGATCCCATCAGTGATGAGTGGAGCAACCTCATTCACTCACCTGCTGTCCACACGAGACTTTTGGGCACATTTTGAATCCAACCTATAACAAATAGGGACGATCTGCAGGCCGGGCATGTCCATTTCCTGGGGTCAGGTCCTGCTGACACTGTATTCTGTTTCTAATTTCAGGTACTCTCTTTCAATAAATGCGATGGCGATGGAAGTGATGTTCACCAGAGCTTCCAGTTACTTCTTGACGAAGTGAACAGGACTGGCGCAAAGTACTTGCTGAGAACGGCCAACAGGCTCTTTGGGGAAAAGTCTTATGAGTTCCTCTCCGTGAGTAACACTTGTAGTTTTTCACAAACATGGCGGCATGGAGGAGGGGGTCATGTGATACAGCAGGAAGCACGTGGGCTGTGAACTCACCCAGGTGTCCTCACGGTGCACTTCTTGTATTTGTTTATGTGCTTTCATGTTTTGTTTTTAAATTAAAGAAAACTTCTCATCCTATGTGAGTGTCTTCTTGTCCAGAAAGTAAATGAGGCCAGCAAAACAAGAGCCCTCCTTAGCCTCTTTCTGCAGCCTCCATCCTTCCCAGGATAAGGACTTTGATAGATTTGATGTGTATTTTCCTGGACATATGGAAATTTTGTTTTGGTGATTTTTCATCTATGTGGTGTGATCAGAATATACAGCGAACGTTTCCATTAAAAAATTATTCCAGTAAAAGACACATTGGCCACGAGTCCCCATCAAGATCTCCCCCCTCACTTTGAACATGCCTGTTTTATCTTTCTGGCCACTTTCTGAAGCAGCTCTGGAATTCCTGCTTCCTGAGTGTCTTTACAAGGTGTGATTAAAATACATGGGGAGCACTGCTACAGAGCACCATCCAGTGGAAAGGTGGACTTGTAAAACATTGCCGTGTGTCCTCATCCACCTCATTTGCCAGATCTTGCACTGCGTGACTTCTGGCTCTTCCCTAAAGTCAAAAGAACCTTGAAAGGTAAACATTTTGAGCTGATTCAGGATGTGGAGGCAGCCATGATATTGAAATGAAAGACACCTACGAAAGAGGACTTCCAGAACTGCTTCAGAGAGTGGCAAGAATGATGGGATAAGTGTGTTTGAAGTGAGGGGAGTATTCTGAGGGGGTTAATGGCAATGTGTCATTTGCTCAAATATTTTTTTAAAAAACATTTAAACATTCACTATATTTTTAGACCATATCTCGTGCCTCACTGTCATTATTATTATTATGGAACCCAGGGCCTCATGTGTGCTAAGCATGTGCAGTACCATGGAGCTATCCCCCAGCCCTGCTTCACTATTATTAACCATCTGATAGGCCTAAGTAGGGATGCCTTATAACATAGCAACCATTTGGTCATGGAGGGCCTCCAGGGCATACAATCTGTGGGCTGTTACAGACAGGAGGTGTTTTTGAGTGAGATTTTGTATATATGTATGTGTTCCTCCAAGATGGATTTTTAGAAGGGAGGAAGAAAATGAAGCTTTGAGATTTTAACTATATTGCTCAATTGCTTCCAAAATGCTGTTTCATCCTTCTTTCCTTTTTGGCAGATACTTTAAGAAAAGGCTTGATATTTAAAATGTTATTTTGATACTGGGTTATAAAATTAAAGAGATTAGAAATATTTGTCATTTATATCTCATAAATTTAGTGTTGCCAAAAAAGAATACAAACACCAACCATGGGTTATAATTAGATATTTGTGTAGTCATCGCTTATAAAACAGAAATTTAAATGGCAGATGATTATTTTCCAGTGAATTTAAAAGTTGTAAAAATCACCTAAGGGTATGGCAAGGTATCAATATTGAGTGACCAGTTTGCTTCCAGACTGTTCTCTTAGATTGAGAGATTTGAAGTTCTTTTCAGGAGCAGAGCCTCGAGACTAAGCATGAACTGTGGGGAGCTGGGTGAAATTCACCTTTGTGGCACCTGCAGGAAGCTATCATTCAGCAACATTCCATGAAGCAGCAATAATGCCGATGATTAGCCTGGACCTCAGCGTAACCTGGCCAGGTGCAGCCTCTGCTGTCTCCTCACTGACGGGGCTGGGCAGACACGAATCCACCATTCTGTCACACAGTGATAATCGGAGGACTTGTGTTCGTAACTGCCCTGCTGCATCTTGCTCTCAGCCTATACTGAAGGAGAAATGTGAGCCCCTATATTATGAAAATAGTTCTCAAAGGAGGAATTAAATATCTAGCCATAAGCTATTGGGAAATGTTCTGTAACCATAATGAGTTATTTCAGCTCATTTAAGTTTCTGTTTTATAAGCAGTGAGCACTCAAACTTGTGTTTGAGCTTATTGCAGCTCAGATTTTCGGCTTTAGTGTACTAGGATATAGGTGTCTATCAGTATCATTATCATTTCGTAGGATATGTTATCAGGATCGTTTGGGAACAGAACCCAGGGCCTCCCGCATGCTAGGCAAGCACTCCTGCCGAGCTGCACCCCAAACCCTGAACTCATTTTAAGAGTTGCTCACCGCTCAAAACTGAGCCATGCAGCACTGGTAACCACGAGACGCAAGTAGCTACTCCAATTCCAGTAAAACATAAGGAAGTCCTTAGTTCTGCGGCTGCACTGGGCATAGTTCAGGTGTTCTGTGGCCACATGTGACACCGTTGTGGACAGTCCTGGTTTATCACATTGTTGTCGCAGGAAGCCGTGGTGTCAGGGCTGGTGCAGCAGCTCGTTTCCCATGTTCAGGGTGCCATGTTTGCTGTCAGTTTCCTGCAGTGAGAGGAGCTGTGGGTGGTGTGGCCCTGTAGGCTTAGTGTGTGGGAGGCTGTCAGAGTGACACATTCCACCATACCCTCACCTCAGTTTCCTCTCCACCTCACTGTTCCCCCAAAAGATGCAGCAATTTGCGAAGTTCACCTGCTCTTCAAACCCAACTTTATTTCCAGGCTAAGATGAAATATGCCTGAAAACTCTGGGGTTGGATTTCAGGTTCATTCCTTGTAATTATTCATAAATAACATGTGTAAATCATAAGCCTTTTGATTTTTGGCTTTGGTGCAAAAAAAGAAGAAAGCTGTTGATTTTGTTTGTTTTCTTTTGGTACCAGGGATTGAACTCGGGTCCTTGTGCTTGCAGGGCAGGCGGCAGAACCTCAGAGCTCAAGCCCCGGCCCGGAAGCTGTTGATGTTAATTGTGTGTGCAATGATGTTCTTCTTCTTCTTCCAGTCTTTTAAAGATTCCTGCCATAAATTCTATGAAGCAGAGATGGAGGAGCTCGACTTTATGCATGCTACGGAGGAGTCTAGAAAACACATAAACTCCTGGGTGGCCAAGAAAACAGAAGGTGACAAGATAGTTCTTATGTTTGCCTTTGTTTTTGGTGCTGAGGATGGAAGCCAGGGGCTTGTGCACGCTGAGCTGTGTTCTCTCACGGAACCACACCCTGGCTCTGTTGTTTTAATCAGGCTTCTTGTCAGTTCCCTCACGAGAACATCAAATGTAAACAAGAATGACACTTCAAAATTCTCTAAATAATTGCAAACTTTGGAGAGCCGCTCCTGAAATGCTGCCACAATTTGACACTGCTAGCTTTTCTCTGCTTAGCCCATCTGTGGCATCTCCTAATATTTGGTACATTTCTTCCAAAACAATCCATGCTTTGATTTTCTTTTTGTTATTCTTTCTTTTCACAAACAGTGTAAAGGAAATTTCACATTACAGGTCCAGGGCAGTAGCTCATGTGTCTCAGTTTTCATGCATTGCTGCAGGTTCCTCGGCCAAGACTTCCTTTACCTGTGATTCTGTGCTTTACACTTGCAAAGAGCATTTTATAACCAGTCATTAAAAGTTTTTAATTTAACTTTTTGCGGTACTGCAGGTTTTACCCAGGGTGTTCGCCCTCCCCCAGCCCTTTTTCACTTTTTCTGAGATAGACTCTTGCTGAGTTGCCCAGGCTTTCTAACTTGCAATCTTCCTAGCTCAGCCTTCCGCTGTGTGGGGTTACAGGAGTGTACTGCACTTGGCTGTTTTTAAACTAAAACATAAAAGCATAGAGACTGTGCATGAGGAGGGTGTGCCATATGATGCTTTCATGTATGTGTAATATTGTGTAATGTTCAAATCCGGCTAAATGTATCTGTTTCCTCATAATTCTTTTTTTTAAACTTAAATTTATAACTACTCTTTCTTTTGTGGTACTGGGAATTCAACTCTGGGCCTTTGCACTGAGTTTTGACCTCAGCCGTATTTTAAAATTTTTCATTTTGAGACAATGTCTTGCTAAGTTGCTAAGTGGCCCAGGCTGGACTTGATCTTGCAGTCCTCCTGCCTCAGCTTCCTAGGGTGTTTTTTTTTTGTTTTTTTTTTTTTTAACAGTCTAAGTGCTTTTCTTTAAGGCACAAGCATGGATCATTACTTTCTGTCTCTTTCTTCTGTTATGAATTTATGCTGTATATTTGAACATCTCATTAATTTTATGTGTTGTATTCAAATAGTGGTATTTCTCTTACCAGAACTTTTAAAGTTTTTAAAAATTTGTTTTGGTTTTGTGGTGCCGGGGACGATTCTTTGTTTTACAGATGAGCATCCCTTTATGTTTAAGGCGGTCAGTGAAATCCTTGATCCATGGGCTTCACCATTCCAGGAGATCACCCCTCTCTCTGTCATCCCTGCTGTGTGCATCAGCCTTGACTAACTGGTTCTTTATCTCTCCCTTTCAGATAAAATTACAGAGGTTCTGTCTTCAGGCACAGTGAGTCCCAGCACGAGTCTGGTTCTTGTGAATGCCATCTACTTCAAAGGAAACTGGGACAAACAGTTTGACAAAGCGAGAACATGTGAGAAGCCATTTAAAGTCAGCAAGGTACAGTGTGTGATAACAGGAGAGCCCCAGATGTGCGCAGTGTGCGGAAATGCGGGAGGCCACCTAAGTCGCTCTGCTCCTCGGGCAGCCTGGCAGCCTCGGGCCCCTCCTGCCCTGCCGTGCCGTCAGCAGCGTGTCCACCTGCAGGGCAGGTCCGATGCTGCGGGTCTCAGGCTCACACCAGCTGTCTTCTTGCCTTCTCAGAACTTCTGAGAGGAGTCCATACTCCAGCACTGCGTGTGAGGGTTTTGTGGACCTGGTCCCTGGCCATTTTTCTCCATTTTTTTCAAGTCGTGTGCCCTTGGGAGCCCCCTGGGGCTTCCACCCCTCCTCCAAGTGGCCGCCGCGTCCCTGCTGTCTGGTGATCTTGCAGCCGTCGCACGGCTTTTCTCACTCTCCGAGAAGCCATGCAAGGGGCCGATGGCTGTCTTCCAAGGCCAGCATACAGCTCAGCAAATACCAAAGGGATGATCTTTGCTCTTACTTTGATGGTAGAAATAATACAAATACAGATTGAAAAAAAATACAAATACGGATTAAAAAATAATTCAAATACAGATTGAAAAAAAACATTTAAACAGGCTAGACTCCGAGTTTCACCACCTCTGGATGGAGTATGCTATTTGCTAACAGTCCTGTATCTTTCTCTTACTGGATCCAGTTTATTCTTCTGGTTTTGATAAAGGAAATCTTTCACTGGAGAGTATTTTGCACATCTAGCCCAGTGCAGACAGCACAGACTCAGGGCAGTGTATTCCTGAGCACTGATCACAAGTTAAATCTCCCAGGCCTTTGCATCTGAACCTTCACTTTCTCAAGAACTGCATTGTATTTTGAGCTCTATTCTGAAATGATATGTTGTATTTTCCCCTCTAAAATACTCCTTTCCCTGAAAGTAACCTTAGACAAGATGTATGTTAGGACTTCACTTAGCTGCAGGCATCGGAAGGCCCAGGGGAAGTAGCTGAACTGACAGAAGTTCAGTGCTCACACCTGTGGGCCTGGGCGTGACCAGAGCCTGGGCCGATGTGGCACGGAGCGATGCCCTGGGATGTGGCTGCCGCCCCCTGCTCTGCCATCCTCAGCAGCGGCCTTCCCTGTGCCCGAAAGGTGGCTCAGAGGCTTCCTCTGCACTCAGGAGGGAGGGGACGGACAGAGGGACACCTTCCTGTGGGGGCTGTGCTGTCATATTCAGGGGACCCCTGTGGGTGCTGCATGCTGGAGCTAGCTCCTGTGCTCCCTGCTGGGCACAGCTGGTGGGGAGTTCCATCCTGCTTTCCTGTCGCTGCAGTACGGACAGTGGGGGTGGGGTGAGGAGCGTGGGCAGACTCTGCCTAAGCCGGGGGCAGCACTCTGTGCTAAGCAGGGCAGCACCAGGCCTGGCTGTTTTTCTGATGAAGTTTTATCGGAAGTCTCTCCTGCTCATTTGTTTATGCTTGCTACTGCACAGTGATGTGCTCTGCCAGAGGGCTGGGATTACAGAGTGCCTTGGGCTGTGTCTGTCCCATGGTAGTCAGTAACTTCACAGTAGCTGAACTGAGGAGCACTGTTGGACAGGACGTGGTCACCATCTGCTGGTCTTCCTCACTGCCTGGCTGGGCATACCCTGGCCACATGCAGTTTCTTCTAATAAGATGTGTTGATTTTGCCTGGTCCTTCAGTTATTATTGCTCATTAGTTTGTGTGCAGACATTCATTGTTCAACAACTGAGTTAAGTTCCTGCAACTAGGTTGTTAAACACATTGGTCCCTAAAGGAGGAATTGTGTGTAGTATGTACAGTACAATATTCAGAGCAAAGAAATGGTCAAGGAAACTCCAACTGGATGACTATGCTTTTGTTTGCATAACTTACATGCAGTACTATGATGTATAACGGAACATAAAGCTACTGTACTGTACAGTACAGTACAATCAGCAAAAATTACAGAGCTCTATAAATAAGGGTACTGTACCCCAAAAAGACACAGAGGCTCTGTAAACAGAACATACAGAACTGTACAAATCAAAGCCAGGTTGTAAGTCTGAGCGTTGGGTCATAAGACTGAACAGCACACCTTGGTCCTAAGTCTGCACAGTTGTTAAACAGGTAGGTCGTCAAACAAGAAATGTCTTATTCATTTATTCAGCCGATGCTGATTGAGTGCGTGCTTGCTGCCGAGCACTGACCTAGTCATGCCTGCCCTCATGTGCTTATGTTTTCCTGGGTCAGTCTAAGCGTAAACAAGAAAATAGGAGCCACACACACACACACACACACACACACACACACACACAGGGTCAGGTGTTTGGGGTGTAATCACAGGTGAGAGCTAACAAGGACGCCTTCACCGCCAAGGGAATATTTGGGCAAAGACCAGAATGACACACAGGGTGCACTCTTCAGGCTCTGGGGATGAGCTTATGGGGCCGAGATGGAGCGGACCTGGTTTACCCCGAGACCATGAAGGGGGCCTTGTGACTGACAGACCGGTGAAGGGATGGGGGGAGGTCTTGAGGTCAGAGAGGGACGGGAGATGGCCCTTGTGGTGATTATAGCTTTTTAAAGGAAGCTCAGCTTTTGTTCGTGGGGCAGCATGGCAGAGTGTCTGGCCAGAGCGATGTGATCTGACATTTCACCAGGACCTCTGGCCGAGAAGAGTCACAAGGACTTTGTCTTGCTAATCCAGGGAGAGGCTGATGGCAGATTTGAGTTACGTTTCCTAGGCAGAGCCAATGTGATTTGCTCCGGAGTCAGCCTCAGGGTGTGAGAGAAAGGCACAAGTCAACCACTGGATGGGTGACATCACCATTAACTCTGATGGACAAAGGTGTAGGTGGAGCAGAGCTGGAAAGGCTAGGAAGATGAGGAGTCTGTGTTTCGTGTGGCATTGTGCTTTTATGTCCAAGTGCAGGATTCCGGTAGGCAGTAAAGTACCCGAGTCCAAGTGCAGGGGAGAGGTCCATGCCAGAAATGTAACGCTGGGAATTGTGTTCGGCCACGAGACTAGAGGAGAGGAGGCCGCCAAGAGGAAAGAAGTGCTGGGCGTGAGCCCCGAGCATCTCAGTCGTTGAGGGCTGCTAGCTTGCTGTCACCAGAACAAATGCTGAGAAAGTCAGCTTATGAAGAGAAAAGGTGTATTTTGGTCACAGTTTCAGAAGCTGCTTGACAGGCAGGCCTGCTGCTGTCAGCCTCTGGTGGGTTGCTGCCTGACAAGGGTAAGCGGAAGTGGTGGAGCAGGGAAGAGAGAGGAAGAGGAAGAGGCCAGGGTCCCACAGTCCCCTTTGAGGACACGGCCCCAATGCCCTGGAGACTTCAGGCTAGGCCCCACCCCTTAAAGCTTCCTCCAGGCTAGGCCCCGCCCCTTAAAGCTTCCTCCAGCTCCCAGTAGCGCCACCCTTTAGTCCAGCCTTTAGGGGACATTTAAGGTCGACACCCTAGCAGAGTTTGAGGAGGAAACCACGTAGTGTTCTCCACACCTGTGAAGAAACTGTTCCTAGAGACCTAAGTGGCTTCTTTTGCTGATTTTGTTCAGTGTGTCAGTTGGGTCTGGTTTGAGTTTAGTTTATCCACTTCCTTTGCAGGATGAGGAGAAACCTGTGCAAATGATGTATAAGAAGTCTACTTTTAAAATGACCTACATAGGAGAAATATTCACCAAGATTCTGGCGCTTCCCTACGTCAACAAGGAGCTCAATATGATCATCATGCTTCCGGATGAACACATCGATTTGAAAACGGTACCAGGAGCTGAGCCACAGTGGTGTTGTGGCAGCTGGTTTCTCCTGTAGAGCTCTCCCCAGTTCCCAGTTAGCTCTTAAAAAATATTTTTAGTGGTGAGGGGGTGGAGCCCAGGGCCTCGTGCATGCTGGGCAGGTGCTGGCCACTGAGCTGCACACCCGGCTGCCTGGTTACCTTATTTAGGGCCACTTCCCATCCACAGCCAGGCTGCCTGGGCATCCCTGTCATCCACAGGGCCTTGGGCGACACCCGTATCCTGATCTCAGACTTCACCTCTCCTCTCCTAGGTGGAAAAAGAAATTACTTACGAAAAATTCGTAGAATGGACAACACCAGACAAGATGGACCAAGAAGAGGTGGAGGTTTTCCTCCCTCGCTTTAAACTGGAGGAAAATTACGACTTGAAGAATGTCCTCTGCCGTATGGGCATGACCGACACCTTCGAGGGGGCCAGGGCAGACTTTTCCGGAATGTCCTCCAAGAGGGACCTGTTTCTGTCCAAGGTTGTGCACAAGTCCTTCGTGGAGGTCAACGAGGAGGGCACGGAGGCAGCGGCAGCCACCGCAGTGGTCATGAAGATGCGGTGCATGCACTTCACACCCTCCTTCTGCGCCGACCACCCCTTCCTCTTCTTCATCCAGCACCGCAAGAGCAGCGCGATCCTGTTCTGTGGCCGCGTGTCCTCTCCCTGAGGGTGCCCGGCTGGCAGCTCCCCTCCTCCCTTCCCCAATCTCTTCTCCACCACGTGCCTGTGACCCACATGTCCCTATCCATGCAGTGCCACTGCCCAAAAATAAAGGCCCATCGTGGGACCCCTGTCCCAGCTCTGTGTGCTCATGTTTGGATGGCAGGTGTTTCTTACCCATCTGCAACTGCCCTGTCTGTGCTGTGGTTGCCTTGGCTACTGGGCTCACCCCTCCTGGGCGGGGACAAACCTCAGGAGCCTGGGTGGGGCTTCGGTCCAGCGCTGCATACCACCTGAAGCTGTGGAGTGGCAGGGTGGGCAGAAACTGCGATCCATGGACACCAGGCCCCTTTCCAACTGGGTCTTTGCTTCCTAGGGGTTTGTGGGTCATAGATCTGTTCAAGAACACACAGCCCACTCACTTGGCAAATGTCACATAGGCTCAGAGACAGGCTCAGCCATCCGCAGGAAGGGCGGTTATGACAACCGCGTTATATCCATGTGACTTTCTGTTTCATGGCAAATATTACACACAGAAAAAGGTGGCTGAGGTTTCTGCAGGCATTTGAGACCCTTGCTGGAAGTGACCTCACAAGGGCGGGGACGCGAGGGAGGGTGCAGAGCGGCAGTGGACCGTTCTCATGGGACCCGCTCTGGCCTTCCCAAGGCCGTGCGCCCACACCCAGCGGCCTCCCTCCGGGACCTGCCTCTGATCCCACGCCGCCCCTGGGGACCAACCCGCCCCGGTGAACCTGGCCAGCCCCAAGCCATGGCCCCCTCCGCCCTGCTCACATAGCACTCTGGGTATTTTTTAAAGACTTAGGAGCAGGGGACTGGACAAGGGCTGCAGGGTGGGCCGCTCAGTGGACACGAGGCCTCGTGGAGAGCCGCTTAGAGCTCAGGCTCCGTGAGGGGTGGAGGGCGCAGAGCCACTGGCCTGAGGGAGTCTCTAACCGCCCAGCATCAGCTTCCTCCCCTGCTCTGCCCCGGACAAGGGCTCTCGGGCGGAGCTGTACCGGGTGACGAAAGCGAAGAGTGGCAGCCTTCGTGCAGCTCTGTAACGCTGTCCGCTCTTCGCTGGCCCTCGAGGCTCGTCAGCTCTTTCTCACTCACTGTCCCTTCGCTGCTGTTAAATCCCCTGGAAGAGTTGTCACTCAGCGTCTGGTTTCAGGAAAAGGAACCATGACCTGAACAATGTCTCTACATCTTGTGTGAAATGACTTTTTTCCCTGTGGCTCTGACCATTCAACCCGGAGCTTCTGCACTGAGCCATGCCCCTAGTCCTTTTACTTATTTTTTGTCTTGAGACAGGGTCTCCCTAAATTGCTAAGTTGCCTAGGTTGGGCTTTAACTTGTGACCCTCCTGCCTGAGCCCCCAGAGTGCTTGGATTATCGGTGTCCAGAACTGTGCCCTGCTAATAGTTTTTTTAAAATCTAAAAATTAAAAGCTGCACAGGAAAACAAGGGTTTCTGATATAACCAGATATCGTGGAAGTGTAGGAAGGATGGGACAGGTGGTCTATTCTTTCTCTACATCATTAAACATGTGCCAAGCTGGGTGTGGTGCAGGTGCAAAGAGTCTGGTGTGGTGGTATATGCCTGCAATCTCAGCACTTAGGAGGCTGAGGCAGGAGGATCATTAATTTAAGTCTCGCCTGGGTGACTTAGTGAGACACTGTCTCAAGATAAAAAATGAAAGGGTGGGGCATAGTTCAGTGGTAGACCGAAGGACACATTTTACAGCCAAAGAAGTAAAGCAATAGGCTCGTGCGTCTGGAATTCTCTGCTCTTGCCACGTTCTTCACCGTGCAGATGTGGCCGGATTGACAGAAAGGTAGAAAGGTCTTTTGAAGACACAGTTGCAGCCCCAGCCAGGTGGCAGTAGCTTGCAGGGCCGGGGCAAAGTTGTTCAAAAGGCTCTATGTATGTGTTTTGAATCAGCATCCACTCTATGGTACTGTGTCTCCCATAGCCAGGATTCACAGGTCCAGGAATTAAGGGTGGAAGTGGGAATGGTACCACTCACATTACCACTAGTGATCCATAGCAAAATCTTTGCTTCCTGTTCTCAAAACCTTATGCTCTGCTGGCTTAGAAGTCTTAGTTCCAGAGCAGGAAGGCTTGTACCAGGGAGCACAATGATACCATTGAACTAGGAACCAAGACTTTCCGTGGTCATTTGGTCTCCTCAGGCCTCTGAGAAAACAAGCTAAGTGGGGGAGAGTGTTGGCCGGGGTGACTGACCCAGACAGTCAAGGAAAATTGGACTGGCACTCTACAATGGAAGAAAGGAAGGAGATACTGTATTTGGTGGGCAGGAGGACCCTAGGGCACCTTCTAGTATCACCATGCCCTCTTATTAAGGTCAGTCGGAAACTAAACCCAATCCAGGCGGACTGGGACTGTGGACTGATGCAGAGGGAGAGGGGGAGAGGGAGAGAGAGAGAGAGGGAGGGAGGGAGGGAGGGAGAGAGAGAGAGAGAGTCTCCATTTCTGCCATGTAAAGAAGACAGCAGTCCACAAACCAGGAGCAGAGTCCTCATCCTCGCCAGACGCCCACCTGCTGGCGCCCCCATCTGGAGCAGGTACATTTGTGTTGTTCCAGGTGTTTTGTTACAGCGGCTTGAGCTGAGGGAGACCGGCGGTAGTGCAATTCTCACAGTTTCATCCATTCTTAGCTGAACCTGCTACTAGCAAATGTCACTGGTATTTTTCTCAATAATATCTTTTAATAGACTCTTACTAGGGGACATTTGCAAAATGCCTTTTCTTGTTAATAAGTTTGAAATCATCATCATCATCGGTTGGCTCACATGTGACCTATGCAGCTTTTCAGGCCCTGAACTCAGAAGGCCTCAAGTGGGCTTAATGTTTTGCTGTCATTGTCTTGGAATTCTTCCTAAGTTTTGAACAGAGGGTCTGGAATTTTCAATTTGGATTGGCCCGAAGATTATGTGACTCATCTTTTTTTTCTTTTTCTTTTCTTTTTTCTTTTGCGGTACCAGGGATCGAACTCAGGACCTTGCGCTTGCAAGGCAGGTAACAGCACCACTGAGCTAAGTTCCTGGCCCTATGTGACTGGTCTTGCTGTCTACTATGGTAGTTCTTTTCATTGAGAAAACTCCTTAGAGGTTGAGGGACCTGGTAAGCTCAGATACAATTCTGAGAAATGAAGGATCACCCTAGTTCTAAACTTTTCATTAAAATGTGTAGATATTTCCATCTGAACATTCCTCCGATCACAGCCATTTCCCACTCTTACACCATGTGCTTCCATGCCCAGTGGTTTTACCAGACAGAGCATTTCAGAACACTTACTTATATAATTCTTTTGAAGTTTTTACCGAATGTATGGACCACAGAATTTTTGCCCTTTTCCATGTTACTACATTTTAATATAAGTTAAAAATTTACCTGATTAAAACAGTTGTCATCTAAAGATTCCTGCCACAAGTGAAGACATTCCAAAATTCAATGACAGTGTTTTAGAAATAAATCCTGTGTGTAATTAAGCTCACAGTATCTTGTTTGGTTGTTTCCTTCTATTTTTCTTAGGGAATATGTTTTGTAGGGAACTCTGAATATCTTCTTGTTTGCAAACTTTGTTTTTGACAATTTCAAGTAACTAAAAGCTTCCAATATTGACATGGTAGGTGCTTCCCTCCGAGTATTTTGGTTAAGTCTTTCTAGCTGATTTTGAACAAAATGTACCCAAGAATTAGAGAATTCATTTCAAGAAGATTAGGGTCACTGTAGGACACAGAGGTTGATTTAACATCCTTCATCCAAAGCGCTCCTATTCAATTGCTGATGGGCAGCAGGAAGGAAAAGCACGCACTGCTGGGCTTTCTCTTCCTCCACACCAGCTTCTTCACACATACTCTGTAGCTGTGATCATCTAAGGAATGCTTGCAAGTTTGAATGCTCCAGACTCCGTTTTGACTGTCAGGCTGGTGCCGCTTGGTGAGCGCAATCCGCACTGTGTGCACATCGCAGACAAGGGCAAGGCCATTTTCCATCCCAGTTTGAACGGTCACTGCCACGACCTCCCGGTGCCCACTGTGCCTGCACTGTTACCACACTCATGTCCAGCACATGGTGTGTTGTATCTCTGGGAAAGAGGGCTCCTGAAAGTGGACCTCTGGTTCCACCTGTGGGTTAGATCGGCAACTTCACCTGGCTTTTAGTTTGAGGAATCTGATGAAAGTGAAGTGAGCAAGATGTAAAGTTTTTCTGCTGCCTCCGCTTCAGCCAGCACTTCTACACCTTGCTTTACTTTTAGAAAAGCAACAGAAATGTATTTAGAATGACATTTAATCAAGTAAAATGTTGGCTTTACAAACTCACACACACACACATATACGCTTAATGTTATATATATATACACATATACTTCATACACTGTATATTATATATATTATGTACATATACACGTTGTCTGTAGTCTTTTTTGAGTGTTTATGTGGTTCTGGGGATCAAGCACAGCCTCATGCATGCTAGGGAAGTGCTCAACCAAGCTGCATCCCCAGCCCTCAAGTTTATAGATAAATCTACTCTCCGGAGCTGCACTGCCTAGATTGTTGTTTTTGGACAGAATTTTCTTGAAATATCTACTAACTTGGGGCTGAATGTGTATCTCAGTTGTACAGCATGGACTGAACGTGTATGAGGTCCTGAGTTCAAGTCTAGCACCAAAACCGAATCAAATCCTAAAACTCAGGAAGCACATGTTGGTATTTTCTTGTATTTTAGTGTCATGAAGTTTTTACATTGTCAGGGATTAATGCCATGGTCTAACTGGTGAGTGATGAAGAACAACATTTTCTTCATGTTATAAATTCAATTTCTTGACATACAAAAATTGTGTACTTACTTTTTTGAGGTCATTCTTAGCTGAAAGGATGAATTACAAAATTTAAAAAAGTATAACCCAACAATAAAACAAAAGACCATAGATTTCATTACAGGATGAATGATAAAGCCACTACAGCAGAGGCTGGGCTCCCTACAATACTGTGTGGCCTCTATTTCCCTGGACATAGCTCATATCCATTTAAACTACAATTTTCCTTTTATTTGAGAAGCTAGATTTTTAAATTAATTAATTGGAACTTTGGTCACAGGTTCTACAAGGAAGCGCACATCATTTGAAATGAGGAGTCACCAGTGACCCTTAAACTGTATCTCAATTATGGGTAGGGTTCGGTTAGTCCAAGAGGGGTCAAAAATAATGCTCTAGGTAGAGAGGACAAGAGTACAAATGCTACAAGAGAACAACGTCACAACCAGCTGAAAAAACAACAATTTTCTGTGTTTACAACGACCCTGCCGAACAGTGGCTTCTCCACAAAACACATCACAGCCTAGTGTCTATCAAGGAAATCGATTTCAAGTAATTCCCCTCAGAGTACCAGAGTCCAGAAGGACTTTGCTGTGCGTGTCTGTTGTGACAACCCATAGCTTGCTTTGTCCTAGACTTTGTCTCTTATGCCCTGTCTTTGAAGCAGGAGGCTTGTGGAAAGAGTCGGAGAAAGAGAAATATTCACAGGTTTTTCTTTCTTTCTTTCTTTCTTTCTTTCTTTCTTTCTTTCTTTCTTTCTTTCTTT
>NW_004624756.1:21938590-21951267 GCF_000247695.1 Heterocephalus glaber
ACTGGATGTTAACATATGTTTAAGTAATCTTGAGTTAGTGTTTTTATCTTAAATTAACAAAGAATAAAAAAAAAGAACAAGTTAAGCCTATGATTATAATTTAAGAATTTGTAATGTATCAGAAATGTTTTAAGCACAGCAACTAAACAAAAATGTGAACACAAATTTGAAATTAAAAGTATATTTATCAACTAGTTAAAGTATGTAATTTCATTTTTTTGTAAACCCTTTTTAGGCTCGGTTTAAAGCCAAGCCGTACTAGGGTTTTTGTTAAAATGTTTTTTGAATGCGTGGTGTAAATGTAATGGGAGCATCTTTTTAAACATTCCTTTCTGACTGAAGTAAGAAGAGAATTGTAACAGAAAGGAAAAGAGACATATGTGGTCGTTGTATCTCGATGACGATTTTTAGTTTTAGCCATGTGTAGACTGGTTAGCTTTTGGAGTAGCCAGGGCAAGGCCATCATTGTTTTAGGCTTTTCCTGTGTGGACTACTCAACTTTGGGGGTAACATGAGCAACAAAGCAAAGCTGGATATGCTAGACTTTCTGCAATTAAAAGCATTGTGGATCAGAGACATTGTTAAGAAAGTGAAAAGGCAGGTTAAAGGGTGAGAGGAAATATTGGCAACTGATGTATCTGATGGGGTAGATTACCAGAAAACGTAAGGAACTCTTTTAACACAACAAAAAAAGACAATCCAATTTAAAGATGGGCAAAGGTCTGAACAGACATTTTGCCAAATGAAGAATGCTAAAGCCAAAGAGTATGTGCAGAGATGCTCAAAGTCAGTATCCATGGAGATCTGCAAAGCAGAAAACACTGTGTGCTGCCCCTTCCTACCCATTAGGATGGTCATAATTGTAAAAACAAAAGAAAAATGCCAAACACTGGTAAGGACCTACAGGGAGGTTGGAGTCTCATACATTGCTGGTGGGAATGTCACATGGTTCAGCCACTGTGGAAAACAGTTCGGCATGCCTCACAAAGCTAAATATAATCACTCTATGGCCCAATAATTCCATTCCTTCATACTGGAGTACATATACAAACAATGGAGAACATGTAACTGAGCAAATGCGTGTACATGCAGATGAAGAGCAGCAGTTTTACAAACAATGAGACAAGTCCAAGAGACCAGGTGCCCACTGATGGATGAGTGAATAAAGAAAGTGTGGTATATTTCTGTAATGGAATACTATGTAGCCATCAAAGGATGAAAGTATAGATACATGCTACAGTGATGAATGCACCTAGAAAACATTACCCTAAACAAAAGAGGCCAGGCACAAAAGGTCACATATTATATGCTTCAATTTATATGAAATGTTCAGAGTAGGTAAATCCATAGAGAGAAAGCAAACTTCTGATTTCTAGGGCTGCAAGGAGGACATAATAGGGATTCACTTCTCAGTGGGTAGTTTTCTTCTGGGGCAATGAAAACTTCTGGAGCTACATAAGGTGGTGGTTACACAACATGCTGAATGCACTGCTTAACAGGGCTAACTTTGTTCTGTGGATGTCTAAACAATAACATTCTAAACCATTAAACAAGTTAGAGCTTGTATATGGGAACAATAACTTATTTCTGTAGTACAAGTGACACAGATATGTGAGGTAGAATCTTAACCTTTGGGACTTCAAGGTCAAGGTGGGGGACACCTGAGAACACAGAAGATTTATAAATCAACCTACTAACATGAACAGCTGTGAGGAGAGTTCAAAGATGCACATCTGGTTCTGGAGAAAGCAAAAATTTCTTGAAAAAGATGACATTTAAAATAAATTTTAGGGGCTGAAAGGAATTTATCTCCTTGAGTTGGAGAAGGAGAAATAAAATCATATGAATACATTTTCACCTCTACAAGATGAAGATGTTCAATGGTGCAATCAGGTTGCCACCAAAGGTATGCAAGTTGGCACAGATGCTAAAGAGCAGCTGTCGAAGAAGCTTGATTCTGTCCCTGGGCCTCATTCAGTGCTTTGCCCTGACTTGGTGAATGGGAAATGTCAAAGAAAAATAAAATTAAAATGCACACTTCTGGGCCAGGGATTTAGCTCAGTGGTTTCGCTGCCTGCTGCACAAGCGCAAGGACCCGAGTTCGATCCCTGGTACCAAAAAAAAAAAAACGCACATTTCTTTAAAACTCCAAGCACCAGGAAGACTGCACTAGGAACAATACCATCCAGCAGCAAGTATTACTATTTAGGAAGTCAGTTAAGGCGGTGTGATCAGATCTGGGGTGCGAGGAAGCGCACAGTAACCACAATAAGTAGTGTGAGACATGAGTGTGAGAGATGTTTGAGGCCACCCAGGAAAACTGCTGGCTGCGCTCTGGGATCGGGACTGCGCCCTACGCTCAACACGGCAGTCTGTTGTCCCCTATCTTGGTTGGGGCACAGATGAGCGGGCAGTGTGAGAGCGCAGAGCACAGCACACTGTGAGCCTGTGCCGACAGCAGGATCTCGGGTCTGCCCTTAGGCTGCACTGGGATTTTTCCTGGGAGCCATCTGCATGGAGTTTGGGGATTTGGGGACACAGAGGGAGCTGCTGGCACGCTCAGTAAGTGCACCCCTCAGGGGAGGAGAACCTGCCACAGAAGAGCAGGCTGTTGGTTTTGTTGTGCTTGATGAAGAACAGGAAGGGGCGGTCAGCGCGGAACACAGGCCCAGACATCTCATGAAAACTGTCTACAACATCACAAGCTGCCGCTGCCGCGGCCTCTGTGCCTTCCTCGTTGACCTCCACCACACTCCTGTGCACGAACCTGGACAGACACAGGTCCCTGTCAGCCACCATCCCAGTCAGGTCTGCACTGCCCTGCTCAAAGGCATGCACCATGCCCAAGCGCTGCAGCACAGAGCCCATGTCATAGTCCTCCTGCAGTTTAAACCTCGGCAGGAAAACTTCAACCTCCGTACTCTTCATCTGCTCTGCACTGGTCCACGATTGGAATTTCTCAAAAGTGAGGCTTTTTTCCACCTGAAAGGCCAGAATTAGACTTTCAGATTCAGACCCCAGTGCACACCCCAGCTGTCCCTCCTGGGGCCGCACCCCTCCTCTGCCAGGGCGCCCAGGTCCTGCCCTCTGCACGGGATCTGCACTGCCCACCGCGCAGGCCACAGTGTAGGCTTCTCTCACTCTCCGTTAATATTTTCCTGTTATAAACGCACAGCTAATTAGCAGTGATCCCCATCATAATGGATCACACTGTACAGCCTGGATCCTATGTGCCAGGCAATGTGCGACGTTGTTACCTGGATTGCCCCTCTTAATAATAATGCAGTAATAACCCCAGCAGGTCGACATCATCATGTTTCCTGTTCTAGAGTGAGAAGACCCAGGCTGATGGGTTATGGCCCGGGGCAAGGCCCCGCCGTCCTGCGTGGTCCCGTGGCAGGACTGGGAGAAGCCGGTCCTGGGCAACAGTCTGATCCCAAAGCCAAACGCTCCCCAAGCTGGATCTGCCCGAACCACCCACTGGAGAGGGCGATGCCAAGGGCAGCCGTGTGCCCGGTTTCTGTCCTGGCGGGAAGGATGTGAAGATGTCGCAGGATGCTTGGACAGGACAGCAGACACACGCACACGCACACAGACCCGCTGTCTCACCGTGCTGAGGTCCACGCCTTCGACGGGAAGCACGATGACCATGCTCAGCTCGCGGCCAGTGTAGGGCAGCTCCAGCACCTGGGTCCCCAACTCCCTCACATAGGCCAGGGGGAGCCTGGCTTCCTGGTACATCATCTGCACCGGCCTCTGCTCCTTCTGCCGGGGTGAGCACATGAGCACAGCTGTCACACAGTCTCCAGGGAGCAAGGAGATCCCCAATGCTCTGGGAGTGTCTCAGCACCAGTGAGGGAAACAGTGTCTGTGCCAGGTGACACCGGGAAAGACGGCACCACAGGTCCCACATCACTGGAAGCCATGGCGCGTAAGCAGATCCAAGAGCAGCCTGGGAAAGATGTCTTCGCTGGCAGAATAAACTGGTGCTCTGAATTGTCCACGTGCTATTGTTTGGCTCTGAAATCCCCCCAACATCCCATGCCGAAAATAAATGAATCGTTATGCAAAGGCACGCGATTTTCAAATGAGGGGTATTTGAACATGTATGGACTTCCTAAGTGTTTTATTCCTAATAAGTTTTCTGTGTTTTAAGGGATTAGAGGATTTGGCAAATGATTTTAACTCCGCATTAATTGAAGTTAAAATCTCAGGACCGAGGTATTGACCATTTTGTTTTAATATTAGAAATTTGCAAATATTGAGGGAATAATTTGTATGTTAACTCTCAATAATTCAACTAACTACTTGTTTTAATTTTAAAACCCCTTGATTAAAGAAATGTGTTTTCCGGTTTTTCTTTCTAGCCCAGCCATCACCCTGTGCATACATCACAATACCTTAGCACATTTTTTTTTTTTTTGCCTCTACCATGCAACTTGTACTCAAGGAAAAGCTTCAGTTTCCAGACTCAGTTTGTCGCAGTTGAAGTGGAAGAAATTGTGATACAGGAAGAGCAGTAGTTTATACAAATAATGAGAAGCAGACCATATTCTTTACTCTTGTAATTTTTTTCTACTGAGTTTAAAAATCAACTTAGAGATATATTGTTTCAAAGAATTTTTAACCACTTATGCCCTTACAACATTAAATTTTTCTATTCAATTTCTTTTTCAAATGAGTTTGTTTAAAGCTTCTCTGTACCTGGTTTATTTTAAAAGGCATTGTCCTTGTGGACGACTCCTCAAACTGTTGGTCCCACCTTCCTTTGAAGTAGACAGCATTCACCAGAATCAGTCTGATCCCCTTACCAAGTGAGCCCTCTGCCAACAACTCCTGAATTTTGCCTTTTGAGAAAGCAGAGACATTCAATGTCTTCTTATAAACCTGTGATGAACCAACTATAGAACAGCAACCTGGAAAATTTAAACATCTTTTCACAATTGCTGAGTTGGGACTGTTATGGACTAAAAAGACAAAAAAGCAACTCCTCAGAGTGGAGTCACTCAAGGAAAGCAGGTTATGAGAAAGAAAGCACAGGGTGGAGGCGAGAAGCAGGAAATGAGAGATGGGCGGGGACTGCGATCCCGCAGGGGTTAAATGGGCGAGGTCTCGGGCACCCCGCCCACACCCTGCTCTAACCCTGGGCGGGCAGCGATGAGTCCATGGGACACAGGCAGCCAGAACAGGGGCTCAGAGTGGGAAGGGGGTGATGGGCACAGGAGGGGTTTCTGGAAGCCCAGGGAAGGGAGGATCCTACTGCACCCTCTAGGCAGAGCACCAGGTAGCCCTGGAGAAGGTCACGGGGGTGACCTAGATGCGCTGCGCTTCCCCTGGACACCCAGTGGAATCTTGTCATGAACTAAGAGCATCCTGGCTAATTTGCACCTGGAGAGGATAAAAAGGGTAAGGATTCCAGGAAGAAATGGGGGAATCTACAGCTGAGTCTTAAAGGGAAAACACTTCTCATTTGCCACTGGCTCACTTGTTAGCAGAAATAGGAAATCTCCTCGTGTGGCCCTGCTGTCTGAATGGTTCACACGTTCCCCCATCACTGATCTTGGGGACCAAGGGTGGCCTGTGTCACTCTGTCCACCGGAAATGAGTAAAGATCAGGCCCACGCAGAGGGTGCTTTCAGTGTGGAATGATCAGCACTGAGGATGGGCCTGCAGGAGACCAATGAAGCCTAGGCTGTGGAGTCTCGTCATGGGAGCTTAGGTGGGCAACATGGAAGAGAAGGTAGCAGAAGTCCCCTTAGCAGGGATAGAGGGGGGTGGAGGCCCCACATGCTCTCGAAAGAGGAGGTCCAAGTGCGTGGGTGCTATGGCTCAGTGCTAGAAAATCCCTCCAAACCCTCACATGTTCATAAGTGGGGCTTTGGGAAGTTGGCTGGACCACGGGGACACTATTGGTGACTTGTTAGGAGGTAGAGCCTGGTTGGCAGTGAATCGCTAGGAGTGGGATCTATGCATCATGATATAGTCGTTGCTATCTTAAGCTCCTCTCTTTTCTCTATGCTTCCTGGACACCATGAGGGGAGCACTGTCCTCCAGTGCAGGCCCTCCCACCAGGCCCCTGCTGTACTGGACTCAGCCAACCATGAACTGAACCTTCTGAAACTGTGAGCAAAATGAACCTCTCCCCCTTCAAGGTATGGGCATTTGGCCTGTTGTCCCAGTGAGGAGAAAGTGATGGAGGGAGGGTCTATCTGTTCACCCATCTCCTCCTCACAGAGAGGAGGGGTCCCCTGACGTGTAGACATTTCAAGCCAGTGACAGTGTGTTCTGATGTAAATGTTAAACTGAAATCTGGCCTATGAGTATGTTTTGCCAGCCACAGCAGCCCCACTTCTACTAGAGACAAAATGAAGTCTCTGGTACTGAATCTTGAACATCTGATCAGAAGAGCTGTGAGCCCACTAAGGTTCAAATGCAACATGAGGTCCAGGCTGTCAACATCACTCTGACCATGGGAAATGCCAGTGACTGAAGGCGGAGGATGAGGGAGAATGGAGCAGAACAGGTGGAGTGGGAGGAGGAGAAGGGAGCACAGAGGAAGAAGCATGGAGGATGGTAGGAGGAGGAGAGGCTGGAAGGGGGAAGGACCGGAAGTAGCTGCCCATGCTGACCTTCAGTCCTTTTGGATGCCCAAGTGTTGATGTGCTTCCTGGACTTCTCTGGATCTTCCGCAATGGGCAGCTGGTCCACCTCGGCACGGTAGAACTTCAGACAGGACTCCGTACATGACTGTGGGGATAGACGGGCCGGGTGAGGATACAGAGCTGCAGAGAATGTCAGCGGGCTGCTGAGCATTCTGAGCAGCACATTGTTCTCTGGAAACTTAAAAAGAGCATGGGAATCTCTTAGAAGACATCACAAAGTCTATGAGATGTCAAGGGCCATTTTGTAAGTAGGTATGTGCCGAGTCTGGAATAACTGGGGATGAAGGCAAGAGCTCTAGGAAGAGTCAAACATAAAAGCATGCAGGGTATTTTATAGAGCTATAGTCTAAACACAAGAAAATAAAACATGGTTAATTGTCAGTTCCTCAAGGTCTCCAGCGTCCTCTTCCTGGGCCCTATGTCACCAGCTATGTTACATTAAACCATTTTCATTTTTCTGACTCAACTCACTGGGAGGAATTTCCAGTTCTTATCTGCAAAGAGCCTGTTGGCGATGCTGAGGGAGAACGGAGCACCAGGCCTGTTCACTTGGGTGAGAAGGGACTGGAAGCCACCATGAATGTCCCCCTTGGGGTTTAAAGCCAGCACCTGTGAAGGAAATCAAGGCCACACTGTCAATATTGTCTTCCGAGCTCACAAAGAGTTTAAAAAAAATTTTTTTTTCTCAAATATTCCATAAAATGATCCTTTCCAAGGATTTTGTTTTTCGTTATTGTTGCTGTCATTGCTATCGGGGAGGGTTGTTTTTCTGAGCCCAGATCTAGCTATGTATCCCAGTGAAGCCTCCTGCACAGGGCTCAAACCCTAGAGGATCACAAAGCATCACCAGAAAGCATGTTGTCTCCATGCATGACGCTCCAGTGCCTCCCACCGTGAGTGGAAAGATTAGAAAGAGCAGTCCCCGCTGAAGGGGCCCTGAAGATGCCAATGCACTGAGGCCAAAATGACCCCGTGAAGCACACCTGCCCGAAGCTCTGTGCACAGGCACCGGTAACAACGCCCAGGCCTCGGGGCTCTTTCCGCAGGCTCTTGTCCCCTCCCCACCCTGCGAGCTCTGGGCACAGTGACTGTTCTGAATCATTTCAGATGCACCCTGCACGTGGCCTACTGCGCTCACTAGAGCTTCTAGGGTCCCCAGCGGGATCCAGGCTTCTGTCTGACCCTGCCGTGCCCTGCTCTGTTTGTCCCTGTGCTGAGCTGGCAAGGCAGGTTGGTACCTGTATCTGGAAATGGCTTTCTACACCAGTGAACAATGAGTGTTGCAAAGTCTTGCGCTCCAAATAGAGACAGATCTCCCGGACTTATTTTTCCGCTAAGTCTAGCATCTTTTCTTTCCCCTCCCTCCCCTCCACTGCCTTCCTCCTCCTGCCCTTTCCCCCCACTGGGGTGCTGGGGATCAAACACTAGGCAGGCTCTTACCCCTGGGCCACACTCTAGACCCAGCTTCATTTTCTAAATTAAGTGCTAGGCCAAATGTTGAATCTTCTCTGAGTTATTATTTGGGGGAGTTTTCCCTGCCCTGCCACTACCACAAAAACACCCAGCAGAGCAAAAAACAACCCCTCCCCCCTCACTGAAGGAGCCTGGAGCCGGCCAGCTCACCTGGGCAATCTGGGCCCCTGTGTCGCCCTTGGCTCCCAGCAGGACCATGGCCATGACTGAGGAGACACTCACAGGAGAGAAGAAGACGTTGTCTGCGGGGTCATCCGGGCACAGGAGCTTTAGAAGCCGGAAGGCAAAGGCGCCATTGGCTGCGGACAGGGAGCTCATGGTGCGGGTCTAGAGGAGGGAAGAAAGGGCTGCTTCGTGCAACACAGCCTGAGCACCACGGCTGGCTCCCGGCCACGGCCATGTGGAAGCTGTGCCTTTGGTTTGCATTTCAAAGCCATAGAACTGCTCTACCTCGGGCAGCTCTGCCTCCTCTCCCCGCCTCTGTGCCACCTCTGCAGTCCTGGTCCGCTTCACAGTCCCCTCTGAGCTCTGCCACGCCCTGTCCCCCAGGAAGGGCCCTGCCCTGGCTGTGGCTGATTCCCAGCTCACCCAGCATCACAGTGCAGCCCAGGACGCCCCCCCCCCCGCCCCCGGCCCCGTTCCTGGCCACATCCCTTGTTGCAGCTGTGCCCCATCCTCTCTTAGGACTCAGGGCTCAGCCTGGAAGCTCTGGGGACAAGGACCCTGCCCCACAGGGGATGCAGGCTCAGGAGACAGAAGGGTTCCACCCTGGGTGAAGGAGAGGGGGGCTTCAGTGGTGAGGGGTCAGGGGATGTGGACAGAAGACTGGGGTTTGAGAGCACAGAAAGGACTGGTGGGCCAGGCGGGGCTGCTGCAGAGGGAAGATGCTCGGGTGGGTGGGGACCAGCCCCAGGGAGGCCACCTGCACTCCACTGCCCCCTCTGCGGGCACTGCAGGGCGATGGTGCCCGGCCTCTCAGGTTCCCTCCCAGCCCTGCTCCTCCCCAGGGCTCTGAGCCCCCTCGGACCTGCCCCAGCCGCCCAGGCCTCAGCTCCCACCTCACTGCCCCACGGAGCCTGGAACCTGGAAGCCACCCAGGTCGCCGGAACGCTGGCAGCTGCTTGTGGCTGGCCCAGGAAGCTGGGGCCTTTGTGGCTGGTGCTGCAGCAGGGCGGGGCCGCCCTGCCCTCCTGTCCCTGCCTCCGGGCTGCCCAAGGGGCTGTCACAGGCGTCACTGACCATATAAGGGCGACCTGAAACCAGTGCTCCACGGAGAATGATTTGGGAAAGTGGAAGCCGATCTCAGGACCCTGACGCTGTGCAGAAACTGGGACTGTGGGTGTGTCTGCTATTCTAGCCCCGTGGGAGGCTGAGGAAGGGAAGGACAATGGTGACTGGGATCCCAGCCTGGCCAACTGAGAGAGAACTTGTCTCAAAATGAAAAAGAAAAAAGAATTAGAAGGGGAACAGAGATTGTAGCGCAGTGGGAAGGTCCTGGGTTCACTCCACAGTATATATCCTGCCAAAAAAATTAAAAAACAAACAGCAGAGGAGAGAACACAACTAGGAACCAGGCTTTCCTAATTCCAGGAAACAAAAGGAGCTGGAGGAGCTCGGACTTCATCTGGGAGGAAGGTCTGTTTTACCCCAAGGAGCCTTCAGATGAGCCCAGGGTTCCTTCCGGCCTCCCACACACTCACTCACACTCAGACACCACCGATCAGCTCACCCCAGGACCACTCCCGAACCCAGGTCCCTGCTCCTTGGAGCCCAGCCCTTCCCTGACCCAGGCTTGGCTGCGGTGCTGACTGCATCCTGCTCTCCCGGCCAATGGCAGATGCTGAGGGGACCTGGCCAGGACATGGACCTTGTCCTCTGTGGTGGGCGCTGGGCAGGGCCCGGGTCCAGAGCAAGTCCCCGGGGCACCCGGGACCCCACTGTCCCCCCTCCGTGAGTGAGTGCCATCCTCACGCTGGAGCCCACTGGAAGCGTCGGTGAGTATTGCAGACAGGTGAGTTAATTAGAAATCTTGTAGGCAGTTAGACAGGGCCGGCCCAGGAGGAGCCAGCATGGAGGAGAGTGAAGACACATTCCCTGAAGGCCAGCATTGTAGAAGGAGAGAAATGAGCACACCCATGTAGGAAGAACAGCAGTGACTGATATTCTAAACAGGTATCAATCACCTGGCTGGGGGCCAAGGGCTTAACCCAGCCTCTCCAGGAAATATCCCTGACGCCCCCTTACTGAAAATCCTTGCATGCTTGCTGTGTGACTTGCTCCCCCATTTGCCCGCCATTTAATCAATATCACCTGGGTGACTGTTCTTGTAATCTCATTGGTTGGTCATGGTTTTGTCCCACCTCATGCCCACCTTGTACATTTCCATTGGGTCTTATAGTTCTATCCCACTTTGTACCCGCCTCACCACATGGCTGTGCTGTATAAAACACCTTTGAAAAGTGGGGTGGGCGGGCAACCCACCTTCCGGTCCCCCTTCTGTCTCTCTCAGGCCGAAGCTTTCTTCCTCCCAATAATTTTTCCTACTCTTAACCTCCATTGTTCCTAGAATTCATTCTTTGATTTTAGAGAACAGGAAGTCGAGTTTTGGACATCAGCAGGTTTGGGAGTTACATCTCTTCCCCTATATCATGACAACATCCGGGGGAAACAGGCTGGGGAGTTTTCAGGGCAGCAGGGGCTTTTCCCAAGGGCTCCTCTGTGCTGTTGAAAATTTACCCAAACCCTGCCCTCTTCTGAGGCCGGACTCGGGGTGAGGCCAGCCAGGGTCTTCTGGGGACCCCCTTAGGAGCCAGCCCGCCTCAGAACCATCCCGACTCTCAACCCCTGACCCCAAGAGGAAGGAGTTCATTGAAAATGAACCATGGGGCCACGTCTCCTTCCATGCCTGGAAAACCAACCAGCAAATCTTCTCCTAATGGGCCATGCAGGCCGAGGCTAGCTATGCCTTTTCCTTCCACTCATCCTCAGCCAATGTCAGTCATGCAAGTCACCCAATTTTCATCATAAAATCCTGGCTGCTTAGATCCAGATGACATTTTTCAAGCTGGGTGTGGTGGCACAGGCCTGTAATCCCAGCACTGGGAGGCAGAGGCAGGAGGATCACCATTAGTTCCAGGCTTGCCTGGGCTACAGAGTGAGTTCAAAGCCAGCATAGAATACATAGCAGGACCTTGTCTCACTAAACCAACAACTACAACAACAATAACACAGCCATAGTAATAACCTGGCCAGCTGCTTGTGGCATGGGGAATTTCTCCCAAGACCAGTGCTTTTATCTTCTGCTAGCACTGTAATCACTTAATGAACTCATATATTTCAGAGATCAAAATCCTGATTGAACAACATTCATCCCTTTAAAGCACAGCATTCGGTGGCTTTTACTTATTCAGTGCTGAACAACTGTCACCACTACCTACCTCTGGAACATTTTCAGCACTAACGCTCCTCCCTTGGCCCCCAGGCCTGGCCAGCCCTGACCCATTTCATGCCTAGGTATTTGTCTTCAGTGAGCACCTCCGTGAATGGAATCATCCAGTGTGGTCTTCAGTGCTTGCTCTCTTCTGCTAACCCAACGGTCCAGGCTCTGTCCCTGATGGCTCCAGGTAGCGTTTATCAGTTGCGGATTTTCATGAAGGAAGAATGTTCCTAATAATATCACGTGTTCATGTGCCCATTTTGTTTCTTCATCAATTGCCACCCATTTGGGAGTTTCTCGTCTTTTGTCTATGGTGAATGATGCTGCTCTGAATTACTCACGTATAACTTTATATGTCAATGTGTTTTCTTCTACTTATCTTGAGTATAAACCTACAAATGGAATTTCTGGGCCATACAGTAACTCTGTATTTAACTTTGAAGATCTACCACCAGATTTGGCAAAGCTACTGTATAATTTTACATCCCCACCAGGAATGTAGTGGGCTGATCAAAAACTATGACAAATCTTTATATTAAAAAATTTATTACAGTTAAAGATACATTGCCATTGACCCTCAAAATATGGAAAATCCTCCCCTCATGAAGAACACACTTGTCTCATTATTCTCGGCATTGTGTCTTGTACCGCAGTAAGATTTTGCCTTAAATTTAAAGACTCTTCACAACTAAGCCTACTTCAAAAAACCAAAACTAACAAGCAAACAAACAAACAAGCCAAAAAGCTCAAAAAGCTCAAAAACCCCAAATGCCCACACAGCACAGCCTCCCTGGCAGAGACCCTGGCCAGCAGGGGTGGTGAGGTGAGCACAGCCCCATCTCTGACCCTGGGAAGTCGGCCCAGGGTGGCAGCAGAGCAGCTGGGTGCAGGACAAGCCAGAGACCTGCCCAGTTCCAGGCAGCTGCAGCCCAGTGTGTGACAGGCAGCACCACTGCCTGGCAGAGGAGGGGTGCGGCCCCAGGAGGGACAGCTGGGGTGTGCACTGGGGTCTGAATCTGAAAGTCTAATTCTGGCCTTTCAGGTGGAAAAAAGCCTCACTTTTGAGAAATTCCAATCGTGGACCAGTGCAGAGCAGATGAAGAGTA